>CM033474.1:103891675-104568876 GCA_019447015.1 Hymenochirus boettgeri | reverse complement strand
TATAACTGCAAAGGCTACAGAGAATGGCATAAATGTTAATAAGGGGAATAAAGAAATTTTACATTAATAGAACTAGAATGGTATGCAGATATGCCTACTCTAACCACATATGTTGTATGAAGGTATGCTTTGTGTACACCTGGATATAAAGTAAATGGAAAAGGAGCATTTGGTTTTAGGTGCTGCTTCATATTACATAAATATATACTCACTGTTTCTCCAATTGAAACTCCAATACAAGGAATACATTTTGTTTAATTGTTGTAGCCATTCATAATAACCTATGGCATTCATATTGTTAAACACTACATCACTACATCTGCAAAGTAATATTGCTTACAGTTTATTTTGATCTTGCACAGTTCACTTTGCAAAAATACCCTTGGGAGGAGTATAGAATTTTGGAACGCAATGCAGACCATGTTGACTGCTCTTAAGCTAACTTAGTTGTGCTCACACTGAGCACTTTAGTTAGGGTCAACCCAACAGTTCTAAATAAAGCTTAGGGGACTCCTAATATAATTACTTCTACAGCTAAGAGCCAAGTTGGAAAAATTCCACCATTTTCATTTTAGGTAGTTTTTTCTTATCTTTTGGAATTTGAAATTCTAAATAGACAATCAGTGGTTTTCTTTGATTCTAGAAGCCTGATGGAATGATATGCGTTCTTTATTGGAATGGCTTAATGGTTGTATTAGTAAAGAAAGGCATAAGTTGCAAAAACAATAAAAAAACAAAATCAAATATTCTAACACAAATGTTGCAGGGAAATCCCATATATTACAATAAGTATAAGTAGGCTGGAGGTGGAATATAAAGAGCCTTGGTGAATACACCCATTACAATACACATCACGTCCCGTGTAGCATACAAAATCTTTTTTGGAAGTTATACTAACATTACCACTTCTTTTCAGTATTCACATAGAGACCCCTTAGCAGTCACAGGAGTGTGGTTTAATCTCCCATTTTGACTATCCCAAATTAAAATAGGAATTTCAGCTCTGTAAGTAAGTTAAGTTATACAAAAATATTTTGTCTTGTACCTCATATAAGTCAGTGCTATACTTTATATACATTTAGTGATGGTCATTTAAATGGTAATAGTGAGATAGCTCCTAAAAACCCAATGCAATCTCCTATGAAGATATAAATTATACTATACTATATAGAATAATAGAAAGATATTTTGGGTTGTATTTATAAACCCGCAGTATTGAAAAGGTTACTTTACTGCCTGTCGTCCTCTCTTGGAATTTGTTTTAATGTTAAATTGGCTATGAATTACTTTTTGGCAAAATTTCCTGGTGTTGCGATATAAAGCATTGTGCTAATGTGAAATTATTGCCACACAAAATACATACTGGTGTTTTTTCTGCTGAATTTTTTTAAATACGAAAATACAGTAAATAATCCACTAAAGGTAAGAATATGTTAGAAAATGTACCCTTTGTAAGAGACAATAGTAAAGTTAGTTTAGATGGACAAACTAGTTTCAGATACAGAACACATTTTTTATTGTGGTTTTGGCTATAGTCTATATTTTATTATTCCCTCTTCCCACATATTGTGTTTTGGATTCAAAATTTCCAAGTCTAAAGACATTACACTACTTTGATGACATGGTTCTGATTTATGTTCTCTAATTAGTGTCCAACAAAAGACAAATTATCCTTGTACGAAATAAATAATGATGTTGGAATTAATTTTGTCATTTGCATCCTCTATTCAGGGATGTCAGACTTGTGGCCCTCCAGATGTTTGAAAACAACAACTACCCAGTATTCCCTGGCTGCATTACATCTGGAGGGCAAGTTTTACATCGCTGCTCTATATCAGTCTCTGTTTTCAAAGGATTAAACAGTTCTGTTTGATTTTGTATGGAATACTATATATGAAAAATTATTCTATTTGTAGTGGACAAAAAATATTTATACAATTTTAGGGTAAAGTTAAAAAATATTAGGTGGGCGATGCATTTGCAAAACCAAAGATCAATAATCAATTGTTAGATGGGCCCTAAAAGGTTAGCGTGGGTTTTGCATGAAATTGGGCGCATTGCGCATGTTCCTAAAATTATATGTAGATGTGTAAAAACTCTATTCCATTACAACTTGGAATACATTGCAATATAGAATCTTATTTTTTCATTTGACAGTTTTTGCTAATTGTTGGTAATTACAAAAAAATACAGTTTTTTTCCTCTGCAGTACCAACCCAAATAAAATCCCTGACCATGCCTTTCGCTAATGTGATTGTGTTAATTCAACATCATTATTTATTTCGTACAAGGAAATTCCTTCCTGACTCCAAAGGGATACTTTCCGATTGCCGTTTGGAGTCAGGAAGGAATTTTCCCCCCCTTTTTAGCTGGGTTTTTTGCCTTGCTCTGGATCAACTGTTAGGTTGGGTTAAAAAAAAAAAAAAAGAAAAAAAAGAGGGTGAATAGGTTGGACTTGATGGACGTATGTCTTTATTCAACCTTAATTACTATATTACTATGATTACTTTCTACCTTTTATATTTTTCCCAGGATTACATTGGACTGACAAACAGGTTATATGTTAAAGGAGATATATAGATCATTTTGTTTCAGATTAGATATATTTTTAATCAGGTTCCTGGACCTAAACACAGAATGACTAGCAATTTATAATTTATACCCAAAAGATTAGGCTGTGGTGTCACAATAAATTACAGCATTTCATTTAAGGTTTCTCATCATATTCCTGCTAAACAGCCTCATGTGTACTATACAGGGAACTGTTTGGCACAAGATCATGGCATGTCCCTGATAAACTATTGTAACAATCTCATTTATAGCCTACAAGTAACTGAACTCATTTATAGCCTACAAGCTGAACTCCATATCTCTCAAAGAATACAGTTTAAGCTTCAAACTGTTTTACAAATCCTTATCTAATATAGCCTTGCCTTAATGTATATCACAAAGCTTATTCCCAAATACAATCCCAAGCATAACTTCCGATCTTTAAATTATCTTTCCCACTCAGCCACACTTGTTAAATCCTCATGTGCCCGAACCCTGGACATGTCTCCTTAAAATAGTAATAATGTATATGCTAATAATAAGGTTTTTCTGTAGCGTAATCTAAGTAATGCAACAGAAATGTAGCAATCTTTTTTTTGCAATTTGTACCCACTGCTCTGCCGTCAATCAGGGTTATTTAATAAAAGTTTCCTATCGATAAAAATGGTTGGCTTTCAAAGACAAAGCATATAATTTCCCGCGCTGATATACAACCAAATTGTATTCATATATAAGAAAACTAAATGAACATTTATTAGTTTACAAATATATATAAAAACCTTTGACCCACATTAGTCAAAATCCTTTTAACATGAGTAACATCCAAGTACATACACACACTTGCACTCCTCTATTATTAAACGTATTCCCTATCAGGGAATATAACAATATAGGTGAGTATAAGCACTAATGCATAAAAACTCTATACATTTATAGCTCTAAAACACCCTTAAAAATCCAGTCCTTATTATTGGTGTACTAAATAGTACACTGAAGTGCACTTTTCCAATAAATGATATGAATATTGGTATTAAGGGCCATATTTATAAAAAATCGTCATTGTAAAAATAACGATCATTGTTTTACGATATTGACCGTTATTTTACGATATTGATCGTAATCCTATGATACTGTTATCGTAAATTTACAGTGCTGTTATCATAGAATACCGATCGTTAGCGTAGAATAACAATCGTTAGCGTAAAATACCGATCGTTATCGTAAAATACAGATCGTAGGATTACGATCGATATCATAAAATAACGGTCGACATCGCAAAACACCAACCATTATTTTTACGATAACGATTTTTTAGAAATATGGCCCTAAGTTCTCATCCAGTACACAGTTCATCCTGTACGCTGGAGACTACGAAATGGAGTCACAACTCAACAGACACGCTGAGGCAAAACATAGGCAGCCGGTGGAGATCGCTCACTGGATCAGGGGTCGTATTGCATCTGCCACCACACAAGTTTGTTTTTAGGCCATTAATAATTAGTCTCATTAATAATTAGAGTGGGGCCCCCAAGGACTTTATACTTGGAACTTAATACTAATATTCATATCATTCATTGGAAAAGTGCACTTCAGTGTACTATTTAGTACAGCAATAATAAGGACTGGATTTTTAAGGGTGTTTTAGAGCTATAGATGTATAGAGTTTTTATGTATTAGTGCTTATACTTACTGCACCTATATTGTTATATTCCCTGATAGGGAATACGTTTAATAATAGAGGAGTGCAAGTGCAAGGTATGTGTGTGTGTACTTGGATGTTACTCATTTTAAAAGGATTTTGACTAATGTGGGTCAAAGGTTTTTATATATATTTGTATACTAATAAATGTGCATTTAGTTTTTTTTATATATGAATACAATTTGGTTGTATATCAGCGCGGGAAATTATATGTTTTGTCTTTGAACTTTGCCCATATTACCCTCTTCTATTTGGGATTCCGAGCGCTACCCATATTTTTATATATATACTAGACATTAAGCCTGTAACAATAACGGGCGCTAGAAGCCCAGAGTGCCCCCTTAGTGTCCCAAATCCAGCCCCCCTCTGTCCCAAATCCAGGGCCCCCCCTCTGTCCCAAATCCAAGGGCCCTCTCTGTCCCAAATCCAGGGGCCCCCCTCTGTCCCAAATCCTGGGCCCCCTCTGTCCAAAATCCAGGGGCCCCCTCTGTCCCAAATCCAGGGGCCTCCATCTGTCCCAAATCTAGCCCCTCTGTCCCAAATGCAGGGGCCCTCTCTGTCCCAAATCCAGGGCCCCCCTCTGTCCCAAATCCAGGGGCCCCTCTGTCCCAAATCCAGGGACCCCTCTGTCCCAAATCCAAGGGCACACTCTGTCCCAAATCCAGGGGCCCACCTCAGTCCCAAATCCAGGTGCCCCCTCTGTCTCAAATCCAGGGGCCCCCCTCTGGCCCAAAATCCAAGGGCCCCCTCTGTCCCAAATTCAGGGGCCCCCTCTGTCCCAAATCCAGGGGCCACCCTCTGTTCCAAATCCAGGGGCCCCTTCTGCCCCAAATCAAGCCCCCCTCTTTACCAAATCCATAGGCCCCCCTCTGTCCCGAATCCAGGGCCCCCATTTGTCCCAAATCCAGAGGCCCCCATTTGTCCTGAATCCAGGGGCCCCCTCTGTCCCAAATCCAGGGGCCTCCCTCTGTCCCAAATCCAGACCCCCCCTTGTCCCAAGCAACCTTACCTGCAGTTTGTTTAATTGCTGTTCTGCCTCCATTTGTTTCCTATGTTTCTCCCTCTAGTAGTGAGTCAATAGGAACTGCAGAGAATCTCCCTCTAGTGGTGAGTCATTAGGAACTGCAGAGACTCTCCCTCTAGTGGTGAGTCCTAGGAACTGCAGTGATACACACACACGGACTAAGGGACGCACACTTAGGGTTTTATTATATAGGATGGTTTCTGATTTTATTAGAAGTTTCATTAATAAATATTATTACCAGCGCGGTTATATTAAGGTGGCCTTGGTGGCCTGGGCACACAGATTTGTTTGTGTGTACTATTACCACCAGGACCTACAACCTTTTATTACAAGATGTTAGCTTTCAAATGTTAAATAAGATCTGATTGATTGGGGTAAAATTAGCAACATTAGGAACTTTTATTGAAGTTCTAAGTGGGGTGCCTCAGGGTTCTGTACCAGGGCCATTTCTATTATATCTGTTTATAAATGAGTTAGAAGGAGATTTTGAGAGCAAGGTCTCTGTGTTTGCTGATGGAAATTTCAAATGATGGGCAATTGCTGCAGGCATATCTCAATATATCGTCAAAATGGGCAACAAAGTGGCAGATGAGATTCAATATTGATAAAGGTGATACATTAAGGGTTTCCTATTCTTGTGCTGCTTGTACCATTAATAGCTCTGTGCTAATTGAATCTCTGGTTAAATCTCATGCAGTGAATTTAATATCTGTTTTTTGGCATTGGGTAAATTCTGAAAGCAAAACGGATATTAATTTCCATCTTTTGCGATACCCACACAGCCAGCACAATGAAGGAGTTAAAGTAACACTAACCTATATTGAATCCTTATTGCGACTTTAATGCCTTTAAAGTGTGCTGTAGCTCTGGTAAATGAGCCACATTGTCTTGTATAAAGAGAGGAATAGATTCAAGGGAGAAAAATGTTATTCTCCCTCTTTACAAAGCACTGGTAAGGCTTTATTTGCAATATTCAGTACAGTTTTGAAATCCCATATATAAACATTACATTTTGGAAATCAAAACAGTTTAGAGATGGACAATGGGCCATACAATAAACTATCTGAAGCATTGTTCACCAATAGAACATGTCAGAGGACATGCGGCCATCCCTTAAGACTGGAAAAAGAGTTTAGTCTTCAAGTTCAGAAAGGGGTTTTCAGTGTGAGAAACACACACAAACACACACACACATATCTATATATATATATATATATATATATATATATATATATATATATAAACAGTAAAACTATGGAAATGTCTTTCATTGGACATGGTGATGGCAGGTTCATTGGAAAAAAAATATAAGCTGGATGAGTTTCTAAAAACTAAGAATGTTGCATGTTACTGGTATTGATACATAAAATTGGAATTGATACAGGGATATTTACGATTGCCACTTGGTTGGACTAGATGGATGTATGGTATATCTTTATTCAACCTAAAATATGATACTATATTACACTATTACAACCAAATGAATAAGGGGAATGGAGGACCTTGCTCTGCTGGCAGATTAGAAAAGTTAGGTCTATTTAGACTGGAAAAGTAATGCTTCTGTGTGGATGTGATAGCTTTTTACAAATATATTAATTGGCTGTACAATAAAACAACAGGTTTCTGGTACATTGTTCACCAATAGTTCAAAGGACTTGTTGACATCCTTTAATATCAAAAGAATAGAAGTTTCAGCCTTAAGTTGGAAGTGTCTTACAGCTGCTGTGGTAATGGCAAGTTCGTCAGATTCAAGCTTCAAAAAAGCATATAAGAATCCTTTGCAATTGCCATTTTGAGTAAGGAAGGATTTTCTATGATTTTTTTTATTGTTGTTGTTTTTCCTTATCTCTGTATCATCTAGATAGGATTCATTCACAAGCAAAAAAGGTTAGTCTAGATGGATGGATGTCTTCATTCAACTTCCAATACTATGCAACTATGTAGTGTGTATTTACTTCTCTTTAGCTGGGTTAAAAAAATGTGGTTCTCAAACTTTTTTAGACCTTAACGCACTTGGCAATGCAACATTTTCTCAAGGCACACCTGTGTTCTTAATGTTGGACTTAAAGTTGTAATTGCCCATATTTTATGAACTTTACAGTGTATATTGTATTCAAATAAATGTGATATAAAGTAACACTACATTGACTGTGTTTATAATTTTTATCATAATTATATATTTTATTTATATATACTGGTGAAAATATTTCCACTATGAAAATTCAGAGGCACACCCTTTGAGAAACCATGCATTAGACCATCCTCTCTGTTTACTAAATAACTTTTGCAGCCACCTCTGAATTGGCAACATTCTACTATTCTACTATTAGCTTCATATTAATTTAATACTGACCATTTTTGATTACTTCATAAAAAAGTACATTGGATTCAGTCCTATATATACATATTGACAATGTTTCCTTTGCTATGACTGCATATTAATTATTTCTGAAATAAGATAAATACTACAGTCATGAATAAAAAAAAATGAGTCAATTCATTAAAAACTAGCACACACACACACACACAACGTACACACACACACACACACACACACACACACAAACACACACACATATATATATATAAACTGTTTTATTTGCCAATTGTGTAAAAAATAAAAGTCCCAATTGTCTAGATGTCCAGTTTGTTATTATATTGTTAGATAAATTGTTCCAGTGCGATCTACATTACTCCGAATTCCAAATATGTACTAGCCAAAACATACAAACACAATGAAAATGATCATTAATCCAAACAGATGATATGTCCATGGTTAAGCCACATAACATAATATCTTTATACAAAATCCAAATGTACAATTCTTTATATTACTTTAAGCTTCATAGCATATGAACAATCATGCCCCACAGACTTCAGACTTCATTGTTTTTATTAAAAGGTCATTAAAAAGAAAAAATGCTGTCTTGATATAAAAGCAAATAATGTTTATACCTAGCCAGTATCCACAAATAAAGCTTTCTTTTCAGCAACATTCTTTTTTGTATATGAATTCTTTTCCTCCCACATGTCTATGGAAAGCCATGCATGACATTTAACACATCTTTTTATACTTAAGCACTTAAACAATAATGTTATTAAAGGAGAAGTTCAGGCTACAACACCTTCTTACTGACTTTTCCCTAAAACTATTCATTAAAACAATGGGTTGTGTACCTCAATTTATCGTGGTTGAAAACATTGAGTCAGTAAAATTTGCACTTGCCCCATCACTGCTAATTTTCAAAAATATCTTTGAACATTCTAAAATCCTCGAAAATGTGATCGAAGACCACTTTCAGGTTTCTGACCGTATTTTAAAAAATCGAACATGTTCGATAATTTTCGAAAATAGCCTTCAACGAAAATCTTCGAAAATCTTCGAAAATTCGTCTTGTTTTCGGATCTTCGGGACTTTCCCGAGATCCGGGAATCCCAAAACGGAACAAAACTATGTAGTTTTGACCATCGCTACTATGGAGGAATTTGTAAAACTAAAATGTAACTACATCTTCCAAAAATGTTTGTTTGTCTTAATATTAAATGTAATATAAATGATCAAGGGCATTGCCTATATTTGACTTGAAATGGGGTATGTGGTATTTCTCTAATGTGGCTCACATAACCCTTCACATACACTGTTTGCTCTATGTACATTCCCATTTAATCTCAATGCTGTGTGTGGTACTGATGGGAGTAAATACAGACTTTGAATGCTGTGTAAAGATTCCTGAACCTGAAGGGTTTTTGCAAAATTTTGGTAACCAGGAAAACAGACGAGAAAATCACACCACGAGCAATGGTAAACCACAAGCTATAATGAACAATGATCACAGCAAACAGGAAGCCTTAAAAAGAAACAGGAAACAATCAAATACCAGAAGAGGGGAAAACAATTGGCTTATCAAATATAAATTTGCTGCAATGAAATGATTGTTTCCGGAAATGAACATGTGTGCGTGCACAACCCAAACAGCCCAAAGTTATCCGGAAATTCTGTGCAGGACGGGGATGCAAACAGAGCAGCACGGGAGGAAAGACAGTTGAGTTGTGAGATTTCTGACAGTAAGACTGGAAAAAATTATTAATTCTACTAATTACAAATGACAGTGGAAATGGAAGAGAAATAAAACCATTGAAGTTACAAGAAAATCACAAGGTGAGCACAAAAATTATACATGCCCTTTAATGCAAAACTGATCTAGTTGCTTAATTGTTCCAAAGTTAGACAATAATTCATTTTTTTCTGACTTCTGAAATATTCTCTAAAAGGATCCACCCTGATGAATATAGAAGAAAAGAATGTATTTATTACCGCAACTATTTGCTTGTCATTAAGGCCTTTTTTTTATTTTAAATAACTTTAAAAAAAAATTTTCCTTTGATTTGTGTTTTTCTGTTGCTTTCATAACCGTGTTATATTTGGAAGGTTGTTTCACCAGCATTACTTTTATACTTTTTAGATTGATCAATGGCTGTTTAAAGCAGCCTCTGTCCTTTTTTTTTTATTTAAAGGCTTGCCAGTTTTATCATCAACTATAATGTCAATGCAGCCATGCTAAGGCATCAAGGAGATTCAATAAAATTTCTTATCGTTTATAATGGTGCTAATTTTGCCCCAACCAATCAGATCTTATTTAACATTTGAAAGCTAACATCTGATTGGTTGGGGCAAAATTAGCACCATTTTTAACAATAAGAACTTTTATTGAATCTCCCTGTAAAGGTGTTAACCAACTCATAATCTGTTCAAAAGCAAATAAATGTTTCTTTACATAAGCAATGGCGACAAATTTTTTACCCAAGACTGACACCTTTTAAAGCTTTGTGATTTGCACCTACAATGCTACATGGCTCCACAGCTGACCCCAATACACCAACACTAATGCTCACCCATCTCTACTCCCCCAAAAAGTTTTCTGTAATTGTCTTCTTAAATTTTATATTAACTGATGGATAAATTGCAATCACATAAATTGGGTGAAGATTCTTAGCTGCCCCCCCCCCAAGGAAATCCTTTAAGACCCCCTTTCCATCCCACTACCTCCTCTACACTCTTTTCTTCCTCTCTCACTTCATGCCTCACTTTGTTATGGCTCTATTTACACCCCCACCCCCATCACCAACCTCAATGCAGCTCCATCTGTTAGTATAAAAATCCCTCTGTATATTATAAATATTTTTTTATTTGCTGTTAAAGGTAAATAGTAAATACTACTGCTTCAACATTTACTTGATAGTTTTTACTTGCTCATACAGTTCATTGTTCCCTTTAACACTAGAATTACCAACTTTAAAGGGGAAGTTCAGCGCAAAAGCATGTACTTTTCAGAAAAAAAGAGCAGTATTTTTTCATCCCAATGACCATAATCTGCCAATTCAGCATTTTGTCTGTGTATAAATAAATGCAACTGATCTGAGCATCTTTGACTTATCCAACAACCAATCAGTAGAAATTACTGTTAGGAACATTCCAAGGATGTGGTGCATCCTGGAAAGAAGAAGGATCATTAGAACCTGAAATGTCAGCTCACTAAAGTCAACAGCAGAGAATAGTAAAGGGTATGAAATCAACTGATTTTTCAAAATGGAGAGAATATGTAGCATAATTAAGAAAGCACACAAACTAACAATTTAACAAATATTGATAATTTCCTCTGAACTGTCCCTTTAATCCTATAATTATTCAATTCAAATACACAGACATATAATAGAAAAGGAGGGCACCTAAAATTCACACAGTTGTATCTATAGATCACAACATACGTAGAGTTGAAATGTCAAAACGATTTTCTCACTGGGTTTTTAACTATATTTCCTGATGGAATGAGTAAAGTTGTGTTAGCAAATTAGAATTTATTTTTATAAACTGAACATCCATGTTCAACTTTGTTGAAGGGTTACCCAGTAACATGATACTCCCAGTGGTTTTATAGAGAAGTAAGCTTTAGCAGTATTGTCAGTATTTATTGTAAAAGGGCTTAATGAATAATTTATGTGAGCCCCATGTTTGCTTTTACAAGTTCACAATTTCCTCTTTTTAAAATGATTCATGTTGAAGTGAACCATTCAAGTTCTTGGTTATAATTTCTTTCCCCAAAACTCCAGTGTTTACAAACGCAAAAAGCAAAACTAAAAATAAAAAGGTAGTAAATAGAATGTGTATATATAATCATAATGAAAATACACTAGGTGATAAAAGAAAGGAAGTGATTTTTATTTATGGTCTATTTATAAGATGCACATAGTTATTTCACTTCCTCTGTACTTCTGTATATTAATAGAATACGTGTTCTAAAGTTTCTTTTTGCAAGGATCACCATAATATTCCTGATTAGAAATAACTAAAACTAACGAGTTTCATTCCGACAGCTGTGCGTGGGAAAGAACATCTAATTCAACATCTAATTGAAGAGGATTTTTTTTGGAATTTTTAGCATTATATTTCAAAATTCAACACCAATTTCTGACTTTCCATTGAATTTTCAACTTTTCAACACAGAAATTCAGTTTTGCTCAGTTCTGCCCTTTGATATTTGGAAAGCTCTGCAAGACCTGCAAAATTTTAAAACCTGCAGTTCCACATCGAAAACAGGTCCAGATTGAAACCAGGACTCGTTGTTATTTATTTTAGGGGTTTCGTTTTTTTTTAGTTACACTAGGGTTATTTCTGGTTAAAGGAGAACTAAACTTAATTTTTTTATAAACTAATGTGGCTCCCCAGAACACCTATACATTGTAAGATTCTTCTCTAGCAAGTTGAATTTAGTACATGGGAGAAATAGATTCTGTAAATAAGAAGGCTTCCATGTTGTTGCTTGTACAACCCACAGCTCATGAAGTCATCAAATAACCATGCCCCCTGACCCCAATATTCACTATCTCTATGCACAGAGTATTTTCTATACAGATCTCTCCACACCAATATGGAAGTCCCTGAAAAGACTTTGAAAGCTGCTTGTTACCTTGCAATTTATTTACCAGTCAGTGTAAGTTGCTGCTAGATAATCTGCAGGGTAACTATCAGCTTTCAAAGTGTTATCAGGGGCTTCCATATCCCATTTTTTAATTATTTTCCTAGCAAAAGATAAAGCTTCCAAATGTAAATGTATTCTTTGCTTATTCAGTGTTGGTGTTTAAAAGGGAGGATTTTAATGTGTATGCTAATGAACCTGACTTAATTAATGAGAATCTGGATAAACTTTGTGATTTAACATCAGGTAAGATCTTTAAGAAAAGAGCCAATTACACTCCTTCATTTGCAGACTTTCCTGCCTTAAAAGTCTTTTATGATTGCACAACAAAAACACTTGAATCTATCCCTAGGGGCATATCGGCACACAACCTTTCCCATGCTGAGTCCCGAGCAATACAAGAATTAAGTGAACTAAAAAATTTAGTTATTAAACATTCAAACAAGGGTGGGAATATTGTTTTGTGGGCGGAAGATCTTTGTACAAAGGAAGCTATTAGGCAGTTGTATAACATCAATAATTATAAAAAACAACTTGTTTCCATTCCCACAGAGCATTTCCAAAGGCACCTACAATCTATTTTGGATGAAGCAAAGGACTCTAACGTTATAACAGAGAAAGAGATGGGCTACCTGATGGTTGATAATTAGAGATGTCCGATCTTCGCAAAATCCGGTCCGCTCGAGGATCCGCTAAATTCCGAGAAAATTCGAAAATCCACGAGCGGACCCATTAAAATGAAAAATATCCTCGAAAATATGAGAAATCCTTGTAATTTCGAAAATTTTCGAAAATACGTATTTTCGCAAATTTTCGAAAATACGTATTTTTGAAAATACGAGAAATCCTTGTAATTTGGGAAATTTTCGAAAATATGAGAAATCCACGGTTCGGAAGTTTGGAAGGCGGAAAATCCGGAAAAATCCGCCGTTCGTGAATGGGATAAATCCGCGGCGGATCCGGGTTCGGATCCGCGAACCGGCCATCCCTATTGATAATCCTATAACTCCAACTTTTTATCTTCTTCCGAAGATCCATAAAAATGCTACACAACCACCAGGTAGGCCCATAATATCAGGGATGGGTAGTATGCTTGAACCCACATGTTCCTTTATTGACCATTTTTCCTTCAGCCACATGTGATGACCCTAGAATCATACATCAAAGATACCACAGACTTTATTCGGAAGATAAAGGATATTGTGATTGATGATGATGTCTGGGATGTCACATGTGATGTAGAGTCCCTCTATTCGAACATCAATCATGAGTATGGGATAAGGGCAGTCGAGTACTTCATGTCCATACAAGTCAAGACCCACTGCCCCATAACCAGGTTTATCATCACATTGTTACGGTTCATTTTGAGCCATAATTTCTTTATCTTTGATAAAATCTATTACCTGCAAGTCAGAGGTAAAGCTATGGGCGCCAAGTGCGCTTCCTCTTATGTCAACCTCTTTTTGGGTTGATGGGAGAGGAAGGTAGCGCTTGGCGACCCTATGGCTAAATATACACCACATGTGATGGTATGGCTGAGGTTTATAGATGATTCATACTATGGCAGGGTTCGTATGACCTTCTTTTGGAATATATACAATGGCTAAATTCTAACCTATATAACATCATTTTAACCAAAAATATCTTCAAGTCCAAGTGTGAATTTTTGGATGTGGTGGTGGAGGGGAAAAAAGGCAGATTACCAAACTGTACCGTAAACCTACAGCTACTACAGCTCACACCCCAAATCGTTTATCAGAGGTATACCGAAAGGCCAGTTTCTACGTGTACGAAGAAACTGTTCCCAGACCAATGACTATGTTGAGGCAGCTGAGGACTTGGAAAAACATTTTTTGGAAAGAGGCTATCCTCAGCCCTTATTGGCTACATGCAAACAGCATATTAAAAACATGTCACAGGATGACCTGTTGGTCTCTAGACCCAAGGTAATGGACACTGAACTCCGCTTTATTACTCCATTTAACCAACAATGGGACAAAATTCATTAAGAATTAACTGATAATTGGTTTATTCTTAGGAGTGATCCACTTTTAATAGATCTAGTGCCAGCTACACCATTATTGACAGCTACGAGGAGTCAGAATCTATTGGATAAACTGTGTAGGAGCCATTTTGAGAGATCGCCCTGCTCCATGGGGAGGGGCACGTGCCTAAAGGGTATTTACCGATGTGGGACCTGTACATTTTGTAAATATATGGTCCAGACAGATCAATTCACTGATAAATTTGGGAAGCTGCATAAGATCAAAAATTATTTTAATTGTAACAGTCGAAATGTGGTCTACCTTTTATAATGCTCGTGTCTACTACTATGTAGGTAAAACAACCCAGAAAGTTAAGGAGAGATTGAGTTCCCATTTGCCAAATATCAAAAATGCTCATAAATTGGTGACAGAAGGAGGAGATATAACAAGTGTGGCATGTTGGATTAATAGACTTGGCACAATGGCCCCAACAGGACTTAATGAAGAATGGGACTTGACTCCATTTATTTAACCTGTTTGACTTTAATCCCTTCCATTTTTCTCTATGTCCAGTTTAGGTTGATCTATTTGGTGGACATGGACCCCAGTTTTGTTACACTAACCTCCAGGATCCACTTGTGGGAAGGATTGTTTCCCTTTTTTTCTGTATCTGGCCAGATGTCGATAATTGTTGGATTACAAGTGCCATTTGAGGATGATAGACTTTCCCTTAGGATGGCAGTTTTGGAACCTGGAAGACTAGTTATATCAGTCATTTACGATCTGCTTGGAATTCTTGACGGTTCACCAAATTGAGATTAACATCGATCTTCATGACTGTTAACGGTGGAACCAATATTTTTTATCTCTAATATAGGAGTTGATGTCTTTCTTTCATGGGACAAATGGAAGACCCTTACTACCAAGTACTGTTTCCCCAGGATTTATCCTGGGACACCAAGTGCATCTTGATATATCATTGGTTCATTGTTTAAATGTAAATACTTACTGTTTTCCAGCTTATATTTTTCCTACATTTTTTCTTATATTTACTTGTTGTATATGACATTGCATTGTGTTTTGGCATAAGATAGGATACACTTCTTTGATAATGTTGTATTTATCTTACCTTGTTTATGTTATATGGATGCACACAGAGATTTAGAGCCATTTATTACGCTTCTGTCACTAGAGGGACATGGCTTCTATGGATGTCTTATAATAACCTTTTGTCACTTGGGGGACATGGCCTCTATGGTTGTGAACTTTTTAAGCCCTGACATTAGTTATTAGTTTGGTAAAATTATCTGTATAACATCTTGCCCATAGTTATGATGATAGTTACATAAATGGCTATTGAGATTTAACAACATTATTTCTAGATTTTTCTGTTAAAGTATAGCCTTCTACGAGTGGAGTGAGCCCAGTTCAAAGATGGCAGGCAGTGTTTCACTTGTACATTTTGGGAGAGTAACGTAAACGCATATGTGATGTAGACGCAAGTCACCCTCCCTGGTCTCGCGATATGTAGCGCCACTCCCTTGATGTTACACCCCTTCTGGGTTTGTCCTCCTGTTGACGCTCCTTCCAGGCCCTTCCATCTTGCGGCCTACTTGTATGTATATGTAGTGCAAAGGTACATTAGTTACCTGCCGTCTGACAAAGTCCGAACACTCGGACGAAACACGTCTGGCATTTTTTAACGTGCATCCTCTTCAAGTATCCAGACTGTGTGTATGTCGGTGAGACCCTCATGCCTTGAATATATAGTACAATGCCACTGGATATAGTAGCCCTTTTGTGTCTCTCCCCAAATTTGGGTTAATATTTAGCTAGACCTGCTATTTATGCTGCTATTGCTTTATACATGAGTGTGTGTGGTTGAATGAGTATACCGGTATACTATGTTTGTACCTATGTATTATACTGATTACTATGATACTGTGGGTTTGGGGATGTGTTTTTAACTATTTTGTGCACTTTATATATTATCCCATAATCAAATAATAAAGGATATTTTATTTGTAAGGTTATCGTTTGGGTGTGCCCTTCATAATCCACTTCTGTTCTCTTGGTGTTGTACTTGGTGTACCAGGTAAGGCACCAGGTTTAGAAATAAACTGTTCAGAAGGTCACAAGTTCAATATCCCAGACTTCCACTTTTTTTGTTTTTATTATGTTCCAAGCAAAAGATATATCTTCAGCTTTTTCAGTGGTGGCACACCTGGTAAGACGCCAGTATTAGAGACATACAGTTCAGAAGGTCGCAAGTTCGATTCCCCAGACTTTTGTTTCCATTATGTTTATAGTAAAAGATTCTACATGTACCAGTGACCTATATATTATCTCTGTTAGCCTAGAGGTAAGAGGTAAGTTGCAGGTTCTATTCCCCAGACTTTTTAAAAAAAAATTCCTGAAATGTTAGTATTCCATTTCTTACATCCATGCTATCTATGAAATACACTGCAAAGATTACTTTTCTTTTTGTATGAAAAGTAAAGGACTATATAATTGTTAGGACAGGAGCATTGAATGTGTTTGAAAACAAAAAACTAAAATCCCTGTTCTGTGTCAGGGAGAGGAAGGATCTCTGTGCTGTACTGTGATTGGCGTCAGCTTCTAGGAAGCAAGGCTGCAACTTCCTTGTTTTGATCTGTTGAGAATTACAGAGCATGTGCCTGTACGCAGACACTTAGCTGGGGGTTTACCCAGCTAAGGTGGATTGTAGGAGCTGACCCCTAGTACTCACAGGTTGTTTTTATAAATCACTCAATGGCCGCAGCAAATGGAGAGGTGAGACACAGCTTGTTGTGCCCTGTCTATTGGGATAATATTGTCTGGAGACTTTAGTTCTCCTTTAAGCATTTTTCTATTAAATCAGAATGATGATAAGATGTTGAAAGGGAAAATGGGTGCATTCCCAGCCACTACTCAAACGATATGTTATAATTTAAAGGGTAAGTGATCTGATCTGACAAGATATTGTTGGGTTGAACTGTTCCATAGATGTTTGTATGTAATACAGAATTGACTGCTGTTTATTTTACCTTCTTCTATTTTTATTAGGAGATCTAAAAACTTGCCACTATTTTTGTCACAATTCACAGTTAGCTTTATATTGTATGTGTTCACATTAAGGGCCATATTTCTAAACATGCGGTATCGCATGGTATTCTATGGGGATAGTAAATCTACGATCACGGTCGGAGATTTACGATCGCTATCGTAGCTTTACAATTGTTGTAATGATCTTTAAAGTTCATCAAACTTATCTCTGTTCCAAATCATCAAAATGGCCTCCACATACCATATCCAAACTAGGAGTTCATCCTCTTTTTTTTGGGCCGCACAGATCTCTTGGACCATCGTGAACATTTCATAAAGCTCCATGTTCACATGTTCGTCCATGTTTATTTGTTTTTATGTATTTATGTTTTTGGGAATTGTTTTCCTTCTAGGTTTTATAAAATGTTGGGTATCATAGGAAGGTTCGCCATTTTTGAATTATGAAACTATGAAAAGCTACATATTTCATATTAGATATCTACAGATAGATATATATAACTAAAGGTGGGCATACACATTGCTGATAATGGGTAAATCCCGTTGGGGACTGGCGGAAATTATCCAGCATTGACAGGTGTAGGGGCCAAAACTGAATGCGGCCAAAACTGAACGCAATGCTGGCAAATGTCCATAGTCGGCATTACAGTGGGTTGGGATAGACGTAACATTTCCATTGGTCGCTATCGGCTCCCTTTACTTTTGGTCCATGTATGGCCGCACAGCTTTACTTTGTATGGCCAATCAGTCGGGTCCGGGTGTGTGCTGACAGATACCAATGTGATCTGTATGCACAACACGTTAGGGATTGCATGTGTATGGCCACCTTAAAAAGGTTGAAAGACAGACAGCTAGCTAGCTAATTAGCGGGCAGTACTAGAATCTTTCAATTTGTTTATTTTTTTTTAATGTTTTTCAGACGTGAAACACATATGTGGTCTAAGAAATATCCTGTATGCATAAAGGAAAAAAATAAATGTGGAACTGACAGGATTGGAATTAGCATTACACTTTTGGGAATAAACTACATTTTTACATATCAGTCAGCATGTTTCTGTTGGATCAAAGTTGATTGTGCCGAAAAGCTCAAAAGCAAAAACAGCCGTTGCAGTTATTTTTCAACTTTAATATCCTGACCAATAACAATAATATCATGTCATAAAAATGTTAAATCATATGCTCCTACGTTAATAGAACACAACATACGTGTCTTATAGGGGTGTATAGAAGAATACAATAGAAAGAAAGCTTGTGATTAAATGAAAATGATAATGTGCCTGTAAAAGCTCCTGCTTTCATTTCACAGTATTTAAATATACTCTTCAAAACAGTGTCCTGTCCTGTTTCAGCACTCTCATGAAAGGTGTGTCAATAGGACCTTCTTTTGTGAAATATCTTATGTTTAAATAATCACTCCAGAGTCAACAAACAATATGGAATGCTGGTCATTCAAAATGAAATATAATCTGTGTAGGGGGGGCAGGGCAGGAGCCATCTAAGTCTACAGGAAGCCTTTGTCAAGTCATAATTTACAAGACATTGACTAGAAATAACATTTAAATTGGTTTTAAGCAGCTGTAAAATTGTAAGATATTGGAACAGCCTCAGAGTCAAGCAGAGTGTATTCTCTCTCAGAAGGAGGAAAGACAGGGTGATTCAGGTCAAGCGTACCACACAGTACAATTTATCTTTAAAATTTAGCCTGATAGCATCTGTTATATCTAATCTTCCAAGAAAATGTATGTTTCAAATTATAAACCATAGCAACCTATTCCTTTAATTATTTTCTTACTCCTCTGTAGTATCAGTTTTCTTTGGCCTGTCCAAAAGGTGTTGGTATATATTCAATATTGGGGCAAGGATCTTTTGTATACATTTTCCTTAATCTTTCCCCTTAACACCACACTGAATGTGCAATAAATTTCAACACTGCATTGTATTAGTGAAACAGGACAAAATGTGATTAGATCTTTCCATATTCCTTAACTTGCCATTTGCCTTACACAACTAATATCTCAATAATCATCATTTCTTCTGATATAAAATAGAGGATAAAACAATGGAGAATAATGAGGGTTATGTGGTGATTCTTGGAATTCCTTAAATGAAGCATAACAATAAAGATAAAATGCATGGTTGCTTTGAAAAATTGAAAATGCGTTCATTTTCGTGCAAAAACATAGCACAAAAACCCAGCGCAAAATTTATTGCATTGCTTGCGCTGTGCAAAATTTTAAAAAATTGAGACATGGCGCAGGCAGAACAAAAACTTCGCTAACACATCAGTACATAAGTTAGTGTGAATTTAGTGCTTATTTTCCCGTTAGCACGGGATATTGCATCTCCCTGTTAGAGCTTTTCCAAATTATCTGTTGCTGTTTACACCGTTACTATGCTTTATTTTGTTATACTTAAATTCTTGCTAAATCTGTAAACAGTAGCTATGGGACGTATTTATAAAAGTTCATCATCGGTAATAGCCAATAATGATCCTTTACTACACCACTCGTTATTTGCCCATTGACTTTAAAGGGCCCATACCATGCGGTATCAATATATCAGCTTTTTGACTGCAGAAGAGAGACCTGGGTACCTGAGTATGTTTATTTACCTTTTTGGTAAAGGTAAATAAAGGTCAACATGCTATGCCCTTTGATAATATAATGTGGAAAACAAAAAACTGTATCTTCTTTGCCTTTTCAGTTTAGTTTTAGTCCTAATGAAGCTAGTTAAAAAAGGTTCTGCCAAGCAATTATCGCATAAGCCTACATATAGAGACATTATTAAAGGGCATCTATACCGAAAAATAGGTTATTTTAAATTAACTGGAACTGGAAACTATAGTTCTTCCCAACCACCACTATATCATTTTTTTGTTGATCCGCCCCCTATTTCTTTAAATATCCAAAGTAAAACTTCTTATATTTCAGCTGTCAATCAAGTTCCTTGCTTTAAAAAACTATTCTTCTGTGAGTAGTTTTACTGTAACTGAAATAGTGACAGAGTTTTGACAGTTGGAATGCTGTATGCTGTGTGCAGGCTTGACAGTTGGTTTGTGGGGGAAAAGTCAGGTCGGATGGAAGTGGGAGTGGTTAAAAGAGGGAGGGGGGATACTGCTCCAAAACAAAATGTGTGCTGTATTGAAGGCATGCAGCAACACACGCAAATCAGAGTAAGTTCTACTTACATGTATTCAATTATAGATTAAGATGAGGCAAAGTCATTTTTTCAGTATAGTGTCCCTTTAAGGCACCATTCTGTACAGAGTTAATGAGAGGGACCAAGCCCCATTGAAATTAATGGGTAAGAGAGGTGTCCACCTGAGGTTGAATTATGTCAGATACTACCTTGTTTACAGCTTCACTGAATATTTTCCATTTAGTTTAGAAACTGTTTTGTTATTTGTTTTTTTTTTTATTTGTCATATTCCTGCATAAAACAGTTCATTGCATCACTTAATCTGGGTTTAGAGAAATAAATTGTTCTTGTCATCAAGCTTAATGTAGTTAATTATGAAAATATCAGTAAATTTGAAGGTAATCGAATAGCTGTATATAAAAACACAACTCAACATTTTATGGGGGAGCAAAATCAGAAAAAGACACGTCATACACTTCTGGTAATCTAAAAAAACACTCTATGACTCTATCATCTTCTGCTTGAAAAGCTCATTGATCTTCCCTTTGCCCTTCCAGCAAGACAGGTCCCAAAGCTGAATTCTGGAATTTAAATGAGCTGTGTACTGATCCTGGAAACTAAGCTACATAGAAACATTGACCACTATATAGCAAAGCAGTTTATCAGGGATGTTCAAAGTGTATTTCACCCCATTTACTTCTTTGAGTGACTTTGTGATGATTTATCAAACAGAGTTGAAAAGAAATGTATGGTTTGTTAGCCTCTGTGGACTTGTCAAGTATGTAGCATTATACTCATCACTATAGGATGTTATTTATTTAACTCAGATGTTCAGAATAAAACAGAAATGATAAGTTGTTGGTCTTTAATACACATTTCTGTTTCCTCTCTGCTATCATTATTTATAAAAATTACAAATGTTGAAAGATATCTGTATATTTAAATATTATGGTCTAAGGCACTTCGTGATTAATAACACATAGTTTTTATATACTGCTGTATAAGTTACAGTGCGGTTGGCCTATATGCTGAGTACAAAATAAATGATATTGCTTTTGGATGCCAAGTATTTTTTTTTTTAAAGAAAACCAGCAGAAAACTTGGTAGCATCGGTTCCAAAATTAAACGCAGTAAGGTGGTAGTATTACTATAACAAATTTGTGGAGAGACCTCTCCTAAAAAATTATACATTGGAGGGTCCATCTTTAAAATGTTTTTATCCAACTTGGTTGGATGTGCATTTCATAGGTGTGCAGTTTTAAAATAATGATATGAGAAACTGCAATTAACAAATAGCTCAAAGATGCCTTCTTGGCTGTATGGAGACCAAACAACACTGCAAAATTTAATATAATATAGTTTAATATAGTTAATTATTATGCTTGTGAAGGTTCTTATTCATCCAGATCATGGTAATTCTGTGGTTTTTAGTTAGATCAACTGTACTTGAAGTCTAGGACCATATATAAAAAACAGCTGTATCACAATTTTGTAATAACGCAGGTTATCGTTAATGTACAAAAACAGCCATACATGTACAGTCGCAATCGTACATTTATGGCGAACGTTAGTAATATACAAATTGTCGTTCGTATAAAACTAAGCAGTACTAAAGTATCAAGTGAATGTGGACCGTCTGCACCTAGGAATCACGTAGAAGCTGTAGGCTACACTTCCTGGTATCTCTGGACCAGGTTCAGTAATATGAATCAATGGAGGTATACGTGTAGCTTACAGATGACACAGACTCCAAGCTGTGAATCGAGATATCTTTATTTGAACAAAACATGTGTGCTACATGTTTCGGACCAACGTCCTTTCTCAAGCTTGAGAAAGGACGTTGGTCCCGAAACATGTAGCACACATGTTTTGTTCAAATAAAGATATCTCGATTCACAGCTTGGAGTCTGTGTCATCTGTAAGCTACACGTATACCTCCATTGATTCATAGTACTAAAGTACCGCAATGGTATTCTATGGTAATCGTTAATCTACAATTGTAGATTTAGGATTGCTAGAATGTTTTTTAAAGGCACAGTATTACTAAAAAGCAATACCGTGCCTTAAAGGGCATGTCCACCCCCCTAAACCAACTTTGGGGGTAAGGTAGATAACCCCTACCCACCCCCAACTGCCTCAATATTTATTTTAAAAAGTCCCCCAAATTCTACTTACACTGCCTTGTCTCCCACGGCGATCCGATCCAGCCTTCTGCTTGCAAGAAGGTGCAGGAAATCAGACTCTGATGAGAGGCAGCCAATCACAGACATGGCTGACGTCACTGGAAACACGGCGGGAGAGAAGGCTCTGTAAGTACAGATCGGGGGGGATTTTTAAAAAAAATACTGTCGCGGTTAGGTGCAGGCAGGGGTTACTTACCTTCCCCCCAAAGGAATTCAGACTAGGTGCTCTGTTGACAAAATAGATAAGAGAACATGTGATGTTGTTTGGTCTGTATTAAATAAAGTTACCGTTTGGAGTGCCACCCTTGCTTCTTCGTTATTCTCGTAGGTGCTCTGTTGGCTTAGGATAAATCCGGATGGTGGGAGGGGGGGTGTTCCTGCACATAGTATAGTATAGTATTTGACATACGTCCATCCAGTTCAACCCATCTAGCAATATCCTCATTTGTGCATAACGTGATCCAGAGGAAGGCAAAAAAAACCCCACCAAATTTATGAAGGGGGAAAAAATTCCTCCCTAACTCCAAGTGGCAATCGGAAATTTCCCTGGATCAACTCTACTTTATGTATCAATACCAGTAACTTGCAACATTCCTTGTTTCTTAATTTAATACAGACCTGCTCAAACTAATGTTCAAAAGTTACGTCAGTTCAGATATCATACCCATCAGTATATAACATACTTTATAGGGTAGTGACCCTGTTAATGCTCTTTTCGACCTACAGGCACAGTATCATCATACTGCCGATTTTATCAATAGCAATTAACGCCGACAGTGATACTAAGGCATAATCAAAAAACACAATAAGTCCACAATAATACACTTCAACCTGATGAAAATGACATGCACTTTGGATGTCTCAACTCTTAAATACTATATAAAACCCCTTAAAAACACCTAAAACACACCAACAATATGATGGAGGATGATTATATGATGCTAAAGTATTGCGCCCAAAACCAATATTATATAACATGTCGTATCAACACATTCTGTACTGCATATACAAGATGGACTGATTATCAATCTACCAATACACAATATGCTCAAATTGTAGATTGATGTGGGATCCAAACACAGCCTGTGTCCAGGTTGCTCGGCCTGTTTACATTGAAAATCTAACAATTTCTCTTTACAGGTGTATCGTGGCTTAATTCCTTCTTCCGCTCTTATCTATATTGTCTAGTTCAGCGGAACCTCTACAGCCTCATAATATACATCATATAGATATCTAGTGCTAGTAATCTTACACATCTAGATTACAGAAAGATGGTCTCAAATAACTGTAAGTTAGTTATCACTGATCTCGTATTGCTACACTGCACATATTTCACACCCGCTTCACTTAAGACTTTCCATTATAAACAATACACTCCCACACATATCTTTTCATGTTCATATGTCTACGACCACAGTATCTCAGTTTGGAAATGGCACTCGTGTCCTCAGACGTGACTATGCATCGCATAACCTCCTCCACTAGAACCAGCCGACGTACGTTTCATCACTATCACATGACTTCGGCAGGGCGTCATCTCTACCGTGTCTGCTACCTTTTAACCTGTGTCTCACTCAACTCTGAATTTCGTAATTAGTGTAATAGCTGTGCAATACCTTATATAATATAGTAGAGGAACAACATCTCACTTTAACTTTATATCACCTACCCATTTTCCATTGGATATCCTTTCTTAACTAATGTATATCATTGCATACCTGGGATTCATGTATCTATCCATAGTATATATCTAGACAGCTTAGCATTAATTCTATGTAGATTAGATCATTTAATTTGCTTATTCAGAATGAACAAGTTAGTTAGTATTAGCTACAGCCTCTCCTTCACCATTATTTTTCTAAAGAGGAATTATATATATTTCTTTCATTACAGATAATTATTTAAAGAAAGCACTTAAAGTTACTATCTTCATTTAGTCCATTGGGTCTCAGTGTCCCCATTTGATAAATCCACCTTAATTCTTTTTGGAGGAGGAGTTTCTCTATATTTCCACCTCTTATTCCTAAGGACACCTTCTCTATTCCTCCAAATTCTATAGTATAAGGATTTCCTCCATGTTTTTGTATTACATGTTTCGCAACTCTACTCCTTTTTTTTCTTCCTTATTAATAATCGCTCTAACATGCTCTTGAATTCTCATTGACAATGTCCTTTTTGTCTTCCCAATATATGATTTGCCACATTATATATATATATGATGTTCGTTGATTGACATGTTATCAATTGTTTTACCTCATATTTCTTCCCCCATTTATTCATAAAGACCTTCCTTTGGGAGTTATACATACAAACGCTACACTTGCCACATCTCCTGTTTCCTCTTGTTTTTGTTACTCCTAGCCATCCTCCTATCAAAACGTTTTCCTCTTTATTTTTGAAATGACTTGTACATAACATGTCCTTTAGGGATGGGCCCTTCTTGCTGTTATTGATGGTCTTTTACCTACATTTAGGTCTGGATCTTCTGCTAATAGATACCAATATTTATTTAAGGTGTTCCTTAATCCCTCTCATTGTGAATTAAACTTAGTGATAATCCGTATGGGTCCTTCTTTTTTCTCTCCCATTTTATGCTCTCTAAGTAAATCTAGTCTGTTTTTCTTTGTTGCTTTTTCTCTTGCTTTGGTTATCAGATTAGGTTTATATCCCCTCATAGTGAACTGTTCGGCCATTTTATCTGCTTGGTCCTCAAAATCTGTTATTTTTAAACAATTCCTTCTTATGCGTAAAAATTGACCTCCAGGGATGGCTTTAATTGTTGAATTTGGATGATGGCTGTCTGCATGTAGCACGGAGTTGACTGCTGTAGGTTTCGTAGGGTAGGGGCACTACCCTATAAAGTATGTTATATACTGATGGGTATGATATCTGAACTGACAGGGGCACTACCCTATAAAGTATGTTATATACTGATGGGTATGATATCTGAACTGACGTAACTTTTGAACATTAGTTTGAGCAGGTCTGTATTAAATTAAGTTATATGGTAGCTTTTTTTAGCTACAAAATGTGTTGTGTATGATATAAAACATTCCTTGTTTGCAGAAACTCATCCAGCTTTTTTTGAAACTGACCAATGAACCTGCCATTACAACGTCCACTGCAAGACAGTTCCATAGCTTTACCGTTCTCACAGTGAAAAACCCTTTCCAAACTTGAAGCCTAAACCTTTTTTCTTCAAGTCTTAAGGGATGTCCTTGTGTCCTTTGACATGTTCTATTGGTGAGCAATGCCCCAGATAGTTTATTATACGGCTAGTTAATGTATTTATACACAGTAATCATATCTGCGTACATAATTGTAACTTTTCCAGTCTCTCTTCATATTCAAGCTCCCCCAATCCCCTTATTAATTTAGTTGCCCTTCTCTGAACCCTTCCATTTCAAAGATGTCCTTTTTGTACCCAGGATTCCAAAATTGCACTGCATATTCTAAATGAGAGCCTTACCAATTGCTTTAAGAGAGGAGAATTAGATTTTCCTCCCTTGAATCCATACCTCTCTTTATACAAGACAATACCATGCTGGCTTTGCTGTTGCCGCCTGGCACTGCTGCTACCTTTAAGTTTGTTGTCCACCAAATCCAAGATCCCTTTCCAACAGGGATTCACTTAACACAGAGCCATTTATAGTATAAGTAGCACAACGATTTTTAAGTCCAAATAATAACACCTTACATTTATCACCATTGAATTTCATCTGCCACTTAGCAGCCCAATGTGACAATCTATCTAGATCCCTTGGCAACGATTGCACATCCTCTGAAGTTTTTTAATGGTCGACAAAGTTTTGTGTCGTCAGCAAACACAGAACACTGCTGACAATACCCACTTCCAAATCATTATAATAGATTAAATAGAAGCGTCCCCAGCACAGAACCCTGTTGCACCCCACTTAGCACTTTAGTTCATAATAATGAAGCCCCATTAACAACTACACAGACCTTAGCTTATACATTAGTCGCCAAGTAACTACATCTACTGCTATACCAGAGTCTAAATTTCTACTTACTTCCACATAAAAGCCAAGCAAGCTAGTTTGACAGATCTATTCCTCCTAAATCCATGCTGGTTACTACTTATAATGTCAGTCCTTGAAACATACTCTAGAACATGTTCCCTTATTAAACTTTCCAGGATCTTCCCCACCAGTTAAACTTACAGGCCTGTAATTAGCCGGCTGTGAACGACTACCCTTTTGAATATTGGAATTAAATCAGCCTTTTTCCAATCCGAGGCACACATCCAACATGAGGAATCATCAAAAATAAGAAACAATGGCCTAGATAAAACTGAACTTAGCTCCTTAAGTACCGAGGATGTTTTTATCCGGTCCAGGAGATTTATTAATATTAACCTTATTTAGTTCTTTCTGTACCATATCCGCGGTTAACCAAAGTGCACTTGTAATCTTTTATACCATTATTGCTACTATCCTCTATATATCTGTACGTGATCTTCATAGTGTATACAGAGGAAAAAAATGATTCAAGACATTTGCTTTATTGCCACTCCGTAACTATCTTATACCCATTAATTAATGTTGCCACATTCTCAGTCCTTATCTTCTTCCTATTAATATACTTAAATTTTTTTAGACTTTGTGATGCTTTGTTCAGCTATCCTAACTTCATTATTAATTTTAGCTAGTTTGATTGTTTTTTTACACTCCTTGTTGCAGTTTTTATAATCCCTAAGGGCCCTTTCCGTTCCCTCGCCTTAAAGTTTTTAAATGCCTTTTTTCTTCCTTTCCCTTTGCCTCTTTACATCAGAATTCAGACATGGGGCAGATTTTTTTTTTTTTACATTTATTTCCCAAGGGTATACATTTAGATGTGAAGTGCCTTAAATCCCCTTGAACACAGTCCACTTCTGTTCAGTACCTTTACCTGATAATACATTCCCAGTTGACATTCTGAAGAGCTGCTTTTAACTTGGGAAAATTTGCCTTCCCAAAATTAATTTCTTTGTTAACCCACACACTTTTCCTTTCGATAACAAAGTCCAAACGCCACTATTTCATGGTCACTATTCCCTAAGCCTCCAGTTACCTTTATGTCTACAAAGCGCTCCACAATGTTGGATATTACCAGATCCAACAGAGCTCCTTTTCTAGTAGGAACCTCAACCACCTGTGAGAGAAAATGATCCTGCAGCAAATTTAGGAACTCATCGCCATTTTCTGTGATGGCAGTTCCACCACACCAATCAGTGTCAGGGTAATTAAAGTCCCCCATAATGAGCACACTCCCCAAACTTGCAGCCCTTGCCAACTGCATATGAAGTTGACTCACCCCTCTCTGCTAGCATTTGGCGGCTTATAGCACAACCACATGACATTACACCCTTTCGTTTTGCCTAATTCCACCCTTATTGCCTCCACTTTATCATCCATATCGCCAGTTTCTCTTCTTTTAAATTTGGCTTCAATTCTTTTTTAACATAAACACAAACTACCCTCCCCCTTTCCTTTTTTTTCCTGTCCTGCCTAAACAGGCATATCCTTCTATATTTACAGCCAGTCGTGAGAACTGTTCAACCAACCATGTTTCTGCTATAACCTATTACATCATACTTTTCATTCAATGCCATAATTTCCAATTCACCCATTTGTGAGCCAGGCTTCTCGCATTTGCAAACATACATTTTAGATTATGATCCTGTAATTTATTCATACACTTTAATACATGCATCCCTATCCCCTATGCTAGCCCCACCCCCCTTTTCACCCACCACTGGCCTATCTACACCCTGCTTTCCTCTGGCTATCATCCCAGTGAGACTGCTAATACCCCTCCCCCCCAAACCTAGTTTAAAATCTCCTCCAACCCTCTAGCCTCTTCTCCCCTAAAACTCTGCACCACCATCGTGAGGTGCAACCCATCCCTACTAAAGAGCCTGTAGCCGACAGCAAAGTCTGCCCAGTTCTGCCAAGTCGGGAATTTCAGAGCGGCCCTGTGAAAAGGTAAGATCTTCTAAAGTTCGTTCCTGGCTATCTAAACATTGGTTGAAGAACGGGAGTAAGGATGCGCCTTAACCTCCCTGGCTTCAATCAATGTAGAAAAGGGATAGTTCACTATTGCAGTGAACTATTCCTTTAAAGAAATCCCTTTCTGCTCAGTGTAATATTTTGTAACAGTTTTCAATGTAACTTTCTTATAGTAATCTCAAACACACTACATATTGTACAGAAAAACACAGGAACAGATCAGTTAGTCCTTCTGCAAACAACTTCAAAGACATGGGTTTAATCTATCATGTTGCTTCTATGGCTGTATACTGGAATTGTACAGCTCATTTCTTCAATTTTTGCGGTGAGTTTGTCGAGCTTCATCTATCATCTTACTTATCCTAACAAGGGAGCTTCATCTATCATCTTACTTATCCTAACAAGGAAGGAGTTATTCGCTCCAGATTTTTGAAGGTTGAGTTTGCCTAGCGTGATCGATCTGCCCTTCATATTTGTTGGTGATAGCTATACTGTATTTATTAGCAGTAAGCATCATCCTTAAAACCTTTTATACAAAAATATATAGCCAAATCAGAGAAAATATATAGTTAATTCCATCTGGCTGATGTTCAAAGGGTGGAGCTTTGACTAGCACACTTTAAGGAGAACTAAATTCTCCAGACAACATTGCTCTAATAGAGTTCTCTAAAGAACACATTCACAAAGATACAAAAAGCTGTATCTCACCTCTCCCTTTGCTGTGGATGCTGGGTGATTTATGAAAATAACCTGTGGGTACTAGGGGCCAGCTACCGTAATTCACCTTATCTGGGAACACCCAACAAAGTTTATGCAGTACACTTTTTACATGAAGCTGCAGCCTTGCTTCATAGAAGTTGACAGCCAATCATGTCACAGCGCAGTATCTGTGTAAACAGGGCTGTTTCTAGTCATTTTAGTGCCCTAAGCGCCCTCCCACCTACGCCCCCCCCTCCAAAAAAAACCCCAAAAAACCCCACAAAACTTGGCCTGTCAAACTACAGCTGAGTTTCCTCCTTCAGCTTCTGACACCGTCTACTGCGACTGTTCTTTATAGTGGGACCGCTTTACTAGTTGGTAAGAGGCGCACGCTGTACCAGGCATGTATACATACGTTTTTATGAATGCAGCGACACTGGCCACCAATGAAATACTGATTGGAAGGACAGGATAGGTTTCAGTGGATGCGTGGTATGTGGCACCGGTGTTCTCCCCAGAAGTTATTTCCAGCCGGGTAGGGCAGAACAGGGAAATTTGGTGAGAGCTAAGATGTTTTACTCTTTCAGTGCTTTTCCAAAAATATTGGCATTAATAATTTCAGTGCCAGCAGAACATTACCATTAACCCTTTAGTGCCAGCAGACTTTACTATTAATACTTTCAGTGCCAGCACCTTTCCAGAGAATTGCCATTAACACTTTCAGTGCCAGAAGAGTATTACCTTTAACCCTTTCAGCTGCCAGCATGGACATGATATACAGTATGTACCTGCTTTTCATGTCTCTTCCATTGAATTGTTCACTACTCACCTACTCCCCCCACAGGGGCCACTGTTATAAAGTGTGCAGCAACTTTTACCTGGCATTTTAGAACTGATCTCCTCAGTCCTATTAGCCATACTCATCCTCTCCCCTCCTTCCTTCACCTTCAGTTCATTTGTAAATTGCAACATTTGTTGCTATGTAGAGTGTGTGGAGTTCAGGCTCTGTACTAGATACAATGTTGCAGGTTACAGCTGAACAAGGAGAGCAGGTCTAACACAGCAAGTAAAAGCTGACAGGGAGATGCTAGGGAGAAGAATAGGTGCCCTGGATCTTAACACAAGGTAGATAATGTTTAACAGTTGCACTTGTGCCACAGGTGTGCATCTACCTTGTGTTATAGGTTTTATTCATTACATATTTGCAATGCACCCATGGTCGAACTAACTATGGAGCATAAGTGCGGCACTTTAAAGCTTTGATTTATTACTGGCCCATAAAGGAGCGTTACAGAGGACTTCTATCTGATGCATGGTTTGGAATGCTGGGAATCTTCCTACATAATTTTTAAAAGGAGGAGCAAAGAGGAATCTCCATTTTCTTGAGGCCATGTAGTAACTAGTGCCGTACATGAAGGCACGAAAGCCTGCATTGTGGAAACGGGAGACAACTGTTACTGATTTCAGTATAAATTTACCTGATGTATCATCGGGTAAAGTGGGTTTTTGTACTGACTGTACAGGGCTGGTGCGATTTCCCAAATTATTTGTTGCAAAATCTCATGAAGGGATTACTGCACCGTGGATTACATTGCATTGTGCTGCCAGTGTTCATCTACACCTTCTGGAGACATAAAAGGGCTCATTTAGGAGTTGCAAATATTGCCTGTGCAGTTATACAGCAACCAATCAGATGTTTTCAAATGTTTTCTTACCGTAACTGATTGGCTACAAAAATTAAACAGCATGAGCTTTTTTTCTCTACAGCCGTGGTTCTCAAACCTTTTCAGACCGTGGCACACTAGGCAATTGAAATTTTTTTCAAGGCACACCTGTGTTCTAAATGTTGGACCTAAACTTGTAATTACCCATATATTATACACGTTACATTGTATTCACATCGATGTGTTGCACTACATTGACTAATGTAGTTTTATATCAATATACATTTTTAGAGTACAAAATACCAAAAATAAAAGTTATATCGCTAAAAATATTTCCACTTCTAATTCTGAGGCACACCTCTGGCTCTTTGAAGTCACATTAATATGCCCGGGCACACCCTGGTTTACAGTAATACATACTTGTGCACCAATTATATACATAGACACACAAGCCTACAATTACCCTGGATGCTATAGAACACTGGGGACATAATCTGTGATGTCATTCCGAATTATTACATTGTGTTGTGTGTTTGTATGTGTGTGTATGTATATAGGTTCTGATGATGGCCCATACATCATATATCCACACACAATACTGTGCAATTAAAATAAATCTGTCAAGACAGATGGATAGTTGCAGTTATAATATTCTAAAACACTCCCAAAAGTGAGGGAGTCTATGGAAGTGTAAAAGTTCTGAATAATCACAGTTAAGAAATTATAGTTTATTTTAGAGAAATGAAATTTAAATTTGATACAGGATGCAAGTGAAATTAAATGAAAATGTGTCTTATGTGCTATGGGACTTACTAATACAATAAGCATGTTCCAGATTTTGTAAGTAATGCTGAATAGAAAGAAATGCTGGTAACTGATAGAATTAGGAATTAGATGTGAAAGTCATCCTAATTACAGGGATCTGCAATACAAACTACCCTGTCACTGATTAATCTCCTGTCACGTCTTTTCACAGAACTGCGGATGTTATACTGTGCCAAAAATATAAGGAAGAAAGGATTTTCATTCACTGACTGACAAAGCCTCCATCATCATTATTTCTATATAATGACTAAGAATTAATAAGAATTGTATTCAGTGGTCAGCAGTGTACCCCACAGATGTTTCTACTTGTTAATGGAAAGATTTTTTTGTCAGGACCATATTCCTAAAAGGGCAAATTGCCTTTTAAGCAGAATGTACACTGATTTTTCTTGGAATAGCATAGTACAAGCGAAATTTAGTGTTGGGTTTTAAGCTATTTTTAGCAGAAAATTAGAGCCTTTTCAACTGTGGCTTTAAAGCCCCACAAAAGATAACAACATACTGCTCACGTTCCTACAAAGTATTAACAGTTTCTAATCGGTGGATTCATTGTGGGAACATGTGCAGTTTATTTTCAATAACGAAATGTATTGCATCTCCCCAAATAGGCCATATTTATAAAGATGTGGTATTGCTATTTTCACATGTATGTATGTATGTATGTATGTATGTATGTATGTATGTATGTATACTTTTATTTCTAAAGCACCACTTGGGTACGCAGCACTGTACATAAAAAAATACAGAGTATACAAACAAGGGAATAAGTGCAAGCCATTATACAGATAGATAAAAATTAAATTATATTAAATACAATTCCATACATCGGTTAAGATAGCATATATATAAATTATGTATAAATTGATATAAGTGCAACAAGCCTTGACACATTAGGAATGAGATCCCTGCCCCGAAGAGCTTACAATCTAAGTGGGAGGGACAACACACAGATACAAGTCTGGGTGGGTGGGGGGTGGGTTTAAAGTGCTTAAAAGGGCTGGCAATCATTTGTTCTGCTGAAGCTCAGAAAGGTAAAAGTATTAAAAGGTAAAAGTATTAATGGGAGTCACCAGGTGAAGCGAGAGTTCCAAATTGCAATTTTAAGGGACAATATTTTTAGGACTGTGATCTCACAATTAGGACCGTGGTCATAAAATTTATACCACCATCATACAATTGTCTATGCAACACCATTGTGGCAGTCTACTACTGCATGATATTGTAGGACCGAACAGTCGTAGTATGACAGCGTAACCCTTGGTATTGTGGATACCGCAGGTTAATAAATATGCCCCCAACATACTGTCACTTTTTGGTCAGTGGTGCTTGCATTCTAGGGAGCTGTGAAGGAACTGGGTGTTTGTGAAGAGTTTATTACAGTATGAATAGCTGGTTTAACAGAGGAAAATATAAAGATAGAAGCACAAGAGTAACAACAAAACCGAGGAGGCAGAAAGTAGGTGGAGGAGGCAAAATGTAGACTGAAAAAAGAGAAATGGAATGTATGTTGATGTTAATGAGTAAAGAGCACAACAAAATGGAATGATCAGCAGGAATAGAAGCAGGCTTAGCAGAAGAGAAAACAAACTTTAAAAAAGAAAATAATCGGAAAAGGCACAAGAGAGAACACAAGAGGAAGTGGGAATAGGTAATTTGGTGAGTTACAAGGGGAGTTATGAAGGGAAAGGAAGAAGAGCAGGAATATAAGTATATAATAGGAATATAAGTGAGGGATCAGTTCTGCAGGCTTCACATGTCCTTATTTTTAAATGTTGTATGTAATTGTTCACACAAAAACTACTACATTACAGATTGTTAGACTTAGACAGAAGGTACAGCATCTGGAGTGGATGATGCATATAAGATTTCCAGCCTCTTAGGATTTGCTCAGCATACGATACATGCCAGTTTTGTAGTTCATTTCACCTCTGGTGAGGATTGTCAGGAATGTCTAACTGTGATCCTCCAGCTATGGTTGAACTATAACTCATAACAATCCTCACTACAAGTAAAATAAAACCCACCGGCGAAACGACCTTGGTGAGGTTTATCCAATTCTACTTCAGCATATAAATGTGACACAGTAGCTTTGTTTGGTTCTTTAGTATAGTGAATTCAATTTATATAAAATAAACAACAGCTTAGTATAAGCTATTTCCCATTTTCCATATGGACATATTGGTTCTTGATAGATGTTATTATTTCTGTTTGAAGTATGAGGTCAATCTTGCTAAAAAAACCTGCTAAAAAAGTGATTGTAAATTCAATTCTCAGAGGCAAGTGGACACTTTTTTTTCAGCCCAAGGAGTAAAATCTCCTCCAAATGAATGAATTTTATTTCAAACAATCTGAAAAAACCCTTTTTACAATCAATGTTTTTGAATAGCATTGTATACACATATCGGTTACAGTTTAAATAAAAAAGATTAGTTACATGTAGAATTTCTTTCAGGACATATTACATGGGATTAACCACCTGGTATACAGGACAATGGTGAATACAATTTGTGATATATATCTATGATTTGTCCCATTTTTGTACAGTGTATCATATGACATCTAATACATTAAAACAAAAACCCTTTTAACAATCTGCCTACTAATGTGCTTCTGTTTTGTGGTTCAGGATTATACAACATTGCTCTATTTATTAAGTGAAGTGAAGGGGGATGTTTTCCATCTGGCCCAAATCTTATTTCATAGGGCAGCCCCTGTGAGTGTAGATTAAATTTTAGAATAAATTGTGTTTATTGCAGCCTTCCAGGCTGCCATGCGTGGTGGGGTGGCCTGGATCCATGTCTGTGCTATTAGCTCTTTAGCATAGAACAAAGTTTTGGTAAGGAATATACAAAGGAATCTGTCAGGAATCAGTTCCTCCAAGATTCCCAAAAACACACCTTAGGGTCGAGACTAACAAGGGAGCCCAAAATCCCTGGACTCTTGTGCAGTCCTAAATAATATGGAAAAAACTGCCGTGAACAAGTAAGTATTTGTGACAGTGCGAATCGTTTTTCCTATAGATTGAGCGGAGTATAGGTAGAATTGGCATTGGGAATGTCAAGTAAGGAATATATTCTGTCAGATTCCCGACAAGAGAGACCTGGGCATCCGGATGTCAGTACTGCCAGAGGTCAGCTAAACCAACTAGTTCAGGTGGTCTTTTAAGGACCACCCAGTTCTTGTGTTGTCTAGGCCCCCAAACAAATGATTTAAGCAATGATTAAGCAATTTTAAAATATTTTAAAGGTATGACTACAGGTATGCCAAAATATACATAATATTTTTTGTTATGAAACCATTTTGATCAGAATAGCACATCCTGCAACCCCCAGGGGTAGCTTGGATCAAATGTGTTTTGAGTTTGACAAGATGCACGAGAGGTTCAACATAGTAACAAAATCTTTCAGTTGCCTAGAAAATTGAAAGCCCAGGTATTTCTTGGAGCATGCCCTGAACTAAAGGAGAGGAATTCAATGGGGCTTCCGGGGGGAAGCTATCAAGTGGTAATATTTGGGATTTTGTCAAGTTTATTGAAAGTCCTAAGTACCTCCCATATTCAGTTATCACTTGCAGTGCAGTTTCAATGAATGGACCCTGGTCAACTAGGCATAGCAGCATATTGTCTACATACAGACCATGTTTGTCAGGATGGAGGAATGTCACTTTTAGTAGAACAACTTATTAGTGGCACTTTCTACTGGCTAAGTTTTCTATCAATATTGGAATGCTACCAATGGCTATTGGAGTAGATATTGTACATAAAATAATTCATTGCAATTGGTCATTGCATCCTAGGGAATATATATCTTAAAGTGCATGTTCACCCATCAAATGAAAGATTATGTATAGGTAAATCGCCCAAACCCCTAAAACCACACTAGCCAGAAAGCTTGCAGATATAGCATTAATCTGTTATGGAGCAAAATGGTCTGAATTGTCAACTGTCACACCCATGACTGACAGCTGCTAACTGGAATAACTATGAAACACAAGATCAGGCACATTTCAGTTTTGTCTTACATCTTGCAGATTTCTAACTATTGCAGTTTTGGGGTGATTTACCTAAACACAATTTTAAATTTGAAGGTTAACTTTCCTTTTCAGAATCTGAAATCTTTTTCTTTTGCAAAAAGACAAAGTTGGTTCTGATAATCTGCTGCTAAATATTTTACATTGATTAGTTTCTCCAAATTGAATGTTCCTTTATTCATTTTATAGCAATTTAATATAATATTATATATAGGATGATGGGAAATAAAGGGTTAATGTCATTGTATGAATTTTGTCCTACAAACATCAAAACAGTCAAGGTCAAATCAAATGAGTAATTGCCAAAAAGAATGTAACATTATTGGGGAAGAGACGGGGTGCATCATAACCCATGTTCCTAACATTCCTTACAAGCAGGTTCCTTAAAAACCATGAATTTTACAATTAGGTATTTGCAATTAGGTAGAATTTTAAATGGTAATATTTTTTTATTTATGTTTTATGTGGTGTTTTTCTGTGTTTTGGTTTCTGTCCTTTATTATTTCCAGATAAACTAATACGATTCAATTTAGAAGCACAATACCTTCTTAGAAGTCAGAAGCCGAGTAATTAAATTGGCAACATCTTCATCAGAAAACAAGTTCTACTACCAGCCTCATTAAATGTCACTCTTGCTTAATCAGTCTCTTTGAACATGATGAATTCAAAAATCAGATTATAGAATGTAAGAAACATTTGTAAGAACAAAGCACATTTACCAATAAGCACTGTTCAGTTTTGCTGAAGAGAAAATACCCTCCAATTAAAGGACATCTACTCTGCCAGAAACCTTTTTTTTTTAAGTTAAAGAATAATGGATATAATTTAATAGCTTATTAGAGTCCTCGATTTGGCTGTTCCTTGTTCCCCCGTATTTAAGTTTTTCTAATTGTTTCATTTTCCATGAACATCTGGTCCTTCCTGACTGTTGATCACTCTCCCTGACTCTGGCAATGACATTTTTCCTATGCTACTCAGTTTGTGACTATGAGTAGAGTTGTATGAGCCCGCTGGGTTCTGTTCCGTCTGCGGTTTTGAATTATATTTAAACCACAGAAGTTCAATGGTTAAAATTTCTACAGTTTTAGGTGTAGAATCTGGTAGTTCTGCCGAAATTAAGTTTGAGAAATAATTAAAAAAGAAGTTAACATTTGGAATAACAATTGAAGCACAACTAGCAGCCAATGTGGACACACTAATACTATTTAAAATTATATATATATATTTTAAACTAAAAACATTTTTTAAGGTGAGACATTCTATAGTAAAGCACAATCAAAGGTAGAAACAACATTTCCAAACTTCCCTACAGAAACACACTGGGAAATTCATCCATATAGTATCTTTTCAGGGCTGTTTCTAGCCATTTTAGTGCTCTAGGCACCTTCCCATCTACGTGAGTGCCCCCCCCCCCACACACACAAAAAACCTTGACCTGTCAAACTACAGCTGGGTTTCCTCCTTCTGCTTCTGACACCATCTACTTCGACTGTTCATTATAGTGGAATCGCTTTACTAGTTGGTACCAGGTGAGGCGGGCGTGTATACATACTTTTGTATGAATGATGCAGCGACACTGGCCATAAATGAAATACTGATTGGAAGGACAGGATAGGTTTCAGTGGATGTGCGGTATGTGGCACCAGTGTTCTCCCCAGAAATAGTTTCCAGCAGGGTAGGACAGAACAGGGAAATTTGGTGAAAGCTAAGATGTTTTACTCTTTCAGTGCTTTTCCAAGAATATTGGCATTAATAATTTTAGTGCCAGCAGAACATTACTATTAACCCTTTAGTGCCAGCAGACTTTACTATTAATACTTTCAGTGCCAGCACCTTTCCATAGAATTGCTATTAAACCTTCAGGGCCAGCAGACTTCCCCATAGTATTGCCATTAACACTTTCAGTGCCAGAAGAGTATTACCATGAACCATTCAATGCCAACAGACTTTCCTATTAACATTTGCAGTGCCAGCAGAGTATTATCTTTAACCCTTTTAGCAGCCAGCATTGACATGATACACAGCATGTACCTGAATTGTTCACTCCTCCCCTGCTCTAAGTTCTAATTGGAGAGTTGGGTGGAAGGAAGAAAGTGGCAGGGATAGGGATCTCATGGCTGCTAGTCACAGGGGCCACTGTAGCAGCTTTTACCTGGCATTTTAGAACTGTTCTCCTCAGTACTATTAGCTGAGCTCATCCTCCCCACGCCTTCCTTTACCTTCAGTTCATTTGCAAATTGCAACTTTTGTTGCTATGTAGAGTGTGTGGAGTTCAGGCTCTGTACTAGATAATGTTGCAGGTTACAGCTGAACAAGGAGAGCAGGTCTAACACAGCAAGTAACAGCTGAAAGGGAGATGCTAGGGAGAAGAACAGGTGCCCTGGATCAACATAGGCACCCTAGTTCTTTGCCTAGGTGGCCTATGCCTAAAAACGGCCCTGTATCTTCTATATCACTAACAAGTAAAATGAAACTTTTTATGCTGTTGTTTCCTCTTCTTCTTTTCTAGCTGCAAATATAATAACAAAGGAATAACCTTTCAGCTCAAAAGGAGAAAAAAAAAAAATAAACATGTTAAGAGTTTACATATAACCTAACTTTTTTCTTAACTAACATGGCTGAAAAATTTGGTGCTCTTGAGATCTGATTTTTGTTTTCTTACAGCTTGGCAAATAGCCTCCTTTCTAAGATCACAGTGTTGTTTATAGTAGTGTAGTCATATGGGTGGGGATCAACATGGAAACTGCACAAAGTAAATTTCACATGGTGGTTGGTCTGTATCATAAAGGATAAACTGAGAAAGATCTCTTTAATAGACATATACTGCATCAACTAAATAAGGCCTGGTTTAAAGAAAGCACCCAAAGTGCATCTCTTCATTCATACCATTAGGTTTTAGGGTTCCCAGGTGGTGAATCCACAGAAGTTCCCTTTGTAGAATCCTTCTGTTGATATCACCGCCTCCGATACCACAGGAGACTTTTTCCACTCCACAGAAAGACCAAATAGACGTGCCCCCATGGGTGGCCATAATATGTTTTGCCACACTGGACCGCTACACATCCCCCTTCCTTATGGCTCTTGCATGCTCCATCATTCTAAACTTTAACGATCTTATTGTCTTTCCGACATATTTTAAACCACATTCACTTATAATCACATAAATCAATGATGTGGTTTGGCTAGAAATGAACCCTCTAATAGTCCATTCCTTTTCATCATTTCCTCTGATGGTTGTGGTCTGTTGCATATGTGGGCAGACCTTACATGATCTACATCGTTTGTTGCCCACCGTGCTTCGTGATTTTGTGAGCCAACTGGAATTAGATGAAGGTTCACTATAATGGCTCGGGGAGAGCTTATCCTGAAGATTAGGGGCACGTCTGGCCGTCATTTTTGGGAATTTACCTACAAACGCAGACAGATCTTTGTGCTCTGAAAGCAAAGGCCAGTGCTTGTGGAGGACCTTATCAATACTGTTCCAATTTTTTACAAATCTAATAAAACCATCACTTTTATTATTACACAATTGTTTACCCCGGGTGTATCTATTATTACCTTCCCTTTCCAATAGGGACCTACGACTTCTGTGATAAGTATTCATTTAGTACAATAGCTCAGTGGTTTTTCCATCACTCGCATCAACCATGACCTTTACACTGGATGAATTGGATTGGGATTCAGACATGTCGGATGTGTTTGCAAGCAGCGACACTTCCGACTTGTCCGAACCAGACAATGATTTTAGACACAATAAAAAGGTTTATCACAAACTTATTTTGCAGCAACTACGGTTAAAATGGGAAGTAGCAAGTCTACAGATTAGATTAACATCAAGGGCAAGCCTGGTACAAGATGGTGACAATTTTAAAAAAGAGTGGGGGGAAGAACTGTCTAACTGTTCTCTTAAGCTGATGCAAATGATTGTAAAAGCAAACACCAGTAAGTTAGAATCCCTGGGCGAAAAGATAGATGCATACCAAAAGAAGTTAACCCAGAATAAAGATGACAGAGATTTTGAGGAGTTTAATGTGGGTTTGAGAAAAGAAGTAGATATCTTACAGAGTGAGATTAAGAAACGTAAAAAGAAAAAGTTTATGAAAGACAGTGAGGATTTTAGGAGTGGGTCTGCTTATGATTGGAAGTGGGGTGAATACATGAACAATAACACTGAAGGTGAAAGCGAGAGTGGCAATACGTCAATCCCTTTAGGAAAAGGAAAAAAGTCAGAAGGGGGAAGAGGAAAAAGAGGTGCACAAATTCTCCTGCCCCGACCTCAGAGAACAAAATACAGTCTGAGGCATTAGAAGGAGCCTGGAACGGGAAAGGGAACGTCTGTGGATTCACCGCCTGGGAACCCTAAAACCTAATGGTATGAATGAAGAGATGCACTTTGGGTGCTTTCTTTAAACCAGGCCTTATTTGGTTGATGCAGTATATGTCTATTAAAGAGATTTTGGTTAAAAATCGTTTATTCATTTAAATGAAAGATACAGGTATTATCAATGTATTTAACATCAGAATATGTGTATTAACTTACCTGAGTTCTCGCATAGCATCAAAGAATATTTGTATAAAAATCCAGTGATGTTACCAACTGAGATTGGTTATAGTTCAACTACCTCTTGTGGATACCGTCACTTTAAGAAACTGTTATTTAAAGTTGTGTCTCACCTGGGATGATGACACCCTGATGAAGCCCATGCACACTGGTGCATTGTGGGCGAAACGCGCGTAGGTTTGGTGTGAGACTTTGTTGCTGCCTGAAAAACCCTGCTGGTTTCTATGCCTTGGATTCCCTTCAGATCTTTGGGGTGCAGCCTAAAATCCATTCAGAGGGACTGCTGATTTGGCACATTACAATTATGTCCTCTGGGTGGACTGAACTGGGCAAATGATTTGCGGTGTGTCCGGGTGAAGAGGCCAGGATGCGGGCCCACGTAAGTCCTGGACCTCTGGGAAAATCTATTGTGCTGTATATGTTTATTACGATTACCTTCTTTATCAGACAGTGGGCGCCTTCTGTTGAATTGCTGTGCAGCCAAGCGACCGGGTGAAGAACCTGCTAGGCTGAGCGACGTAAGTCCCGGTTCCCCGGCGTTTCTTTCATATCTGCCTTATGTTTATTGCTATTTTGTGGACATATTATTATGGCAGGATACGTCTGCCACATACTATTCTGAACATTGGGGGAATTGATATACAATACAGCTATCGTGCACTTTGTAACTATTCAGTCCTGTGGTATTACAGCCTTAGGAACCAACAACTGTAACTGTTTTCCTTTCTGGAGGATTCATTTGGAAATTCATCAAGTAGTGATTCATTAGTGGATACTTTGTGTGGAACCACCTGTCTTGGGATTTCTAAGACTGCTACAATCAGGGTCCATGGCAGCTTATTACCTTTAAAAGCACTCAGGGACGCCTGTGATTGCTCTATGTATGTGATGTTTTAGATAAGTTAATTGCAGTTAGAATGCTAGTTGGCATTCTTGTCATATATGCATGCTTTAATTGATGTTTTAAAATATCTTTAATAAATTTGACATTTGATGGGAAACCTACCTAGCAACATATTATTATTTTTGGTGGATCTAATATTGAGTGTGCCTTTTTTTTAAGGGGTCTTTTTTCAGACCTCCCTTTGAGGTTCGTTCCTTTGTCTTAAGATTCTTCTTTAAAGCAGGAAGAAAAATGTTACTGTGTTAGTGATGGCCAATTATTGCATAATGGGCAAGGCGCCCCAGCGCGTGCAAATGCAACCAGTGTCCGTGCATATTTACAGCTGTCTTTTAGTATACAAGATACATTCATTTTGTTTTATGTCAACCCACATGTGGTCTCAGTGGTTGGGAGGAAAGATGCTGCGTAAAGGGACATTTACTTGAAGAAGCAGATTTGCAAAAACAACTAAATAAACTAATGTTTTTCCGCTTGTCAATCCTTATTAGTACCACTGTATATTTATTTTATGTATCTATTAAATGTTAGGTTGTAATGATATAAATTATACATGAAATCAAACAGGTTCTGCACAGGAAATAGATATTCTTTCCCTAGAAAAACAACATTTTAAAAGCATTTTTTACCAAAGTTGTTTAACATTCTATGAGCTGCAAAACCCATTTAGGACCTTAGAGAATGGTAATCATATATTTATAGGTCAGTCATTACATGACACTGTGTAAGGGCAGTAAAAACGTTTATTCGGGCCCGCACCATCGTATCAGTGTGTTTGCCTTGACTCGGGAATAGTTCTGTGTTTAATAAACATTTGCCCACAGCTTTAAGAGTTCATTAGTGCAAAACTATTGGTCTGTTGGTGTCATCTGTATTTGGGTATGCACTGGCACAATGACTCTCATCTTAAATGTGTGGCTATTAGTGATGGGCACAAAAGCGAACTTGAACCCGATCTTTGAGTTCAGACGAACTCGAACTATTCAAACTAGTTCGTTTTTCGGACTCGCAGTTGTACGAGCCGTTTGCTAACCCTAGAATGTATTGTACCCAAACCCTCAAAAGTATCATTCGTTTTTGGTAACGCTTGAATGTCCGGATTGTTTCCGCTAACCCTAGAATGTATTGTTCCCTTGAAATTATCGTTCGTTTTCGGTAATCCTAGAAAGTATCGCTCGATTGCGGTAACCCTTGAATTTACGGTTCTATTTTCAGTAACCATCTAAAGTATCGTTCGGTAACCCTCAAATTGGCTGTAACCCTCGAATGTAGATTGTGCAAAACCTGACAATTGCCCGCTCGTATTTAAGAAGTGTTTTAACAAATTTTGGTGATAGTGACATGTTCCCCCACTCCCCAGACCATTTCCCAGGTGCCACAGCCATTTACAGTAAGTCACTATTGTTAGTTTAGCTGTAAATCATCCGAACGTTTCGAACTATCACTCCCCCATTGACTTAGGACCGAATTTGAACTTTTACTGAAGTTCGAAAATGGACCAAACTTTATGAAGTTTGGCCATCTCTAGTGGCTATTTGACAGAAACAGGATGACACCACTGACAAAATCAAGTTGCCACATAGCTGTTCACAGACACAGTTTTGGTGATTTTATGGACACTCCTATTTGAATTAAAATGTAAGGAAGTAATATTCTTAAAAATCAATTTAAATGTTGTAAAGACACTTGATTTATTTGAATAGAACAGTCAAACAAATAGACAAAAAGATCCAAGCAATAAAATAGTAATATAATTATTTCTTCAATACATCAATATTAATACCTTTTAAAGGGCATGTCCACTCCCAAAACTATAATTTAACCCACTACTGGCCCCACTGTGTAGTGTAGTAAAATCCTTACCTTACATCCCTGCTCAAAATGGTTCTCGTGTAATGTCCTTCCAAAGTCCAAAAAACTGACCACCAGGAGCCTGGTCGAGTCCATATAGGACTCTGCCTCCTGTCTCTCCTCCGGGAGAAAAATGACATGCTCAGTGCAGCCCTCCCGCCCTCCTCTCTCTCCCTCCCGTTTCTCCCTCCCTCCCCCTAGTGTAAATCCCATTTTCTTTAGTGTAGGGCTCCCCCCCAACCCCAACTGCTATAGTAATTTGAAGCAAAACTCCTCCGATCATTACTTAAATTGCCTCTTTCTCCCGACATTCAGTACAGCCGGAAGCCGCATCCGTAATCAAACCATAATAAACCAGCAGTCTGGCCCCCTGCTTGCAGTTTCATGAAAGCAGGGGTCCGGGACTGAACGTCGGAGGAGAGAGGCAGTGTAAGTAAATGTTTTGTGACAAAGTACTATAGCGGTTGGGGTTAGGGGAGGGAGCCCTACACTACAGAAAAAATTGTAAAAACGGGTGGACATGCCCTTTAAAGTTTTACTTGCTTCATCACCACTTGAATCTCTGCCTGATGAAGCAAGCAGAGCTTGCGAAACACATAGAAAGGTTGTATTGTGACTGCAAAGACCAAAAGAAAACTAAAAATGTAAAAAAAATTCTTACTGGGAGAACTGCAGTTTACCACGCTAAGGTACGTCACTTTATACAGAAAGGGTGCCCTGACCACTGATATACTCTGGGTTGTTGGAAGGTGAAAAAGGACTGTGGACCTTGATGGGGCACAGTAAAGTTTGATACGAAGGCACTTGATTGATAGCTAAAATATAAGAGGTTTCAATCTGGATATCTAAAGAAATAGGGGACAGATCAACAACAAAAAGGTACAGTGATCGCGCATTTACTCTGTGTTGCTGCATGACTTCAATCCAGTACTTGATTTGCTCAAGCTCAGTCCCTCAGCCTACTGACAGACGGACTCTCTGTGAGGGAAAGCATGCTCCGTAATCCCTATTCCCCCACTTATTGATCTATTTGTGCAGGAGATTTCCTGGCAATGCTAAACTATGGGGGCATAAAGAATTTCACCTTTTTAGCATAGATTATAGTCAATGGAACAGGCAGAACAATGGTATGTTGCAGGTTCTTAGGTTGAATTGGAAAAACTACTTTTGTGACACAGCTATAACAGGATCCAGGTTTTTTTTCCAACCTGGCTGCATGAGAGATGTGTGTGTTGAACCATCAAAAGGATCCATAAACCAAACATTTTCATGCTCATTTTCTAATTCCCAAACTTTATTGTATAGGAGGAATTTTATACATCAGCCCAGGGCCCAGTGGAAAAATCAGCATTGCAAGAGTCTACAAACATCTACTGCACAATATATTTATGTTAGAAAAGGAAAAAACAAAACAAATCTTAAAAATGCAGTAAAAAAAAACATCAAAAGTCTTCAGGGCAGCCTATGTATTTACTTTAATTAATAATAGTGATTTTAAAATGCTGCCAATTTTTTCCCCCACATTCATATTTTTATACAATAAAAACAAACCTGTGCAAATTAGATTGAAATCTGTGCTGAATTTCAAGAAATGTTAGAGATCCAAGCCAAAGATGGTTGCACACAGACATGTTGCATCAAGTGATTATATATATGGCACCAGTAATAACCTATTCATGCTAATTAAGAGGCAGAGTGTATGAAAACATGTCTATTTTCATTCTACACTATCAAATGCCTCACAGTGCCTTTGCTTTGCCCTACACGATACAACTAACAGCTTTATGGGCAATTTAATGCTTTGATAACAGAGTGAACAATTTTATACATCTCCAAACATGTTTAGTTAAGTAGGAGAAAGAGAGCTAAATAGGTTTATAGATTTTTATCTACGTAACTTGTTGCTGTTATTTAGAATACATGCAGTTAAAATATCTGTATCAAAACTCCTACAGTGTTACAATAAATTTATTTGATAAATGTGGATTCCATGCAACAGTTTAAAGGTGATTATTCTTAGGAACACAGTGCATAGAACCTGATGGTGGGACCTGCCAACAATGCATGTTTTGTATCTTCCAGAAGCGTAAAAAAAGTGCTGAACTTATCGATGAACAATATTGGTTCCTACAGATAAAGGAAAATGTGCTTTGCTTAAAGGACAATTATACTTATCTCCATGGGTACTTTACCTAACAGCTGTACTTACTGACTTCAAGTTTCCCTTTGTGTTCCGGTCCTCTTCAGCAGTCTACAATATAGCCAATGGGTAGACACGCTCTGCAAAGTAGCAAGTTTTCCCAATGGCTACATCATGAATTGTCACTGACAGTGGCATAGGGGTGGAACGGACCAGAGCACCAAGGAAAACTAAGTAAGTATAACAGCTTTTAGGTAAAAGACCCAGGGGTGAAGTCTTAGCGATTTAGATCCTCACCCTGGGTACAATGCAGCTATGGAACTGGAAAAGGGTCATTATAATTGTCCTTCAAGCAATACTTATCTGTATTTATAAAGACACAATATAGCTATTCAGCTAAATCACCCATACAGACACCTTTCCTATATGTAATATTATATACCCCTACCTCATTAGTAGCTCCTAAAAACTCAATGCATTCTCCATAAAAATATAAATATTTATATAATATTAAGGATATATATATATATATATATATATATATATATATATATAACAGAACATCTTTATCTTTTGCTAGAAACAATAAGAAAAGAAAGCCTGGCAAGTTGAATCTATGTCTTAATGGTCTGCTTGTTTCCAAGCCCAGCACTTTAGCCACACACCACCACTGCAGATGCAATTGATGCAAGTACATTTCACTAAATGTCAGTAAAATCAGTTCACTATTTTATATTGCTCCAGGAAGGCTGTAAGCAATTCACGTTGGTTGGTAAATAAAAAACAGCGCTGCTATAAATAAAAAAAAGTTTGTACATATGTAGAAACATTATATTTTTCTAAAAACATGATGGAAACAAACAAACAAAAAAAGCAATAAAATTAGGTAGCATTAGTAATGTTGGGGATTTGAACTTAACTTCTTGCGCTGTGTGTTCCTAAGAACAGCATTTACAGAATGAAGCTAGAAACTCTGTGCAGAGAGACAGTAAATCCTGGGGTCAGGGGAGTGGCTCTGGGAAGCCATCATGGACTATTAGTTGTACTGGCAACAACATGGAAGCCTTCTATTTCTTCTTTTACAGAATCTATTACTTACATATTGTAAATGCATCTTACTAGAGAAGAATATTTCAATGTATAGGTTTTCTGGGGAGAAAAGCTTTCACATTAGGATTTAAAATTTAAGTTTAGTTCTCCTTTAAACTAAGCATGATCTATTTCATTACCTGTGGATAAGATAATTAGTTTGTAATAAAATAAAAAAAAAACAACCAATCTAGGACAAAAATAGAAGCATAGAGTCTGACATTGGACCTTGTTCAATAAGGGGTGCAGAATTTTACCTGAGCTGTTAATTTGCCTCAACCAATCAGATGTTACCTTATTACTGGTCTACTACTGTTAGTTTGATAACATATGATTGGTTACTGCAGATTAAGAACACGTTCAAAATGTTGCATCTCTTTTGTTCCCTTTTTTCCTCAAACAGAAACTGACATCCAAAAGAAATAGAGACAATTAGAAGTTTAGTTTAGGGAAAGGTGGTGTACAGTGTTAGCCAGTCAAAATGTTTACAGGGTAACCCTTTTGAAATAAAAAAATAAGTGGTATAAAGGTGATACCTTTATTGGCTAACTAAGATAATCATAGCAAGCTTTCAGTGGTAATCAGCTTGAAAAAGGAACTAGAATGTTCTGAAAGCTTGCTATGATTATCTTAGTTAGCCAATAAAGGTATCACCTTTATACCACTTTTGTTATTTTTTTTAATTTCAAAAGGGTTACCTTGTAAAAGTTTAGTTTATAGATTGGTTTCTGGTTCCTGCTCATATAGCAAATTTAGGAACTTAATACTGTATCTTTTGAGGTGTTGGCAGTTCCCTTACTCCAATCATTGTCAAGGTAATTGAAATCCCTCATGGCCAGAATGTGCCCCAAACCTGTAGATTTTGCCAACTGCATATGGAGGTGAATTTCTTCCTCCTCACGAATATTGGGTAATTATAACAGACACCGTGACCTATAATGAAAGGATAAATATGCTGTAAAAAAAGGTTAATGTTAGTGGGAAGCTGCAGCTTTAAAAAAAAATACGTCCATGTATGAAAGAAACGGAACTTACCTGATGAGACCCAGGAAGCTGGAGACCAGGAAGTCCGTTTTCGAACTTTCGAACTATTGGGAAAGTTCGAAAACGGAACCATTAAAGTCTATGGGAGGCAAATAGTTCGAAAAGTTCGAGTCAAATACAACTAAAATATTAATGGTAACTTAATGTAAATGGCTGTGGGACCTGGGAAATGGTCTGAGGAGCATGTTCCAATATCCAGGACTTTCGTAAAACCGATTTTACTCTCATGCGCGCTACTTTCGCGCTTTCGCATTCGAACGTTCGAGGAAACATGGACATTTTACTTGCGGATTCGATGCTCGCGTATAGGCTGTAATGGAGACTTTACTCGCGGATTTGCGTTCGCGCCTAGATACCATGTACATTTTACTCGCGGATTCAATGCTTGCGTATAGGTTTCAATGGACCCTTTGCTTGCGGATTCGCTTTCGCTCCTAGATACCATGTACATTTTACTCGCGGATTCGATTTCGACATTCGATTATAATTCCCTTCTTCCCATTGACTTCTATATGCAATCCAGGATCTAAAATCGAGCCTGGAAAGTGGGTGTAGTCATTTCACCATTACTTTCCCTACCAGAAAGCATGGCCACCATGCAATGGCAGCGTCTGATGGTGGAATATCTCACCCGGCTGGGTTATGACGGGATGCCAATCGGCACCCCCAACATTAAGGAGCGCAAACGGCGCATAATGCGCCACCTGCAGGCGAAACTGCGGATGCGGTTTCACATTGACCTGACCATCTCTCAGCTCCAAAAGAGGTGGTCAGACCTCAAATGGCCGAGACGGAACTACGTCCAGGACATCCAGCAGAATGTCCAAGGCAAGTATCACATTTATATATTAAATTTTATCTGTGATTGAGTTGTATAAAACACCACCTTTTGCACCTCTAATCAGGCAGTTCTGCGGCAGATCTTTCTGACAAGCTCTGTCTAAGTATAACCACTATATGAAGTTACTGCACTTTTCTTGTTACTTTTATAGCACTTGTGATTGGCGATAGCGCTTTGCAATTTTGCAAACCGCCACAAACGATTGCGGGGCCTTTAGTGCTTTTCTCCTAAAGGACTCAAAGTGCATATGTTAGTGTTAGCAAATTTTAATGTAACAGTTAATGTTAGTAGATGTTAGTTAAAGGACAAGTACACACGAAAAATATTTACAATATTTAATTATAATACAGATTTTGAAAGCTCTTTTTTCATAAACGACTCAAAGTATATTTTTTTTAAATGTTGGTTAATGTTAGTTAGTGCTAGTATTAGTAAATGTAACTGTTAGTTAATGTTAGTAAATGTTAGTACACACGAAAAATATTCACAATATTTACATTATTTTTATTATTATTATTTTTTTAATATTATTTATAATTAAAATTTACTTTTTTAATATATAAATTTGCAGATGAGGAATCTATTTCTGCCAGTGATGAAGAGGAGGGAGGGTCACCTCCACCAGCACCCCCACCAAGGCCACAGGCGCAGCCTCCAGTTTCCCCTTCACCACCATCACCACCACCACCGCCAGCACCAGCACGCCAGCGCCAGCAGGGACCAGCACGCCAGCGCCTAATGGAAAATATGGACAGGCGTCTGAGGCGCTTGGAGAGCAGGCAGAGGCGCATGGAGAGGCGCATGTCTCCACGCACAAAGACATTTTGCGCAAAGTTTAAAAAATAAATAGGTGCTGTTTTTTTTTTTTTAGCACCATGTTTGTTATTGTTTATATATTTTTTTATATTTTATTATTATTATTATTATTAATATGTAAGCACCGAGAAGAAAAGGTGCTTACGTTTACTAAAAAAGTTAAACTAAACAAATCTGTTTTATCTGTACAAATGACATGATACAAACATAATTATTTAGGCTTTTCCCACACCCCATTGGCTTTTCTCCCTCAGAGTATGCTTCGTGCAAGGGAAAGCGGGAGAAGGAGATAGGGTTTGTAGAACAGCACCATTGGAGTAGCAGTAGATTCACTGCAATGGACAACATTATTAAGGAGCCAGGCAGGCTTGGCCCCTCCGGACAGACCCCATACCCCATTGGCTTCTCTCCCTCAGAGTATGCTTCGTGCAAGGGAAAGCGGGGAAGGGGATACGGTTTGTAGGAACAGCCACCATCATAGCAGTAGACCACTGTCATGGACAACATTATTGCGGACCAGCAGGCTTGGCCCACCGGAACAGACCCCATACCCCATTGGCTTTCTCCCTCAGAGTATGCTTCGTGCAAGGAAAGCGGGGGAAGGGGAGGGGATAGGTTTGTAGGAACAGCACCATTGAGTAGCAGTAGTTCACTGCAATGGGACAACATTATTAAGGAGCCAGGCAGGCTTGGCCCCCCGGACAGACCCCATACACCATTGGTTCTCTCCCTCAGAGTATGCTTCGTGCAAGGGAAAGCGGGGGGGAAGGGATACGGTTTGTAGGAACAGCACCATTATAGCAGTAGATTCACTTCAGTTTGACAACATTATTGCGGAACCAGACAGGCTTGGCCCCACCGGACAGACCCATACCCCATTGGCTTCTCTCCCTCAGAGTATGCTTCGTGCAAAGGAAAGCGGGGGGGAAGGGGTTACACTTCATGAAAAGATCCTTATGAGGTGTTGAGTATGACATGGTCAGAGTAGGTGACACCACATAGGTGCCTTGTGAGAGGAGAGAGACAGGAGAGCAAGTATGAGATTTTTGCATTGGGTCAAGTAGGATCAACCCAAACGTAGAAAAAATTAGCCCAGAGTAGCTGTTGCGGCTGCATGAAATGGTCAGAGTAGGGACACACACAAAGGTGCCTCGTGGAGAGAGAGACAGGAGAGCAAGTATGGATTTTTGCATTGGGTCAAGTAGGATCAACCCAAACATAGAAAAATTAGCCACAGAGTAGCTGTTGCTGCTGCATGACATGGTCAGAGTAGGTGACACCAAAAGGTGCCTCGTGGAGAGAGAGACAGGAGAGCAAGTATGGATTTTTGCATTGGGTCAAGTAGGATCAACCCAAACATAGAAAAATTAGCCACAGAGTAGCTGTTGCTGCTGCATGACATGGTCAGAGTAGGTGACACCACAAAGGTGCCTTGTGGAGTCAGAAACAGGAGAGCAAGTATGGATTTTTGCATTGTGCCAAGTAGGATCAACCCAAACATAGAAAACCACAGAGTAGCTGAGGGTTACTGAAATCAAAGGCTGCATTCAAGGGTTACTGAACGATATATTTGAGGGTTACTAAAATCAAAGGCTACATTCGAGGGTTACTGAAATAAGCGCCACTTTTGAGGGTTTACCGAACTATATATTCGAGGGTTACCAAAATAGAAGGCTATATTCGAGAGTTACCGAAATTGAAAGCTACATTCGAGGGTTACCGATTCAAGGATTTGATTATTATTATTGAATTTTGGATAAATCAAAAATAAGTCAGCAAGTTTGAAAAACCCAAACTAGTTTGTAGTTCTGATAGTAAAAGTTTGTATGAACTTATGAAGTCATACATAAAAAAAACAGAATTACAATTCTAATTGCATATTGGCTACCTCCATAAGGTTGCTACTACAAACAGTCTGCTACACCCTGGATAAATAAAAGCAATTAGTTCAATAAGTTGGCCAAATTATTTTAAGCCCAGTCACCACGTCAAGGTTGCTTTCTTTAACTGGGAACTTATGAAGTCGTACGAAAGACCCAAACTCCATCACTATTAATGACCAGATAAATAGACTGTTGCTTGATTAAGGCATCATCTTTTACAACTACACACATTATTACAGCAAAAACTGGCAACCCCATCACTAGAACACATTTTGTATGTGCTATAACAAGTATTCACTGCATATATCTAGAAAGTCAAATGACAATGTAACAATGGAGTCTTTTGGTAGACATTTCTGCTCTTATAAGAGGATGCAAACAAGGATGATTGAACATTCAAGAAATAAGAACTTTAAGAATCTGTAACAAGACAATTACAAACAACCACTCCACACTTTGTAGCTTTGGGAACTATTAAAATGTTTTATTTGATGTACTAAATTTCTCTTTCTAATCACTTCTAAACCTTTAAAACTAGTTTTCAAGCTTTGGCTTAAACACAGATTTTTGTCTCTTGGAAACTCAATAATGAGGATGTCAGAATAGCAAATGTTTTTGATTATCTAATAACCATCAGAATATGGACTTAATTAATGTACAATTTTTTTTGCAAACTGTCACACACCAGCTTTCACTGAGTTGCAGCTTCACAGATTTCCATGTATTTTTCTGTTTAGATTTTTTGTTACAGACTTAAATCTGGGATCATCCTGTAGCTTATTGCACATCAATGTTCTTCAAATGAAATTGCAAAAATAATATTTACATTACATTGAGTTTCTTTTAATCAAAATCCTCTCTGAAGGCTGCAAAGGTTTAGATAATAATTAGAGATGAATAGAATGATTTGGCAGGTTTTAAAATTCAGCTGAATCATGTTGTTCCAAATCTTTCTCAAAACAAGGGGCACGAACGGGGAAACATTGAACCAGTGAAAGAAATGAGCAACCTTCCCTGCAAATTCATTGTAGATTCCCTTAGACTCAGTGGGTACTTTCGGTAATTGATTTGATTGTCTGGGGAACTACACATAACCACAATCATTATTCACTCCCTATTCTTTTAGGGAACCCAAAAGTAATTTTCCAGAAGTATGAACAAACCCAGCAGCCAATAGTGATGGTTGGGATCAGTCATTTTCAATCCCCAAGCACAGCCAATAAATATATGATGGTATCAGGTGTAGGGTATCAGGCATCAGGTACCGGGTATCAGGTGTCAGATATCTTGTTTCAGGTGTCAGGTATGGGGTATCAGGTGTAAGGTATCAGGTGTCAGATATCGGGTGCCAGATATTGGGTATCAGGTGTCAGGTGTCAGGTATCAGGTGTTGGTTATCAGGTGTCAGGTGTTGGAAATCGGGTGTCAGGTATTGGGTATCAGGTGTCAGGTATTGGGTATCTGGCATCAGGTGTCAGGTGTTGGGTATCAGGTGTCAGGTATCAGGTGTCCGGTGTCAGGTATCAGGCATCATATTTTGTGTATTAAGCTGACTATACAATAAGCAAACTTTAAATAGATTAGACGGATTAGCAAAATGTGACCTTTCTTTTGGGGAATAGTATTAAAAGTTTTTCAATAGAGCTGGACATACCCCTAACAACCAATTAGTGAAGATAAATGTGTGTAGGATTATGTACCTGTGTCTGTGAGGGGGTTGGAGGTATACGTGTTTGCATTAACGACCATGAAACTGATTGTTTTGATCACATGACCCTTAAACCTCGAAATAACCATATTAGAGGATTGTACCCACTATGGGAAAAAAAATATCCTGATATTTGCCTATAATGCAGTAACGCTTCCACCGATTCCTTAGCTAGCTAAAATGAAAAAAAAAAATTTTGGCTAATTAAGCCAAATTTAAAAAAAAAAAAAAAAAAAAAATATATATATATATATATATACTGGAATCAGCGATCCGCACTCCATAACGTCAGTAAAAACTGTCTGGGTGCCATCCACAACTGGAAACATAGGGGAAGAGACGGAGGCACTCACGGCTCGGATAAATCCAAATTTTATTAGTACAAAAAAATAAAAAGAATGGCGTCAATCAACGCGTTTCGGCTCAGACACAAGCCGTCTTCAGGATATGACGTACCATGCAAGAAACCAACATTTAAACACAAGTAATGACAGATCACCTGGAGTGAAAAAATTAACCCATTAAGAACAGTTAAAATCGAAAGACACAAAGTGTCAGCAAACTCACTGGATGGCCATAGACTGTTGTGTAACAGAAAGGCCAAACCAAATAGACATATCCCGGGGGACACAGAAGGGATAATATACAGACAATTATAGAGACAAATATAAATAACAAGATAAGTTGCTCAGTAGAACAAGGAAACATTCCCAAGGTCTGTAAAATGTTACACTGTATTAAAATATAGAATTGATACATAATAGTCTCATAAGGAAATCTATAAGTAACAATGTAGAGACCATTGCTCATTGCTGGTGCCACAGTATTTAAATAGTGGATCCACCGTGCTTCTTTTTGAAGTAGCAACTTATCATGATCCATATTGGATCTGATTTCTGATTGTGTAAGCCTGTCAAATACCATGCATCATAAAGAAGAGAGTGGATGGCTGAAACTTTTGAAGTGTCGGGCAACAGATAGATCACCAAATTTAGAATCACAGGTTATGGTTTTGTGGGTATTAAGAGCCGTTCGTATAGAGGAGCGATGGTTCGCCATTCTCTCTTTGAACGTGGTTCTAGTTTTGCCAATGTAATACAACCCACACGGACAAATTATTAAATAGATGATAAATTTACTCTCACAGGTAAACCTCTGTTTGATAGATATACGTTTGCCATTATGTGGGTGAGCGAAATCCCTACCTGTCAGCATCGAGCGACAGGTGATGCAATTGGGACAACGGTAGCATCCCACTTTCGAGTTAGAGACCCCTAAAAACCTTTTAGGAAAAGAATGTATATCTGAGGGAGCTGCCATATCAGTGCGCACCAGAAGACTAGTTAAATTGCGTCCCGTCTATAGGTGTGTCTAAGACGGGTTTCCTGAAAGGGAAGCTGTTGGTCATTTTGGACCAATTCCCAATAGCGATCAGTCACTGTGCGCATATCTTTACTCAAAGGAGTATATGTGGTACAAAAATGTATCCTAGAATTTTTATTCTTAGTCTTGGTAGCATGAGCCCCTTCTTGTTCCAAGAAGTGTTTTTTAGCTTTTTCGAGCTCAATGCATAATAAAGACTGTGAGTAGCCCCTCTCAACAAACCTGATAAACATGTTGTCCAGTTGTTCATCAGCCAGTGCTGAGTTTTTCATAGAGTCTTTGAATCAACTCAGCAATCTGCTCAGCAATATACAATCTGTACCACTATAAAATCAGTTCAAATAGGTTCACTTCATTCTTTGAAATGTTAAAACTAATTTAATTATTTATACTGACCAATTGACATTCTGTAAATATATATTTATATTATTTACAGAATGTCAATTGGTTAGTATAAAGGTTTAAAATAAAGCTAGAAATAGTGTAATCTATTGGATGTAACAGTCAGCAGTAAAATTAATCTGACACCTGATTCTGATACCTGACTCTGATACCTAACTCTGATACCTGAGTCTGAAACCTGAGTCTGATACCTGAGTCTGATACCAAAGGTAAATTGTTAGGACCTTCCATACTGGAGTTACCTTGACATGGTTGGAAGGCTTTTCATTTTTATGCATAAAATTGTAACTAAAACCCCCATGTTTTTATTGTTTGCACTAGCATAGATGTTATGGTATATGGGGCCCAGGAATGTGCATTGATCCTCTCTTTTCTTGTCTTGTTTTGGTCAGATCAGTTGCACTTCCACTATTTGTTATAAAGTAATTTTGCTACAGGAGTGCTCCCACAGTCCCCCTTTTGTGAGTCTGATACCTGAGTCTGATACCTGATGAATGATGCCTGACTCTGATACCTGATGAATAATGCCTGACTCTGATATCTGATTCTGATACCTGACTTATACCTGACTCTGATACCCGATGAATGATACCTGACTCTGATACCCGATGAATGATACCTGACTCTGATACCTGATGAGTGATACCTTACTCTGATACAGGATGAATGATGTTTGACTCTGATACCTGGCTCTGATACCTAATGAATGATGCCTGACTCTGATACCTGATTCTGTTAACTAATACCTGATTCTGATACCTGACTCTGATAGCCGAAGAATGATACCTGACTCTGATACCTGATGAGTGATACCTGACTCTGATACAGGATGAATGATGTCTGACTCTGATACCTGATGAATGATGCCTGACTCTGATACCTGATGAATGATGTCTGACTCTGATACCTGATGAATGACACCTGACTCTGATAACTAAGTTTGATACCTAATGAATGATACCTGACTCTGATAACTGAGTTTGATACCTGATGAATGATGTCTGACTCTGATACTTGATGAATGATGTCTGACTCTGATACCTGACTCTGATAACTGAGTTTGATACCTGATGAATGATAGCTGACTCTGATACACGAAACCTGAAACATTAGAAATGATACAAAGATGTGTTTTTCTGTATGTTTAAGAACATGTGCTTACATCCAATGGATGGTGCTTATTTTCAGCTTTATTTTTAATTTATATATATATATATATATATATATATATATATATTGAGATATATATATATAGATATATAGATAGATAAATAGATAGATAGATAGATAGATACTCCTCCAAATGACTGCACTCCCCTTAATTTGGAGATAGCCAAGGTGCTATTACCCAAAAATGTAGCAACAAAGTCCAAAGAAACAAGCACTCATAGGGGACATATGCATTAAACTTTTATTCCGGCTCTACGCATTTCAACCCACAGGGCTGTCGTCAGGAACCAAAATGCTATAACCACCATTACATTTTATATCATATGACCCAACCCAAACTCCTCCCACCAGTGTCCAACAAGAATTAAAGGGCAAGTCCAGCCCTAAAATGAAAACTTACATACAGGTAAATCACTCCCCAAAACCCTAAACGGTAATAGTTTGAAATCTGAAATATATAAGTCTAACCTGAAATCCTGCACAATGTCCTGTTTCCCATTTCTGCTTCCAGGTTCTTCCAGTTAGCAACTGTTAGTTATGGATTTGACAGTTGACATCACAGCCAGTGACTGAATGTTAATCCCCTATCTGCCTCTTCTGAGCATGCCCAGGCTCAGTACCTGCTCAGTACAGCCGGTGTCAGAGAAATGCAATGACAGACATAGTGTACCAGATATGCAGAGAATAAAAGTAAATAAAAAGTGAATAAGAACATATTAAAAACATGTATCAAAAATTGTCACATGATTATCACACAAAATATTTTTCTAACTGTAACTCAAAACCTAATCAAAGGAAGCAGAATAAAGCACACATCTCATTGAGTCCCTTGCTAGTACTGGTACTAGGGTGTTCAACCTCCTAATCCAAAATACTTCCCTCCTAAATAGGAGGGTTTCTCTATCAATTTCCTGTCCTTGAGGAACAGAATCAATTGCCATCCATTTTAAAGTAGCCAGACCATGCCATCTTGTGAAAATGTCTTACTACCGATTGTTCCCCATAGCTTTCCATAAGCTATTCTTTATTTTTATGCCCGGCGGCATTCCATAGCGCCGTCTGGTGATTGCCGAGCCTTTCCCTCAATGTGGTGTTAGTCTCTCCCACATAATATAGACCACAGGAACAGACGATAATATAAATCACAAATTTATTCAAACAAGACGGGCGGAATATGCTTGTGAAGGTTCTCATTCATCCAGGTCATGGTATATCTGTTGTATTCAATTAGATCAACTGGACTTGAAGTTTAGTTCTTGAAGACGTTTCGCTAGTCATCTGACTGGCTTTCTCAATTCAGAATGACTTGTACAAGAATCTGCGGCAATTACGTACCCTGGAAAATCCCAATTAGCATATCACAGCCAAGTGTTAAGTGCGTGATTGGATAGTGGCTAAGAGGTGTTATAGGAACGCCCAGAGTAAGGAGGAACGCCCTCCTTGTGTTCAGCTTATGCACCCACCAAAGTGTTCAGCTTATGCACCCACCAAACCTCTCTCTGCTTCAGTCTCAATTCTCGATCTCCACCTCGCGGTGCTTTTGTCACCAATTCTAATGCCATGAATTTTAAGTCTGACTCCCCATGATCTATAGCTTTATAATGCTTGGACACAGGGAATTTTTCATCTCTGTGTCGAATTGCTGGACCTGTGCTGTGATATCCTTGCCTAAAGCACAAGGGAAGTTGTAAAGTGAAATAACCTCATTTCCTGTTCTATAATATAAATATGTGTGTGTCTATTTGTGTATTGCTATCTGTTCAGCATGAGAAAGGGGTCAATTCCCCGAAACCTTGCTGCTACTTTGTGCTACAGGTAGCATGTAACAGAATAAAGATTTTCTGCATATCAAAAATCCTGAGGTGCTGTGCTGTTATGCTGCTTAATATTGAATATATCAATCTTGAATTGATTACCATTACCGTAACTCCAAAATACACAAGGTGGAAGCGGAGTTGGTTAACCATATCTCTGCCGACGAGATGTCCAAGCTGAAGGTAGATGTAGAGAAATGAATCATGGCTTACAGACACAGAGGGAAGGAGTTCAAGCGTATTAAACTTGCCGGAGACGCCCAAGATTACGAGAAGGGGCGGGTCTACAATTGGAGTTCCAAGTCGGATGCACGTGACTGGACCCCAAGGGTACGCCCATGGAGGTCAGATCCGGACCTCCGTGGCAGAGACCAGCAGAGGACCAGAACCTCGGATTTTCTGATGGAAGTCGTTAGTGAGTGCGACCCAGCAGAAGGGGCGGACGGCAATGGCGCCGATGCAGAACAGGTCACCAGGACGGAGACTCCGGGAATGCAAAAACAGACCCCGGTACTGAACTTGTCAAAGGTAACTCTTACGGAGGCACAAAAGGCTGTTCTATCACGGGGACTGGGGTTTTGCCCTACAGAAAAAATAGACTCATTCCAAACGGACATTGATCTCTACACTTTTTTCAGGAGACTGAGACTTAAGACCCATTTCCATCTCGAGCCCATGGATTATCACCTGGGGGAGAGGGTGGAGGGTTTACACTTAAGGATTTGGGGATTTGGAGTAGTAGCAAGTTTGTACCACCTACCACCTATGCAGGGGTGGAGGTTTTCATCAATAAAGTAAAAGCTGAGGTTAATGATATTGTACAACAATTGAGTGGCACTCATATACACAGCAATCTGACCAAAGAGGAGTTGGGAGTTCTGAAGAGCTTAAGAGAACACACAGATATAATAGTGAAGCCCTCCGATAAAGGGGGCTCCATAGTCGTATTGGATGTGGAATATTACAGAAATGAGATCTTACAATAGCTGTTGGATAAGGAGGTGTATGTGGAGGTAGAACATGATCCCATATGGGACATAAAACATAAAGCTGAAAAATTGATTACTGATGGGTCACGTAGTGGGCTTATATCAGATAAATTTAAAAAAATACCTCATGGTCAATCATTATATTGTTCCCCGCACTCCTTAATTTATTATTGTGTTGATGGTGCTGTTTTTCGTAATTCTGCTCACCACCAGCAGTAATAGACCATTGTAATGAATATTTGTAGGAAAACACACTCTTTCAAACTTCTATTATTTTATTTGTGACATGCTGGTTACACAACGTTTTGGGGTCCTCCCCCTTCCTCAGGTGCCTGAGAGTGCATTTTCCTACAAATATTCATTACTCATGGTCAATCACCCTATCACGCCAACACTATATGCTCTGCCCAAGGTTCACAAAAACCCTGTCCAACCTCCAGGGAGGCCAATCATGTCGGGGGTAGGTTCCATCTTTACCCCCATGGCCACCATGTTGGACAGGGTTCTTGCGCCATTGGTATGGAACATCTTTCATTTTGGATACTATAGAATTTTTGAATAAGATACAAAGTATTGAAGTTGGAGATTAGGAAAACATCTTATTAGTGACACTAGACATATCTTCCCTTTACATGTCCATCCCCCATGCCCAGGGGGTGGAGGCTGTGGTCAGATTGCTGAAAATGAGTGAGTCATACAACAAGCATCAAATAGTCTAACTTAGTCAATGTCTGGAATTTATTCTTTCTAACAGCTATTTTATGTTTGATGGTAAATTTTACCTCCAGAGAACAGGTACTGCCATGGGATCCAATACCGCTCCATCATATGCCAATGCCTTCATGGCATAGCTTGAGGATGTCTTTATCTATCTGTCTCCACTTTTTGCCAGGCATTGCTTGGTGTGGTGGAGATACATAGATGACATCTTCCTGTTGTGGCGGGGCGGCATTGGGTCTCTTCAGCAGTTCTATATTGTACTTAATGCTATGCATCCAGATATCAAATACACTCTAAATTATAATTAGAAAGAGACAAGTTATTTAGATGTAAGAGTCATAAAAACAGATAGAATACAAACTGAATTATTCAACAAGACTACTGAAAGGAACCAGTTATTAGCCTTTATCAGCTTCCACCCCAGACATGTTAAACATGCTATCCCTATAGGTCAATTTAAAAGAGTGGATAGGATTGTGTCTGATCCATTGCGAAAGGAGGAACATCTAGGGATCATGACACAGAAACTAAGAGATAGGGGATATCCCGAGGGTTTACTTGTGTCAGCCAAAAAGAAGAGTGGCCAAGGACAGGGCACTCGACGTAGGGAACAAGAAAGGAGAATACCCTTGGTTTTAAGTTTTGGTATTGGAAGTGACAGAGTGGGCCAAGTGGTACGCAAGCATTGGCATCTACTGAGAAATGCATATTCAGAAGTGAAAGAGTTTCAAGAGTTACCTTTGGTCTCGTACAGAAAAGGAAGGACTATTGGGAGGCAAATTGTCAAGTCAGAATTAAAGGGACAGAAACCCACCCCAGATTCCTTCTTGGGGAGTAAGAGAGTGGGGATGTATCCTTGTCTACATTGCACGCAGTGCAAATTTGTGAACAAGGGTGCTATGTTTGAACACCCTAAATCGGGGATAAAATATAGGATCCATAGATTCATTACTTGTGACTCTTCTTATGTAGTATATGTGCTGTGGTGTCCTTGCCTGTTGTTATACGTGATGGAGACCACTCAACCTCTTAAGGCAAGGATATCACAGCACAGGTCCAGCATTCGACACAGAGATGAAAAATTCCCTGTTTCCAAGCATTATAAAGCTATGGGTCATGGGGAGGCAGACTTAAAATTCATGGCATTAGAATTGGTGACAAAAGCACCGCAAGGTGGAGATCGAGAATTGAGACTGAAGCAGAGAGAGGTTTGGTGGGTGCATAAGCTGAACACCTTGGCACCACATGGTCTCAATAAAGATTATGATGCATAATGTGTAATGCGTAATGTGGTTTACGTTATTAATTACCCCATGGATGATGCTACAGATATGTAGATAGTATGAGGAGTTGTCACTTGTATTTCATGGGTTAATTAGGTTGAGGGAATTGTTGTCAGTAAATGCACAAGGGAAGTTGTAAAGTGAAATGACCTCATTTCCTGTTCTATAATATAAATATGGGTGTGTCTATCTATTTGTGTATTGCTATCTGTTCAGCTTGAGAAAGGGGCCAGTTCCCCAAAACGTTGCTGCTACTTTGTGCTACAGGTAGCATGTAACAGAATAAAGATTTTCTGCATATCAAAAATCCGGAAGTGCTGTATACGTTTGTATTCTATTGGAGAAACACAGTCATTCTCCCATTATACTTGCACCAGGTGTCTGATAATTGGTGGAGTGCTATAGATACAAGGCTATATATATACACCTAGCAAATACAATGAAGCAAGCATTAGGGGCTGCACACATTAAACTGTCAGACAGAAGTATCAAAATAGCCATTCAGCCCTCCCATTTAGTGTACTTAACGGCACCTCAAAAAACAGACTAACAGGCCCCCCACTGATCCAGAGAACCTATAAATTGTTAAGAATGCTACTTGAAGCCAGCATTATAAAGAATTTTAAAGAATTTTATAGAAAGCATGCCAATGACAAGGACTCATTGAGCCCCCTTGGGGACTAGGTATCCAGTCGTCCTATCCAATGTACCTCATGCTGCAACAATTTCTTGTCCCTCAAAGGCCCCACAATCGTGGGGGAAATATGATCCACCGCCATCCATCTAAACATCGCCAATTGGTGACCAGACATTTTGAAGTGGCGCGCCACTGACTGCTCCCTGCACTTATTACCGGTCTCAATGGCCGAGTTTGAATCTGCCAAGGCTGCTCTGATGACAGCCCTATGGTTATTCATTCGCTCTATGATAGTGGTGGACGTTGTGTCCACATAATAAAGTCCGCAAGGGCAGACTATGATGTATGTAACATAGGTGGACAAACACGTAAGTTTAAAATTGATAACAAATCTTCTCCCAGAGTGTGGGTGTGGGAAGTCACAAACAACCAACGCATGACGGCAAGTCTGGCACCCCAAGCAATGAAAACAACCAGTGGCTTTTTCCATATTCAACTAGTTTGTTTTAACAACAGTTTTAGGTGGTCTTACATCAGTCCTTACCAGCAAATTGCGCAGATTGGGGTGTCTTCTATAAGCACACCTTTTTGAGGTATTTTTGAAAGGCAATGATTTGTCAACCTGTACCACATCCCAATGCTTGGCTATACTCTGCATCAAATGCCGGCTGAGTGGGGTATAACCCATAGTAAATGTCATGACATCTTTTGGGGGGACGGTTTTCAAATGATCAGCAGTGCCAACCCCTCGTTCATGTGCAAAGGCTAGTTGTTCCTCCAACAGATCACGTTATACCCCAGAGCTTGAAATCTCTCAATCATCTCTCCCAATTGCAGATGGGCAACCTCAGGATCCGTGTTGTTGCGTAGCACCCGCAAAAATTGAGAAAAGGGAACACTCTTAATTTGTTGCATCGGATGATAACTATTTCGATGTAATATGATGTTGCGGTCAGTAGGTTTCCTGAAAAGAGAAGTACAAAACCTATATCCTTGAAAATGGAAATTCTTAAATCTAAAAAGTCAACCGTTTTACAGTTAATATTAGTAGTGAACTTAATAGGGGTATCCAACCCATTGAGATGTGTAAAACACTCCTGGGCCCCAATGTGGTCCCCCCGCCAAATCATAAAAACATCATCAATGTATCTTTTGTACATGATGATATTGTCATCATATGTGAGAAAAATGTATGTTTCCTCAAACCACTGCATATATAAATTGGTGAAGGAAGGAGCCACATTGGAGCCCATGGCAATGCCAGCCAGTTGTTGGTAAAACTTATCTTCAAAACAAAAATAGTTTTTATTCAAAATGAAAGTTAAAAAATCCCTAAGGAGCTCAACAGGAATTCTGTGATGCCCCGCCTTGGTTAGCGCCTCCATACAGATGTGGACCTCTTCTGATTGAGGGATTACTGTATACAGACTACTTACATCTGCTGTAATCAAAGCCAAGTTGTCAATGTCACCCTGAAAATTTTTAAGGATTGTGAGTAGCTCACCACTATCTCTTAAACACAAGCGCATGGCCTTGACTGCTGACTGGGCCACAGGTTTAAACAACAAACCTTTTGAGGCTATGATAGGGCGCCCTGGAGAGGATACAATGGACTTATGAATCTTGGGGATAGAATAAATGATAGGACAAATTGGGCTCTCAGTGATCCACCCCCCATTTAGGGCCAATTTCAACATACCATCTAGCTCTCTCTTGAATACAACTGTAGGATCACCATTGAGTAATTTATAAGTGTTGATATCCGAAAGCTGTGATAATAATTCACTGTGATAGTACTGAGAATCGAGGAGGACAATCCCCCCCCTTATCAGCAGCTCTTATGATGATCCCATCATTGTTACTCAAAGACTGTAAAGCCTCTCTTACACCCACACTGAGCTTGTCTCTCACTTTGGACTCTGGACCTGTTTTAACCATGTTCCTCAAATCATGTAACACCATGTTGTTAAAAACAGCAATGGACGCTGCCGTGTTGGGTGGCTCAAACGTGCTGTTTTTATTATGTGGGCAAAACGTCCACCACTATCAGAGAGCGAATGAATAACCATAGGGCTGCTATCAGCGCAGCCTTGGCAGATTCAAACTCGGCCATTAAGACCAGTAATAAATACGGGGAGCAGTCAGTGGCGCACCACTTCAAGATGGCTGGTCACCAATTGGCGATGTTTAGATGGATGGCGGTGGATCATATTCCCCCCACGATTGTGGGGCCTTTGAGGGACAAGAAATTGTTGCAGCATGATATACACTGATTCAGACGACTGGATACCTTGTCCCCAAGGGGGCCCAATGAGTCCTTGTCATTGGCATGCTTTCTTTAAAATTCTTTATAATGCTGGCTTCAAGTAGCATTCTTTACAATTTATAGGTTCTCTGGATCAGTGGGGGGCCTGTTAGTCCGTTTTTTGAGGTGCCGTTAAGTACACTGAATTGGAGGGCTCAATGGCTATTTTGATACTTCTGTCTGACAGTTTAATGTGTGCAGCCTCTAATGCTTGCTTCATTGTATTTGCTAGGTGTCTCAATGTGTCAATTTGCTAACAGGTGTTAGTGGTTTGTCCTTTGTTAACACTTAGGCGCTACATTTTTGTTCTACCCTCCGGTTTATCTTTATATTATGGATTGTAAAGTGTTTCATTGGTATGTAAGCTAATGGTGTACGAGTGTAGTGGTGTACACAGGGTTAAGTTTCCAGATGGGAGGTCCTACAGGGGCCTTTAAGATGGTGAGAGCAACTGCGAGTGGACGATCCTGAAGGCGGCCTAGACGGTTGCCGAAATGCATTGATCATTGCTTCTACATGACGATTTGTTTGAAAAGTCCTGTGAGTGCCCTGCATGTATTGGTGTTTGGTGGATTTACGTCTCTATCAGGTTCTGCACCCGGGCGGAGGCGGAGGTCTAGGAGTGCGAGCGGCCAAAGGAGGATTCGTGTTGAGTTTGTTTCTGCGTCAGCACCTGCAGCTAAGTACTTTTAATGTTTGTAATTTATCGTCTCATCGTTTTATGACTGTCAGCTTGGAGTTTGTTTCATTATCCCCAGGATATTGTTTTGATATTGAGCCTCTGTTGGGATACATACGTGGGGGAGCAAAGGCTTATGGCAGAAGGTCAAGGTTTAATATTGTCTGATTCAGAACTACTGAATGAGTTCACTTATTCACAAGAAGAGGAGACACAAATTTTGTTTCAGATCAGGATCCCAGTTCTTTATGCAATGCTGATTTGTCATGTAAAGATTTGTATTTTGAGTATCTACGCCTGAAAAAACGAGAGATTGACTATCATTTACATGGAGTATTTCTGTCTGAGTACTACCATAAACGAGAAATCCTGGGGGAATTCAGAGTTCGTAACATACCTACTATAGGTAGATTCGACAGAGATTTCTGTGTGAAGTGGGTCAATATTTTAAATAAATGCTCTTATGACCTATTGCTACTAGTTATTCAACAATCCAGTAAGGATTTGGATCTTGTTAAGAAAGAATTAAAGGATTTTGAAATTCACCATCTCCCTCAGTTTAAACTTGATATTAAAATTGATTGGTTAAAGAAGTTGGAGGGGCAGGTCAATAAATATAGGGACGAATTGGTACAGTTTAAAAAGTCAAAGGTTAACAAAGTACAGTTGGATTACAAAGAGAAGAGGGTGTATGGGTGGCTTGTAGGACAACATCCCATGAGTTTCGCTATAGACGATTTAAGATATCACGCAAACCCATAACCACTATAGATTCCTCTGGTGATTCCCAGAAAGCCCCCAACCCCCCCCAAGAGGTAGTCTTTAATCTCAGTACTCATTCCCTTACCCCCAGTGAACTGAGTTTGCTGAGTAAGGGCCTGTCCTTTGACCCTTTCCCCAGGGTCAAACCCCTGGAACACGAAGTAGACTTGCATAAGTTTAAATGGAAATTAAAACTTAGGGATTATTTTAAAGGGCAAGAAGAAAAGGTCATATCCAAATTCAAAAAACCCAGCACAGCAGCGTGGGTGGCTCACGGTTTGAGCCACCCAACACGGCAGCGTCCATTGCTGTTTTTAACATCATGGTGTTACATGATTTGAGGAACATGGTTAAAACAAGTCCAAAGTTCAAAGTGAGAGACAACCTCAGTGTGGGTGAAAGAGAGGCTTTACAGTCTTTGAGTAACAATGATGGGATCATCATAAGAGCTGCTGATAAGGGGTGGGCAATTGTTCTCCTCGATCCTCATTACTATCGCAGTGAATTATTATCACAGCTTTCAGATATCAACACTTATAAATTACTCAATGGTAATCCTACAGTTGTATTCAAAAGAGAGCTAGATGGTATGTTGAAATTTGCCCTAAATGGGGGGTGGATCACTGAGAGTGAATATGGGTTTATGTTTAATGATAGCCCAATTTGTCCTATCATTTATTCTATCCCCAAGATTCATAAGTCCATTGTATCCCCTCCAGGGCACCCTATCATAGCCTTAAAAGGTTTCTTGTTTAAACCTGTGGCTGGTTTCTTGACTTTTTCCTACAGCCAGCAGTCAAGGCCATGCGCTCGTATTTAAGAGATAGTGGTGAGCTACTCACCATCCTTAAAAACTTTCAAGGTGACATCGACAACTTGGTTTTGATTACAGCAGATGTAAGTAGACTGTATACAGTAATCCCTCAATCAGAAGAGGTCCACATCTGTATGGAGGCGCTAACCAAGGCGGGGCATCACAGACCTCCTGTTGAGATCCTTAGGAATTTTTTAACTTTCATTTTGAATAAAATCTATTTTAGTTTTGAAGATAAGTTTTACCAACAACTGTCTGGCACTGCCATGGGCTCCAATGTGTCTCCTTCCTTCACCAATTTATATATGCAGTGGTTTGAGGAAACACACATTTTTCCCACATATGATGACAATATCGTCATGTACAAAAGATACATTGATGATGTGTTTATGATTTGACAGGGGGACCACATTGGGGCCCAGGAGTGTTTTACACATCTCAATGGGTTGGATACCCCTATTAAGTTCACTACTAATATTAACTGTAAAACGGTTGACTTTTTAGATTTAAGAATTTCATTGAAGGAAATAGGTTTTGTACTACTCTTTTCAGGAAAGCTGTGATAATAATTCATGAAATTCGGTACAGGCTTGAGGAAAAGTGTGTTATTAGCTAGCTAAGGAATCGATGGAAGCATTACCGCATTATCAGCAAATATCAGGATATTTTTTTCCCATAATGGGTACAATCCTCTTATATGGATATTTTGAGGTTTAAGGGTCATGTGATCAAAACAATTAGTTTCATGGTCATAAATGCAAACACTGATACCTCCAACACCCACACAGACACAGGTACATACACCTACTGACCCACCCTTCCATTCCTGTGGCAGCCTTACTTAATGAGTAACTATAGTCAAAAATGCAAAAAAAAACCCATAACCCCCAATCTGACACAGGTACACACACACCTACTGACCTTCCCTTCCATTTCTGTGGGAGCCATATTTATACCTGCTCAGGATACCTCGCCGCATTTATCGTCACTTGCTGGTTGTTAAGGGTATGTCCACCTCTAATAAAAAGCTTTTAATGTTATTCCCCAAAAGCTAGGTCCGTTTTGCTAACTTGTCTAATGTCTAATCTATTTAATGTTTGCCTTATGTATGGTCAGCTTAATACATGAATACCCGATATCTGACACCTGATACCCGACACCTGATACCTGACACCTGATACCTGACACCCGACACCTGATACCTGACACTTGATACCCGACACCTGATATCTGATACCCGATACCTGATACCCTTTACCTGACACCTGATACCCGATTCCCGACACCTGATACCCGATTCCCGACACCTGATACCCGACACCTGATGATGTCCTAAAATGGACACCGTATTATAGATATGTTAGGATTTGAGATTTACATGTCTTGTGTATGTGGCCAGCCTAAAATGCAACAATGCCCCAAAAAGTTACTCTTCTTCATGCAACTTTTACATTTACTACAATGCTTCCTGATATTGACAGCTCTGACTGTAGCATATTCCATCACCATGGCCAGCCTGCATTTCCCATCATTCATAGTGGTAGCTAATTGCTTGTATTGTATCTGCCATGCCTAGGTTATGCAAATGTACCTATGATGCTTTCTGCACATTGGAGATGCAAGCATTTAGCCACATGCGAGCCTAATGAGAAGCTTGGAGAATCTGGTAACTGTTGCTATCTATTGGAGCCCAATGTAGTGGAAGTATCTATCAGCAGAGGAAAAGAACACAGTAAAAATAAATGAATGTGATTCCAATCTGCTGTTTCTGTTAATGGCATGTCATTTATTTGTTGCTGTATGTAGACAATGCACTACATTTAGGTTTGCACCTTTAGCTCAAAACCATACACTAGGATGTCTAAGTATACTGAAATATATTTGTTACTTGAGATATATATCTATTAATGTGCATTGAGTGACTAGAGTACTTAGGTAATTGTGTTACCCTACATTTTGCAGTACAAAATCCCATGGGGATAGTAACTGAATATTGAATGTTACTTTAAATCACCCAAAGAAAGGAAGAGAGAGTTTCCTATGAGCTAATCTTAAAGAGTCTCTAAGAAAGGAAAATAAGATATGGGAAAATAACTTTGTGGTGCAGCAGATCCTATATTGTTACCATCTTAAAACAATATTTACATCATCCAATCAATGTATTTTACTTAAATACATTAAATGCATTTTACTTATGCAGATAGTGACTTTGTAGTATTTGATCCCAGTAGTACATTTCAACAGCAGCGATCACTACACCACTGTAGCATATAATTAGATGCCTGATGTACGTGCTTCACACTTCACTGCTAATTATGAAATATGCATCTAAAGCTCAACAGGATTTGTTGGGTGTTTATAATTCATGAACCAAATACGTGTGTGTTTAAAAATGGAAACAAGGCTTTCATTTGTTATAGTGTATAGGAGTAAATTCTATAAGCACTGTATGTTCATGATTTGGTTTTCTATGCTGAAAAAAAGAATAGACCAGTCTCAAAGGAAATCATTGTTGATTTGATCCAAACAGACTGTAAAAATCAAACGTTAATGTACTGATTATTTGCCAATTGGCCACTGATATCCTGACTCGGAATTACATTTCTTAGCAAAGCTCTATAAAAGTTACTATGTGTTGTAAAGGAAGCAAGTGAGAGGAACGTACGTCGTGCCAGGTCTTCTAACGCATTGTAGAGGTTACCGACCTTAGAATCTCACTTCTTTTAAAAGCTGATGCTTAGCTGATAAAATTAATGAAATATAAATCTGAAGACAGTAAAAGTCCAAAACCACAAGTGATTGTAGACACCAAATATAAAAAGCACAATTTTAAAATTCCTAGATTATTCTGATAAACATGTCACTGCAAAAACATTAGGGAACCTTTCTGTAATTTAGCAATGCTGTCAGCCTCACAGAAGAAACACCACAAGCATTCCTCTAGTGTAAGTTTACTGTTAATCTGCAAAACCTCGCATTTGAATGAACTTGGATGGACTGAACAATACTGAGTTTCACAAATATGATTTATAAGCATTTAAATATCTTGTCCTTCTATTCATTAACCCAAAAAGCAGAAAACCTTTATATCGGTTGTGTAGTCTTGTGTTTTTTATTTCTTAATGGATGAAATCTGCAAAATAAACTATACAAAACCTGTACAACTTTAAAGGAGAACTAAAGTCACAATGGACAGAGCACAACAAGCTGTGTCTCACCTTTTCCTTTTCTGTAGCTGCTGGATAATTAATGAAAATAACCTGTGGGTACTAAGGTTCAGCTCCCACAATAAACTCACATGCTCTGCAGTGCTCAAAAGATCAAAATAAGGAACGTGCAGTCTTGCTTCCTGAAGCTAGCAGCCAATCATACAATAGCACACCAAACCTTCCTTTTTCTGACAAAGAACAGGGTTTTTTGCTTGTGAAGGTTCTCATTCATCCAGGTCATGGTATATCTGTTGTATTCAATTAGATCAACTTTACTTGAAGTTTAGTTCTTGAAGACGTTTCGCTAGTCATTCGACTGGCTTTCTCAATTCAGAATGACTTGTACAAGAATCTGTGGCAATTATGTACCCTGGAAAATCCCAATTAGCGTATCACAGCCAAGTGTTAAGGGCGTGATTGGATAGTGGCTAAGAGGTGTTATAGGAACGTACAGAGTAAGGTGTCAAAACAGCATTGTACATGGCAGACAGTTGGTGTCAAATCCCCCCACATCTATTTAGGCTTGGTTTCTTTATTTTCACATAAATAGCCTCTTTAACACCTCTCTTGAACCAGTCACATTTCTTTGCCATGTTAACATATTGGCAAAGGAACGTGCCAATTCGATAACCCTCGTAAATATGTTCTGAAATCCCGAAATCCGAACAATACACACACTTTTGGCATTTGGCCCAAGCGAGGGGTTCCGTGTGGGATCCAGATCCCATCTATACTTAGATGTACAAAATGCAACTTACTAGAGAAGTATCTTATCATGAATAGGTCTTCTTGAGAGCAAAGCCTCACAAAAAAAAATTTAATTGATGGATTGATTGATATTTATACACAGTTATTAATGTTTTTAGACAGAGTAGGGTAGTTGTTTTTTATCCAAAGTACTTTTATGAAGACTTATGAAGATTATAATTTAATTACACCAAAATGAGAAAATGGTGACAATAACCAAAAGAATGATTAGCATGAAATCAAGAGACTCTTATATGTAAGATAGTAAAAATGCACTTCTAAACGTGTTTATGTGAAACGTGTTAAAAATACATATAACCTCAAAACCAATGATTTACCCGAGGCAAACTTCCTGATCAAATAAAATAAAGGAATTTTAGAATAAAGGAGTGTTTTTAAACCAGCTTCCCCCCCCCCCACTGTATAGTATTAAACATTGGATTAGATGGATATGTATATACATAGAATGTGGAACAGTGCAATACTCACGGACGGGATAATAGTAAAATCAGTCCTTTATTAAACACATTCGTAAAAACATAGAGACATGTTCCCTCAGCTAGTCAACCTGCCTGACGCGTTTCAGGGCGTATCCCACTTCATCAGAGGCCAGGTGTATGCTACAACTATGCACACTTAAATAGACAGAGACAAATACCTCCTCTTTAAAGAGAAAGTAAACATTAAAGGATAACATACAGATCAATTTAAATATTTAAAAACATATTGTTCCCATTCCCAAATACATAGGGAACAGTGTGTTCTCAAGACATGCTGAATGAAATATTATGTAATCGGAGGTACTTATGCAACACATAGATAGTTTTTATGGTATATGGAATGTCAAATACATGAAACCAAGTTTATATATTCACTAAAAATAGTAAGCCATAGGCATTGAACAATGAATAAATAGGTATATAGACAAATAAATAAATAAATAAATAAATACCATTGGATGAGCAAATCAGAACATTGTACTCTTAGGACACACACTGTAGATCGAAGATCTTTCATAGGTTGGGGAGTAGAGTGACACACGTTATATGTATTGTATATTGTACTGCCAGCAGCTACATGGTTAATTTACATTCCAAACAAGGAGTTAAAGTTGCGTGACTTTAATTATAATTGCCTGCCCTGTTGCTCTCTGTGCATCGCACAGTTAGTGCCTGCTTAGCATTTAACATTAGTGAATCTTTGCATTCTACCCATTTTGCAATCTGGAGATACTACATTGAACCTATTGCCCTGCCCAATTACCTTAAACATTTTTTTCCATTTTGTAGACACAGAAAGAATGGCTGGTGCACTAATAAGTGCAACATTTTGCCTAACCTATTAATTTTCTGCAGTCAACCAGATGCTAGATTTTTACCAGGTCACCTCAATTAGAAAATATCTGATTGGTTACTGCATGACCAAACCTAGCAATAGCACAGCCAAACCTTTGCATCTCTTATTGCATCAGACCCAGAAAATGTACTTTTAATTCCTATCCAAAGGTCAATAATACATCCATTTAAAAGCACTGGTCCCAGGACAGAGTCTTGAGAAAAACAGTGGTAATTTTGATCCAAAGAGAAAAACTTCCATTTATAATGACTCTTTGTAAAACATGTGATTGTAAGGGGTCTTTGAACCTGAAATAAAAATTTTTTTTAAAAAGGGGGGGGGGGGGGGAAGGGGGGTTTAGTCTGTGAATGTGCAAGAGGAAATGAGGGAGTGATTTAGTGCATAAATTATTATTATTATTATTATTATTATTGATTTATATAGCACCAACATCTTCCGTAGTGCCAACATCTTCTGTGGCGCTTTACAATTACATAGTCATACATTATATACAGGGTAATACATAATATAAATAAACAGAGTGTGGAGTTTATTAGAGCAATACTGTGATACAATAGGAAAGAGGACCCTGCCCAAGGAGCTTACAGTCTAAAGGATATGGAGGTGAGACATAAGGTGACGGGAATCGGTAGGCTGTAAATAGATTGGCAGTGGAGTGTGAAAGGTGGGTTGGATCATATTGGTAAGAGGAGTAATGTTTAGGCCAGGTTATATGCTAGCCTAAAGAGGTGGGTTTTAAGGTTACGTTTGGTATGGTGGGTGATGGACAGATGGAGGAAGGGAGTTCCAGAGCAGAGGGGCATGGAAAGTCCTGAATACGGGCATGGAAAGAGGTGACCCATCGGAAGGCCAGGTATGTGTTTATATGAGGATGAAAGAGGGTGGATTATAATGAATAATGTGTCCCCTACTGTAAATTAATAGAATATTGGATATAGGACAATGGATATTTCCATGCCCTGTATAAAAGCACTTTGCCTGGGGCCTTTTGCTTTTATTTGGTAACAGAACTCCTCAGTAGAGATGTCCGAACTTCGCAAAATCCGGTCCGCTCGAGCATCCGCGAATTTTCGAAAAAATTCGAAAATCCGTGAGCGGACCAGTTAAAATAAAAAATATTTTCGAAATTACGCGATTTCGCGTATTTTCGAAAATACGAGAAATCTCGTAATTTCGGAAATTTTCGAAAACGTATTTTTTGAAAATACGAGTAATCCTCGTAATTTCGAAAATTTTCGAAAATACTTATTTCCGAAAATAAGAGACATCCTCGTATTTTCGAAAATATTCGAAAATTTTCGAAAATACGAAAAATCTCGTAATTTCGAAAATTTTCGAAAATATGAGAAATCCGTGGTTCGGAAGTTCGAAAGGCGGAAAATCCGGAGAAATCACCCGTTTGCGAACGGGATAAATCCGCGGCTGATCCGGGTTCGGATCCGCGAACCGGCCATCCCTACTCCTCAGAGACTTCTAATCTGCTTATAATTTGAAGTAGGGGGTACATTATCCACTATACAGGCTCTTTAGTAGAGACGGATTGCACCTCAATGATGATGGTGCAGCTGTTTTGGGGGAGAAGATGGCTAGGGGGTTGGAGGAGATTTTAAACTAGGTATGGGGGTGGAGAGAATGTTTAACTACACAGGGGTAGATAGAGAAGTTAGGGATCTGGGGGCTAGTAACACAAAGGAAGGAGGAGAAGGGGGAGGGGGGAGCATAGAGGATAAGGAGGCATGTACGACCATGTATGGAAGTAAATCAATTGATAATCTAAAATGTATGTTTACAAATGCAAGGAGTCTGGCTGGAAAAACCGGCGAACTTGAAATAATAGCGTTAAGGGAAAGGTATGATGTAATTGGTATAGCAGAATCATGGCTTAATGATTCAAACGACTGGACAGTAAATATTGAAGGATACTCCTTATTTAGACATGACCGAGTTAATAAGAAAGGAGGAGGAGTATGTATGTATGTTAAACAGGAATTGAAGCCAAATTTAAAAGATGGAATAGATGGGGGAGCAAACGATACGGCAGAAACTTTATGGGTGGAACTGTGTACAGGAAGCAAGAAGGTAGGTAAATTAATTGTTGGAGTATGTTATAAGCCGCCAAATGCCGGGGAAGAGGTGGAAATGAATCTCCAAATGCAGTTGGCGAAGGCTGCTGGTATCGGGCATGTTCTGGTTATGGGGGATTTTAACTACCCTGAAACAGATTGGAGTAATGGAACTGCCAGCACCTCTAAAGGAATAAAGTTCTTAAATTTCCTATATGAGCATTTTCTTTCACAGATGGTAGAAGTTCCTACTAGACAGAATGCGTTGTTGGATCTGGTGATATCTAATAACCCTGAGCTCATTTTGGAGATGAAGGTAATGGGAAGCTTAGGGAATAGTGACCATGATATAGTGTCATTTAATATAGGTTGCAAAAAACTAAAGTGCACTGGCTTAACAAAAACTTTTAACTTTAGGAAAGCTAATTTTATGCTTTTAAAGGAATCGCTCCTGCTCATAGACTGGGGGGAACTGTTTCTAGGTAAAGAAACTGAGCAGATGTGGACCACTTTTAAAGGGATATTAAACTATTACATTTCCAAATCGGTACCTTTAGGTAACAAGTGTAAAAAAATTAGGTCCAGTCCTGCATGGCTTAATGCTCAGGTAAAAAGGGAAATGGAAAAAAAGAAAAGGGCTTTTAAAATTTTGAAAACAGAAGGCACAGAACAGGCTTACAGGGAGTACAAAAGCTGTAATAAAGAGTGCAGAAAACAATTAAACTAGCTAAAATAGAAAATGAAGTACGGATTGCCGAACAAAGCAAGTCCAACCCCAAAATGTTTTTAAGTATATAAATGGTAAAAAGATGAGGACTGAGAATGTGGGACCATAAATAATGGAGCTGAGGTGGTTGTAGAGGATGCCGTAAAGGCTAATCTGCTAAACCGTTTTTTTACATCGGTTTTTACTGTTGAGAATCCTTGTCCTTACAGTAGGGATTGTAGCAATATGCAGGGAAGAAATGAAGAGTTTTCACATTGGTAAACAGAGGATTGGTACGGAAACAATTAAACAAAGAACTCAATAAAGCGCCAGGACCAGATGGATTGCATCCTAGGATTTTAAAAGAGCTTAGTTCAGTTCTAGCTAGACCACTGTTTCTCATATTTTCAGATTCGCTTTTGTCTGGGGATGTGCCGCTGGATTGGAAAAAAGCCAATGTAATACCAATATTCAAAAAATGTAGTCGTTCACAGCCTGGTAACTATAGACCTGTAAGCCTAACATCAGTGGTAGGGAAGGTGATGGAAACTTTGTTAAGGGATCATATCCTTGACTTTGTCTCCAGAGATCATCTTATTAGTAGTAGTCAGCATGGATTTATGAGAAATAGATCATGCCAGACAAATTTAATTGGTTTTTATGAAGAAGTGAGTAAGAAGTTGGACTCAGGCACAGCAGTGGATGTGGTATATTTGGATTTTGCAAAAGCTTTTGATACTGTGCCACATAGGCGACTAATGCATAAACTGAGGACTGTTGGCCTTGAAGAAAGCATTTGTTCATGGATAGAGAACTGGTTATTGGACCGCAAACAGAGAGTGGTGGTTAATGGAGCTACATCTATGTGGGCTAAAGTTCTAAGCGGAGTGCCTTAGGGTTCTGTACTGGGGCCGCTTCTGTTTAATCTGTTTATAAATGACTTAGAAGGGGGCATTGAGAGCAAGGTCTCTGTGTTTGCTGATGACACTAAATTATGCAGAGCTTTGGAAACTTTCAAAGATGCGCAAGTGCTGCAAGCAGACCTAGATAGATTATCAAAATGGGCAGCAGAATGGCAGAGGAGATTCAATGTAGATAAATGTAAGGTGATGCATTTGGGATTTAATAATCCCTGTGCCATCTACACCATAAATAACTCTGTGTTAAGTTTATCTGTAATGGAAAAAGATTTGGGGGTTCTGGTAGATAACAGACTTAGCTGTAGCAAACAATGCCAGGTAGCAACAGCTAGAGCTAGCAAGATATTGTCTTGTATAAAAAGGGGAATAGATTCAAGAGAGAAAAATATTATTCTCCCTCTTTACAAGGCACTGGTAAGGCCTCATTTGGAATATGCGGTGCAGTTTTGGAATCCCATATACAAAAGGGACATCTTGGAAATTGAGGCAGTTCAGAGAAGGGCAACTAAATTAATAAGGGGAATGTAGGGGCTTGAATATGCAGGCAGATTAGACAAGTTAGGGCTGTTTACATTGGAGAAGCGACGTTTGCGTGGGGACATGATAACCTTGTACAAATATATTAATGGCCCATACAATGAGCTCTCTGGTGCATTGTTCACTAATAGGTCATCTCAGAGGACACGTGGACATCCTTTAAGGTTGGAAGAAAAGAAGTTTCATCTTCAGGTTAGGAGAGGTTTCTTTACAGTGAGAACGGTGAAACTGTGGAACTGTCTTCCAGCAGATGTGGTAATGGCAAGTTCATTGAATAACTTTAAAAAAGGCCTGGATAAGTTTCTGAAACTAAAGAATATTGAAAATTACTGGTATTAATGCATATAGATCTGGTTGATCCAGGGATACTTTCCGATTGCCGTTTGGAGTCAGGAAGGAATTTTTCCCCCTTTTTAGCTGGGGTTTTTTGCCTTCCTCTGGATCAACTGTTAGGTAGGGTTAAAAAAAAAAAAAAGTGAATAGGTTGGACTTGATGGACGTCTGTCTTTATTCAACCTTAATTACTATGTAACTACTATGTAACTATATAAAACATAGCATGTAACACCATTAAATACTTACTACACAACATCAAACCCACAACTAGTACACACCCTTCAACCCCCAGACAAGGCAAATTAATTAGTGCATATCACTAATTGCCATATCTGTGTAATTCACTTAGATCATCAGGACTTTTTGAAGTTTAATTATAAAAAATGTTTTGCTAGTCATCTTACTGCCTTTCTCCAGAATGGATGAGCTGGATGAGTTTCTAAAAACATAGAATGACCTCTAATGTCCACTCCAAAATCAGTTTATTTTAATGGAGGAAGAACACCCCCCTAAAACCTAGAAACCATTATACTTACTTTTAGAAGGGGTGCTGGACAATTCCTATCCCCCCTACTCTTCTGAATGCCCATAGATTTACTTACAAGCTTATTGAGGTTTTACAGTATTCAGGAGAGAAATCTCAGACCATATGCTGCAGTCATTGGCCTATGCTGCAGTCATTGGCCGTGCCATTAACCGTATATTTGGAAAAGCCAGGAGTTGTAGAAGAGGAGGAAAGATTGGGCAGCATAAAGATTGGGCAGTATAAAGTATACTTTAGGTTTTGGTGGGTGTTTTGGCTGCATATTTTGCAAAATTTGATTTTAGGGGTGGCATGTCCTTAAAAGGGTTTTGTAAAAAACAAACAGACAAAAATACACACATATTATCAATGTTGATAAATGTAAGGTGATGCATTTGGGACTTAAAAATACTTGTGCTACTTATACTATAAATGGCTCTGTGTTAAGTGAATCCCTGTTGGAAAGGGATCTTGGAGTTTTGGTGGATAACAAACTTAAAGGTAGCAAGCAGTGCCAGGCGGCAACAGCCAGAGCCAGCATGGTATTGTCTTGTATAAAGCGAGGTATGGATTCAAGGGAGGAAAATGTAATTCTCCCTCTTTACAAAGCATTGTGTAAGGCCTCATTTGGAATATGCAGTGCAATTTTGGAATCCTGTGTACAAAAAGGACATCTTTGAAATGAAGGGTTCAGAGAAGGGCAACTAAATTAATAAGGGGATTGGGGGAGCTTGAATATGAAGAGAGACTGGAAAAGTTACAATTATGTACGCTGAGAGAAAAGGCGCTTGCGTGGGGATATGATTATGGTATAAATACATTAACTGGCCATACAATAAACTATCTGGGGCATTGTTCACCAATAGAACATGTCAAAGGACACGAGGACATCCCTTAAGACTTGAAGAAAAAAGGTTTAGGCTTCAAGCTCGGAAAGGGTTTTTCACTGTGAGAACGGTAGCTATGGAACTGTCTTCCATGGACGTTGTATGTAAGGCAGGTTCATTGGTCAGTTTCAAAAAAAAGCTGGATGAGTTTCTGCAAACAAGGAATGTGTTGCAAGTACTGGTATTGATACATAAAGTAGAGTTGATCCAGGGAAATTTCCGATTGCCACTTGGAGTCAGGAAGGAATTTTTTCCCCCTTCATTAATTTGGTGGGTTTTTTTTGCCTTCCTCTGGATCAACAGTTAGGCAGGAAATGAGGATATTGCTAGATGGGTTGGACTGGATGGACGTATGTCTTTATTCAACCTCAAATACTATACTATACTATACTATATATATCAACCAACTGCTAAAGATAGTGGGGACATTGGGAGAGAACAGAAAATGTGGCTTAAAAGCCACAGGAAAGGTATGGTCCCTTGCTATAACTGTGTACAGTGCCGCTCAGTGGTGAGTGGTACGAGTTTTGTACATCCTAGGACTGGAGCTGAGTTTAAATTGAGGGGTCTCTATACGTGCAATTCTCAATTTGCTATTTATGTGTTGTTTTGCCCTTGTAGGCTTTTATATATCAGTGAAATGACACAGAAAGTGAAAGCTAGGATTTCACAGCATAAGTGAATAAGCAGGTTTCTCTACCCGTACCTCGTCACTTTGATGATTTGGGTCACTCAGTTGAGGACCTAAAATTCATGGTATTAAAAGTGATACCAGAATTGGGACAGGGTGACAGAGTGTTGAGGTTAAAGAAAAAGGAGGTATGGTGGGTCAATAAACTTTAGACGTTGTTTTTGTAAATAGGGGGTTAAATTTGAGAATCTATTTGGTATAGGAAGGGGAGGGCCTTCTAAACTTGGTATGTTGTTAACCTGATTGTATTGGATAATTAAGTGTCTTGCTCTTATGTGATGTAATTTCCTATGGGAGTATGTATATATTGCAATTATGTATACTATGTAAACTGCCCATATCTTGAGAAAGAGAGCTGTGTCTCTCGAAACGTCGGCTGGGCATGTGGGCTGGGCATGTGGGCAGATTTGTTAAACTAATATAGAGCCTTTTTTTGCATTTATATTATGGTGTGCGTCTCCCTTTCTATCTTACATTCATATATATATATATATGGCTAATTAAGCATATAATTGAAGCCAAATTTAAAAGATGGAATAGATGGGGGAGCAAACGATACGGCAGAAACATTATGGGTGGAACTGTGTACAGGAAGCAAGAAGGTAGGTAAATTAATTGTTGGAGTATGTTATAAGCCGCCAAATGCCGAGGAAGAGGTGGAAATGAATCTCCATATGCAGTTGGCGAAGGCTGCTGGTATGGGGCATGTTCTGGTCATGGGGGATTTTAACTACCCTGACATAGATTGGAGTAAGGGAACTGCCAGCACCTCTAAAGGTATAAAGTTCTTAAATTTTCTATACGAGCATTTTCTTTCACAGATGGTAGAAGTTCCTACTAGACAGAATGCGTTGTTGGATCTGGTGATATCTAATAACCCTGAGCTCATTATGGAGATAAAGGTAATGGGAAGCTTAGGGAATAGTGACCATGATATAGTGTCATTGCACAGAACAGGCTTACAGGGAGTACAAAAGCTGTAATAAAGAGTGCAAAAAAGCAATTAAACTAGCTAAAATAGAAAATGAAATACGGATTGCCGAACAAAGCAAGTCCAACCCCAAAAGGTTTTTTAAGTATATAAATGGTAAAATGATGAGGACTGAGAATGTGGGACCATTAAATAATGGAGCTGAGGTGGTTGTAGAGGATGCCGAAAAGGCTAATCTGCTAAACCGTTTTTTTACATCGGTTTTTACTGTTGAGAATCCTTGTCCTTACGGTAGGGATTGTAGCAATATGCAGTGAAGAAATGAAGAGTTTTCACATTGGATAACGGAGGATATGGTACGGAAACAATTAGACAAAGTTCACATTGGATAACGGAGGATATGGTACGGAAACAATTAGACAAAGTTGATATCAATAAAGCGCCAGGACCAGATGGATTGCATCCTAGGATTTAAAAGCGCTTAGTTCAGTTCTAGCTAGACCACTGTTTCTCATTTTCAGATTCGCTTTTGTCTGGGGATGTGCCGCTGGATTGGAAAAAAGCCAATGTAATACCAATATTCAAAAAATGTAGTCGTTCACAGCCTGGTAACTATAGACCTGTAAGCCTAACATCAGTGGTAGGGAAGGTGATGGAAAATTGTTAAGGGATCATATCCTTGACTTTGTCTCCAGAGATCATCTTATTAGTAGTAGTCAGCATGGATTTATGAGAAATAGATCATGCCAGACAAATTTAATTGGTTTTATTGAAGAAGTGAGTAAGAAGTTGGACTCAGGCACAGCAGTGGATGTGGTATATTTGGATTTTGCAAAAGCTTTTGATACTGTGCCACATAGGCGACTAATGCATAAACTGAGGACTGTTGGCCTTGAAGAAAGCATTTGTTCATGGATAGAGAACTGGTTATTGGAGCCGCAAACAGAGAGTGGTGGTTAATGGAGCTACATCTATGTGGGGCTAAAGTTCTAAGCGGAGTGCCTTAGGGTTCTGTACTGGGGCCGCTTCTGTTTAATCTGTTATAAATGACTTAGAAGGGGGCATTGAGAGCAAGGTCTCTGTGTTTGCTGATGACACTAAATTATGCAGAGCTTTGGAAACTTTCAAAGATGCGCAAGTGTGCAAGCAGACCTAGATAGATTATCAAAATGGGCCGCAGAATGGCAGTGAGATTCAATGTAGATAAATGTAGGGATGCATTTGGGATTTAATAACCCTGTGCCATCTACACCATAAAAAACTCTGTGTTAAGTTATCTGTAATGGAAAAAGATTTGGGGGTTCTGGTAGATAACAGACTTAGCTGTAGCAAACAATGCCAGGTAGCAAAAGCTAGAGCTAGCAAGATATTGTCTTGTATAAAAAGGGGAATAGATTCAGAGAGAAAAATATTATTCTCCCTCTTTACAAGGCACTGGTAAGGCCTCATTTGGAATATGCGGTGCCGTTTTGGAATCCCATATACAAAAGGGACATCTTGGAAATTGAGGCAGTTCAGAGAAGGGCAACTAAATAATAAGGGGAATGTAGGGGCTTGAATATGCAGGCAGATTAGACAAGTTAGGGCTGTTTACATTGGAGAAGCGACGTTTGCGTGGGGACATGAAACCTTGTACAAATATATAATGGCCCATACAATAGCTCTCTGGTGCATTGTTCACTAATAGGTCATCTCAGAGGACACGTGACATCCTTTAAGGTTGGAAGAAAAGAAGTTCATCTTCAGGTTAGGAGAGGTTCTTTACAGTGAGAACGGTGAAAACTGTGGAACTGTCTCCAGCAGATGTGGTAATGGCAAGTTCATTGAATAACTTTAAAAAAGGCCTGGATAAGTTTCTGAAACTAAAGAATATTGAAAATTACTGGTATTAATGCATATAGATCTGGTTGATCCAGGGATACTTCCGATTGCCGTTTGGAGTCAGGAAGGAATTTTCCCCCTTTTTAGCTGGGGTTTTTTGCCTTCCTCTGGATCAACTGTTAGGTAGGGTGTTAAAAAAAAAAAAAAAAAATAAGTGAATAGGTTGGACTTGATGGACGTATGTCTTTGTTCGACCTTAATTACTATGTACTCTATATATATATAATATATAATATATATTATATATATTATATATATACCAACCAATATGAGTGGCACTCAGAAACACCAGTACATACAATGGTGAACTTGGGTGCCTCCTGTAGATTGATAACATAGACTTTGGTAAATTTCAGGAGCACTCCAGGATTTTTCAAAACAATTTATTAAATATAGCACATAATGCCAACGTTTCGGCTCTGTGCATGGAGCCTTTATCAGGCCTATAAAGGCTCCACGCACAGAGCCGAAACACTGCCATTATGTGCTATATTTAATAAATTGTTTTGAAAAATCCTGGAGTGCTCCTGAACTTTACATACAGCACGACGTTTCGGAAACTCCTGTTTCCTTTCTCAAGTGCAGCATACAAATAATCCATCAATACAAAATTTTAAATAGAGCATGACAGGAAATGACACGTCCTCACATCTCCCATTACAAACCCTGAAACATGCATACTACAAATCTAGACCATAGATCTGGATTACCTTATCATTACAAGAATACAAACAGATCATAATCTTTGTTTAGCCCTCCTGGTGACAGGGTGCCTAATTGGTGGATCCACCATGTTTCTATTTTCCTTAATTGTAGTTGTCTGTAGCCACCTCTGGAAGGAATAGGTACTGATTTTAACACCGCCAAGGTAACCCCAGCCTGTTGTATGGATCCAGTGTGTAAGAATGAGAAATGCAAGGTTTGCTGATCGTATTGAAGTAAAAGAAATTTAAAAAGGTTAAGTTAGGACCTTCCAGACTGGGGTTACCTTGACGTGGTTGGAAGGCTTTTCATTCATGTGATCACAGTAATGTATACTAAAACCACTATGTTTATAAAGTATGCCAGTGTGCAGATAATATGATATTGTATGGGGACTAGGAATGTGCATTAATTATCTTTTCTATGTTTGTATAAATGTTTGACCAGATCAGTAGCACTTCCCCATAATGTAGTTGTAAATTAACCTAATTGGAGTGCTTCCACAATCCTTGTATTGTATGTATTTATTGGGAGGTTTGGTCAAGCCTCCATGTGGTAATAGCACCCCCAACACTCCCCTTTTATAGGAGGTCCTATGCCTTTAATATAAATCACTGGATGGCCTCTTCCCTCATTTTAAAAAGCCAAAGGGCTGGGGGGAAGTGAGAGAGCCTGTTGTATGGATCCAGTGTTTAAGAATGAGAAATGCAAAAGTTTGCTAATCATATTGAAGTAAAAGTAATTTAAAAATGTTAGAAGTTAGGACCTAGCAGACTGGGGTTACCTTCACGTGGTTGGAAGGCTTTTCATTCGTGTGATCACAGTAATGTATACTAAACCCCCTTTTTTATAAAGTATGCCAGTGTGCAGATAATATGATATTGTATGGGGCCTAGGAATGTGCATTGATTATCTTTTCTATGTTTGTATAAATGTTTGACAGATCAGTAGCATTTCCACCTATGAAGTTGTAAATTAGCCTAATTGGAGTGCTTTCACAACATCCTTGTATATATACATATATATATATATATATTATATATAATATATTAATATATATATTATATATATATAATGTATTATTTTCCCTTTTTCTTTGTATTTCTACATTTAAAACAAATATATTTTTTTTATCTTTAGCTGTGAATGCTAGAAGCTTGAAATTGTTGGCTGCATTCTTTCCTTCATTTGGTATGAGCCTTTAACTAAAGCAGGATGTATTGTATATTCTGTGGTATGTGCTGTTTGGTTTCATTCTAAATCTGAAACCTGTAAATCGCATCTTGATTTATGAGGCTAAGAAAGTAAAATAAATAAATAAAAGTTGCACACAAATAAAGAGAATGGAGAAAAAGCCAAAACTGAGAAGGCACCAAACAGTAAACATTTAGGACAAATTACTGAAAACTAAAATAATAAAATCAAATCTAATAATGAACAATGCACAGCAAAAAACAACAACAAAAAATACAATATCACAGCTACCTGCCTTAAAGCTACTGAAATTGCAAGGAATGTATAATATAACATTCTTCAGTGTTCATGTGCACAGACTTTTTTTACTCAAAAACACACATACAAGATGACAGCCCTGCATATTATTATAAACATTAGCAGGGAGGTATCAATGTTTTATCCATCCTACTGTAATTTAGATTTCCACATTACACTGTGTTGGTAATAAACTTGCAAATCTTCTGTCTGTATTACAGCAACGGTATGTCAGGACCTGTGTGGTTCTCGGGAACTGGAAAAGTCTTTCGGAGTTCTTGGGCCTATATATTGTACCATCTTTAATGCAGCTGTAATTTTAACAGGAACAGCCAACTTCAAAATTTCTGTAATCCTCAGCCCCAGACACCTCCAACGCCTGCTGTTATATATTTTTTTTCCAAAAGCTTTTCAGCTGTGCTGCTGAGAAACACTTTAGGTCCAAAAAAAAAAATTTGGGAAGGGAGAAACACACCCATCTGTCTGCGTGCATCCAGAAAATACTTTCTTAAGCTTTCTTAAACATTTGTATTTGGGAAAAATAATGTTTATTCCAAGAAATCAGCTTCATGTTTTTTTGTTGTTTTTTGTAAGATAGGCCTGATTTCTTGCTCATCTTAACTTTTACCTAGCAGTAAATGTTGTCTGGACAACAGGAAGCTAAAGGATCAATGAAGTTAATGTTTGTATTGAGCAACAATTTAAAATTTTCCCAAGCTCTATATTTTGGGAGGAGACCATTTTATGAATGGATGTGGAGCTGACACATGAAACGCGTGGGATCTGTCTGAGTACTGTGTCTGGGTCAGCTGTGACATCTGGCTCTTATGAATCTTGCATACTGTGACTCATAAGAACACAAATAGTAATTCTAAACAGGATCTTCCTATGATTTTCCTTTACCCCAAATAATGGTAAATACCAGTGAACTGCTGCTGCCCTGTACAAACGATTAGCCAACAAGTATAGATACAGTAGCTATTCATTCTTTTCACTCTATGACTTGAGATATCACTGTCCCAGAGCAGACCTACATAATGTCTAATTTTTTCATTTTTGTTTGAAAATAACAACAGATGTGGTTTCAGTGTGATTTATCTGCCTGAAGTGGTTAAATAATATTTTCATTGCATATTTAGATCCATGTGTGTGTGTGGGCAGGATGAGTATCTATATACGTGACTTGTATCAAAAATGACAGTTCCTCTGTGTGAGGTAGCTTTGTGCAGGGTCCTTGATCTAGAGGTTGGCAGGATCTCTTAGACATCACAATAATGTGTGGTGAAAGGTCAGATGGTCCCCACTGCTAAAAGAGCAACAGTCATTAACTTGTAGGAGCTAAAATAACCACCAAATTGGCTCATTCAAATATGAAAAGTACTGTTATAAATAGAGAAGAAATACCTTTTCCATGAAAGGATTTCAGCTCATTCTTAGCTCTGTCATATTTAAATCATTGTTGGTTGGGATTTGAGAACATTTAGCGTCTCTTATTTAAAGGGTATCTCCACCTCTCATTTTAACTTTTGCTGTAGTGTATTGGACCCTATCCCACCCCCAACTGCCGTATTTTTTAGGGAAAAAAAAAAATAATCAGAAAGAAGAAAGGTACTTACTGAGCTTTGTTTCCCCGACATTCAGACTCAGCCCTTGCAAGCAGGGAGCCGAAGAGGCAGCCAATCACAGACATGGCTGCTGGCAGTGTAGAATGCCGAGGGAAAGACGCTTTGTAAGTACATTACAAAAAAATATGGCTGTTAAGTTTGGGATAGGGTCCACTACACTACAGAAAAAGGATTTAGTGCTAGGGCACAGGGCAGCATACAGGGATCAAGAGGGAAGAAGTGAGGGGGGAAGGGCTCCAGTGGGCAAGCCAGAAACCTCTCAGAGGAAAGGTAAGAGGTGGAAACCTTTTCACTCACAGACAGGCTCCTGCTCTTCCTTTCTTGGGTCTTTGGACGAACATTGCAGCAAAACCATTTGGAGTGGAGATGTAAGGTAAGTATCTTTAAACACTGCATAGTGGGGCCAGTTGTGGGGGAAATTTTAATTTTGGGTAGTTTTGGGGGTGGGCATGCCCTTTAAATGCCAGCCTGCAGTCTTACCTTTTAAAAGGAGCTCTAGATCACATCTCTGGCTGCAGCTTGTGAGAAATAATATTGCTGTGAATGTTCACATTTCTTGATTTCAGTTAGTTGAGGTCACATGACCTCTGCCACCCCCCTCTCCCTCTGGGGAGACGCATGCTCAGTTAATGGGGAACCTCCAGACAACATTGTCTCAATAGAAAGAGCACATTCACAAAGATACAAATGCTGTGTCTCATCTTGCCCTTTGCTGTGCATGCTGGGTGATTTATCAAAATAACCTGGGGGTACAAGGTTTTTTTTTGACGCAATAATCATTCCCTCTGATTATTGTGTCACGAAACACGTCAGGGTTTTCCCTCTGTGTGATCTGCTTTTAATGTCGGTGAATAAAAGTTACTTTTTAACTCAGTGACAGGATGGAGTCATGGTCCGTTTTTCTTTATATATAAGTTGTACTGGCAACAACATGGAAGCCTTCTTTGTTACAGAATCTATTACTTACATGTACTTAATAAAAATCTTTCAATGTATAGGTGTTCTGGGGAGAAAAGTGTTCACATATGGACTTTAAAATTTTAAATTTAGTTCTCCTTTAAATTTTAGTTTTTGTGGTGGACATATAACCTTAAATATTTATTTTATGTAAAAAAAAAAAAACAATGCACATTATGGAGCCTCCTCTAAAGATTATTGTATTTATTTTAAATAGTTTCAGAACATTTTTGCTATCAATACTACTATTATCAAAATAAATGACTACGCCACTGGGTTTGATGACCTGAGCCAATGTTTTCTATAGTGACATGATTAGAGGCACATTAACAGAGCAGGTATGATGCACAGTCAATAATTTGGGGATAAGAGTTACATCTGAAAAAAGGAGAAAAAGAGAAAAAGTATCCCCCTAGTTAATTATCCTATCCTGGTGACACAGTTCAAAAGGAGAAAGTTATTAAAAAATTACTAATCTTTATTAGGTATACATTAAAACCAACAGTAAAAAAAAACAAACCACACAGTGTTAAAATTTATACGGCGTGGGAGCACATCACTTGTATATAATTTGATCTCCATAGAAATAAAGCATACGGTATACTTTGTTTATATTCTAAAAACAATGTGTAATACACGCATCAGCATAAAACATTTTCCAAATGTCACATCAACAACATTTTGATATATTCCAATTAAAATGCAGAAAAATATTTGTAGCACTAGGTCCTCCCCATTTGAGTTTTCCTCAGATCATCAAGAATTTTTATTTAAAATTGAGATCACCCAGCCTAGCCAGCTCAATTTTAATTTGTGTCTGGGGCCTGTTTGTTTGTGTGTTTATGGAAGGTTCTTATTAATTCAGGTCATGGTACTGTATATCACTGTATATCAACAGGATTTAAAGTTTAGTCCTTGAAGACGTTTCGTCATCCTACTGGCTTTCTCAATTCAGAATGACTTGCACAAGAATCTATTTACAAGAAACCCTGGAAAGTCCTAAATTAGCATATCACAGCCAGGTGTTAGGGACCTGGTCTATGGAAAAAGCCATGTCTATATCCCATAATTCCAAAATAAGAAGAACATGGAGCCACTGGTAAACACAGTAGTGAGGATTAGAGATGGACGAACTTTCGAAAGTTTGGTCCGTTTTCGAACTTTCGAACTATATGGAAAGTTCGAAAACTGACCCATTAAAGTCAATGGGAGTCAAATAGTTTGAAAAATTCGAATGAAATACAATTAAAATATCAATGGTAACTTAAAGTAAATGGCTGAGGGACCTGGGAAATGGTCTGGGGAACATGTTCGAATATCCAGGACTTTCGAAAAATCGATTTTATTTTTCACGCACGCTACTTTCGAGCTCTCGTGTTCGAAAATTTGATAATTATCCCATGAATGATTTGCAGATTCGATAATTCGATACTTACTCAGGTATTGGTATAATAGACATTTTACTTGCGGATTCGATAAATCAGTATTTACTTGCGTATAGGTATAATAGACATTTTAGTCGCGGATTCGAGAATTCGATATTTACTCGCATATTAGTATAATATACATTTTACTCGCATATTCACGCCTTGAACGTTCGAACATTCAATAATTATCGAAAGTCCGAACTCGAATAGTTCAGCTCAAACTCGAATAGTTCGAGTTCTAGTCCATCTCTAGTGAGGATTGCCTATGGAACTGGCAGGGGTTAAGCAGGGAAGTTTCCAGTTGTTGCACCAGTGGCATCTTTGACAACAACCATCTTCTTACGTTAATTGTATAGTTGGTATACTTCTAGCACTAGTGGTTCACAAAGGAGAAACAAGAGCAGCACTCCAAAGATTCCACTTATGTTAAAATTGGTTGTGCTCGTATATGTATATAAAAAGAAAGAAAGGAAAATGTTGTTTTAAAAGTTCTTTATATATAATAAAATCCAATAAAACATACATTAAATAGATTAAATCTCTCAAGTAAAAGTGAAGATCCAGCCAGTAACATAGTTTAAAAATCGAACTTTAGTCAGTTTCCGTGGGTCACTTCAACACAAAGTGCCAAGTGCAAATAAAGAAATAAAAATAGTGAAATTTCTTTTTATAGATTTCCTTGAACAGTCACAGGGGCCTAATTGCAAGTTTTGAAAAAATCTGCTTGCTTTGTGTCAACGTGTTACGATGCTTGTAGCTTTGCAGCTTTCTCAAGACTGTGTAACTAGCTCAATAGCTGCTTTTGCTTTAAATCGCTGCATTAATGTGCCATTTTCCAGATTTCCCCCATTTGCATTCTACAATGTGTTCTAGCTCCATTTTGAACTTGCATTTGGAATTAAAGCAGATATTTTTGCTGATATAGGCTCTATTTTGAGGATTTTTTTACGGGGGGCCAGGGGGACTTCACCTCTATCAATGGGTGGTGGAACGTTAGAAGGGTGCTAAAAAATGGAGCTCATTACCTGGGTAACCTAATAGGTTGTTATGGAGATCTAAGGTGGCTATTCATTATGTGTAATGTAACAGGTATTACTGGCTCATCTGCAACATAAATATAAAAAAGAAATACATATATTGTACAGAAAATGAATAAAAGATAAATGAATGGAAAAATTAATAGAAAAATAAATAAATAAAAACGATTATGAAAGACTTGATATGGATAATACGGCAATGATGAGAAGTAATCAAACTCCATTGAGATAATTTGGTTAACATGGGTGATAAAAACAAATGATCTAATCTAAAGATATAAAATGGTTAGAGTAAGGTATATAAGTGATAAAAAGGGGTAAAAACAGATAAAAAATTGCATATGACAAATATAATATGATAATAATAATGGGGATAAGAACAATGGTAATTATATTTCAGGTAAACCTCCACAGGTCAATGGTTTGTATTTCATAAATCCATTTTGTTTCAAGTCTCAATAAGGCAGACTGTATTAATTGCACACCAAACCAAGTCAATTTGTTCCCTATATCACAGGAGTTCCAGTGTCTCAGTACTGTATGGTTAACTTTATTTTGCCAGTCCATCCTACATATTGTAGGCCACATCCACATTCTAGTACATGTATCACATCCTTACTGTTACAGGTAATCAAGTGTCTAATCTTATATTCTTCCTTGATTGTTGTATTTCTTTTTTTCTTTTACTTTTTTGTCACTTTCTTAACAGCCCTTGCACCTCCCACATCCAAATCCTTTTATGACTTTTCCTCTTTGTATTATTATTCAAATGGCTTAGGGCTAGATAGTTCTTTCCTAAAAATTCATCTTTTTTGAGTATATGCCAATGATTCTGACATTTAAGTAAGAGGAGAACAACGCATGGATGCATACATTCAGGTGAACTGCAACAATTTTTTGTGACATTCTCAAAACAATGGTGTGTTGTTTTGCAAAGGGTTTGCTTGGATCTCCATGTTGAGGTACATAGATTCACGATTCAATGGATATTAATTGCCTTCATACATTGCAATATGGGTGGTATGGGTGGTATACTCTCCTACCTCTCTGGCAAATGCAGTTTTACAATTTAAAAAATAAACTTTTTAGCCACTATATTGAGGACACAAACTGCAAGGTCTTAATTGGGACTTGGCCAATACTAAGACATGGATTTTTCAATAGGCAGTCCCAAACACAAAAAAGGGATGGGGTGGACCGGACTGTATGAACGCAACTAAAAATTCTGAGTGAACTAAGATAAACACAATGGGGGTAGGGGCATAACAAGGAGCTAGTGGTTTAGGTCCTCACCATGGGTACTTTTAATGGTGAGTAGATCAAAAGTGTTTTTTGTCCTTTAATTGGAAGTCATTACTTCTCTAGTAGTTTTTATCCAAATGTAACGGATGTTTCAAAATAATGTACCGTATTATTGCTACAAATCTACATATTATACAGTATATTTATAGACATGTAAACTTCCTTTTATAAAATCTAGCTATAAATCACAAAAAAAGTGAATATATGTTTTTTATGTATACAATGAAAAAATCTATTTCTTTAAAAGGGAGGATATTATAAAAAGAAAGATTAACTATATACCATATTACAGTATGTGCAAACGGTCTTTTAACATTTTGCAAACGTCTTTTAACATTTGTCAGTCTACTGACATGACTATTCTAGGGACTGACATGATGATGGCTGATGCATAGTTACATAATATTGAAGGTTGACTAAAGACATACCTCCTTCTAGTTCAACCTTTTTAGCCTACTCATTAACCCTTCCTAAGTTAACACAGAGACAGGCAAAACAATAAAAATACAACTGGAAGGAAAATTCCTTGCAATTGGCATTTGGAAAGCATCCCTGGATCAACAAGAAATAAATGTATTAATACAAGCAATTTTTAATATTTTTGAATTCTCTAAATTTTTCCAGCCCACTCTTGCTAATCAATGAACTTGCTATTACCACATCTGCTGTAAGACAGCTCCATAGTTTTACCATTATCATCAGCCTAAAGCTCTTGTTTTACATACACACAGCCCACTGTGAAGTTTTTACACCTCTCTGTGCTTCTGGGATATAATAGCATATGTATGGTATGTTAGGTATACAGCAACTCTTTAGAGTAGAGATGGCCGAACTTCCAAAAGTTCGGTCCGTTTTCGAACTTTCGTACTATATGGAAAGTCAAACGGACCCATTAAAGTCAATGGGAGTCAAATTGTTTGAAAAGTTCGAATGAAATACAATTAAAATAGCAATGGTAATTTAAAGGGGAAGTTCAGTGCAAATACATATGCTTTTCAGAAAAAAGAGCAGTATTTTTCATCCCAATGACCTTAACCTGCCAATTCAGCATTTTGTCTGTGTATAAATAAATGCAACCGAAATACTGACTTCCTGTTTGCAGGACCCCTAGTAGAGACCATTATGATTTGGCTCTTGACCCAGTGCCTGGGTTGATTCAGTTGCTCAGTAGAAATCTGAGCATGTTTGACCCATCCAACAGCCAATCAGTAGAAATAACTGTTAGGAACGTTCCAAGAAAGTGGTGCATCCTGGGAAGAAGAAGGACCATTAGAACCTGAAATGGCAGCTCACTAATGTCAACAGCAGGGAACAGCAAAGTGTAGAAATTGAACTGATTTTTCAAAATGGGAGAGAATATGTAGAATAACTAAGAAGGCATTACACAAACTAACAATTTAACAAATATTGATGATTTCCACTGAACTGTCCCTTTAATGTAAATGGCTCTGGGACCTGGGAAATGGTCAGGGGAACACGCTTGAATATCCAGAACATTTAAAAAAAAATTGATTTTATTGTCACGCGCGGTACTTTCGAGCTCCCGCGTTCGATTTTCGATGATTATCCCATAAACAATTAGAAGATTCGATGATTATCCCATAAACGATTCGAACATTCGATAACTAGCCCATAAATTATTAGAACATTTGATAATTATCCCATAAATGAGTTGAACATCCTTCAATTTTCGAATTCGATAATTATCGAAAGTCCGGAAAGTTCGAAAGTCCGAGAAATCTGGGTCCGGGATAGTTCGAGAAGTCTGAGTTGATATAGAGTCTATTGCATTTTGGGATTTTTAGCTCAGTGACTCATCTAAACAATAAAATGTATTGTCTCCGTTGGCTTTTATATGGCTCGGTTTGCTTCCACTTTTTTTTTGCAGTAAACGCCAAGTAAAACATATTTGCATTTGTTCAAATTAAGAAATATTTTATTTGAACATTTATGTTTATCCTTAAACCAAAATGTTGTTTGTAGTTATGCCAACTGGAGAAAAGGTTTTTTTAGCAGCCCTAAAGTTATCACAATGGAACATCTTGGAAATCTGGCAGATTCTTCTTCTGATGATTTACAGGGAACGTTATAAATCCTATTTTAATAACAGGCTGTAAGTAGGAGGTGTATCATGTGACCATAAACAGTTTTATCTAGAAGAGAATAGAGATATTTATATATAAGAGTAAATATGCCACCTGTCTCTGTTTCCTTCTGCTTAGTACCTGGATGTTTCTATCAATGTCATTGCTTGATTGTGGTAGAACTGGAGCTATGATGAATTTTGTAACAGTGAAGGATATATCATCATAAAAGAAATTTTTTTAGCTACACAGAGGGCTTGAACGGTATGTCCACCACAAAAACTAAAATTTATATGTCTCCACATACCTGAACCTCAGTATTAAAACCCCTGAAAATATCCCTGGTAACCTGCTAATCATCTCCTTACAACCGAAGTTAGGGGTGATGTGGGGAGAGTTTTTCTCTCCTTGCTGTCTGCCGATCCATGTGATTATGGAGAGGGGGGGATTTCTCCTTCCTTGCTGTGTGCTAATCAATCAACACCCCCTCCTTCCCAATAATAACATATCTCAGCACACAGCAAGAAGGGAGAACCCCCCCCCCCCCAATTATTACATGGATCGTCAGACAATTTTTTTCCCTATCACAGGAGCCTGACACCATACATTCCACCATATCACAACTAACCTTCCCCTTCCTAAATCACAGCGATCAGCGCTTATACACACAGCATGAAGGGAGAATCGTAAAAGCAAACAACAGTGATTTACTCACCCATCAGAATTTTTCTAATCACAGGAGCTCAAAGGATATGTAAAATGGGAAATTTGTTTTTTAAATTGCTCATTACTGGAAACTATAATTCTTCCCAACTATCACTGTACCATTTTTTTGTTGATCTGTCCTCTATTTCTTTAGATATCCAGTCTGAAACATCTTACATTTCAGCTGTCAATCAAGTGCCTTTGTATTATAAATTCTTTTGTTATGTATTTAGTTTTTCTGTAACTGGAATGGTGACAATTGGTACGTGAACTGCATGGTGGGAAATTCCCTCTCCTAATTCTGCTTTATAGGGATTACTGAGCATGCTTGCCCTCACAGAGAGTCAGATAGTCTGGCAGGGGGCTGGGGGACTGAGGGGCTGAGCTTGAGCACATCAGAGTGCTGCTTACATGTATTCAGTAATAGATTAAAATGAGGCAAAGTAATTTTTTTTTTAGTGTACAATTCCTTTAAGTTACCTTGATTGAGAAAGTCTGTTATTCCCGCACAGTATAAACTGCTAGGCTGTTCCAATTGGGGGAAGTTACTTGGAGTAGGCAGAGCAAGCAGCATCCTTCTGTGAAAGAGCAGCTGTACACATGAATGGACACGTAAAGGACACGTTGACAAGGGGCTGGAGACAGCAACATTTTACAGCCTACTTTATCCATCAGTACTCTGGAATGCAGGCTCAGATTGCAGCAAGGAAGGAGGCATTGATCAGGTAATAAAGCAGTCAAAAACATATTAGAATATAATTTTTGGGGTGGACATGCCCTTTAAAGAAATTAGCGGAAGGGTTTTCCTTTGTGTTAACTAGAGATGTCCGAAGTTACGTTTTGGATTTACGGAACTTGGAGAAAACCTGAAGATCCAAAAAATCCAAAAACGGAACTTACTTTCAAGTTTCCGATCGTATTTTTGAGGTTTATCGAAAGTTCAAGGTTATTTTCAAGGGTTACCGAAAATAACCTTATACACTTGGTAACCCTCGAAAATACATTCCGAAGTCCTGAAATCTGAACGATCCACCCAGTTTTGGATGTAACGTTCGGATATCGTAAAAGAGAGGTTCCGTGTTGGATCCAGGTCCGAGTCGGACCCAGATCCCATCTCTAGTGATGACCAATTTAAATAAAATCCAGAAACCTAGTTGTTCCAAACTAGAGATTAAACCAAAATTCATTAAAAGTTGTAAAAGCGAAATAAAAATCACATCGAAAATCAAAAAAATTAAATTGAAAGTTTTAAAAATTCTACTTCAATTGGGTTTTCGGTAAGTTCTGCGGAACTGCTGACGACTTGTGCAGCTTTTAATTATTTTAAACTTCCTTAAAAAACACATAAAGTGTGTTTTAAAAATACTTTAATTCCTATTAACTTTTTCACTGGTCATTTCTTTAATAAAAAAAATGAATATGCCATTTGTTTCAATTCAACTGAAATAGCTTGCTATTTTTAGGCAGACAAAACCTCAAAGCGAAGTTAGTATATATCCCTAAGCAGAACATTGTACAAGGATTTAATCATAAAACAGGGCTGATTTATGACTCCCTTGAGACAGCTTTACTGTGGGTAGACTCCTTTTAACTCATCTGGGGATGTTTGTTTTAGAAAAGTAAAAAGAGAGCTATCGCATACCTTTTTAGATTCCTTTGAAAAGAGCATTAGATGACTGCTATTTCCCAGCCCAAAAAGAATGTTAGCAGAAAAAGAATGTGCATTGTTTTAACATCATTTATCCTGTATTATATTGACTATGCAAGGTTATCTGCTGCGGGAATATTTTGAATGTTTTGAATAATAAATTTACTGCTATTTAAGGTTCCCATGCAAAATTTGCATCTTTCTGTTTAGTGGTTTCAAAAACATGGAAAAAATAAATAAATATATACATATATATACATACATTTATATATATATATATATATATATATATATACAATAAAATGACTGTGGAATTATATTTTGAGGAAGTTCTACTAATGTGGTCCAACATTTATACAAAGAAAAGATAATCAATTCCATTCCCCTCTCTCTACGTCAAGAAATCTCAATCAGCAGGTTTAAATCCAGCCTTACATCCTTCCTATCTGGTAACCAGCACTACGTGATTGTTTTATCTGCACTGCATATGTCTCACTCCGGCACTTATACCCATTCCATTGTATCTGTATGTTACCCATCTAACTAGATTGTAAGCTCTACAGGGCAGGGAACTCCTTACCTCTTGTGGCAAAGCTCTAGCACTTCTACTTATATAATTTATATATTCATGTACTGAACTATCTATGTATTTATCCCCCTTGTATGACGTTTTTGACTTTATTGTATTTTATTACTGTACAGCGATGCGTCCCCAAGTGGCGCTTTATAAATAAACTATACATACATATACATACATACAATGCACATTCCTGGGCCCCATAAAATATCATATTTCGGCCCATGTGCATACATTATAAACAAAGATTTTATTATACATTACTGTGATCGCATGAAGATATTTAATTTATCTGATCACAGAAATGTGTTCTAAAACCCCTTTGTTTATAATGTATGCCACTGTGCAGATTATATGATATTGTATGGGACCCAGGAATGTGCAATAATTATCTTGATTAAAGGCACACACATTCTGTAAAACTGAAATTTAAAATACAAAGTTAAGGGTGGCACAGTGGCTCAGTGGTTAGCACTCATGCCATGCAACCTAAAAGTCCTGGGTTCTAATCCTTCCTTGGACACAAATCTGCAAGGAGTTTGTATGTTCTTGCTGAGCTTGCTTAGGTTTTCCCCCCACAATCATGAAGATGTACTTATTGGTTGTATGTGTAAATAAAGTGATTAGATCTTCAGGGCAGGGCCTGATCTGAATGGATTAAATAATTGTAAAGCACTGCAGAATATGTTGTGCTATATAAGAAATAAAATATATACATACAAAGGGCAAGTATACCACCTCCCTGGGTCATCATTTGCAGCAGCAGTGAGCTGTATTGCCAACTTGACTGTTCATGTAATTAGCATCATCCAAATTTGCAGGTTATCTAATTTTTCCCCAGTGATTTGGTATTTTTAGTGATAATGGTCAATAGCCATGAATAGGGATGATGAATGGGAAGGTTTCACCAATAGTAGAGCGGCTGTACACCCCTGCAAAATGACAGGATTTTCCTTCATGTTTTTTTTTTTTAGAAACTAAGAGAAAACATGGTCTGGATTTATGGCTCCTTTTATTGCACAATTCCCACCTACACAAAGAAGTGGAAAACAACTGAAAAGCGTTTTGCATTTTACTACTACCAAAACTTTGTTGCATTAGTGTGTACACTCTTTAAAAATCAAAGATGTGGCTGCATTCAGAATCAAACAATCATGTTTAGTGTGTGTAGTATGTAGTGGCTCTAGCTGAACCCAGATAAAGTTTGGCTGTTCTAGTAGGATTATACCTCTTGGTCTTATACATTAAAAACCATGGTTTGCAAAAATTAGGATGGGTGCAAAAAAATTTCAAAGCATAACATTTTACATGGAGATATTTTCTCAACAGTGACTGTACCAAGATATGAATGCCTCTCGAAGACTGATTAGGAAATAAGTAGAAAACTTGTCAGGGAGACCACATTAAAGGAGCTGCAGGGTTTCTTGGCAAATATTAAATATTTCCTGCAACTGACAACAATCAGTGTCATTCTTCATATGATGTGTGTGTATCGACTCTCAAACAATAATAACCAAGCCCAGCTAAACTTTGCAAATAGGAATATCCAGTCTCCCAGAACCATGTGGGAAATGTATTAAGATCAGATGAGACCAAAGTTGAACTATTTAGCCACAATAATTCAGTACATCATAAAAAGGACAAAAATATCCAGAGTGTAGCATGGTGGAGGCCGCATAATGCTTTGTGCTGCTTTTCTTTTGCTGGGACTTGTACATAAGTCAAGGTCAACGGAATAGTGAATAGTGTACAGTATTTCCAAGTCTCACTTTATTTTGTCACAAAATCAATAAAGGAGAAGTATAGTGCGTAAAAAGTTTTTTCAAAAAGAGTCAAAATCTAAAGTGCCTGGGGCAAGAAGGTAGGATTAGTTCTTTCTACCTCCCAATATTATTTTTATGAGGAACTGCAGCATGTGGAAAACTGCTTTGGCCAGGTTTCCTGAGTTTTTCAGCTCTATACAGGCCCAGGACACTAACCTGGCAGATGAAAACTGTATGTGCTGTAGCTTCTCTATTAAACAATATTGGGAGGTGTGCCAGGGACTTTTCATTTTTAAAATGTTAAAGGAGAACTATAGTGTGTATAAAGTTTTTTTATATAACAGTTAAAGGGTATGTCCATCAAAAAAGTTGGTTTCTATCTGATTTACTGAAGAACAGGAGGTAAATCTCTTACCTTCCGTTCTTCAGTAAATCTTACAAGGGAGGAGGAGACACTTACCCGCGGACCCACTCCAGCGCCGGCATCACTGACAGTCTCTGACGTGTCCTCGATCCTTTGCACGCGACTGAAGATGTGTCAGAGGTGTCGGGGAATTCGTCGCTGGAGCGGGTCCGCGGGTAAGTGTCTCCTCCTCTCCTGTAAGATGTACTGTAGAACAGGAGGTAAGTGATTGTGCATTTACCTCCTGTTCTTCAGTAAATCAGATAGAAATTAGAAACCAACTTACTTTTTTGATGGACATACCCTTTAAAATGAAAAGTACTTGGGACAGGGATTTAGAATTGGTAATTCCTAACTCCCAATATTGTTTCAGTGAGGAGCAACAGCCCAAAGAAAACTGATTCTGCCAGTCTTCCTACCGGCTTCTTTATAATCAATGAGGAAGTTGAAGATGACGAGTGGCTTTACCTTACAGCATGCTAATGATCCAAAGTATACATCAAAATCAACAAAGAAAAAGCTTCAATGTAAAATAACGATCGTTGTTCTATGATACCAATCGTTATTTTAAGATATCAAGCGTAATTGTACGATATCTCCATCATAAATCTATGGTGCCAATATCGTACGACTGCGCGGTTCCTTCAATTTTTAAAGGAGCTGCGCGGTCGCCATAGAATAACGGTCATAATTCTACGACAATGATCGGTATTCTATGATGACGATCGTTATTCTACGATATGGGCACCGTAGATTTACGATAGCGATATCATAGAATTACGATCGATATCGTAAAATAACGATCGGTATTGTAGAACAGTGATTGTTATTTTACGGCGATCATAAAAAAACGATAACGATGTTTGATAAATATGGCCCTATAATACATATTATTGGCTTAAAATTAAAGGAAAATATTTGACAAAAAAAAGTCACATTTATGTAGCCCACACACATTCATAGCCTAGTGAGCTCTATATCTTTAATAGAAATGAAACGTTTCATTTCCTTTTTGAATTTTCAAAATTCTGAAAAAGAAAAGAAATTTGAAAACTAGCTCAATGGGGATAAAAATCCAAAAGTTCAAATTGAATTTAAAGGATAAGTGCACTGTAAAATCAAGTTATGTTCAGTTGGAAGCTGCAGCTTTAAAAATACCATTGCCATATTTTTACCTATGCCCCTCCAGAGCCTAGCTTTGTGCCTTGAAAGTTGCTGACATCTTGTCACTGGTTTGCTGAATGTTAAGCTCCGCCCCTCTAAGATTTCCTATTAGTTAACAATGCCCCAGATAGTTTATTGTATGGCCGTATTATTTATATTTGTATTTATTTACATTTACATTTGTATTAATACATAGTAATAATATCCACATGCAAGAGCCTTTTCTCCAGCATACCTAATTGTAACTTTTCCAGTATCTCTTCATATTCAAGCTCCCCAATCCCCTTACTCATTTAGTTGCCCTTCCCTGAATCCTTTCCATTTCAAAGATGTCCTTTTTGTACACAGGATATCAAAATTGCACTGCATATTCCAAATGAGGCCTTACCAATGCTTTGTAAAGAAGAAGAATAACATTTTCCTCCCTTGAATCCATACCTCTCTTTATACAAGACAATACCATGCTGGCTCTGGCTGTTGCCGCCTGGCACTGCATGCTACCTTTAAGTTTGTTATCCACCACAACTCCAAGATCCCTTTACAACAGGGATTCACTTAACACAGAGCCATTTATAATATAAGCAGCACAAGGATTTTTAAGTCCAAAAATGCATCACCTTACATTTATCAACATTAAATCTCACCTGCCACTTAGCAGCCCAATGTGACAATCTATCTAGATCCCCCTGCAAAGATTGCACATCCTCTGCACTTTTTAATGGTCGACAAAGTTTACTGTCGTCAGCAAACACAGAAACCTTGATGACAATACCTACTTCCAAATCATTAATAAATAGATTAAATAGAAGCGGCCCCAACACAGAACCCTGTGGCACCCCACTTAGCACTTTAGTCCATAATGATGAAGCCCCATTAACAACTACTCTCTGCATCCTATTCATTAACCAATTTTCTATCCATGTTCTAATGTGCCTCCCCAGACCAACAGACCTTAGCTTATACATTAGTCGCCTATGGGGGACTGTATCAAAAGCCTTTGCAAGATCCAAGTAAACTACATCTACTGCTATGCCAGGGTCTAAATTTCTACTTACTTTCTCATAAAAAAGTTAGTTTGGCAATATCAATTTCTTCTAAATCCATGCTGGTTACTACTTATAATATTAGTCCTTGAAACATACTCTAGAATGTGTTCCCTTATTAAACTTTCCAGTATCTTCCCCACCACTGAAGTTAAACTTACAGGCCTGTGATTAACCAGCTGTGAGCGACTACCTTTTTTGAATATTGGAACAACATCAGCCTTTTTCTAATCCAGAGGCACACATCTGGACATGAGGGAATCTGCAAAAATAAGAAACAATGGTCTAGATACAACTGAACTTAGCTCCCTAAGGACCTGAGGATGTATTGTATCTGGTCCAGGAGATTTATTAATATTAACCTTATTTAGTTGTTTCTGTACTATATCCTTAACCAAAGTGCACTTGCATCTTTTATACCATTATTGCTACTATACTCTAAGATATCTGTACTTCTATAGTGTAGAAAACTACAAAAGAAGGTAGAGACTGGACCAGAATTGCAGGTTGCAGTGGTGCTTTAATAGCAGAAGGTACACGACATGTTTTGGGTCCAAACACCCTTTATCAAGTGTAACACATAGTGCTGAAACCACTCCTTTTAAGTAGTACCACAGTACTACCGTGGTACACAGTACCACGGCCTCTCTAATGAGGCAAGGTGAAGCACATTATAGAGCAGCACCCTGTAGAGGCAGCAGTTTTGATGGCAGGGAATTTTTTTTTCCGGGCATCAAGTGCCTGGGGCACATGATTTTCCATAAATGGGCCCCAGGCACATTTTTCCATGTGTCTGGAGCCCAGATGCCAAGGGGCCCCAAAAACGCTGTTTGTATAAAACACACATTTTCGGTAGGTACTGTTACTTTAAATAGCAGGGGAAGCTGTGACTTTCATTGCACAACAGAATGCAGCTATGACTCCTCCCTCTATTTTCTCACTGGCAAATCATTTGATCAAAATCAATGTTTGTCAGCCATGCAGATCAAAAACAATACTGGGAATCTAATACCAGTCACTGTGAGAATCTAATACCAGTCACTGTGGGCATTATTTACCAGTCATGTGTATATGTATATACCCTCCCACTTCTGGAGAAGCCACACCCTACTTCCGGACAACGTATCACCCACTTTCAATTATAAAACCACAACCCTTCTGGTGGTGCACCGAGGAGGGGGCAGTATTTTGAATTTTTTTCAGGTGCCAAAATGTCTAGAGATGGCCCTGATCACAGTACCCACCCCCCAGTGTCCAAAACCAATGTCCATAGGTCAAATATCCAAAAAGTGTCCCAACTGGAGAATCCAATCCTTGGATGGTATCCAAACGGTAAGAAGAACACCCAAATAAGCAAAGAACAATAGTATATAATACAACATAAAAAACAACATAAAAAGCAAATATTATAAAACTTCTGGCACTGCCAATTGGCCTACCAGAGAAGAATAACCATTAGTAGGTAAGCAAATAGGTAAGAGGGGGCCCCTAGGGGTAGAAGAGCAAGATAAAATGCAGTAGTAAGATAATGGACTATATAAACTCTATGTCTGCCAGTATCTGTAACATTAGCAATATCGACTATAGTTGGGGTTACCCATCCGAGGCTATAATATTCAGACATATAATATTCAGACAGTCAATATCTGTAAGAAAAGAAAATACTAACTTTAGACAAAGCACCCAATATTAATGTCTCTCGTTCAAACCATTGGGAGTAAGGCAGTTCAATTTTTTTATCCAAATGGTCTCTTTTTGTAGGAGGGAACGTACCAAATCCCCCCCTCTTTTAGGTAATTTAACAACTTCTAACACTGACCATCTTAGTTAGTTAAGATTGTGGCCCATCATGTGGAAATGTCTAGCTACAGCAGTATCTGAGTTAGTATTAGCCACAAAGTTTTTAATATTGCCCCTGTGTTCCTGTATGCGCTTTTTAACTGGTCTAGTAGTCTGGTCTACATAGACCATACCGCAGGGGCATTTCAACATGTAGATGACAAATGGAGTATCACATGTGGCATAGCTAGTAAGTTTAACAGGGGTCCCTTTGCTGGGATGGTAGATAGTGTCCCCTTTAATAACTAGAGTACAGCAATTGCAGTTGAGACAGGTATAGGTTCCCATTTTAGCTTTACCCATAAATCTCGTTTGGGGTGTGGAGAAGATATCTGAAGGACAGAGAATATCCCTTAATGTGTGTCCCCTTGAGTAACTGAATAAGGGGCGATTGTGAAAAATGGACCCATACTTGCAATCCTGCATAAGAATGGGCCAATACTTTGTGATAGTTTTTTCTACTGCTGTGTGAGCTGTATTTAGAAACAAAAATGGATCTCTTCTCAGTTCTGTTGTTTCTGGTCTTATCTCTGTAGGTAAGTAAATCAGTGCGCGGAATCTGACCTACTTCTTGGGCATGTTTGTGAATATCTTTCATGTTGTAGCCCCTATCTTTAAACCGTGTGTACAGTGTTTCTGCCGAACAAGGAATTGGCCTCGTGGGATTGCTCTGATAATGTTAGGGCCGTGGAAGCTTGTTTATGTGGTTATCTTGCATGGAGAGAGTTATGTCTAAGAAGTTGACCTGTTTGGAAGGTGGGTCAAAAGTAAATTTAATGGTAGGATGTGATTCATTTGCTCTGTTCATCATTTCATTAAATTCGACAACAGTACCTGCCCAGATGATCAAGATGTCATCAATGTAACGCCAATATTTAAAAATAGGTGAAGACTGAGAAGAGATAGGAAATATTTTATGTTCTAGAATATGAACAAATATATTATACCCTGTGTCTGCCATTAGTACTCTTTCTCCAACTTAAAGTAGTTTTTAGTCAGCATTAGGTTAAGGCAATCTAGTAGGAAGTAGATAAGGTTTTGTGGTAAGGCCGTATCTAAGAGAGCTTGCTCAACGGCTGCAATCCCTTCTTGTTGGGGAATGGATGTGTATAGACTTTGTATGTTTATTGTGGCTAGATATAGATCATGGTTAGGTAATTCCAGTGTATGTAGTTGAGATAGCAGATCTATTGTATCTTGTAATACTGTGTTCATAGTTTTTACTATTGGTTGCAGGTGTGTATCAACAAATTAAGAAAGAGGCTCTAGAATGGAACCAATACCTGAAACAATAGGGCGACCAGGAGGGTTGTCCAGCGTTTTGTGAAATTTAGGTAATAGGTATAGTATTGTTGTACGAGGGTGCGGTGTGTTGAGAAATTCTAGAATGTCTTTAGAAATAGTGCCATTGAGGTGGGCCTCATGTATCAAAAGGTCTACTTCTTTCTTGATAGGCCAAACCGGATCCTGAGGGATATGTTGGTAATGACCCGGGGTTGACAGTTGGCGATGTGCTTCTTTAATGTAGTCTGTCTTATTCATTACTATAATAGCGCCCCACCTTTATCTGCTGGTCTGATTACCAGATTAGATCTACCTTTGAGTGTAGAAATGGCATTAAATTCTGTATGTGAAACATTGTATCTATGTTTATGAGGTGTGTTAGACCATATTTTCTTTACCTCATGAATCACCGTGTCAGTAAATTCAGGTTAGCATTTTCAATAATAGGTGTAAAACCACTTGACTTTTTACAACACACATTCTTAAATGTATTACAAGTGCTAGAATCACCAAAGTACATTTGTAATTTCAGTTTGCGTATAAATTTGAGAAATTTGATTTCCCAGTTAATAAAGTCGAGGTGTATAACAAGGTACGAACCCCAGGCCTTTATTAAGTAAAGTAAGTTCAACATCAGATAGTGTACAAGAGGAAATATTTACCACCAGGGACTGTACCTGCGAGGTTGTCTCTCTCTCAGTTCGTAGGTATTCCCTGGAGTGGTTTGGTGTACTGGTGTACTTTTGACCCACCTTCCAAACAGGTCAACTTCTTAGACATAACTTTCTCCATGCAAGATAACCACATAAACACAGAACTCTACCGCAAAACTACGGACCGCAACAATTTACTCCATGCAAGTAGCTTCCACGGCCCTAACATTATCAGAGCAATCCCACGAGGCCAATTCCTTGTTCGGCAGAAACACTGTACACACGGTTTAAAGATAGGGGCTACAACATGAAAATATTCACAAACATGCCCAAGAAGTAGGTCAGGTTCCGCGCACTGATTTACTTACCTACAGAGATAAGACCAGAAACAACAGAACTGAGAAGAGATCCATTTTTGTTTCTAAATACAGCTCACACAGCAGTAGAAAAAACTATCACAAAGTATTGGCCCATTCTTATGCAGGATTGCAAGTATGGGTCCATTTTTCACAATCGCCCCTTATTCAGTTACTCAAGGGGACACACATTAAGGGATATTCTCTGTCCTTCAGATATCTTCTCCACATCCCAAACGAGATTTATGGGTAAAGCTAAAATGGGAACCTATACCTGTCTCAACTGCAATTGCTGTACTCTAGTTATTAAAGGGGACACTATCTACCATCCCAGCAAAGGGACCCCTGTTAAACTTACTAGCTATGCCACATGTGATACTCTATTTGTCATCTATATTTTGAAATGCCCCTGCGGTATGGTCTATGTAGACCAGACTACTAGACCAGTTAAAAAGCGCATACAGGAACACAGGGGCAATATTAAAAACTTTGTGGCTAATACAAACTCAGATACTGCTGTGGCTAGACATTTCCACATGATGCAAACATAGAAAAGATAATCAATGCACATTCCTAGGCCCATACAATATCATATTATCTGCACACTGGCATACTTTATAAACAAAGGGGTTTTAGTATACATTACTGTGATCACAGTTGCACTTCCGCTAAATGTAGTTGTAAATTAGCCTAATTGGAGTGCTTCCACAATTCTTGTATTGTATGTATTTATTTGGAGGCTTGGTCAAGCCTCCATGTGGTTATAGCACCCCCAACACGCCCCTTTAATGGGAGGTCCTATGCCTTTAAAATAAAGCACTGGATGGCCTCTTCCCTCATTTTAAAAAGCCAAAGGGCTGAGGGGGAAGGGAGAGAGCTTGTTATATGGATCCAGTGTGTAAGAATGAGAAATGCAAAAGTTTGCTAATCGTAATTGAAGTAAAAGAAATTGAAAAGGTTAGATGTTAGGACCTTCCAGACTGGGGTTACCTTGACGTGGTTGGAAGGCTTTTCATTCATGTGATCACAGTAATGTATACTAAAACCCCTTTGTTTATAAAGTATGGCCAGGTGCATGATACACTATGATAGTGTTACTGGCGGTCCTATGGATATGTGCTAATTGATTATCTTTTCTATGTTTGTATAAATGTTTGACCAGATCAGTTGCACTTCCGCTAAATGTAGTTGTAAATTAGCCTACTTGGAGTGCTTCCACAATTCTTGTATTGTATGTATTTCCACATGATGGGCCACAATCTTAACCAACTAAGATGGTCAGTGTTACAAGTTGTTAAATTACCTAAAAGAGGGGGGGATTTTGTACGTTCCCTCCTACAAAAAGAGACCATTTGGATAAAAAAATTGAACTGCCTTACTCCCAATGGTTTGAACGAGAGACATTAATATTGGGTGCTTTGTCTAAAGTTAGTATTTTCTTTTCTTACAGATATTGACTGTCTGCCTTGAATATTATAGCCTCGGATGGGTAACCCCAACTATAGTCGATATTGCTAATGTTACAGATACTGGCAGACATAGAGTTTATATAGTCCATTATCTTACTACTGCATTTTATCTTGCTCTTCTACCCCTAGGGGCCCCCTCTTACCTATTTGCTTACCTACTAATGGTTATTCTTCTCTGGTAGGCCAATTGGCAGTGCCAGAAGTTTTATAATATTTGCTTTTTATGTTGTTTTTTATGTTGTATTATATACTATTGTTCTTTGCTTATTTGGGTGTTCTTCTGTTTGGATACCATCCAAGGATTGGATTCTCCAGTTGGGACACTTTTTGGATATTTGACCTATGGACATTGGTTTTGGACACTGGGGGGTGGGTACTGTGATATGATGTCACTTCCTGTGGTACTACTTAAAAGGAGTGGTTTCAGCACTATGTGTTACACTTGATAAAGGGTGTTTGGACCTGAAATGTCGTGTACCTTCTGCTATTAAAGCACCACTGCAACCAGCAATTCTGGTCCAGTCTCTACCTTCTTTTGTTGTTTTCAGCATTTATGTGCTCCTGGACAGAAGCACCTAAGAGCCCTTGGACCTGCCGTTTGGTATAAGACCAGGAACTATATTTATATTTGGTGGATCTTCTATAGTGTATACAGAGTATACAGAGGAAAAAAAAATATTTAAGACATTTGCTTTATCGCCATCTTCCATAACTAACTTATCACCATTAATTAATGGTGCCACATTTTCAGTCCTCATCTTCTTACTATTAATATACTTTTTTAGGCTTAGTGATGCTTTGTTCAGCTATCCTAACTTCATTATTAATTTTAGCTAGTTTGATTGCCTCTTTACTTTAGAATTCAGCCACATGGGGGCGGATTTATTTTTTTACATTTATTTCCCAAGGGTATAAATCTATGTGAAATGGCTTAAAATCGCCTTAAACACAGTCCACTTCTGTTCAGTACCTTTACCTGATAATACCTTATCCCAGTTGACATCCTGAAGAGCTACTTTTAACCTGGGAAAATTTGCTTTCCCGAAATTAAGTCTTTGTTAACCCAACACACTTTCCCCTTCAATAACATACTTCAAACGACACTATTTCATGGTCACTATTCCCTAAGCCTCCAGTTACCTTTATATCTATAATACGCTCCACGATATTAGATATTACCAGATATCCAACAGATATCCAATTACCAACAGAGCTCCTTCTCTAGTAGGAACTTCAACCACCTGTGAGAGAAAATTATCCTGCAGCAAATTCAGGAACTTATCACCGTTTTCTGTGTTTGCAGTTCCACTCCACCAATCAATGTCAGGGTAATTAAAGTCCCCCATAATGAGTACACTCCCCAAACTTGCAGCCCTTGCCATCTGCATATGAAGCTGACTCACTTCCTCTCTGTAAGCATTTGGCTGCTTATAGCAGACACCAACAATGTCATTACCACCTTTACTGTTGCCTAATTCCACCCATATTGCCTCTGCTTTAACATCCATATCGCCCATTATCTCTTCTTTTAAATTTGGCTTCAATTTTTTTTAACATAAACACATTCTCCTCCCCCTTTCCTTTTTTCTCTGTGCTGCCTAAACAACACGTATCCTCCTAAATTTACAGTCCAGTCAGGAGAACTGTTCAACCACGTTTCTTCTATACCTGTTACATCATACTTTTCATTCAACGCCATTATCTCCAGTTTACAAAAGGGGGGCTGTGGGAGCACTCCTGTGGCAAAATTACTTTATAACAAATAGTGGAAGTGCTACTGATCTGACCAAAACATTAGAACAAACAAGAAAAGTTTTATGCATAAAATTGTAACTAAAAAACCCCATGTTTTTACTGTTTACACTATCATAGATATTATTATATATGTGGCCCAGGAATGTGCATTGATCATCTCTTTTCTTGATTATCTCCAATTCACCCATTTTGTCAGCCAGGCAAACATACATTTTAGATTATGATCCTGTAATTTATTCATACACTTTAATACACATGCCTCCCTACCCCCTATGCCACCCAGGTGTGTCTCTAGGGTTTTTGTCACCTTATCCAAAGTTTTGAATGCCACCCCTATGTACTGCTAGACACTATGTTTATTTTTCTTCTGCTCTGCTTGACACTTTAAAAAAAAAAAAAAAAAAAGCAACCCATCCCTACTAAAGAGCCTGTAGCCAACAGCAAAGTCTGTCCAGTTCTCTATACACCCAAACCCTTCTTCCTTACACCACCCTCTTAGCCACGCATTAATGTTCCTAAGCTCCCACTGTCTGCCTAGCGTAGCACGTGGCTGCGGTAGTATTTCCGAAAACACTACCCTGGAGGTCCTTGCTTTTAACTCTCGGAAATCATGTTTAAGGAACTCTCCTCCTCCTCTTACTTTATCATTGGCACCAATGTGAACCAAGACCACCGGGTCACACCCGGCCCCACCCAATAATCTGTCTACACGATCCACCACATGCCGAACCCTAGCACCAGGCAGACAACACACAGTTCGGCATGTAGGGTCTTGGCGTCAGATTACCCTATCTACCCTCCTTATAATTGAGTGCCCTACCACTACCAACTGCCTTGCATTCCCATTCTCCCTTGTACTAGAGATGGTAGTCCCCTGGGTGCTCAAGGGACTAGCGCCCTCCATACACGCTAATTCCGAGCTGTCCTCCTCCACTTCATCACCTAAGGAGGGATGGGCAATCTGGGAAGAAGCAACCCTACCCTTCCGTCCCCCACTTCCACATGTAACCCTAACAAACTAACAAAACTACCTCCCCCCTCAACCTTCCCTGTTCCACTTCCACCCACCTCTATACTGGCCCCAGCCAGTGCCTGCTCTGCCCCCAGATTTGCCAATCCTTGCAATGCTGCAAGCTGCCCCCTTAGACTCTCCACCTCAGCTTCCAAACGGGCAACCCCCTCACACCTGACACAGACATAGGTCCCCTGGAATGTCTGCTCCAGGTTCCTATACATGTGGCAGGATGCACATTGCATGGTACCGACAAAACTGTCCCTTATAATACACAACACCAGCACAGTGACACACCAACCTTGTTTAATTGCCCTTCTTGATTCAATGTCCTTCTTTTTCTATGTCCTTAAGAACAAGGTCCTTAACAACAAGGGACATGTCCACTCTAGGAAACTTCTTTTTGTTAGGTCCAAACCACAGGTCCAACCAATGTGAATTCTATTTAACTAATTGGTCCCAGCCCCCACACCAATTAGTGCAAGAGCCAGGAAGAGAGGGAAAAACAAAACACTTATTAACCCTTTCACAACCTGTTTGCGATTACAACAATACAAGGTACAATACTAGAATATAGAAGTCCAGTACACCCCTTTAACTGGAAGAAAGAAAGATTAATCTGCTTACTGCACACACAGTCCTTAACACAGCACACTATCAGCATAAACAATACTTATTTTCAAACCTATTTTCAAACTTTCACACAAACCTTACAACCATCAAATGATTAAATGTCCTTCTTTTTCTACAGTTTCCGTAAAAATAGACCTGAAGTGCCACTTAACAATAATTCTAATGCAGATTTTGTTTCAAGAAATTGTTCATTTTACCCCAAACAGCTTTTGTAATAATGTTTCAATGCAAAACGAATCTAACATAAAGTACTCTAATATTCACAGCTTGGTAAAGCCCATTGAGTCAATTTTTGCAAAGACTTAAGTGTTGTTGCATTTGGGCTTTACCTGTGACTAATAATGGATCAATTAGGTGTCAGGTGTGTATAAAAAGAACCCCAGTACACTAGACCTTCACATCAACTGCAAATAGACCTCTGCAAACATGCCTAAGATTCACCCTGAGACTATTGTTTTGATTATCAAGAGGCTGAAGACCAAATCCACTGCTGATATGGCGCCCACCTTCAATGTCTCTCAGCGTCAAGTTCAGAGAATAAAGAAAAGATTTGAAGAGACTGGGGAAGTTTTTGACAAGCCCACTTCAGGCAGACCCCGCAAGACAATTGCTCGAGGGGACCGTTTGTTGGCTCAAAAATCCAAGGCAAGCCCATTTCTCCAGGAGACCTGGTCACCTGAAATGCCTGTGTCAACCAGAACAGTTTATGAATCAATGGAGGTATACGTGTAGCTTACAGATGACACAGACTCCAGGCTGTAAATCGAGGTATCTTTATTTGAAAAAAACATGTATGCTACATGTTTCGGACCAACGTCCTTTCTCAAGCTTGAAAAAGGTATGATGTCATCGGTATAGCAGAAACATGGCTAAATGATTCAAATGACCGGACAATAAATATTGAAGGATTCTCCTTATTTAGACATGACAGAGTGAATAAGAAAGGAGGGGGAGTATGTATGTATGATATACAAGAATTGAAGCTAAATTTGAAGATGAGATTGATAGTAGTAGTAGACGATAAGGCAGAAACAATATGGGTGGAACTGTGTACAGGAAGAAAGAAGGTGGGTAAATTAATTGTTGGTGTAGGTTATCAGCCGTCAAATGCCAGTAAGGACGATAAAATGAATCTCCATATGCAGTTGGCGAAGACTGCTGGTATGGGGCATGTTCTGTTTAGGCGGGATTTCAATTACCCTGACATAGATTGGAGTAAGGAAACTGCCAGCACCTCAAAAGGCATCAAGCTCTTAAATCTTCTTTATGAAGTTCATCACAGGTGGTATAAGTCCCTACTAGACAGGATGTGTTGTTGGATCTGGTGATTTCTAATAATCCTGAGCTCATTTTGGAGATGAAGGTAATGGGAAGCTTAGGGAATAGCGACCATGATATAGGTTACAAAAAACAAAAGTGCACTGAGTTAAAAAAAAAATAATAACTTTAGGAAAGCTAATTTTATTTTGTTAAAGAATTACAGAATAAATAAATAAATAGCAAAGGATGCACTACCTATTAATAAAAGGGGTGTGTGTTATCTAATAATTAGATGGCGCTTAGTATAAATAGAACATAGAATAAAAATTAGTGGGTAAGACTCCCTATATCCTTACAAGCACACTTGACATCCACATTAAACCAAAACCGATTTATTGGCACAGAAAACTTATCTAAACCCCAAACAACCAAAGTACAATATCCCCACCCATATCACACAAGCTTATACATGAAATTACTGGGCGTCCCCAGTTACAGTACCTGTATAAATATATAAAATGGTAATAGGTCTCAAATAAAAGGCCATGGGATGAATGGACTTGGACTAAAGTGTCTCCAATGCAAATCTTTACTGTACTTCTCTACTCCTTATGGTTCTTCTGTAGTGGCTCTTCAAAGTCCAGGAAACTGTAGGGTAGGAGCTTTCTTCCTGTCCAAAAGGTCTCTGCCTCTTTGATGCCTCCGGGAGGGATAGAGACTTGCGCAGTGGAGCCCTTTCCCCCTCTCCCTCCCTCCCAATCCCTCCCTGGCTTCTTCTCCTGCAGGATTAAATCCTTTTGCTATACTGTAGGGCATGTCCCCCCACCCCCAACCTCTATATTATTACACAAAAAAAAGCTTTTCTTCTCTACTTACAACACCTTGTTCCCTCGCTGTTCCCGGCCCCCTGCTTGCAGTTCCGGTGGGCAGGGGGGCCAGATCAGAACAGCAAAGGAAAGAGGAGGTGTAAGTAGAGATGGGAAGTGTTTTTTTGTTTAAGAATATAGCGGTTGGGGGTGGGGGACATGCCCTACAGTATAGCAAAAGTTGTAAAAGAGGGTGGACATGCCCTTTAAAAGTTGTGAAGCAACACTTAGTATTCAATACACAGGGCTAGAGTATAAAGTCCGTATTGCAACATGGTGCCAACTTGGACATTACTTGTGTTGACTATTAATCACTGGACTTGTTTTTGTTCCACTGAGCCGGACTTAGGATTTGGCTACTGGGGACGCCCAGTGCTATTTTATATTTATATGTATATTTATGGTGATGGATAAATTGGAGGGTGGTTATGCTGGTACACTTTATTTGTATATAACTTATTATGTACTGGAGGTTAAAGTTTAGGAATAAATTGGATGCCAATAAACGTATTTTTAGATTTTGGACCTGTATTAATAGTGCCTTTTTATATAAGGGTCTTGTTTCTGAGGAGCTGTTCTTTAGTCCCCGAGAAGGAGTTCAAGAAAGCAATTAAACTATATAGCTAAAATTTTAAAAAATGAAATACGAATAGCAGAAAAAAACAATTTTAACCCCAAAATGTTTTTGAATATATCAATAGTAAAAAGATGAGGACCGAAAATGTGGGACCATTAAATAATGGGGCTGAGGTGGTTATAGAGGATGCCCAGAAGGCTAATGTGCTAAACCATTTTTTTCCTCGGTATTCACTATAGTGAATAGTGAATCCTAGTCGTTATAGAAGGGGCTGTAATAATATGAAGGTTATGAAGGTTATAAATGAGGAATATTTACTCCGGCTGACAGAGGATAGGGTATGGAGACAATTAGACAAAGTTAATATCAATAAATCCCTGGACCAGATGGAATACATCCTCGAATCTTAAGAGAGCTTAGTCCAGCTTTAACTGGACCACTGTTTCTTTTATTTTCAGATTCTCTTTTGTCTGGTGGTATGCCCCTGGATTGGAAAAAAGCCATTGTAATACCAATATTCAAAAAAAGTAATCGATCCCAACCTGGTAACTATTGACCTGTAAGCCTAAAATCAGTGGTAGGGAGTTGCCAGAAAGTTGTTACGGGATCATATCCTAGACTTTGTCTCCAGAAACAATCCTATTAGTAGTAGTCAGCATGGATTTATGAGAAATAGATCATGCCAGACAAATTTAATTGGTTTTTATGAAAAAGTAGATGTAGTATACTTCAATTGCTAAAGCTTTTGATACTGTGCCCCATAGGCGACTAATGTATAAACTGAGGACTGTTGGCCTAGAAAAAACATATTTGTACATGGTATTTGTCTTGTTTCTGGGTGCGTGATCCTCCTCCCCAATGTGTTTATTACTAAAAAATAGATAAGAAATAAGTAGAGATAAAAGTGTAGATTTAGTAACTTATAACTTTAAATCTTATACATTCCATGTATACTAAAGATCAAAAAACACTTACATTTGTTCCCAGTGTTTTTATTGTCTTCAGTCTTCATAAAATCAGTAAAGTAGCATAAAAATGATATATAGCACAAAAATATAAAAATTATATACATTTTACAGCTATAGATGATCCTCTTTTTAAGGTCTCCCCTAGATCTATTGGGCACCTTCTACAGATGCTCTAGGTCTGGGGGTTCTAAGCTGGTCAGTCTCAACACGTTTCGCTAAATTCCTCTAGCTTTTTCAAGAGTGTCTGGTTATCCTACCTGTTCCTGGGCTTTAAATCCTATATTTGTGGCATTTTCCCGCTTTTCACAGAAAATTCTGCTCTATTCGCGGGTCTCCCACTCGTGATGGCGTCCTTGCGTTCCAAGTGTGCGTTCCAAATGCCGGTCGTACTTCCTGGTTCCTACAAGGGCTGAAATCAGCTTAGAAATGGAATTTTATCACACTTTTTTTTTTAAAAATTGAGTCTGGGGAATGACTACTTGGCTTCCCATTGCTGGGGGACTTCAGATATATAGATATAATTACGATCCTCAGTCTCCATTTGTTCTTATTATACATTGACACCTAGTGGGCAAAGTTCTAATTATTAATCAATTATATTAGAGTGATTTACTCACAGGGAATCATATCTTTGAATGATTGCTTACAATAAATATCTATAAATACCTGTAAAATACTCTAATATGAATAAGAATGAATAAAAAGAATAAAAAGAATAAAAGATAGTTATGCATACTGCAATATGGGAGAAACCTTTAAAATCTATATGATATGTGTTAACAAAATCAGATCACGAATAAAATGTCATAAATAAAAACTAAAAACTAATTATCATAGATATCATAGATAGCTCCATAGATCAATATCTCTATTGAGTACTTTTGGTTTCAGAGTGTCTAATTTAAAGATCCATTTTGTCTCATTTCTAGTCCTGCTTGATTATCGCCTCTTCTTTCTGGTTGCTTATATATGTCAACCAGCATCCAGAAAGAGGGGAATATAAAGAGGGGAATAGATTCAAGAGAAAAAAAATATTATTCTCCCTCTTTACAAGGTACTGGTAAAGCCAAATTTTGAATGCAGTCTTGGAATCCCATATTCAAAAGGTTAGAAAGTATCTTTAAAGAGATCTTTGCATCATCTTTTTGTATGCTACAAGAGCACTAATACAGCTACAATCAATTTAATATATAAAAAAGGGTCATCTTGGAAATGGAAGAAGTTCAGAGAAGGGCAACTAAAATAATAAAGGGAATGGAGGGGCTTGATTATGCAGGCAGATTAGACAAGTTAGGGCTGTTGAAGAAGCGACATTAGCGTGGGGATATGGTCACTTTATACAAATATATATTTGGGCCAAACAGTAAACTCTCTGGTGCATTTTTTACTAACCAGTCATATCAGAGGACACGTGGACATCCTTTAAGATTGGAAGAAAAGAAGTTTCAGTGAGAATGAAGAAACTGTGGAACTGTCTTCCAGCAGATGTGGCAATGGCAAGTTAATTGAATAGCTTTAAAAGTGGGCTTGATAAGTTTCTAAAATTAAAACATATTGAGAACTACTGGTATTAATGCATATACTGCAGTTTTGGTTGGTCCAGGGATACTTTCCAATTGGCATTTGTAGTCAGGAAGGATCCCCCCCCTGCAAGAGACTAAAGCTCAAGCTCTTACTTCTCTGCATCATGTTGAAGCAACAAAAAAACAGCATCCACAGAATTAAAATCACATGGAATGGTTAAATAAAGTATTTTGATTTATTGAGTTCCTTAAAATGAATTGTTACATCCTTGACTGCATCCTTGACTGCACAAATATCTGCTCACTAAGAAAACACCAGGTTTAATGGTCTGAGAAAGGAATCTTCTACAAATGTCTTGTTCACTGGTCTGTTTTGGTAACAATATGCTGTATTTTAGGTTAATTGAGGTAAAAAGGGCCAGGTGGCTTTCAAGAGTTGCAGTCTAGTTATGGTGATGCTGTAAATGAGAAATAGGGGTGGTTTGAAATTGTTGTTCTCATAAAAGGGTGTGAGATTTGCATATGTTTCTTGTCTCTAAATTTACTATCTATTTTTTTTTAAAGGAATATTTCACTCAAAAAGTGAACCATTCCTTTAATACATTGATTGAAGACCGGGAGATTAAGGCCTTACCTCCCATTCTTCAGTCAATTCCCTAGGAGCGATGGACGAAGAAACTTACCTTACTTGCGATCCTCCGCAGACCTTCTTCGTCTGTCGCTCCTGCTCAATTGATTGAAGAACAGGAGGTAAGGCATAGCTCCTTAACCTCCCAGTCTTCAATCAATACATTAAAGGAATAGTTCACTTTTTGAGTGAACTATTCCTTTAAATTAAAATTACCTAAACCTACTAGATAAACTTTATCCGTGGATTGTACAAGGGGTAGCGCTAAACACAAAGTGTCCTCTAGTAAACTAGAAAGATGGCCCCCTTGGACCTGCGCACTTACGTAGACACACAGGTTGTTCTTGTCCGAGTTAACGTCATGACATGTGATCTGTCATGTTCTCGCAATGATGGTAACCAGATTTAAGGTAACTGGTAAACCTAAAATTTCTGCTGCTGACTGAGTCCTTGCTGCAGGACGATATGTATTGTACTGTTTTGATCCGCGCTCACGCCTAGTGATGGACCTAAACCAGAGTTCAGGCTGAACTTTATGAATTTGGACAAACTCGAACTATCCAAACTCTATCCAAACTAGAAATACACACTATAGTAACAAAGGGGATAAATAATATCAGAGTAATATCAACCGTAAGATTCCGGCTTCGGCACTATTCTGTTCCACCTCGTTTTGTGTCTGGCATCTGAGAAGGAGTACAGTGGGGAACCAGATAAGGGGGGGGGGTTTAGTACACAGTTTGGTCTGCTATCGGAGGGCTTCTGGATTGAGGTATTTACACTGACCTTTTGTATTTTACCCATTTAACAGACTTTTTATTGGACTATTTGGTCTCACATTGCAACTTTTAACACATTGTATGGGATTATATTTGTCTAATCACTATTGTGGAACACCCTAGGGGATTCCGTATATACTTGAGTATAAGTCGAATTTTTAAGGCTTTAATGTGAGCCTGAAAACCTAACCTCGACTTATACTCGGGTCAAGTCTGAATTTAGATATAAATTCTGCAATTGTGAATAGTAACCAGTAGGTGGTGCTGTGTTAACCTGCATAGAAAGTTACAAGAGATGATCTGCCTTTACACTTCCTGCTTCCTGTAGTCTGGCTGCTGGACTCACTCAGCATTATCACTGCTCATCTGGATGCTGTAAATCTGATGGGTCTCCTCAGTTTGGGGCAAAAAACAGCTGCTTGTTCAGTGCAAATGACAGCTTGAAACTACAACTCTCAGGTGACATTTTTAACTATTGGGGTCAGAGAGTCCTTTATTATATGTGGGTCAGAGTGCCCTTTACTATATGGGTGTCAGAGTTCCCTTTACTATATGGGGGTCAGAGGGCCATTTACTATATGGGTGTCAGGAGAATTGTAAATGATGGTAAGCTTAATTAAAAGTTTACTGAACCTTGCCACTCCAGATGTTTAGAAACTGCAACTCCCAGCAACAAAGCCTTGCTGGGAGTTGTAGTTTCCAAACATCTGGAGTGCCAAGGAATTGGAGTTTACTGGTACTGGATGTGGCTATTACTGTATGGGATTCATGTATGGGAATTCTGCTGTCTATTTAAAGGGCAACTAATTTCTACCCTCGGCTTATACTCGAGTCAATCAGTTTTTATAATTTTTTCAGGTAAAAATAGGTACCTCGACTTATACTCGGATCGACTTATACTCGAGTATATACGGTATGTATGTACTGAACTTTTCCTTTTATTATTGTGATTTTTATTAAAAAGGAATCTTCCGGTTGATATTACTCCCCCTTTGCTACTATTGTGTGTATCAATCAGTCAAAGTATCAGCCCATGTTTGCCCATGTGTAAAAAGCCTTGGAAGAGTGAATAAAAGTGAATAAAAGTCTAGGAAGTTTCCAAATACAAAATATGCAGGGAGATTCAATAAAAGTTCTTATCGTTTAAAATGGTGCAAATTTTGCCCCAACCAATCAGATCTTATTTAACATTTGAAAGCTAACATCTGATTGGTTGGGGCAAAATTAGCACCATTTTAAACAATAAGACCTTTTATTTAATTACCCTGACTGTATATCCGTAAGGTGACTCAGTGGTTAGAATTAATAAACAAGACCATGGGGTTATAAACATTGCTATTTTTCTTTATTCTCAGATTTTTGAACATGTATGATTCAGCAGGTGAAAAGGGTGCTTGGCTTAGCTTAATAGCACACAAATGTATAATGGCCAAAACACAGAAGATAAAAGATCAGTCTGCACTAGAAACAGGCTGAAAGGAAGTAAAAGGGACAAACTATACAGGGTACACTGGAGCATAACATGAAACTAAAGAGAATAAATCTTGATTGGAACACTTCATGGTACCTACTTTATTATTCTTACTAGCCAAGTTCTGCTAGATTTGATAGATGTAGTAATAGATGAGCAAAACCTTAAACCTTTTTATATATAAATGACATGAAATTTTATTCTGAAAATATGTTTCATATAGGAGGGACATAAATTACATTTTCTAGTATAACTACATTAGAAAATTTTGCTGTACAACAAAAACAGTTTTGAAACATCTGTCACACTGATGAGACCTAGCCATTTAAATCAATGTATTTACTGACCTTTTAGTAAAGATGAAGAGACCAAGTGGTAGAGTACACTTGATCCTTTTAAGCAGCTGTTAGATTGATGGCACTCTGAAATCTGAAACAGGTTTTGGCATGAAACAAGTATTTAACTGAAACTTACATTCTCTGTTTCAGCCAGACTGTCAGAAACACATTTTTGAATTCCTGGCTCTTTTTTTTCTTATGTATTTCCAGGTCTATGTGGTGGTCCTCATTAAATCACAGTAAACTGTAAGACAAACTTTGACAAGTTATAAAGCTGCAAATAAGCGTTGTTAATGCAAATAACAATATTATAATATATTTTTCTATTTTTTTTTGCATTCACAATTCTAACATATATTGTAGGTGATATGGAAGCTCATCATCCTCAGTGAGGTTGTTCCAGGTCCATTCACCCTAAAGATGGTCAGCGTTGGCTGTGGCTAAAAGAGAGCTGCAACAGATAAGAGAGGATCTAGGGTTACCCCATGTGAAGACTATGGCCATAGGCCGTAAGTACCATTGGGTTATCAGGGTATCATGGTGACTGTCTAGGCTCAGTCATGAAGTCCCAGGTTTCTTCCACCTTTTGTTTCCCTGTTTATCCCTCATTGGTACGTTTTGACTGTCTGTGTCTATATTTGGAGTGACATTTTGTTTTGGGCTGGACAGAGCATATTGATATTAGGGTGGTTTCATAATTGACCAATTATGGGTGGATACCTGGGGACTCCTCTATGGGTAATGTGATATATATTTTTAATTCAGGGATGCCTGAATATATTTTATTGTTTATATTGATTTGAAACTCAATAGGGAACATGTGGAGAGATTCAGTTAGCAGACATCGTGCTACTTACCTTTCCGCAATCCCGCAATTCAATACCAGATGTAAACGAGATTCCAAGAACCTGGTATCGCGTTCAAGAAAGAAGCTCCCGGTTGCACTGATTTTAAGTCTCCATACAAAGCCCTGTATAATTTTGCGCTATGAGGTAGTGCTAAATGTAACCAAAGGGGTTTTGTATTGGGTGCACTGCACTATTTCATAAAACATTTGAAAATGGTGCAGTGCCCTAAAATACATGTAAAACACACGTTAACCCAATATTACTTCTGGTTTATGTGGGTTTTACAAGTATTTTAAGATTATTGAAGCTTATGGATAGAATACATTCACAATTGGCCCTGCCCTGAAGAGCTTACAATCTAAGCACATTTATTTGACTCATACAACCTATCAGTATGTCTTTATGATTGTGGGGGAAACCGCAGTGCCCGGAGGAAACCCACACATGCACGGAGAGAACATACAAACTCCTTGAAGATGTGTCCAAGGGTGGAATTGAACTCAGGACTTCAGTGCTGCAAGGTATAATTGTTAACCACTGAGCCACCGTGCTGCCCTAGCCACTGTGCTGAATGTTTAGCACTAGCACTTTGTGCCTGCTTAGTGAACCACAATAAACCTTATTTTCTTTTTGACATAAAAATGCATGTGCATTTTAGAAGAATACTTTTGATATCTTTTGGGATATCGTTTGTCTGTATAATCTCGTATCTTTATTGCACTGCCCACATATGGCGTAGCACATTGTCTTTACATAAAGGCTATGCACTCTTCCCACACTTGTTTCATATGTTTATATAATATTTTGTATGAAACAAGACATGATGATCAGAACACTCATCAGACTTTGTACAAAATATTATTTTTATATTCAATGTGCAAACGCGCATACAAAAGGTAAGGTACATACATCACTCTAATCCCACTCCCCATACATGTGTTAAAGCCCCCATTTATCCCCACCATTTATCATAATAGCTAAACACTGGTAATCTAAAATGGATACTGTATAATTTATCTATTCCTACTAAACCCTATGGGATTCCTTATTTTTAAGCATGTGTCTTACGTTTTCTATAATCCATTCTTCTTTGATTAGTTTAGTGAGTTGGATACTTAATACTATTCATGAATTTGGATGCTGCTTCTATTTATGGTTTAGTTTACCCCTTTACCACTTTCGGTTTGGAGAGTATATGAATGGATTATCACAACTATTGGTAAGGCATTTATACAAAATCCTCCAGTGGTAGGTTAACAGATCCTTGATCACCAACTTTAATTTACTGTAATCCATGTATTTACTTTAATCTGGACAGCATACAATATATTGGAGGGCTTACTGTAAGGTACTGTACCTGGGCTTCCCCCATCACAGGAAACACATTCAAGCCCCATGGAGTCAGAGTGTCTAGCCACCGCCCTCTACGAGAGCTTTATAGCTCTCTCTTGGGAGTCATGCACATTCATTATTTGGTTAATGGCCACCCATTGTAAACTGCAAAAAATGGAGCAGGGGACTTCTGTGCCAACAGCTGCTTTACTTCCTGGTCGCGGCTGTCAGCAGCAGAGGTAGCGTAGGAGCGGTGAGGGACCAGGTCAGGTAAGCAGGTTTAGGAGCATCTTTGGAAACTCTGTACATTGCGAAAGTGGGGTTTTGGGGGGTATTCTACAGGGGTTTTTTTTGAGCAGACATGCCCTTTAAGCGCCACAGAGTATGTGCCTGCACTGCGTACATTTAGCTGGGTTTACCAAGCTAAGGTGAATTGTGGGAACTGACCCCTAGTATGCACAGGTTAATAAATCACCCACCAGCCACAGTGAAGAGAGAGGTGAGACACAGCTTGTTGTATGTGTGAAAGTTTAGGTCTTCTTTAATTGAGACTGGTGAATTAGCTGGCTAAATAACTTGAAATGGTGAAATTGCTGGATAACTGAAGCTGTTGAATTGGCTGGCAAACTTAACTGAGACTGATGAATGACTGATGGAACAGTCACCACTGAAGCTGTGTCCCATCCGAAACTAGAGAGGAGCAGAGGGGGCAACCACAGGGGGGCCCGGGAGCCAAGGGGACCCCATCTTCTTATTTTTATTATGAGAGATATAGCCTCCTCCCAAAAACCACTGTGGAAGAAGCAGGGATAGGGGCCCCATCATAGTTTTGCTGGGGGGCTCAGTGATAATGATAATGATTCCTAATTATGCCACTGGTCCCCTGCTGAGTAAACACAGCTCAGCTTTAGACTGATTAATTCTGCATTCTTGGGGAAGGGATAAACCTGATAGACCTTTGTCTATTTTCAACCCTAAGTAACTACTGTATGTAACTATGAAAGTCACAAATCAAGGCCAGTGGTAGAAATACACCAAAAAAAAATAAAATTGTGCAAGGCATTTTAAAGATATACAAATCCACGTGGTTATTGGTACAGAATACCCTTTGTGTCAAATCTGTGTTGTAGCTTAAAAGTACAAATGGCAGAAACCATTTTTTCTAAAAAAATGTTACATGTTACAATGTTAGAATAGATTCAATACTAGCAGGACGTTCATGCTAGCAGGGTTTTAAAGCATTTATTAAGTAAACAAATGGAGGTCGTCCTCTACAAAGCTTTTATTACACTATGATTTTCTCGAAAGAAATTGAACTGGTCTGTGCTGACGCCTCTCTGCTCTGCTCCCTGCTGCATGTCCCACTGTGCAGGTGTCTAGTATATGGATATATAATTGGCTTGAAAATATGATCCATTATTATAGAAACAAAACAGTTCTCTAAAGGGTTCTACCAAACAAATTCTTCTATGATGTCAAATAGTAATTTTGTTTTAGAAAATAAATAAATATATATATATATATATATATATATATATATATATATATATATATAAAAGTCAGAGCCAAAGTCTGAAATGTTTTATACACATGTGATGGAATGCTGCACTCCAGTAACTCAAAAAACAGCTCCCGAACCACTTAATGTGGCTGCGCAGTCACAGGTGCCTGACCCTTTGACCTGCTTTACATCACCACATATGCAAGAGCCTTTCTTTTCACTGTTTACATCTGGCATATGAGAAGATCATATTCTGAAAAAAACAGACACTTCCAGAACTGCCTGAAGATTTTATGCCAAAGAAGATTCCCCCCTTTTCACTCCTTTATCCCCACACAGGAGCATTAAAGAGCTAAACATCTCTCATTTCAACTTCCTCCCAACCTCACATATCTTGGCATGAAGATAGGCTTCTCTTAGTAGCAGCTGCTTTTCAGCTGATAGTAAAGCCAAACCTTAAGGTTAATTGCAAGATTTTCTGTGGAGCATGTTGAATTTTGGACATTAATACGCACATTGAAATGCAGACATCTCCTTTTGTTACAGTATAACAAGAAAATGACATTTGAAGTAATACTGTTATACAACAAGACACACATGAAATTAAAATACAGACCAGTTGGCACCGTTGACTTTCAGTGTGTAACTACAAAACAATAGTTGCTATGACAGTGTGTCATCTGTCCCTGGTAAACACAGAAAACTGTTAACTAAACTCTGAACTTTAACCTGTTCTGGTAACAGGTGCCTTGAGTAACAATTGTAATTATTGGAACACAACTAGCTTTATGGCATCCCCTATCATAAGTATGGTCTGTTGGATGGATGTACTGTATTCTTGTTTTCTATCTAGGTAGTAAACATTCTAAAATCTTGAACAGAAGTGTGTTGCCAAATAAGACTCTGGCTGTACTAAACATTATTTGTTTCCCATTCCATTTAGCCAAGCCAAAATAATAAGCAATAAATGCATTGTTTTCTTTCTTTTTCACATGTCCCTCCTCATTTTCTCCCAAATACCTCACTAATGCTTTTAGTGGAACAATAAATCAAATTTCTTTTTCACTGTAGTAATGGAGAACTTGGTTCCGGGGCAAAACTACCGGTTTGTAGGTGACATTAAATTGGTTGAATTTGCTGCCAAGATATTGTTACAGAACTGTTGAACTTTCAACTGTCTAAATAAATTTTGATTTTAATGACAAAATCTCTCTGTGTTCCATGAACTCACTGGAACCCGGCAGTTTTGTACATCCTTACGAGACACATGGAATAAACTAGGATTCATTTTAAGGTTGGAAAGGGTTCCTGACAACAGGAGTGGTGAAAGTTTGGAAACGTCTTTCTTAAGAGTTTATACTGGAAAATGCTCTAAATTGTTTAAATCTGAATGCACTTTTTAGATTTTTAAATGACAAAGATTTTTTCTCCTCCTTTGACAAACTGGACAAAGCTTCAGTAGGGTTTGCCCGATTATTTAATCTGTCACTATGAACAGCTTACCACCCAAAACCGTACTTCTCTTCTAATCTTTAACAAAAAATAAAAAAATAGTTCCAGTGCACAGTATTAAACATTAGTGGCTTAAAGTCGGTGCTAGGGGTAAAACGAACCTAGACTGGATATATTGATAAACTTCTAATCGGAGATTAAGAAACTATCTCCGATAGTTCCGCTATAGTGGCACCTTGTTTGATACTGTGTTAGGAATATGTTAAACTGCATATCTTTGCAGTTTTATCTTTTTGTACAATAATAAAGGTATCTTTGCAGCATCTATCTAGGATCATTGTACAAATTTATGTGAGTCAAGTGCGCGAGTGCTGGATTAGAAGTTTATCAATATATCCAGTCAATGTTCTCTTCTAATCTTGCCTTTCTCTGAGGCTCCCACTCGTTATAGGTACTATCAAACAGCCGTTCCCTTGCTGCATCCTCATCTTCTTCTAGTGACTTTACAGCCAATGACTGACAGCCATTACCGAACAAATGGTTAATGAGCAAAGGGGGCAGGGCTTCTGAAGGGGGATCAGCTGTTTGTAAGTAGGTATAACTCAACGTGGGAGCATCAGAGTAAGGTCAGATTCGAACAAAAGTCAGGGTTTGGGGGGTAATCCTTCTACATATGTAAAGTAATTTTGGGGCTGAAATTGCCTTTTAAACCTGCACCAAACCTTGGAACATCCCCACAAATATAGTTAGTGTGGGTTTATAGCAGTTACAGGGGTTTCTGTAATGCATCAACGTCATCATGGACAATCAATCCAAACTGTTTAACCCATATATCTTAATGGTTTATTTTTTGAACCCCAAAGTGAATGTGGTTATTTTGAACCCCAAAGTGAATTGGTTTTAAACCTTGCGTTATATTTGTTTTGCAAAAACTTTTCAGTAAAAGTTCTAAAGTTCAAATTTGGACCCATTAAAGTCAATGGAAGAGTGATAGTTCGAAAAGTTCTGATGATTCCCAGCTAAACTAACAATGGTAACTTACTGTAAATGGTTGTGGATCCTGGCAAATGGTCTGGGGAATATGGCACTATCACCAACACTTCTTAAACACAAGCGGGCAATTTAATGGTTACCGAACAATACTTTCGAGGGTTAGTGAAAATAGAACGATAAATTCGAGGGTTACCGAAATGGAACGATACTTTTGAGGGTTAATGAACGATACCTTCGAGGATCAGCGAAAAAAATCCATACATTCGAGGGCTACTGAAAACGAACAATACTTTCGAGGGTTACCGAAAATCAAAGTCTACATTTGAGAGTTAGCGAACGATACATTCTAGGGTTAGCGAAAACGATCCGTACATTCGAAAGTTATAGAAAACTAATGATACTTTCAAGGGTTAGCAAACAATACATTCTAGGGTTAGCAAACGGTCTGTAAATTCGATAATTATCGATCATTATCGAAAATACAGCCGCAATTCCAGAAAAACTAACTAGTTCGGGCCCGAACTAGTTCAAATAGTTCAAGTTCGTATGAACTCATAAAGTTGGGCTTGAACTCGGGTTCGAGTTCAGTTTTGTGTCCATCTTTTGGAGCCAGTGAACTGGGTGAAGGAAATGTGTCATACATGTATAAGGAGAAGGAAGGTAGATTATTAAGGGAAATAGGTAGAGTAGGTTTGCTCCTTCCCAGCTAGCCAGCCCAACTGATTTGCCTTCTTGGGTGCCAAAATGGAAGAGGACTGATCAGAAATAGCCTTTAAGGCTGATCCCTTGAGCACCCAGGGGACCAGCACATCTAATACAAGGGAGGATGGTTAGGTATAAGGAAGTGTGGCACTCCACTATTAAAAAATGGATAGGGTTATCCTCCACCCAGACCCTACTTGTTGACCAGTAATGTGCTAGGGCTCGACAGATTAATAAATGGAGCCGGGTGTATCCCATTGGTCTTGGAATACATTTTTTAGAAATACTGCTGCATTAGGAAGGCAACAAGAGCTTAGGAGTATAACTACTGCAGGAGAAGTTTTGGTTTTTTGAGAACTTTTTTACAGCCATTAGTAGGAATTGGGTTGCATCTCAATGATGATGGTGCAGCTCAAGGGACATATTTTACTATCAAATTTTTGATAACCCTTGAATGCGGCGTTTTGGCAATAATCCTCCAATGTAACGTTTCAGTGATAACCCTCGAATGTATCATTCAGTAACCCTCGAATTGGCAATAACCCTCGAATGTATCGTTCAGCAACCCTTTGATTGGCGATAACCATCGCATGTAGTGAAAACTCAATGTGGAATCCCGACAGTTGCCCGATCATGGCGAAAGTTAGTGTTTAAACAAATTTTGGTGATATGGACATGTTCTCCAGACCAATCCCCAGGTCCTAGAGCCATTTACAGTATATTACTAGAGACACGGAACTCCTTGGTTTCGAAATCCGAATGTTCCGTCCGGATGGATTATTTGGATTTTGGGACTTCGGAGCCTACTTTCTATAATTACCGAACATTTTAGGATTATTGAAAATAGATTTGAATGTTCGGAAATACACTCAGAAAGTCGAAATTAGTTTCCAATTGTATTTTCAAGAATTATCGAATATTCAAGGCTATTTTTGAAAATAGCCTCGAACGTTGGATAATTATCGAAAATGGGCTCCGAAGTCCCGAAAGTATGTACCCTTTTCAGTTTATTGGATCTTCGGGATTTACCCGAGATCCATAAATCCGAAAACAGAAAAAAACTTGACAGTTTTGGCCATCTCTATATATTACCATTGCTACTTTAACTGTAATTAACTAGAACTTTTCAAACTATTTTCTCACATTGACTTTCCGAACTATAGAGCTTTAGAACTTTTACTGAAGTTTTATAGTTCAGAAACTAACTGAACTGCAGGAAGTTTGCCCATTTCTAGAGGAAGGTACTGTTGACATCACTGGGCTAGATAGCAGAGCAAGCAAACAAGGTTTATATAAGATAATGGGAAGACAGGGTTGTGAGGATAGCATATAGGTGAGGGAGGCTTGTACATTAAAATGTGTAAATACATTTAATCATAATAATCTAAAATGTATGTTTACAAATGCCAAAAGCCTTGCTGGTATAGTTGAAAAAATAATTACAACTAATAGTTTTAAATGTAGTATTATGTGATTGCTGTAGCAGAAACATGGCTAAACGATTTACATGACTGGGCAGTACATTTAGAAGGATATTCCATGTTTAGATATAAGAAAAAAGATAAAAGTTAAATACAATTTTAAAAGATTAAATAACTGTAGGTGTGTGATACAAGCCACCAAATGCTAATGAAGATGAAGAAGAGTAAAATTACCTCTATTTGCAGAAGGCAATGGTTTCTAGTTTGGGGAACATTATAGTCCTGCAGGATTTTAATTACCTTGACTTTGTTTGTAGTTATAGAAATGTAAGTTTAACATCAGTGGTGGGGAGGATACTGGAATCTTTTTTAGGGGATCATATTCTAGATGATCCACAGCATGGATTCATGGGAAATAGATCTTGTCAAACTAACTTGCTTGTTTTTATTATTTAGATGTAAGTAGGAATTTAGACTCTGGCATAGCAGTGTATGTGGTAAACTTAGATTTTGCTAAGGCTTTTCATATTGTGCCACATAGGCAACTTACTGACTGTTAAGCAATGACTAGAGCTAACCAGATATTCTCCTGTACAAAAAAAAGTATAGATTCAAGGGAGAAAAATGTCATTCTGCCTCTGTAAGGCCTTAGGAATATGCAGTGTCATTTTGGAACACTGTATAAAAAAAGGGACTTCTCGTACAAAGAAACAGTTCAGAGAAGGCCAACTAAATTATTTAGGGAAATAAATGGACCTGACTATTGGGATAGATTAATTAAGTTGGGGCTTTTTACACTGGAGAAGTGGCACACAGTGCATTGTACACCAATAGATTGCTTGTGAAGGTTCTCAATTATGCAGCTCATTGGAAAATCTGTTGTATTCAGTTAGATCAACTGGACTTAGTTTTTCATGACATTTCTGACGTTTCATTAGTCATCCGTCTGGCTATCTTAATTCATAATGACTTGTATAAGAATCTTTTGGCAATAAATACACTGGAAGGTGTTCCAGTCAGCATATAACAGCAAGTTGTTAGGGACTTGCTGAATGCAAGGTGTTGATTGCATTGTAGCTAAGAAGTGTTATCAAAACTGTTTTTAATAGGTGCCCCCTGATTTTTCACTGATCTTGCAACCCCGCCAGTACCCTTCCCTGGGGAGATTATTTAGTTTCTGCAGATCCTATATATAATAAATGTTAATATATTCAAAGTTACTGGCATAACACCAATAACAGGAAAATTATTTAATAACGTCGCCAGGGTGATGTAATAATTTCCATGATTTTGCTCTTTCCTTAACTCACTTAATCTGATTTACTGTATGGCAGTAGCCTGTAAGGGTATTCAAACGTGGGCCTGCGCCATTAATAGAAAATGGCGCAGGCCCCCACAAAATTGGAGTTAACTCATGCTAAGCTGGTGTTACATCAGAAACCTTCAGAACTCCTTTTTACCCGATATTGGTGGAATTATATCTCCCTGCTGATATTCTATTTTAATGATCAATTTCAAAGGTTCACTAGACCACTCTCTTACAGCTTTACAATCCCTGCCTCAACAGGCATGGCTAGGACTGAGGTTTGAAATATGGCCTGAAATATGTTGTGAGTAGGAGATTCAATTGGTATTTTCAGATGCTAACCTAGGATTATATATGTATACTACATATATGTTCACACAGAATATCTTTCAATCTACTTTTTATTTTATCTGCATATAATAAGCTAAATTAAAAAAATTGTGTGATTATAATGGGTTGCTCTTATTGTCTTAGTATTGTCTACACCTAATTGTAAGACTACTTCCACATGAGCAGTATTGTAGTGATTTCTGTTCAGATCCAGGTGTTAAGCGTCAAAAACTTTGCTACATGTACCATTTTTACAATGGTGACTGTTCAATAACCGTTTGATCATTCAGGTAATTGTGCTGAAATGTAACTTTGACATTTGTAGCTATATGCAAAGCCATTACGCATGTATACTGTATATTTTATATGTCAGCACAGTTTTTCATTTACTTTTCTTTTAAATGTTTTAAATAGTTTTCCTGGCTAGCTTGTAAGCTAGTAATTTAGTTAGAACTCGCTCTAATTAAATGTATGAACAATTGGATATGTTAAAGTTACTGTACAACTGATACTGTTATCTAAAGAGTTTCACATAAATACAGTCATGTATCATTAAATAAAAGTTATCAAAGATATACTGTATTGAAGTTGTTAAGTGCTGTTAAATGTCACTGCAAGTAGTGGCAAAGTGGATATTGAGATGGTGAATGTTTTGGCATAAAGGATAAAGCACACTTTGTATGGCCCCAAATGGTAAATGGGGAGTTATGTTATGCTAGTGGCTCTGCTGGTCTTATTAAAATTCCAAAAATCTGATTCAAACCTAATTTTTCTACTTCGAGTTTCAACTTGAATTTTCAGCTTTAGCTTTTGAGTTTTCGCCATTGATTATAGAATTTTCTCCCATTAAATCATTTCTCTGGTGAATTTCACAAATTTATTCACAATTCACTCTACTTTATAACTTGGCAGCCATTGCCTTACAATTTAAAATAATTTGTAATAGATATAAAGAAGGAGTTATGTTTTAGGTTTAAGGTTTTTTGGGGAAAATAACATTATCATAACATTATCATGAACATAATTCTTCTTACTGTAAAAGCTGAATTTAAACATCATATTTTATGTTTATCCTACTGTCTGGGAGCTGCTAAACTGAGCCAAAAAATGAAAGTCCTAGACAGTTTATGAGACATAGCCTTCCAACACAATATTTAAGTCAAGAGTGTTACTGCCGGGTCAGGTCAGAACACCCTGTATCACAAAGCAGAGAAATCTCATCTTACAGGCAATTTATCTAAATCTGTTTATTTGTGTTAAAGCAACATCCCAAGATATAAATACTCTATACAGCTCATGGGAGGTTCTCTGTTCAAAGGGGAGGAATTCCTGCATAAACACATAGCTTTAAAATGAAAATATATATAAGTGCTTTAATTTACTTTACCTATACATCTAAAGTTTGAGGTCAGATTGCTGTGTGCTGAGAAAATTCCTTTTCTGTACATGAGTGTATTGTGGTGGCCTTGTCTGAGACAGATTTAATTAGCAAAATCCCTTCTTATCATTCTATTGCATTTGTTTTTTTATACAAACTTGCAACACACTTTAATTCACCCAAAACTGCCCCTGCCCCAGAGAGCTTACAATTTAAGAACTTTATCTCACACACAACTTATCGGTATGTCTTTACGATTCAGGGGAAGCCAGAGGAAACCCATGCAAGCACAGAGAGAACATGGAACCAGGACTTTGCCACTGTTAAGACAAGTTGTACTGTATGTACATACTGTACAGAATGCAGTTGTACTGTATGTAGAATTGCAAATGTCCAACAAAGTAGTTTTCTCTTAACAAAGTAAGCAATACATATATGTGTGTATATTTAAATTAGGTTTAAAATGTGTTATTTTAAAATCCTAGTTATTAAAACTATGACTTTATGTTTGTATATCTGGAAATCATTTGGATGTTAGCTAAAACCTTAACTAGAGACTGGCAAGCAATACATTTTTCAGTTGATACAGTGTATTGTTTATTCATAATTTAACATAACATCATAATAAAAAGGTATTTATGCAATGTTTTCTATCCACCCACATATAACCACTTATTCTGTGGTATGAAGCGTGTGATGAAATTGATACAGCACATCTAATATGTCTTTATAACTTTGGCTGTATCTTTAATATGACACATTGTGGAACGGATTTATCACTTTATAATGTTCTGTTTTTCCCTTTCCACGATATTACATTGAAACTTCCATCTCTAAACCCATGTCCACATTCCTTTCATACTTTAAAAGATCTTTGACCACCAGAAAGACTAAGGATGAATAAAAGCATGTTTGTTATTGCAGACAAGACAGGTTTACAGCCACTTAAGCAGAAAATGACCAGTTAAGATAATCCTGCTAGCAAAATGTAAAATGTTGGAATATAATATGGGAAAGTAAAAGAAGAAAAGAGGCACAAAAAGCACATAAAGGATCTTTGCCCTACATAGAACCCCTTCCAAAAGACTTTATACTCTTGAAACACCCGATTTAACTTAACTTGATTAAGTAAATTTTTTTTTTAAAAAAGTATCTATTTATTTACACAAGAAAAAAAAGGGAAATGTGTGGTGCATGTTGTTAAAAAGGTGCTAATTATATACAAAATCCAAGAGCGTGGGTTTAACGCCTCCCACACACTACCGTTAAGTGTTGCGCTACTAAGTAATGGTAGGGGTTTTGGATCTATAGCACAGCGCTATTTCCAAAAACATTTGGAAATGGCGCTGTGCTCTAAAATCCATCTAAAACCCACGTTAACCCGAAATTTCTTCGGGTTAGCGTGGGTTTTAGATGGAAATGGCCCATATTGAATCTCCCCCATTATCGTTAAAAATGGTGCTAATGGGGCAAAATTAGCACCATTTTTAACAATAAGAACTTTTATTGAATCTCCCTGCATAACTGAAGACTATATTGCCTTTTTGGGTTTAATCTTTTTGCATCTGTTCAGTTGTGGTGTAAATGTTAGTATATTTTCCTCAGAAAACATCCTCCTAGTCTATGCATTTTATTTTTCACAAAGTAGAATTCGCTAACCTGGAGTTGTGTCCTGGTTAACTCACTGCATACTTTTTTTTATTGTAACACACATTATATGAAATAATATAGTCACAATCTTTCACAGTCTTTCCATTGTTTTACATTTGCACTGTTTTAAAAACCAGGAATCAACAGTATTTTTCAGCAGAATTTTTCCTGATAACTGCTATTAAAGGACAACTAAAGGCTTAGAACAATACTCTTAGAAGGAAGAGTACCTTCCTACCTAAAAGCAATAATCTACAGTATGTCTCACCTCTCATTTTGAAGTGGTTGTTGGGAAATTTACCTTTCTAACATAGGGATTGTGATTTATTTTTCAACATTCCAGTATCACTCAGTGTGGTCACTGAGCATTTTTTTCTTTACACATGCTCAGTGCTATGATACTGCAGGAACTTGTTGCAGTTGGTAGAGTTGGTCACACCCATTAGTAGCCTCTAGCCAATCCTATTTTGCTACAGATTAGGCAAGGGAGCATGTGATTAAGGTTAGGGGTGTGGCCAGTTACTGTGCAAACACTCAGTTATCTCATCCAGCTCAAGGTGTTACATTTACTTTAATGCCATTTACAGTGGTGGGGTTTTACACTTTATTGGTGTTTTTAGAGGGGATATTTTCAGATTCTAGAGTGTAAAAATGTGAGTTAGGTTCTCCTTTAAATATGGACCTGTTAAAAGGAAAGCTCATAATCAAATAATAATCATAATCAAAGTAAAAAAAATTAAAATTCCGAATATAGCTAAATTGCTTTTAGCAACTTTCTATTTTACTGTATATGAAACAGTACAGTAGTTACATATTTGCAGAGTGGTCGTTCCATTGCTGTAGTTATTTTAATTTAGTGAATATATGGATTTTTTTTCAGTCCCCACAACATCATCAGGATGGAAGGCACTTGCTCATACAGAGATACTACAACTTTAGTTCCCCATTTAGAAGCTTCCATGCTTATGTTTAATAAAGTCTCACACCAATTCATATGGGATAGGGGGATGATATTCAAAAATATCCCCAGTAATTACCAATTTTGACTTTAAGCTGTGAACCCTCTCTTTTTACTTTGATTTTGCCTATTTTTTCCATTCTATATTGCCTATTTTTTCCATTCTATAATTGCCTTTAAATTTTACGCTGTGTTTTTGACACATTACTTTAGTTCTTTTCTTATTATCTTGACTTGCCTTTATTCACTTTTTTCTTCAAAATCATTAGAAAAATGTTTTTAAGGAACAGATAATGCTCAAGACTACCTTGCTTTAGTGCAATCTTCAAAGACTGAAATAACAAAAAGAGCTGGTATGCCTAAGAAATGTTATTATAATAATTTCTTCATCAAGCATGGTAGGGCTTAAAGAAATCCAAACAGTAATTGCAAAATTAGTTTGATGTAGCAAACACAACATATGTCAAACTACACGCAAGAATAAAGAAAGTAGGGCTGTCCAGTTGTCAATCATATGTCAAACTACACGGTCAAACAGAAAATAACATATACAGGCCTAACCTGGCTCTTCATCTGGGATTGGCAGTATTCATGTTTATATTTTACATATCGTAGTTTTAATGATCACTTTTCAACATGAACTTATATCAACATGGACTTACCATATATTTACGGGGGAGGGGCATTGTTTGGTATTGGTTTACTTTTGCAACAGGAATAGAGGGTCTGATGTGAATTTGAAAATATTTGAATGTGCACTTTAATGATGTACCTCCCAATAATCTGTATAGGAAGTGGTCTTTCAGTTTTTTTCCACATACAGTTTTTTTTCATGATTGTGGCAAATATTATTTACTTATTATACTTTGCCTGGAATGTACAGTCTTGCAACTGACAGGTATAGTTTATGTCCTTTTCAGGTGTAAAATTGCAGGTGCATGGACCCTCCCACTAGATTGCTGGCTGGGCCCCTTATAACCCCCTTCCTCTCCCCAGAAGCTCCATGTATACAGTAAAGATATGTGCAGGGGTGGACTGGTACGGTAGGCAAATCCCCCCGGGCCACTCTCCAGTTTAAATTTTTGGGCCACCACAGATGATTTTAGCAACTTATGTGCATTCACGGCACCACACAGCCATGTGATGATGTCATGCAACGAGTGGCCATGCACGATGACATTGTGCACTGTGCGGCCAAGCGTGATAACATCATGCTGCCCGTCCGCACATTTCCTCTAACTTGGGCAGAGAACACGAAACGCCTCTTTCTGGTTAAGCTGCTGGATTTCTTTTCTTTACTGATAAAGGGAGCAGCCATGCACCACAGCCTTAAAGGGCATGTCCACCCCGAAATTTAACTTTTGATATGTGGTAGGGCATGCTCCCCCAGCCCCAACCGCATTAATATAATTGTTAGAAAGTCCCCCGATTCTTACTTACCTGCCCTCTCTCCTTCGCTGCAGTGTTCAGGCCCTCTGCTTGCATGGAATTGAAAGCAGGGGGCGGGACCGGCAGCCGTGTCCGTGATTGGCTGAGAGGCAGGGAGGGCTGCACTGAGCATGCCTCAACCTTGATGAGGTTGAGGAAGTCTCAGGCACAGCATGAGTCACACACTGCTCCTACACAGCAGTTTCCTGGACTTTGGAGGGGCACAGCAGGGGAACTATTTTGAGCAGGAATGTAAGGTAAGGATTGTTTTAAACTACTTGATGTGGCCAGTAAGGGGTTAAATTTTAGTTTTGGGGGTGGACATACCCTTTAACTTATTTATTAGAATGTAAGGTCCAAGATCAGTAACAAGGTTTTGGAGACACTACCTCTGTGTATAGCTTAACTATGTGCTGCCTGTCTTGGCTGATATGCTAAAAAAAAAAATATGAGAGGGGGGGGGGCTGTGCTTATGAGACTACATACATTGTTCTGCTCTTGGCTCCCTTCAAACTCCTGCCTAGGCTGTCAGATTAATAGAAGCAGCACAGCAGTGGTTAGCAAATTACTAACTGACAGTCTGGGCAGCACTTTGAAGGAAATGTATGGGGGTCTCAGGGATATAATGCATTTATTATTAGTCAGCTCTCCAGTTCATTAACCAGTGTTGTCAACCCCCCAGTTCATTAGAGAGTGTTGTCAGCCCTCCAGTTCATTAGCCTGTGTTTCAGCCCTCCAGATCAGGGGTGCCCCAGTGGGGGCAAAAAATCACTGGAGCACCGCTTTCAGGCCGTGGGTTGGGCATTACTGTTCCAGATCAGCCCTCCAGTTCATAAACATTGTGATCAGCCCCCAGATTCTTAGCCAGTGTTGCCAGCTCTCCAGTTCTTTAGCCAGTGTTGTCAGCACTCCAGTTCATTAGCCAGTATTGTCAGCCTTCCAATTCAGTTTATTAGCCAGTGTTGTCAGTCATATAGTTTAGTAGCCAGTTAGTCAGCCCTCTAGTTCCTTAGCCAATGTTAGTCAGCATTGCAGATCATTAACGTTTTCAGCCCTCTAGAACATTAGCCAGTGAAAGTCAGCCCTCCAGTTCATTAGTCAGAGTTAGTCAGACTTCCAATTCATTAGCCAGTGTTAGTCAGCCCTCCAATTCACTAGCCAATATTAGTCAGCTTTCCAGATCATTAAACAGTATTGTCAGCCCTCCAGAACATTAGCCTGTGTTTTAAGCCCTCCAGATCAGGGGTGCCTACCCTGAACCCGACTGCCAGCCGCACTAGTTTCCCCCCATACAGTGGACCCCCCCAAATCACTGGAGTGCCACTTTCAGGCAATGGGTTGGGCATTACTACTCCTGATCATTAGTCAGTATTGTCAGCCCTCCAGTTCATTAACCATTGTTATTAGCTCCCAGATCATAAGCCAGTGTTGCCAGCTCTCCAGTTCTTTAGCCAGTGTTGTCAGCCCTCCAGTTTATTAGCCAGTATTGTCAGCCCTCCAGTTTATTACCCATCATTATCACCCTCCAGATCATAAGCCAATGTTGTAAGCACTCCAGATCATTATCTAGTATTATTCAGCCCTCCAGTTCATTAGCCAGTGTTAGTCAGCCTTCCAATTCATGAGTCAGCCCTCCAGTCGATTTGCCTGAGCCCACCATTTTATTAGCCAGTGTTGTCAGTCATATAGTTCAGTAGTCAGTAAGTCTGCCCTCCAGTTCATTAGCCAATGTTAGTCAGCTCTCCAGATCATTAACTAGTGTTGTTAGCCGTCCAGTTCATTAGTCAGTGTTAGTCAGCCCTCTAGTTCAGTAGCCAGTGATAGTCAGCCCTCCAGTTCATTAGCTTGTGTAAAGTCAGCCCTCGAGTTTATTAGTCTGTTTATGTTTTCTTACGCACATCATTTACTTGAAAATGTTGCAGGCAAAAATTTTAAGTGGAATTAGCAGTCTACTGTGAAGGGCCGCTTGGCGGTATTTGCCCACCCGGCCAAAAGGTCCCAGTCCTCCCCTGGATACATATAATCAGCTATTTCAACTGGAATCGAACTGACAGAAGTTTTAAACAGCAATGCAAACGTATCTTTACTGCATAGGCATGATCAGCTGATTGCAGGGCCTCTGGCAAGGAGATTGCAGGCCCTTTTACTCCACATGCCCTCCCCGCCATCGTCGCAGGCCCTATAGTTTTGCCATTGTACATATCCAATAATTGGCAAATCCTTTTGGATTGGACAGGATATACCTATTTTTGGCTGTATGTAAGGTTGCCCTAAAGAATAATTTAAGATTAAGAAATGGGATTTGTGCATAATGATCAAAATAATGTAAATGATTCCCCAGAGAAAGGTAACTGATTTCCCACAATGTTTTTTTCGTTTGTTTGTTTTACCCTCTTTAGACCTTAATTCATTCATTGTATCCATTTAGGTCCTGTCTTCTTAGAGATGAAATATTATTTTGTGCATTTTTCCCTAGCAGAAAAATATATTTCCCTTACAAATAGCCTTTTGGGTGATATGATGTCATTTTTTGAAAAATTGTGATGTTTTTTATAAATAAGTCACATTTGATTACTTTGTGCAAGGATTGCCAGACGTTGTATAGAAAGAATATAAAAGTAGCCTTGTTCAGAAACTCAGAACATCAGCCTGAATTCTTGCATATTCATCTGTGAACAGTACTTCTACTATCTGAATTATGCTCTATGAACAGCACTCACTTGGTGCTATATTTATTACTTTGTGATGCATTAAGAGAGCACATTTTCTTGAAACAGTGTTTCTTAAAATAGTATTTAATAAGGTCTTGTTTTATGATACAATTAAAGCAAATCTAGAGCATTGTGAGCATTTTTCAGAAACCCAAATTTCATTGGTAGATTCATCAATGTTCCTAGGGCAAACAAATCTTTACAAAATTATAAATATGATAGTTGCATACTGTATATGAGTATTTGTATAGGAAACAATATTGCTTTACGTGATAATGAAGTTTACATAAAAGAAGGGAAAGGTCAATAGCTGTGATATACAGGAACAACGAACAGTTATTATTTATCCCAATGAACATGCTATTCACTTTTGCTTGTCTTATACAGTTAAATTAAAGAACCAAACAATCTGTTTGAAGGAGTCAGTCAAGCTTTCTATATGTTTGCACCTAGCCCTCTGTTATATCTTGCTATCTATGGGAAAAAATTAATAAGATAAATGTGTTTAATAGAAGCGGTTGTTTAGAAAAACAAATAATGAAATTGATTCTCACATGTAAACAATCCAAATTTTCAAAATTAAAAAATGAAATAACATATTTCTGTTAAAGCTGTCACAATCCAAATTCCAAAATTAAAAAATGAAATAACATATTTCTGTTAAAGCTGTCACATCTAAAACCTTACATCAAGGAAGTGCTGGAAGCAGGGACACCCATTTGGAGGGATATCTTTAAGGTATGTTAAGGTGGGTTATTCAACAGACCTTGGAGAATAAGACCCAGCCGCTACCTAATCTTTGCTACATTTACCTTAGTTTCAAAATAAGACACAGACAAGATGTTATTTGGGTGAAAACGATCGGCCACAATTTATTTCTTTTATAAAGAAAACCATATTAACAAGGCCTTTTTAAGGCCAGCTTAAATATATATATATAGGACAACCTTCATCACTCCATTGATGTTAATCCTCTAGCCGTAGATCTAATCTTGGGTGCCAGCCTCTGAGTTACCAGAGGGCATGTAACGGCTCCTAATTGTCCATTTCCTGCAAGGATGCCCACCACCACCACCAGGAGTACGAGTACCCCTACAGTAAAAAGAGTAAAAAGAGTGCCTGCTCTACTCCATCCTGGAGACCAGATAGAAAAATGTCCAGGCCAATATCATTTAAGTGGACACCGTCCAACCTCATTTAGCACCGATTGTCTCCCTCCAATTGTCTGTGCCTTACCACTACCCCTCCTAGAGACCTAACAAACCTTTAAACCCTAGTGTTAAATAGCCTTCTTGCCCTCTCGATAGCTGCTGGGTCTCTGGCACCTTGCCATACCATGCGCAGAATGACCTTGGACCAAACCAGGATAACCTCCCGGAAGAAGCTCTTCATACGGGATAAATCTGCTGTTATCAGTGTTAATAGATACGAGAGCCTGGACTGGCAGAGGTCATTCCCAGCCGCGTGAATTACTAGAATTAAAGGACCTGGGTCGGATCAACTGATGCCAACTGCTTCTGTGAGAACTTGACTTGTAATCCTCTGATGCCCCTCCAGAACAAGGTTTCAGCTTGGAAACCCAGGTTACAACCGCCCGGCCGGCATTCCGCCCTCTGCGCTGCCTAGAAGAGGTATGAGTGCCCCACCAGCCATACGTTGGGATGTACGCAACCTGAAAGAGAAATTCAATTAGCCACTAGCTCTCGCCGAATATATCGCGCCACGCATTTTGATTTCCACCGCCCTAAGCGTTTCACTTCTTCCTCTGAAAAACCCAAACTATGTGCTCCTGTGGCAGTGCCAATTTGAAAGGAATGCGTACGGAATTCCTTAGCCCACAAACCTAGCCTACCAAGCCCTGCCTTCAAAGTTGCCTCAAACTGAAAATGCGTTAAAAATTACTTTTCGGCGTGCGCTAGAAAAACGGGACTTAGGGCCCTTATCTGTTGGAACTCTTTGATTATTTCAACTGGGCAGAAGGGGCCGTTTATAGGTCTAAAGGATATGAAGTCACTCTCGGCAAAAATATCTGTATCCTAAAGGGGAAACAAAAACATCCTCAGCGGCCAGCCCCTCCACTTTTGATTTGCTAGGTGCTACTAATCCCCCCCGCCCTCGATGCCCCAAAGAAAGCCAGCGCAAAAACCTGCCTTAAATAGGGTAAACTCATATGGGGATGAACGGAGAGAACGGAACATAACTGAGTTAAAAGTTGGAAAGATATAGGCCTCCTTGATTCTTGCGGTTTGTGTTCCTTCCTCCAGCCTCTGAGAATGGACAGCACCAGGAACTCTTTTGTGGTGTCTTGCCACCCCAATAAGCAGAAGAAGAAGGACACGCCTGCTATACGGCGCTGAGCCACCAAACCCGAAGTCCCTGTGGTCCTGATGTTCTGTAAGTATTCCAATGTCACTTCTAACCTGTCTTGATAAGAAGACACCTGCCTCCCCTTGACTAGCTTTAACCATTCCACCCAAGCCTTACCGTGTGCCAAACAAGTTGCAGGGGTGACTGAAGCTTGTACCAGGCTCAGGAGCTGTTGTCCACAATCTCCCATAGGTGTTCCGGGTACTCCTCCCCATCCCGGTTCGCCTCTGGAGCCAGACGCCTGAAGATCTGCCATTGAAAGCCAGACAAAGCTTAAGCTACAGAGTTTTCAACTCCCGGTACGTGCCTAGCTCGAAACCAGATGTTAAATTCCAAGCACCGGAGTACCAGGTGCCGGAGCAATGCAAGAACCGGTCGAGAAGAACAGGACAATTTTTACCCCATAGTTCTACAGCCACTACTATAGGGAATAATTCTAGTAGGGACAAGTTTTTGCACAATCCCTTTACCACCCAGGATTCTGGCCAGGACCCTGCGCGCCACAATCTACCTAGGATGGCCCCAAAACCTAGCGAACCTGCTGCATCTGTGTATAAATGCACTTCAGTGTTGGAGGCTTCCGCCTCTTGCAAGCATATTCTGCCATTGTATGTATGTAAAAACCCTTGCCATACCTTTAAATCCTGTTTCAACTCCTTCTCACTCTGATGTGGTGATGGGGGGATAGAGCTCCTTTTGTGGCTAGGGACTGGCGCCTACAGAAAACCCTAGCCATGGGCATTATGCGTCAAGCAAAGTTCAGGGAGCCCAGCAGAGATTGAAGTTGCCTTAATGTTACCTTCCTGGCTTGTAAGAATGTACTTACCGCCCCGCGTATTTCTTCCAATTTGACTAGGGGGAGCCTAAAAACCATTTCAACTGTGTCAAGCTCAATCCCTAGGAAAGATAACACTGTCACTGGGCCCACTGTCTTTTCTTATGATAGTGGCACTCCAAACTTGGCCATGAATCTGCAAGGGCTATAAACAGAAAATCATCAAGATAATGTATGATCAAACTTACTCCTGTTTCAACTTGAACTACCCATTCTAAAAAAGGAGCTGAACATCTCAAATAAAGAACAGGAGATGGAACAGCCCATGGGCAAACACATGTCAAAATAATAACTGCCATCTAACTCTCACCTGAGGAGGTGGTAACAATCTCTATGAACTGGCAGCAACCGAAAGGCCGACTCAATATCAGATTTTGCCGACAACGCACCCCTACCCGCCTTTCGTATCAAGTCCACAGCTCTATCAAATGAAACAAAAGAAACTGAGGACGATTCTTTACTAATTCCATCATTCACCGAGCTACCTTTTGGGTGTGATAAGTGGTGGATGAGCCTAAATTTGCCACTTTTTTCTTTGGAACCAGCCCCAAGGGTCGTTGAGATCCTTAAGTTATCAAATGGTAGCTTGCTAAAGGGGCCGGCCATACGTCCTAACCTGACTTCCTCCTGGATCTTGGCTCACGCTACCTCTGGTGCCTCCCTGATTGATTTTAAGTTGTATGCGAACACTGGAATTGCAGAAAACTGAAAAGGAATGTAAAACCTGTTGACAAAACCTGAATAAATGAGTCTGGCGTCTTTCTTACGGTCTATCCATGGCCCCATCATGTCCGCGATCACTGGGGTCCTCTGGCCTGGTTGCTGTTGGACGTCTGCCTGTTGGTTTGCCCTTCTTAAAACATTTGACTGCTGAGTGCCTGCCTCCACCACAGAAGCAGCAGTCATGTCGAAAACGGCATGCAGCCCCGAATTTTCAATGTCCCTCATTGAAGAGCCAGCAAGGGCCCATCTTCCTCGCCACGCCTGTTCCCCCACTGCTAACCAAACCCTGGATGCTTGTCACTGAGAATGTTGGAGCGGAAGCCCTCTGGGCTAGCATGATGCGAAGCCACGATTTGGTGGCCCTCGCATTCCAGCCAATCTCAGGACGAATAGACAACCTGCGCCTGAACTCCTCATCATATTGCGCCCATGCTGACCCCCCGTGTGTTTTGTAGGCCCCCGTAAATCATATCTAGGTACCCAAACAGTTCTGAACACTTCTGGGGGGCTTTTTGTCCTACCACTGATGCTAAGACACTGAATGCCTGTATCCAGTTACCAAAGGTTTTAACCAACTTCGTTTTCTTCTCCTCACCTTTAGCTGACCTTACCAGTTCCTTGTCGACTGTGACCATATCGGTCGATAGCAAGGTCCAAATGTCGACGTATTCGTTTTTCCAAATAGTCAAGAGTTGTTTAGTGTGGCTGAAATATTCAGTAGCATCAATCCCTGAGGTGTGTCCGCTCACTCACCAAACGATCCAACAGGAACAACAACAACGGCAGGGAGACACAGGCAAACCTCAGTCTGCAATTCAAAGTGAAATTTAATGCTGCTTCAACAGAGTGACCCTGTTGAAGCAGCATTAAATTTCACTTTGAATTGCAGACTGAGGTTTGCCTGTGTATCCCTGCCGTTGTTGTTGTTCCTGTTGTATTCGTTTTTCCATATTTTATCCTTGACCTCCTCCGTCAAGTGTACGCCTAGTGAGTGGGCTAACACCACAAAAATCTGATTCTTTCATTGCCTCTACCATGAGATTGGCCGACACAGGCTAGGGTATGGAGGGCCCCCCTGGAGAAGGACTCCCTGCAGAGCCTGTTCTGCCCCTTTCTGCATCTTGCCCAATAGGGCTCTCAGAACTGTTACCAGTTCACCTTTTTCACTGGCCCCAATGCCACCCCATGCCTGCGCACAAGATAACTCACGTTGTTCTTGTGTGGACGCTGGTGCCAGGGAAATGCTGTGCTGGCGTGCCAGTGATGTCCTTCTGCTCTCCCTCGTGCTCCTGTTGGAGCCCCTACTCCCGTGCCTTGCCGAGACTGAGCGGGATCTGCGGCTGTGTGATACGTCTGAGGCTAATCTGGAGTGGCTTCTCCTGTGACCCCTAGATTGGGAGCTTTCCCTATGCCTGTTCCCTCATTCCCTTCGGTGAGACCTGCTACGGGATCTGCTTCTGCGCCCCCTACGTCTCCTGTGTCTGCAGGACCCGCTGCTGCTGGTGTCCGAAGAAGAACTCCAGCGTCTCCTACGCCTGCGCCGGTAACTATCTCTTCTCCTCGCCTGGCCCCTATGTTGAGTACTAGCCTTGTTGGCCCCAACTCGCTCTATGCCCCCTTCCCTTGTTATTGGTATCACTAACGCTGGGCTAATGGCTCTTGAAGGGCGAGCTGACCGAGTGGTGCGGCCTCTAGCTCGCACTGTAGGCCTTAATCCAGAGGGATTGCCCTGTTGGGCTAATCCCCCAGGCCTAATGAGCTCCTTCAACCACCCAGACCCCTTGCGGCCAATCCTCTCCCTTACCTGCTCCATGAAGCTGTCAGCCATGATAGCTGCCTTGTACCAAGCTTGTTTTTTGCCCGGAGTAAAACTGGAGCAATTTGAGACTTGCTTATCCAGTCACCGGCAAAGAACAAAATGGTGCCGGTGACTGGGTGGGTTGGGCTTCTATAGCCGCGCAAGCGTCATGCGCAATGATGTCACGCAGCCGAGATTTGGAAAATGTAATTTTCATCTGTTCTAGAAATTTTCAACTGCGGGGTAAGATAACACCTGTGGCCGTTGATTGTCCAATACTGGCCAACAGTAAAAAAAAATGGTGGTATTGATATTTTTCAAGTTTGTTAATTTTCGCCACATAAAAAAAATTGTCATTTTCAACCACACTAAATGATCACTCTAGGAAAATTTTGTAACAATTCTTTATAAATAAAAATGCACACCACATTCAATAATTACAAAATGTTATCAGCAATTTTTAACTGTAGCTCTAATTTTCATCTTCAGCATTCATTTTTCAACTGTGGCCATTTTCAACCATGGCTTAAAATAGAGCCTGTTGTCGTCAATGGGCTGATTCTGTGAGTTAGTTCTGCACAGTAATTTTTACTGTAATGAAAATGACTGCTAATTACTGTGATTGTTATCAGAAAATTCTGATAATGATCTGTTATAGATACAAGCCTGACTACTACAGTTAAACTGTGGAAATTGCAGTCTCTGTACCTGCTAAGTTGTGTTTTTAAGTAAAGTTATGGGCATGTCTGCAGTGGGCATGCCTAGTCATTATGATTGTCGGGGACACTAGGCACTGTTAACAAAGGTGGGGACAGTGATATATTTAGACAAAAACAATGATATTTATTAATAATGCAGGCAGGCACAAATATGAGAGTAGCAGCATTTAAAAGTTTGTAAATTATAGAATGTAGTTTTATTGCATACTGTTACCTTTTAAGTCTGGAGTAGATATACAGTACCTACATTAACTTCTTATCTAATAAACTAAGGACATCGGCTTACTGTGTAGCTTCATTAAAAAAACAAGGACAATTTTAAAATAAGACTCTTATCTTTCCTAATAAATACGTTTGAAACCCCCTGTTAAATGAGTAAGAGTATACGTTTATTTCATCTTTAGAATTTCCTAATGTGATTTTTTTTTTAAAGTAACTAGATTGTGTTAATACATTTATGATGCAACTAATTTAATTGTATCATTTATTAATATTAACTATGATGTTCAGATGGGCACTTGCAATATTGTATGATTTAAATAATTCCATATATGGGTCATAAATATACAGTAAAACCACGGGTCTTAGTGGAATTTGTAAATACCAATTGAATACAGTACATCTAAGCTCTTTTTTTTAATTCTAATTCCATTTATATATAATATGAGAAAACTAGTATTTTCGAAAATATGCATTTTTCGAAAATACGAATAATCCTCGTAATTTTGAAAATTTTCGAAAATGCGTATTTATGAAAATAAGAGAAATCCTTGCATTACGTGTTTTCTCGTATTTTCGAAAATTTTCGAAAATATGAAAAATCCGCAAATCGGAAGTTCGGAAGGCGGAAAATCTGGAAAAATCCGCCGTTCGCGAACGGGATAAATCCGCGGTGGATCCGGGTTCGGATCCGCGAACCGGCCATCCCTACTGAAGAAGATTGGCTTTGATTTATCTGATTTTACAACCTGTAACAATATTTTTCATTGATGTGTGACGGAGAGTGAGAGTCACAAGTGTTCACAGTCGGTCCTTTAAAGCATTCACATAAGAAATGACTGCAAAATGGGCAGTTGGAACACTTGCTTCTACCTTCCTCATAATTATAGATTATTTTGGAGAAAAGACGCAATGTCCTCATTGCCTGTCCTAAATCCTGTGATTTAGGTTTTTGCGGGATCACTGTTAAGGTCGGGTAAGGAGTACTGGCATATGTCTGGTTAATGGCCCAATCCAGTACATGTTAAGCCTTGCACTTGTTGCACAAAGCATAATTAAATGTGTATTGCATTGAATATGCTGTGCAAAGTCCAGAAACCTTTGATTTTTGACACACAGACCCTGTAAAGTCAGTGTAGAACCCACGCTAATCCAATATTACATCTTCTATCATGGGCTTTACTCTCACTTTTATGCTAGTAATAATAGCAGATATTTATTGCATCTCCCTATTTCTTTACAAAGGATATGTCCAAGTCTGGAATGTACAGGCTTTTACCATAGGGAGAGTTACAGAGCAGAGGGTTACTTAGAGCAATGATCCAGGGATCGTTTTGAAGTACTGTAAAACTATAGGCAGTTATTCAGCTTTAACCCCAATTCTCATTTAAATTAACTGTGAAAGACAGTAAATGCATTAAATGAAAACTAAACCCAAAATGCAAAGGCAGCTCCACAGACTCTATAATTGTCACGTAGTAAAATCATTTGTCTTTCTCTAGTGTTGCCTCTTCATGGTGGTCCTGGACCCAAAACTCCTTCTGCACATGCTATCTAGGTTCCTTGTGTTTGTTTCCCACTCCCGTTATGCTAAGCTGCATGTAACAGTTGACCTCAGAGTCCCCACCTGCCAGTGTTTTCCAGCCAATCATTAAAGATAGTAGTGAACATTATTAGCTGATTTTCCTGCTTAAACAGAGTGGATAAAGGGGTGTTAACCCTTTTCATGTGTATTTCTTAACCAACCTGTTAACCCTTTATGTTTGTAAGCATTTCTGCATGAGGCTATATCCAGGGAGATTCAATAAACGTTCTTATCATTAAAAAGGGTGCTAATTTTGCCCCAACCAATCAGATCCTATTTAACATTTGAAAGCTAACATCTGATTGGTTGGGGCAAAATTAGCACCATTTTTAACAATAAGAACTTTCACTCTCATGATTGTCTTTTTATGTGTTTATATCTGCACTCTACCATTCATATTAAGTATAATGGAAGTTGCATTGAGTGTCACCTTACAGCATGTATTCAATGCAATGGCACTTAACACTGCAGCAGGTCAATTTCATGAGGTTGTGGCCCCACATGAGGGTATGGGAGAACGCACATTCGCAATGATGCACAAAAAGTTATAAAGGCATTGTATGGGGCCGTAAAAGAACCGTAAAGTCGAACTCCTGCGATGCAATAATGGATGTAATCATGTATTGCATCGCGGGATCATCGGTTAGGTACTCTCCATTTTCTGATATTGAATCTCCCTGTGAATGTCTTAACCACAGCATAGATTTGCATAGAAATAATATCAGAAGTTGCAGTAGGAAGGCAAGGCCAGAAGAAATATAGTGAGTCACAATGACATAATCTTTCATGAAAAGCTTCAAGGATTGAATTTTTAACATACAGAAGACTTTTCATATCCTTTAATGTAAAAAATACCACATACAATAATTCCCACTACAGTGTGTTTAGTGTATGACTTTCGCATGCAACGTTCATTATATTTATTGAAGTACAATTATGAATCATACTTTGGAAATAGCATGACTTTTTGCCGTTTAAATAAACAGGAAGTTAGCAGTGAGCTATGAGAAACGACAGTTTCCTATGATGGACAAGTTAATCAGCTGGTAATCTTTTTACTTAGACACTGTTAGTGCTTGTTTTTGGGAAACCCCATTTTATGACTGTAAAAAAAAACGTAATTGTTCCATGAATACAGCAGCTGTCATTTCCCCATAAGTAATAACAGTTTTTATTCAATTTTTTTTAACTCACCCTGCAGGCAGATGTACAGTATTTGTTTGTCTAGAAGAAAAATGACATCATAAGGAGCAAAGAAATTCCATAATCCCCCCACGCACACACACACAGTTTGAATGACACATTCTTATCAGACATCACTCAATAGTTAATGTCTTATTTCTAAGTTGAATCAGCAGAGTTTGTTTGTTTTTTTTAGTTTCTACATCTCTTAGAATTTTATTATTCTGCTTAAAAGTATATATAAAAAAAGCAGGCAACAAAAAACCACAGAGACAGAAGATTGTTCTTCATCATATATGTCATGTAAAATTACACATTACATTTAAATAGAGATGTTCAAAACTGATGAGTTTCGTCCCGTTTTCGAATTTTTGAATTTAACTTTCGAAAACGAACCCATAGAAGTCTATGGGAGAAAAAAATTTGAAAGTTTCTATCGATTTTAAGGATGAAATAGTAGGTAACTGTAAATAACACAGGGACCTGGGGAATGGTCTGGGGAACCCGTAAATATAAGCAAAACTCATTTAAAAACTATCTTTCCTCTCAATCGGGCTGTTTTCGAGCTTCCGCATTCTATCGAACGCAACTTTCGAGGGTTACCAATATGACAAATTCAAGGGTTACCAAAATCGACTTGTACATTCGAGGGTTACCGAAATCGAACGCTACATTCGAGGGTTACCGATATTACAAATTCGAGGGTTACTGAAATCGGCTTGTACATTCGAGGGTTACCGAAATCGAAAGCTACTTTCGTGGGTTACCGATATTACAAATTCGAGGGTTGACGAAATCGGCTTGTGCATTCGAGGGTTACAGAAATTGAATGCTACTTTCGAGGGTTACCGATATTACAAAATATTTCTACTAATTTTCATTTTTGATAATCATCTACTTTCGATTTTGATAATCATCTACTTTTCAATTTCGATAATCATCTTCTTTCGGTTTCGAAAATCGAAAACTTGGAAAATTCGGGTTTCGTCAATTCCGGGAGTTGCAAAAGTTTCGTAGGAGCTTCAAAACCCTCGGATTTGATTCGAAACTGGGTTCTATTAGAACCCACAGTACATCTCTATTAAATAGTATGACTGTCCATGTCTTTTATTAATTTCTGTTTTAAAAAAAATCAAAAATACGAGAAGTAAAAAAAATAAAAATAAAAAAAAATTAAATAAATTTATATTTATATATATTTAACTATATATATAAATGAACAGATGGAACGGGCCCTTGACATACTGATTTGGAGGAACCCCTTACTACCAAACCAAGCAAGATCAGGGGGATGGAGAGTATTCCAATTATTAGTCAGTACACACGACATATCAAGGCTCTCACTGATAGTATAAAATCCAGATGGGAGATTGTTAAAAATTATGTGAACTTGCCCTTTAAGAACAGTAAACCACTATTGGCATTTAGGAGGGGCAAAAATCTAAAAAACCTCACATGGCTTCCAGAAACAAAAAAGGGTGCTTTAAGTGCCATGGATGTCTGTTGGTATGTCATCACGGGCCAGGACTTCCCTCACCCCCAGGGTGGCCAAAGGATCAAGATAAAACATAGATTAAATTGCCTGAGCCAATATGCCATTTACTTTATCTCTTGTCCATGTGGGAAGTATTACATCGGAAAAACGTCAACAACCACCCGGGAGCGTATGGCTAACATCGGCAAGCAATTAGAAGTGCACTCGGAGTTACCAAGAGTGATAGACCTTTGGATATGAATAACACTAGATATGGAGAACAGTCCATAGCAAAACATTTTGGCCGGATGGGGCACCTGTTAGCCACCCTTAAGTGGATGGCTATTGACCACCAAGTGGAAAGAAGCGGTGAAGATAGAAATCGGGCTCTGCTACGAACTGAGGCCCGTTGGATTAGATTCCTAAATACAATGTCACCCACTGGTCTTAATAAACAACTGTCCTTATCATGTTTTCTTTAAACTTATTTTTGGCCCCCTATAACCACCCATATGTCTTTAGCTTTGTAGCATACTACTTTTCCCTCTTCATTTAAATGTAGTAGCCTGATCCCTTGCTTAATGGGTATGAAAACAACTTTAATGACTATTCCAATAGCATGATATACTATACCTCATAATAGCTACACTATTTAAGCAGCCTTTTAACATCGTATTTATTCTTGTGTATCCTTTAGATGTATCGAGATTCTTTGCTTATGTGCTTTTTCTTATTTGGCCATTGTTGCCAGTGACTTTTTTAATTCACTTGTGACCTGTTTTTATCTACTTTTTATATTCGTAACCTACGTTCCTGTCCTCATGTCACTTGGACACTACTCTTTGCCAATCTTATAGTACTTCTGCCTGAGGCTATTTTACACGTACTGAATCTTTGATCTTAGAGTACTATTTGGTTTTAATCCGCCCTACCTTTACAAGTTTAGTACTATAAGTATATATGCCTGTTAGATCGCTAAGTTATCTCTAGGCACGTACACACTTTCATATCTAACTCGGCACTGTGCACTTTTAGAGTTCCCGTGTCTGTACCCTAAGTGGGTGCAGGCTGTGGACACCGTTTTTGGGAATTCGCCTTTCTCATTTTGGTGGTAATTAGAGGGTTAACATGTTTGTGGGAGGGGTGGAGGGAGGGCTGGGGTTGTGCCTTACCTTATCAATTGTATTTTAACTCACCTGTTGTACAATTCTGTAATCCTGACGACATCCAGATCCAATATGGCCAAAACACGTTGATTGATGCACGCAAAATAATGTTTGACACTTGTTTCGAAAATCCCACGGGTGCTCCGAGTCTAAACTGTTCTTCTATTATACTACGCCAGAGGCACTGGGGTGTATGAAGGCTCGAGGGTTGTGCAGAGGAAAAAGTGATATATATATATATATATATATATATATATATATATGTGTGTGTGTGTGTGTGTGTGTGTGTGTACCTCATTAAAAAAGGAGGATAAGTAGAAAGAAGAATACCAAAACCTAAATCTGGATGCAAACTATACAATAATTCAGCCCAAGCAACCAACATTTTAGTTTTTCGACGGTCGGGATGAATTATTGTATGGTTTCATCTCTCGGCCACGACCAACCGCTGACCGTTCGTCCAGATCGAACGAACACGCAATCAGGTGGCCCTCTATGGACCCCATGCTCGGTTGTGGCAAACTGTCAGCCATCCACTATTGCTGGGAACGACAGTCGCATAGACTACTAAGTGCATCGGGACCTGTCAAAGGACCCAGCGGGGAATGAGAGATCAGGTAAGTTACCTTTATTCTGTGCTTTTTTTTTTTGAAGAAAGGGAGGTAAGGCACATCTCCTTTACCTCCCGTTCATGAATAAATCTAAACTTTTGGAGATACCCTTTAAATAATAAACATTGTTAAAAATAATCAGGGAGATGCAATAAGAAGCCCAGGGCCCTACATTCCTGCAATGCAGTAAGCATGCCCACCCTTAAAGCTATCAGTTACTTATCAGTTACTGGTACCCAAATCCACAATATTTCAGCACATTATTAGATATATTGGTAGCCAAATATGTTAGATTATTATTGCCTCCATTCTGGCAGAGAAAAATGCTCCTCCCCTCCATGTAATCAATCATGGGTGACTGCTGACAGCACTGCCATGGATTGACTGCTCTTTTCCCTGCTGCCTCCACTGCACATGCCCTGTGTCTAAAGCTCATTGAGCAGGGGGAAAAGCTAGAAGTCATGCCAGAAAGGAGGAGAACGGGACAATACTTCAAATTAAATATATACGGGGAGATTCAATAAAAGTTCTTAGTGTTAAAAATGGTGCTAATTTACCCCAACCAATCAGATCTTATTTAACAAAGGAAACAATTGATTGGTTGGGGCAAAATTAGCACCATTTTTAACAATAAGAACTTTTATTAAATAACCCTGATAGTCAGAAATATATTTTATAAAGTGCTAAAAATAGCAGTTGGGTTATGGGGCAAATAAATGAAAAATGAAGCTTTTTGTAAGGGCTAGGCCCCACTATGTTCAATACCTACGCAATGCGATCATTTTTTTTGGATCGCAAGTGGGTCCATGCCCCACTATATGTGCTGTGCTGCTTTGCACTCCCCTGCAATTTGACAACGCATGTGCTCACCATTTTTTGTGCACATCGTATGCATTGTCATTTGGCATAAGTGAACTAAAAATCTGAAGCACATGCTCTAGTGCACAAAATCGGGCATCCTACCACTGCAAAATTGCATTACTGATTTTAGATGCAGTAGGATCAGTGGGCCCATGCACTAATTAATTTGGCTTGAATAAGCCAAATTACTGTTCTTTCTATTTCTTCTTCTTCTACTTTTTCTTCTTCCGTTTTCTTCTTCTTTTTTGGACTGTATCTCCTCCCACAGTTTTTGAGCTAGAGACATGAAATTCAGGTACAGATGTGCGGGGCATCTAGATAAGGAATCCGCTGAAGTGTTACGGCGTTATCGGTGAATTTCCGGACAATTTTTCCCATAGACTATAATGGTAACAATCCTCAAATGTGGATATTTCAAAACAGTTTGTTTCATGGCATAAATACAAATGGTGATACCCCCAACAGACTCAGGTACACCCACCTACTGACCCCTTTCCATTCCATGGAAGCCATACTTAAAGGGTAACTAAAGTAAAAAAAAAAACAATTTAGATTTATTCTCAATAAAAGATAGTTTTATGGTTGTAACACAAAAACACATACCCCCTCAACCAGACCCAGGTACACACACCTACTGATCTATTTATCCATTATGGTGGCAGCCATATTTAAAGGGTAACTAAAGTCAAAAAAAAATTTAGATTTATCCTCAAAAAAGATAGTTTTATGGTTGTAAACACAAAAAAGACATACCCCTCAACCAGACCCAGTACACAACACCTACTGATCTACTATCCATTACAGTGGCAGCCATACTTAAGGGTAACTAAAGTAAAAAAAATAATTTCGATTTATCCTCAATAAAAATAGTTTTATGATTGTAAACACAAAAGACATACCCCTCAACCAGACCCAGGTACACACACCTACTGATCTACTTATCCATTACTGTGGAAGCCATACTTTAAGGGTAACTAAAGTCAAAAAGCAAATTTTGATCAATAATAAAAAAACTTTGTTTTTTTAACCCCCAACGTGATACAAGTATACACAGCTACGACCTACCCCCCATTACTTTGCAGCCATACTTAAAGGGTAACTAAAGTCAAAAAAACTATTTTGACCAATCATCAAAAAAGTTTTTTTTTTAACTCTCAACCCGACACGGGTACACACACCTACTGATCTACTTATCCATTACTATGGCAGCAATACGTAAAGGGTAACTAAAGTAAAAAAAACTCATTTGGACCAATCATCAAAAAAGTTAGTATTTTATCCCCCAACCTGATATGAATACACACACACCAACTGACCTACCTTTAATGCATGTGACATATTTAAAGGGTAAGTAAAAAACAACAATGTCCTCTTCATTGACATTATTGAGTTTTAAAATCTGCAGCACAAACACACAAATTCCCTTCCAAAATGCAGTCTTTCAAGCCAAATTCAAAGTTTATACTTAAACTTTCCCTTTCTAGTTTAAATTTGACTTTAATATTTGGCTATGTATGTTAAGAACACCTCTAATTAATTTAAGGTAATAAATATATACAGGGTTAATCAACAAAAGTTCTTATCGTTTAAAATGGTGCAAATTTTGCCACAACCGATCAGATGTTAGCTTTCAAATGTTAAATGAGATCTGATAGGTTGGGGCAAAATTAGCACAATTTTTAATGATAAGAACTGTTATTGAATCTCCCTAATAGTTTTCCTATCTAAAAGGGTGGGAAAATTCATTATCCAATATTTTTTTTAATTTGGCTTGAAGAGCCAAATGACTGTTCTTTCTATTTCTTCTTCTACTTCCTCTTCTTCTTCTTCCATTTTATTTTTCTGCTTTTTTGGACTGTATCTTCTCCCACAGTTTTTGAGCTAGAGACATGAAATTCGGTACAGACGTGCGGGGCCTATAGGAGAAGTATGCTATTACCTAGCTAAGGAATCCGCAGAAGAGTTATTGGCGTTTAATAATCAAAAAAGGTTTTTTTTAACCCAACCTGACACAGGTACACACACCTACTGACTTACCCCTCCATTACTGTGTCAGCCATACTTAAAGGGTAACTAAAGTAAAAAAATCTAATATTGAACAATCATAAAAAAAAAAAAGGTTTGTTTTTTTTACCCCCAACCTGACCCAGGTACACAACCTTATGACTTACCCTTCAATTTCCATGGCAGCCATTATTAAAGTGTAACTATAGTCAAAAACATTTTTTTGATCAATAATCAAAAAAGTCTGTTTTTTTTAAATTCCAACCTGACACAGGTACACACACCAACTGAGCTACCCATTCATTCATGTGGCAACCATTCTTAAAGGGTAAGTATAGTCAAAAAACTCATTTTGACCAATCATAGTCTTTTATCCCCCAATCTAACACGAGTACACACATCAATTGACCTACCTATTCATTCCTGTGACAGACATATTTAAAGGGTCAGTAAAAACACTGTCCTCATCATTGCATTATTGAGTTTTAAAGTCTGCAACACAAACACACACATTCCCTTTCAAAATGCCGCCTTTCAAGCCAGATTCAAAGTTTACACTTAAACATCTGTTGTATTCAATTAGATCAACTGGACTTGAAATGTAGTTCTTGAAGACGTTTCACTAGCATCATCCGACTGGCTTTCTCAAATTCAGAATGACTTGGTGTCGAACCCCCCCACCTCTATTTAGGCTTGGTTTCTTTATTTTCACATAAACCAAGCCTAAATAGAGGTGGGGGGGTTCGACACCAACTGTCTGCCATGTACAATGCTGTTTAACACCTTACTCTGGGCGTTCCTATAACACCTCTTAGCCACTATCCAATCACACCCTTAACACCTGGCTGTGATATGCTAATTGGGATTTCCAGGTACATAATTGCCACAGATTCTTGTACAGTCATTCTGAATTGAGAAAGCCAGTCGGATGACTAGCGAAACGTCTTCAAGAACTACATTTCAAGTCCAGTTGATCTAATTGAATACAACATATACCATGACCTGGATGATGGAGAACCTTCACAAGCATATTACACTTAAACTTTCCCATTCTAGTATGTTTTTGTTTTTTTAACTCAGTTGACAGAAGCAGAACCAGATTTAAAGGTTTGTACACATGTGCACGATGTGTACGAACGTTCGTTTTGGCCGATAATCGGCCCGTGTATGGGCCGCCGAAATGGGCGGTCGTTCTCAGATCTGCCTGGTCGGTCGTGCAACGATCCCCGAATGAACAGCCGTTTTGGCTGATAAAGGGCCCATACAATTTGCTGATTATGGGCCGAAATGGACATTCGTACACATCGTGCGTCACGGGTCGGGTCCCGCGATCGCATGTGTGTACGAACCTTAAGCCTCTACATTTCCTTTAATATTTATAAATCTCTTTTGGTGACATATGAGTAACCCACACTAATTCCCTTCTTAAAGTCATGCTTACCCTGGAAATGGGCTACCATGACTTTAAAATTGAAAAAAACCCAAAAAACTGTGTTGTGGTTCTCTGTAAATTCCCCCTGGTGTGCTTTGGTAATGGTATGACACCTTTTCTCCATTGTCTAAATTGCTGAATTATCAGACATTACTAAGTATCCAAATCACTGAAAAATGCCTGTTTAAATGGGGGGGGGGGGGGTGTTAAGACTTGGGATAATGCACTCATCATGCTCCCAGTTAAAGTATGTATGTGCTGAACTTGTTCTTGTAAAATGATTGCGGTTATTCTCTGAAGTGTATCTGTTTATAGTGCTAAACATATGTATAATTCCCCTTTCCCATCTGGCATTAATTGTAAAAATACTGAAAAAAATGATTCCAAATTATATATAAGTTGTCAAATACATTTTTCTACTGAAGTTAAATAGTGATATTTTGTTGAACTAATAGTGATTTGCATTAGGGATTTCTTATTTTCCTCTGTACTCCCATACGTTCTTGCACTGCTGCCTCGTATATTCATACAGTTATTTTCTTTCTTCTCTCTTACATCATGGAGATCCTATACTGTACCCTCTTGGTAATATTATTTAACCACAGCATAGATTCCTGAGTTAAATGTAGCTTACATGCCTACTGGGTGAATGGTGCCCTTAACTGGATTTTATTGTTTACAGGAACATCCATCAAGTGAACATAAGTTAAGCAAATGGTTAAAACAACCAATCTTGTGTAAATAAAGGCCTCTTCTGTTTAGACCTGGGTGAAGCAATATGAGAATGGTTGGTACTCAAAATAAAGCTTAATATTTAAGGAGTTGTATCTCAGAAACACATTAATGGGGGTTATTTAATAAAAGGTACAAAGATTTTTCCATGCTGTTAATTTGCAGCAACTAATTAAATGTTACCATTTTACTATTCTACCAATTTGAAAAACATTTGAAAACATCCTATTGGCTTCTACAGATTATCAGCCGGGAGAAATGCTGCACCTCCTATTAAAGAATCCCCATTAAAGGGAATGTCCAGCCTAATATTAACTTGCTTTTAAAATGTTTATTACCCCCCACAAACCTCACTTTTGCAAGATTCATTTCTTTCAAAGATCCCCCAGAACTTACTTACCTGACCTGGTCCCTCGCCATATAGGCACCACCCCCTGCTCCTGTTTCGAGATTGTTGCGAGCAAAAAGAGGAGCAAGGGACTTCTGTGCTGACAGCCGCTCCACTTCCTGGTTGCAGCTGTCAGTTACGCCCAATCGCCTGAGAGCCGTGACCAGGAAGTGAAGCGTCAGTCAGCACAGAAGCCCTTGCTCCTCTTTTGCTCGCAACAAGCTCGAAACGGAGCAGGGGTGGCACCTATATGGCGAGGGACCAGGTCAGGTAAGTAAGTTCTGGGGGATTTTGGAAACAAATGAACCTTGCAAAAGTCAGGTTTGGGGGGGGTAATAAGAATTTTAAAAGCAAGTTAATTTTAGGCTGGACTTGCCCTTTAATGTTCTACTCCAGATAGCTCTTTAAATATTTAGCTTGTTTTTGAGCAACAGCCCTGCTCCACCTAGGTCTAAAGAGAAGAGCACTGAAATGAAGGTCTTTAATTAATATTCTACCTAACTGCCATTATTGGGATTATCTTTACAAAGACTTGCTAAGGTACAAATAGGAGAAATGAACTCAGATAGAGAAAATTTATGTTCCAGTCCAAACAATATCTGTAGAAGTAAAAGTGAAAAGTAAAAATTAAATGCATTTTTCATCTATACTTAGAGATCAACCACATGCTTCTATTTAACTTATATCATAATATGACCTACAAGTTCTTAAAGGGCATCTATACCAAAAAATAGGTTATTTTAAATTGACCATTAGTGGAAACTATAATTCTACCCAACCACCACTGTATAATTTTTTTGTTGATCTGCCCCCTATTTCTTTAGATATCCAATCTAAAACTTCTTATATTTCAGCTGTCAATCAAGCTGTCAAACTATTATTTTGTGAGCAGTTTTACTGTAGCTGGAATGTTGACTGAGTTTTGACAGTTGGAATGCTGTATGCTGTGTGCGGGCTTGACAGTTGGTTTGTGGGAAAAGTCAGGTCGGATGGAAGTGGGAGTGGTTAAAAGAGGGAGGTTGGATACTGCTTCTAAACAAAATGTGTGCTGGATTGAAGGCATGCAGCAACACACACAAATCAGAGTAAGTGATACTTACATGTACTCAATAATAGATTAAGATGGGGCAAAGTCATTTTTTCAGTATAATGTCCCTTTAAGGACTGGTTTTAGTGGCAGGGCTAGGAAAATCCTGTAGTAGAGTTAAAAGTTTGGAATTGTCTATTGATTTAACTTTTGTATTATACTTTCTTAGCATTTCTTAGTCTTCTTTATACTTACATATATTAAAAGGGTGTTTATTAAACACACATTCCTGGAAAAATCTGGTCTAGACTCCTATTTCCAGAAACTGATGTTTACATTTGGTTTTGCTGCTACGTGATAACCAAAAATAATGTACAACCTGTGATACACAATAAGCATAGATGTGAATCCAGCATAAATGCGTTAAACTGATCTTGCTGATTGCTCATTATATTGATTATAATTCATAAAACTGAAGCATGTCTGGATTTTTTTTAAGGAAATCTCATTAAATTAGGGTCTTTGATATCCATTTCAAGACAAAGAATGCTTACAATGACTAATTGCTTCATCAAATATAAGTTAAATCCCAGGAAATGTGTATGGAAGAGTTCTAGTTTACAACACAGTAATATGTTACTAATCTTTACATTCTGACATATATTCCACATGGCCTACAATAAACAAGGAAAAAGAACTTATAAACAAAGCAATTCTGGTAGCCTGCATTTGGGAAACACACTATGGTATGTTTCTATAACATAATAGTAATACAAGACAAAATACACTGCCCAGCCACATTACATAGTTACAAAATACCTTAATTAAATGTTACTAGTAGCATATTGTCAGTACATAGATAAGCCCCAAGTCACTCAATGCAAGCAAAGCTGGAAAACTACTGGCACTGAAAGGGCTAAATCCCTCAATTAGCATTATAGGAGCATTGAGCAATAAGAAAGAATTTAACATGTGTTCCCATATTTAAATATCTTAATTTCAGACATATGTAAAAAAAAAAAAAAATCACCCAAGGCTCCTGCATCAAAAACCACTGATCCAAAACATCTCAGGACCCAACATATAATTTACTCATTGATCGTAGTTGACTGCCAGGGGATCTAATCTAATATTTCTATAAAATGGACTTAAAACTGCAATAACAACACAGTATGAATTCTGAGAGCTTCACAATATTTGAACTAAAATAGGCTAAAATAATTAGGAACCTACGCTTAAGCTAGCATGTCACAATGTAATTAATACCCAGTGTTATTGTTCCATCAACTGGAAATATATCAATCAAACGGATGAGCAAAAACTGGCTAACCAGTATTTTTCTTATGACTCACACAAAAAACCTATGTAATAAAACACTTTAAAAAACAAACACATTTCTTTTAGAACCGCTTTATTCTTTAAAACCTGTTAATTAGACCCATTCCTCTAATAATAGACTTGTAAACCTTAATGGTTAATTATCCTTATACTTCTTCTTCACAAGCATATACTTCTTTTCATTCTCAAAAAATGTACTATTAGTTTACCATTGTTTATTTTTTATTATTATTGTCATTATTATAATTTTACCATGACAAACTTAAGAAGGCTGCTGTTATTTAGTGTTTTCTAACAACAAAATAACTGTTTGAGATAATTGGCCAATTACATATAATTTTCTTCTGCATAATTACAGTAGCATGAAAATGTTATTTAGCTTACATGCAAGACCAGGTGTTCCGTGGATCCAGAAATGTCTCTTTTTGTAGACAGAAGCTTAATACCATTTTTCAAGACAATCATAAAACTTAGCAATGATACAGAAATGTACTTTAATAACATATATTTTTAACTATGCTTGCCTATCACTTATTTTGTAAAGGAAGAAAACTACTTAGGATGAATCATATTTAAATGCAAATGTTAAGCTTGAACTATCTTGTTCTTTCTTTTATTGACTGAGGGTAAACAATATAAAACCTTTTAGTCAAGAATTCTGTTTATATAAACTAGTCTGTATATCTCAGATCAAAATGTGTTAATCTGGAATTGTGGTTTTTAAAATATTGGGAGGTACAGTCATTGAAGGGTAGACTGGGTGCCAGCCTTTAGGCCTAGGAATGGTAGAGTGGGTTCCAGTGTAGGCAGGACTCCTGGTTCCGAATGCTTGTCCTGATACAGAGGAACAGGGGACTACTTAATAGACTTGATCTTGGATTGAATTCATGTAGTGAATTAACAAGAACATTAACTAATGGCTTTGTTAAACCAAAAGGCCATAGTTAAGTAAAAATTAGATGAGGAGCTTCATGTTCCTTTATGAAGTGTTCTAATTTTTTTTGTGTCTAATAAAATATCTGCATTTGGCCAGTATTTCTAGGTAATTTCTTGCTGCTGGTGATCAAAAAAACAAATATTACTTCTTTTCTGGGACTTTTACCTAAATTGCTTTGTTTAAATGTACATTACCAAAATAAAAATAGCACATATCTGTATTATTTAAGGGATAATAGGAGAAAGAGAGGGATAAGGGAAGAGAAAGAAAGAGAAAGAAAATATGATTGCAGAGGCTAAGATATGTTGTACTTGATAAGAATGCAGTATTCATATTTATTTTGTTATTTTAAATATTCTGAAAACTTGAACTGTATTCTAATGTGAATTCTACATATAGTGGTACAAAAACTACACAATATTTTAAAAATGTCTCATCAAATAAAATAAAAAGGTAAGGTATGTGGGCTTTGATAGCTGTGTTGCAGAAGTAAGAGTATTGTATTTTAATTTAATTGTATGCCTTTATATTGCATTTATATAGCGTTATGTAGCCTTATATATAGCCTTCTACATCCTTGCATACAGTTGATCCTTGATCTTTTCATCTATTTCATACAGACACTGTATAATTTAGTGTAATTTATTGACTCCCTGTTTTCTGCCCAATGACCACTTTACATTTAGCTGCTCATTCAATAAATATTCAAATGAATTTTCTTCTGGCAGATTGGGGTATCACGCTGTATTAATATTCTTTTTTAACATACAGTAAACCATAGCTTTTAAAAGCAGATATTTTTGCAGTCAGATTAGTTTATACAATAAGTTTGTGCACAGAGCTCTCTAAATGATTCAATTTACTAAACAGGAAAATAAAGAAGATGAAAGTTCATGTTAGTTATATGTATCTACCTGTTCAGAACCTGATAGTAGAATTGAGACAAAAAAAATGATAAATGGTTTGGTTATCTCAATTATCTCAATTGTAAAATATTGTTTGGCATCTGTGGCCAGGATGTTTATAACAGAATCAGCTTTAAACAAACAACAAACTGACTATAATATTTTTAATTCTAGCCAGTAGGTTAACATGTCATAAGCATACCTCAGATGGGCACAAAAATTAATCCAGATTTTTAAAAGATTTTTATTTAGGGTCATTTGGCCTGGCTTATTGCTACTTTTATTGGAGCATTTTGTGACAAACTCTAAGCATTATTGAACTTGTTTATCTGTTATCGTCATATTTATTTGAAATCTCAGTGGGTATGGATTGGGTGTGTGGTTGGTATACTTCCAGCGCTAGTGGTTCACAGAGAGGGAACAAGAGCAGCACTTCACTTATGCTGAAAAATGTCCACTTAGTCAAGATTGGTTGCACTCATATATTTATAGAAATAGAAAACAAGAAAGAAAGAAAGAAAGAAAGAAAGAAAGAAAGAAAACAAGCTGTTTTAAAAGTTCTTATTAAGTTTAAAATCCAATAAAACATACATTAAATAGATAAAACTCCCTTTCTTCTCAAGTAAAAGTGAAAGTCCAGCTAGTACTATAATATAAAACAAGCTTTATTCAGTTTCTGTGGGACATTTAACAATAAAGTGCCAAGTGCAAAGAAACAATAAAATCATGCAGTGTCTCTTTAAGGATACCCTTAAACAGTCTATGTTCACAGGGGCCAAAATACAAGTTTAAAAACTCCTAATTTCTTAGTGTCAACGCGTTTTGCTGCTTCTAGCTTTGCAGCTTTCTCAAGGCAGTCTTGAGTCTATTGTTCATTTGCATTTGGTGTTAGCCCAAAGGGCACAAGCAGAAAGTACCCACAAGAACCTGGCTTGTAATATACAACCCAAAAAAGAGTCTAACGATATGATCAAATACTGTTTACAGTTTTCGACATATAGCAGAGCCATTAGACACAGTGTTGGTAAGAATATACTGTCTAATGATGGATAGAAGGGCTGAGACATAGTTGGCTTCAACAAGCTAAGTTGGGTTGTTTTAAGTGTAATGGGTGTCAAACTTGTCGACCTATGTTATTGGGGAGTGACTTCCCACACCCACACACTGGAAAAAGGTTTAAAATCAGATATAGATTGTCATGCCAGTCTTCTTATGTCATCTACTTTATAGTATGCCCATGTGGTCTTTATTACATAGGAAAGACTACAACATCTGTCAATGAGAGGATGGCAAACCATCAGGCTTCGATATAGTCCAGTGGGAAGGAATCTGATAGAACATCCAGATTTGGTGAGCTGTCAGTTGCTCATAATTGTCAAAAAGCTAGACACGGTGTGTCATGTCTTAAATGGATGGCTATCGATCAGGTACCTGAAAGTGATGGTGGGGGCGATCGTAAGCGAATTTACGCAGGTTGGACATTTTGTCCCCTAAAGGCATAAATGAACAGTTGGTTCTATCTTGTTTCTTGTAAAATTTAAAGGGTTTTTCATTCTATTGAGAACACGCAGTTTATCTCTGATCATAGGTGCTTGGCCCCTTAAAAATGTTTATCCCCTACGAGGGAGTTTAATGATATTAATTTAATTATATTTTATTGGAAGACCTATGAGTGTGCCTCCCCCTTTTATATGGTCTCAGATAAAAGACCAAAACTTTGCTTGCTCATGTTTTGCACAAATTTTTTGTTGGAAAGACCCAGGAGTGCTCCATATACTTCCATATTATTTATTTTATTGATCATCTGGACAGCACCCGGGCAGTTGTTAAGTACCAAAAGTGAGTGCCTGCACCAAATGTTCTGTCCCCTGGGGAAAGGTAGGAAAATAGGGTCAAGTGATGTCACTCAAACTTCTGGAAGCAGGAAGTTTGAATAATATCCACAGTATAGTTATTCACAGGATGCAGCCAGAGAAAGAGGGCCCATTTTAAAGGAAAGACTAAATATTTTTTATTTAACCCTCACTTGTTTGCCAACCACAGTTGCCCTTTATATAAAGTATAAACACTAATTTCTATGTTTGTAGGAATCCTGAGCTTGTACTGATACTGGAAATTCGGGAAATGTCAGATCTTATTTTAAAAAAGGATTGTATGAAGAGTTTGAAAAGTTCACAATTAATTCTGAACTTTCCAACCAGGTCAAAGAGAGTGGCAAGAGGTGTAAATATCTTGGCGTAGCGTAAAATGAGGTCATGTCTGCATCAGTGTTGCTAAGACTAAATCACACTTGAAATACCCCACTATTAAGGAAGTGAAATGAGACAGGAATATTACTCTTCCTGGGGAAATGCATCCAAGACATAGTCTATATTTTGATGCTACTCATAAACAGCCAAAGACTGTCTCTGAAGTAATGAAAAGACTTGCGTAACAAAAGCAACATCTGTATGCACATGTGTTTGCTAGGAGTCATTCTGCATAACTGAGAAACTGGGAAAATGGCCCATTTTTAAACGTTTCCTCCCCTTAATCATTAAAGGATTTAATTATTCTTCTAATGTCAAAAAATATGCAAAAAGTACAGATGATCAAGGATCATACAAAAGACATTTTACTACTAACTTTGCTTATAAAAAATATTATTTCCTAGCAAAATGTTCATTGACCTTTAATTTTTCTCTTTGAACTACAGTGACTACTTTAATACCTAACCTAAGTAGTTTTCAATAAAAGAAGGGAACTTAAACATAAATATCTCATGCGGCAAACATAATACATTTTGGGGGGCGATGCAATATGATAAGCCAACGCAGCTTAAATTTATTGCATCGCGAGATTGCGGTAACTGCTCTGGCTCATGCCTCCTATTCAAAGGCGTTAAATTTTGCGCTATATAGTAGCACAAAACTTAGCTAAGGAGTTTTTGCATCACCTGCCCCTCACCTTTTCTAAATATTATGGGAAATGGCACAGGCCCCACAGACTCAGTGTAAAACGTACGCTAACCCGATAATACTGTGCATCAGATAGCGTGGTTTTACATTGACTTGGGCATTTAGCGCCCAGTATTGCATCACTCCCAATGGTACTGTCAATCGGCGGCAAAGCTCACCTTTCCTCCGCTCCTGTGCACATGTTCAGACAGTTTGGGAGGTTCTCGGGAGCTCGGCAGCTCTCTTTTGTATTGGTGGTTTGGTTTCTGGCAGCAGATTTGAATCTTGATTTTCTGGTTCAGTTTCTACTTTTCTGTTTATTTCTGATTGGTCGTCAGTCCCTTTTAAGTTCCTTTCCCTGGTCTCATAGCCCATTAGAGTCTATGGCTAGTCCTGACTCTTGTCCCTCTTTTACCTTGCTCCACTGATCTGTTATCCGTGTACGACCTTGGCTCTGCTCCTGACTCTGATTTGGTTATCCCTCTAGTGCTCCCGTTAGTTATGCCTATTCTGCCAGTTGCAATTTTCTCAAGTATCCTAGCTAGACCTCAGCACAGATACCTTGTACTTTAAGTCCAGGGGGCAACCATGTCCGGTAAGGCGCTTCTAGATGGGCAAACAGGGGCTTGTCTGTTGGAGAAGCAAGTGGTGTTAGACTGGGTCATCTGTGCTGCAGGGATACCAGGGGACTCTGGGTTGTTGCATAATAACAGGCCTACTACTAGTTTTCTATGGAAAAGATACAGGAGCAGCTCTGCCTGTTCACTGGAGTGGTCAACAAGCTCGCTCAGAGGGTGTATGCGTAAGAAAAACCACCACTTGTTGGAGCCTCCTCGTCTAATCATTCCTGCTATGAACCTAAGATACCTGTGCAAGAAAAGATTTCTGGAGATCGGCATAAGTTTGTTAACTTGCAAAGTATATTTTCATCTATGGGCTTATTACTCCAGTTCTGAGACCCGACGAGTTGATCTTGTCAACTCCCCCCTCCAAGCGGATCCCTGGGTGAGGACATTTTGCCTGGATCCAGATAGTCTTCAGTTGATTAATTCCTCAGAGCAATGAATATATTATATGATGATCCTGACCTCGTTGCTACAGCCAAGTTAAGGCAATTAGATGATGAATACTTTGTAGGATGATTGCACTTTAAACAGCCAGTTTAGAATTGGTCTTTCAGGTTCCATTAAGGATGCACTGGGGAATTACAAAGCCCTGGCTCCCTGGATGAGGCAATCGAGCTACCTATCAGATTTAATCATAGATTGGGGGAATGTCACTTGGAGAAGCAGAGTGAATCCTCGCCTGCTCATGGGTCTTCTTTTTCTCCTTCACCTTCTTCTATTACTTCTACCTCTGTCACTTCTTCTAGGCCTAGAGAGGAATTAATGCAGTTAGGAGTGTCCAAATCAACTCTTACTGAGAAGGTCAGGAGACATTCAGAGGTTCTATTCCTGTACTGTTGAGCCCCTGGTCACTTTGCTTGTTCCTGCCCTCAAAAGTTGCAGGGAAACACCAGAGCCAAGGTGGATCAGAAAAAGACCATCTTGGGGAGCAGTTAATTCCTCAATCATCTAACTCTTCAAAAGTCCTGTTACTGGTTGAGATTAGATGTGGAGATTAGATGGCTAAAGTTGCACAGGCTTTCCTAGATAGTGGAGCAGCAAGTAGTTTTATGGATATTTCCTTCGCCCACTCCCTGGATATTGCAGAAGAGCAATTGTCCAAGCCCGTTTGTGTCTAAGCCATTGATGATTCCCCTTTATTACATGGTAACCTCTTGCCTCTTACCTTCCTGTTTACATTAAAGTGGGATCCAAGCATAATGAAATGTTAAAGTTTTTTCTGCTACACATTCCCTCCTCTTGTATGCTTGTGGAGGTTCTCATTCATCCAGGTCATGGTATATGTGTTGTATTCAGTTAGATCAACTAGACTTAAAGTTTAGTTCTTATGGACATTTCGCTAGTCATCTGACTGGCTTTCTCAATTCAGAATGACTTGTACAAGAATCTGTTGGCAATCATGTACCCTAGAAAGTCGCAATTAGCACATCACAGATGATAAGGATGATGAATGCAAGGTGTGATTGCATTGTGGCTAAGAGGTGTTATAAACAAAGAAAAGAAGATCCTGCACACTCATGAACACTTCATAGAAAAAATCCGTGCTGGGTGCTCCAGTACAGCGGAAAACTGCAAATATTAGAAAACAAATAAAAAACTGTGCACACCAGTCTTGCAAACAAAAGGTGTTTATGCGGACATTACGCCCAACACCAACTGTGACGTTTCGGTGCTGCATGCACCTTCATCAGACATGAACAAACATTGAAAGAGCAGACCGCCCTTTAAATAGACCAGAGACACATGGCCATCCAATTTTTTGGATTATTTTTTTTTAAAAATGTTTGTAGCCTTGCAGCCCTTTGTTCCCGCGGCACTTTCTCATGACGTCAGCAACGTCTGTGATTACCCACCAAGGAGGCTGTTGATATGGTGAGAAAATGGCTAGGCCAAGACAGCACCCTTATCAGCAGAACAGATCTTAACCCAGAACAGGTGTGTTCCCTACCACCTATTTCAAATACAGGGATAGATTCTATAAGCAAAAACATGGATGTGCTATGGGATCTCCAGTTTCCACTGTTGCAAACCTTTACATGGAGAAAGTGGAAACACAGGCGCTTAATACATTTAAGGGCATAGCACCCAGCCACTGGTTCAGATACGTGAATGAAACTGGGTTAAAATCTGCCAGAAGGAAGTTCAAGCCTTCACAGAACACATTAATGCGATAGACCAGAACATCAAATTTACAAGGGAAGAAGTACAAAACAACACACTGACTTTCTTGGACTGCTTGGTAAAAGTCAGGGAGAAGGGTAAACTGGAAGTAGAGGTTTACAGAAAACCAACCCACACAGATCAGTATTTGATGTTTGACTCCCACCACCCTTTAGATCACAAGCTGGGTGTCATCAGAACCCCACAACACAGAGCAGAGAACATCCCCACTAGCACAGATGCAAAGGCTAAAGAAATGAAACATCGCAGAGGAGCCCTTAAAATTTGTGGATATCCAGAGTGGGCCTTTGTCAAAAGAAGTAGAAGGAAAGAAAAGAACACGAGTACCAACAGTGAAGAGTAAAAGCAAGACAGGAGGAAGAACATATTCATCCCATATGTAGCAGGGGTCTCCGAGAAATGAAGAAGAATTTTCAAAAAACACTGTATCCCTGTCTGCTTTAAACCAAATAACACACTAAGGTAGCAATTGGTACTTCTGAAAGACCCAATACTGAAACACAAGAAAAGCGACATCATATGTGCAGTGCAGTGCAGTGAAGCAACAGCACCAACGTATGGCACAGCACAGAAGAGCCAATTCCTCAGGTCAGGACCTTTGAAGGTCATGGTATATGTGTGGATTCAGTTAGATCAACAGACTTAAAGTTTAGTTCTTATGGACATTTCGCTAGTCATCTGACTGGCTTTCTCAATTCAGAATGACTTGTACAAGAACTGTGTGGCAATCATACCCTAGAAAGTCGCAATTAGCACATCACAGATGATAAGGATGATGAATGCAAGGTGTGATTGCATTGTGGCTAAGAGGTGTTATAAACAAAGAAAAGAAGATCCTGCACACTCATGAACACTTCATAGAAAAAATCGTGCTGGGTGCTCCAGTACAGCGGAAAACTGCCAATATTAGAAAAAAAAAAATAAAAAAACTGTGCAACCAGTCTTGCAAACAAAAGGTTTATTCGGACATTACGCCCAACACCAACTGTGACGTTTCGGTGCTGCATGCACCTTCATCAGACATGAACAAACATTGAAAGAGCAGACCGCCCTTTAAATAGACCAGAGACACATGGCCATTCCAATTTTTTGGAATTTATTTTTTTTTAAAAAATGTTTGTAGCCTTCAGCCCTTTGTTTCCGCGGCACTTTCTCATGACGTCAGCAACGTCTGTGATTACACCAAGGAGGCTGTTGATATGGTGAGAAAATGGCTAGGCCAAGACAGCACCCTTATCAGCAGAACAGATCTTAACCCAGAACAGGTTGGGTCCCTAACCACCTATTTCAAATACAGGGATGAGTTCTATAAGCAAAACATGGATGTGCTATGGATCTCCAGTTTCCACTGTTGCAACCTTTACATGGAGAAAGTGGAAACACAGGCGCTTAATACATTAAGGGCATAGCCACCAGCCACTGGTTAGATAAGTGGATGAAACTGGGTTAAAATCTGCCAGAAGGAAGTTCAAGCCTTACAGAACACATTAATGCGATAGACCAGAACATCAAATTTACAAAAGAGAAGTACAAAACAACACACTGACTTTTGGACTGCTTGTAAAAGTCAGGGAGAAGGTAAACTGGAGAAGTAGAGGTTTACAGGAAACCAACCCACACAGATCAGTATTTGAGTTTGACTCCACCACCCTTAGATCACAAGCTGGGTGTCATCAGAACCCACAACACAGAGCAGAGAACATCCCCACTAGCACAATGCAAAGGCTAAAGAAATGAAAAATCGCAGAGGAGCCCTTAAAATTTGTGGATACCAGAGTGGGCCTTTGTCAAAAGAAGTAGAAGGAAAGAAAGAACAAGAAGTACAACAGTGAAGAGTAAAGCAAGACAGGAGGAAGAACATATTCATCCCATATGTAGCAGGGGTCTCCGAGAAATGAAGAAGAATTTTCAAAAAACACTGTATCCCTGTCTGCTTTAAACCAATATACACACTAAGCAGCAATTCCCAATACTGAACACAAGAAACAGCGACATCATATATGCATGCAGTGCAGGTACAGCACCAACGTTGGCACAGCACAGAAGAGCCAATTCCTCAGGTCAGGACCTTTGAAGTTGTAAGTCACTATCCTTTCAAAGGACAGGACGTGGTTCAAGAGAGGTGTTAAGGAGGCCATTTATGTAAAAATAAAGAAACAAGCCTGAATAGAGGTGGGGGGGTTTGATACCAACTGTCTGCCATGTACAATGTTGTTGACACTTACGGGCGTTGCTATAACACCTCTTAGCCACAATGCAATCACGCTTGCATTCATAAGTCCTTAACACCTGGTGATATGCTAATTGGGACTTTCCAGGGTAAATAATTGCCAACAGATTCTTTTACAAGTCATGTGAATTAAGAAAGTCAGTCAGATGAATAGCGAAACGTTTTCAAGAACTAAACTTTAAGTCCAGTTGATCTAACTGAATAAAGACATTTTACTCCTCCTATAATCTTGGGGTTACCATGGCTACCGGTAAGGTAGTCAAATGGGGAGGTAGCTGTTTTAAGACATGTCTCTCATTGCAGGTTGCCAGCATGTCATTGAAACAATACTCCATCCTATCAGAATTTGCTGTTGTTTTCTCCATAGGCTACTGACATCCAGTCCCCTCATAGATTGTTCAATTGCCCTATTGACTCTTCCCTGGTACATAGTCTTCCAAGGGCAGTTATATAATTTAATGCCAGGTCAGAGAGCCAGGCTATAAGGAATTATATTAAAGAGGATCTTGATATGCCACCCTAACGCACCCCTCCACTTCACCGGCGTGTGCTGGTTATTTTTTGTGAAAAAAAATGGATGCGGCGGCGACGTCCTTGATATCATTATAGGTCTCAACAAAAAAATACTATAAAATAGATATCCCTCCCTCTTATGATGACCTGTTTGCTTATTTGTGTGTTGGACCATAGAGGGGCCTTCAACAATCAGGATCGAGAGGAAAATGAATGGAAGACTGCCTTTAACACCAAGATGGCCATTATGAGATCTGTTAATGCCCCAGCACTCTTCTAAGACTTTGTAATGATGTATTTAGAGAGTACCTCAGGAAATTTGTGGTGTCTATCTAGAACGACATCTATATTTTCTTCTAATCTTGAAAAATCATCGTTTTCATGTCAAGTTGGGCCTAGGGAAACTTTGGTTAAACAACTTATACGTGAGTAGAACAACTTGTTTTTTAACTCCAACAATATCTGCATCATCTCTAATTAAGGTCTTAGTATGAAAAAGTAGCAGCAGTCTCCATTGGGTACCTCTTACTACTCTTAAATCACTTTTTAAGGTTCTTGGGCTTTGCCAATTCTTAGAAGATTTATATCCATATCATGATATTGGTAATATCCTCGCAAATAACAAGAACCTGAGTACAACAGGCATGTTGGTCACTCTTTTTCTCCAGGTTTAACTTCAGGATAACCTATACTGAAACACAAGAAAAGCGACATCATATATGCAGTGCAGTGCAGTAACAGCACCAACGTATGGCACAGCACAGAAGAGCCAATTCCTCAGGTCAGGACCTTTGAAGTTGTAATGTCACTATCCTTTCAAAGGAACAAGACTGGTTCAAGAGAGGTGTTAAGGAGGCCATTTATGTAAAAATAAAGAAACCAAGCCTGAATAGAGGTGGGGGGGTTCGATACCAACTGTCTGCCATGTACAATGTTGTTTTGACACCTTACCATGGGCGTTGCTATAACACCTCTTAGCCACAATGCAATCACGCCTTGCATTCATAATGTCCTTAACACCTGTGATATGCTAATTGGGACTTTCCAGGGTACATAATTGCCAACAGATTCTTTTACAAGTCATTGTGAATTAAGAAAGTCAGTCAGATGAATAGCGAAACGTTTTCAAGAACTAAACTTTAAGTCCAGTTGATCTAACTGAATACAACAGACATTTACTCCTCTCCTATAATCTTGGGGTTACCATGGCTACCGGTAAGGTAGTCAAATGGGGAGGTAGCTGTTTTAAGACATGTCTCTCATTGCAGGTTGCCAGCATGTCATTGAAACAACTTACTCCATCCTATCATGAATTTGCTGTTGTATTTTCTCCATAGGCTACTGACATCCAGTCCCCTCATAGATTGTTCAATTGCCCTATTGACCTCTTCCCTGGTACCATGTCTTCCCAAGGGCAGTTATATAATTTAATGCCAGGTCCAGAGAGCCAGGCTATAAGGAATTATATTAAAGAGGATCTTGATATGCACCCCTAACGCACCCCTCCACTTCCCCGGCGTGTGCTGGTTTATTTCTTGTGAAAAAAAATGGATGGCGGGACGAGTCCTTGTATCCATTATAGGCCTCTTAACAAAATTACTATAAAAATAGATATCCCCTCCCTCTTATTGATGACCTGTTTGCTTATTTTGTAGGTGCACAATTTTTGGACCATAGAGGGGCCTTCAACTTAATCAGGATCAGAGAGGAAAATGAATGGAAGACTGCCTTTAACACCAAGGATGGCCATTATGAGTATCTGTTAATGCCCCAGCACTCTTCTAAGACTTTGTTAATGATGTATTTAGAGAGTACCTCAGGAGATTTGTGGTTGTCTATCTAGACGACATTCTTATATTTTCTTCTAATCTTGAAACTCATCGTTTTCATGTCAAGTTGGTCCTAGGGAAACTTTGGTTAAACAACTTATACGCTGAGTTAGAACAACTTGTTTTTTAACTCCAACAATATCTGCATCATCTCTAATTAAGGTCTTAGTATGAAAAAGTAGCAGCAGTCTTCCATTGGGTACCTCTTACTACTCTTAAATCACTTTAAAGGTTCTTGGGCTTTGCCAATTTCTATAGAAGATTTATATCCATATCATGATATTGGTAATATCCTCGCAAATAACAAGAACCTAGAGTACAACAGGCATGTTGGTCACTCTTTTTCTCCAGGTTTAACTTCAGGATCACCTATAAGCCCGGGTCAAAAAAGTAACTTCCCAGAATCCATTTGTCAGTCCAAGGTTCTTCCAGAACCTCTTTTGTCTGCAGATTGTGTCCTTGGTGCTTTTATGTCCACTCCCAGCCTAATGGGTTGACTTTTTCCCTGGGAAACCATCTAACTCTCTTTTTGATCCATTAACTTATCGTTTACAGTTCCTACTTGTTTTTCTGTTTGTTTCTGATTGGTCCTTGGTCCCTTTTTAGTTCCTGCTTCCCCTGGTCCCATTGCCTGTTTATGATAGTTTATGATTAACTCTGACTCGTGGTGTGTTCCTGTACTGTATTCTCCTGTTTTTTTTTAACTCCTGCTTGTTCATCCCCTCTGACTGCTTCCTGCCTGCCCTGACCCCAGACCATGGCCTAACTTTGCTTCTTCTTGACTTTGTTGTACCTTGCTCGGCTGACCGATTATCCTTGTATGACCTCGGCTCTGCTCCTGACTCCGATTTAGTTATCAATCTTGCTTTGGATAGCAATCTCGCTAGTTGTGGCCAGTCTGCCAGTTAAGCTTCCAGTTGTTGCCTTTTGGAGAAGCATGTAGTGTTAGATTGGGATATCTGTGCTGAAGGGATACTAAGGGGGCATTACAGTTACATGAAAATTTTACAAGATTAGCAATACTTTTAAATCACAAATGGTTTTACGTATCCATATAAAGATATTGTATAAAAAGATAGAATAGATAGATAGAGAGTTCTGTTCTATCTAAGCAGAAAAAAAACTGTTTGTCTTAATAAAGTTCAAAATGAGGGTCAAAACTGACCTTTTAAAGGGGGTTCTAGGAAATGACAGACCTCTCCTTAACTAACAATAATATCTCTGACGCATATTTTATTTCATGAAAAAAAGATGATGAAGTTCTCCTAATGTTATGAACTTTTATCTGTTTACATTTAGTAGGAATATTTCACAAAGGATTCACTGTATTTTAAATAACATCTATAGCGTCAGAAGTTGCAGTGTCCATTTGACAAATGAGCTCATTTTAAAACCACTGAATAAGAAACAGACAACTGCCCAGGTCAAAATATGCACATTTAAAACTCTATAACAAATACAGCGAACAAGCACAATAATAAAATCAGACACCATTAGTACCACTCACAAATTATAGGCTAGACATTTTCACAACATCCACTGCTGATTCAATACTGACTAGATAGACAATATACTTTTTAAAGAGCAATAATGAAATCATGTAAAAATAATGAAAATCCAAAATTTTAGATCCTTTCCCCTATCTATGTACAGAATGTAGAGAATCTGTTGGCAATTAATTACCCTGGAAAGTCCCAATTAGCATATGACAGCCAACAGATTATTATAGAAGTCATTCTGAATTGAGAAAGCCAGTCGGATGACTAGCGAAATGTCTTCATTAGTCCACATAGATGTAGCTCCATTAAAAACTATTCTTTGTAAAAAATGTATCAACCAGTTTTCCATGTAAAAATGCATTTTTAAAGGCCAACATGCTTGTAAAGGTTCTCATTCATCCAGGTCATAATATATCTGTTGTATTCAGTTAGATCAACTGGACTTAAAGTTTAGTTCTTGAAGATGTTTTTCTAGTCATCTGACTGGCTTTCTCATTTTAGAATGACTTGTACAAGAATATGTTGGCAAATAAGTACCCTGGAAAGTCCCAATTAGCATGTGACAGCCAGGTGTTAGGGACCTTCTGAATGCAAGGTTTGGATGCATTGAGGCTAAGAGGTGTTATGGAAACTGCCCAGTGTAAGGTGTCAAAACAGCATTGTACATGGCAGGCAGCTTTTACCTGGCATTTTAGAACTGTTCTCCTCAGTACTATTAGCTAAGCTCATCCTCCCCCCTCCTTCCTTCACCTACAGTTCATTTGTAACGTTGTTTCCAAGTAGAGGGAGCTGAGTTCAGGGTCTCTACTCACTACAATGTTACAAATTACAGCAGAACAAGGAGAGCAGTTCAAACACAGCAAGTAAAAGCTGACAGGGAGATGTTAGGGAGAACACTGGGTGCCCTGATTTAACATAGATGTCCTAGCTCTTTTCCTAGGTGACCTAAGCCTAAAAAGAGCCCTCTTCTGTGCTGGGCCATACGTTGGTGCAGTTGCTTCTTGGTCTCTCCCTCATACAAATCAGAGCACTCTTCACTGCACTGCACTGCGTATATAATGTTTGTTGTGTTTATAGGCCAACAGTCCTACGTTTGCAGTATCTCCCCTACTACTGATGTCGAACTTTCAGGTCTATAATTAGCAGGTGTAAAAACAACCATTTTTGAATATTGGTATTACATTTCTTTTTTACATTTTTTTTCACTCGAGAGATATATCTCCAGAAAAAAGATAAAAGTGAACTGAGCTCCCTTAAGGCCTGTGGATGTATTTCATCCAGTCCTTCTCAGTATCCTCTATAATTGTCTTAACCCCATTTTTTTTTTACTATCAATGTACTATATTTTGGTATTGCTTTGTGTAGCTATCAGTTCTTCATTTTTTATACTGGGCATAAGTGTCTACATACAGGCACATGATCTGTAGTGCTCAACAGATCAAAACAAGGTTGCAGCCTTGTTTCCTAGATTCTGACAAACACATAACAGCACAGAGATCCTCCCTGACACAGAACAGGGATTTCAGTGGTATATTCCTTTGTTTTTCACACAAACATTAACATTTTAGTTAAAATTAAAATACAACATCAAAGTCCATTCTTTGATGTACTTTGTGGTGCATTGGAGTAAGCATAGGGAATTGAACCGGCAACTTCATGTATTGTCATGCTAAAAAGCAGCGCTTTTACCTTTAACTTTACAGAAATTCTATGTGGATCCCTACTACACATAGAAATGTTATCTTTTGCAAGTAACATAATGAAACAAACAAACAAAAAGTCTGGGGAATTAAACCTATGACGAATCTGCAAGATTCTGTCTGTCATGTTTGACAGATGGGAGTACAGACTTTCACAATCCTTCTCCCTATATAAAGTATAGGGAGAATGTTCATGACTGCCATACTCCCTACAATTGCGGCCAACACCCTATACTGCCAACAGCAGTATATTTTTTGTCCAAAATGACCATTTCTGCTGCACACCCATTAGCAATATGGAGCCCATTGGAAACAATTGTTTTGGCGTACACACATTAGTGATATAGGGCTTATCCTGTTGGTACCAACGGGATCAGCCCTATAATGCTAATGTGTGTACCCAGCTGAAAACATGCACTCTACCAGAGGTCCCACCACTGTAGATGCATGGAATCCAGACACATTCAGAATCTGTATCTTTTGTTAGGAACAGAATTAAAAAAAAGTAAAATGAGCTGACTATTTTGTATTGCCCCAGGGCCCAAGTGTTCTCCCTATACACAGCCTATATACAGCATAGGGAGAATGCTCGGGACTGTGTGTTACCTTCAGCTGCGGCAGACTCCTCTATATGGAGAAGGCTGTGTGTAATTCACACTGGCTGGTAAATACACTACGGGGTAACAAGCAGCTTCCAAAGTCTTATCAGGGACTTCCATATTGGTGTGTAGAGACTTCTCTACAGAAAATATGTATGTGCATAGAGACAGTGAAAACTGGGGTCAGAGGGCATTGCTCTTTGAAGCCTACATGTTCTGTAAGTTGTACTGGCAACAACATGGAAGCCTTCCTAATTACATAATCTATTACTTACATGTACTAAATGCAACTTAGGATAATCTTACGATGTAAAGGTGTTCGGGAAAGAAAAAATTTAACACTAGGGTTTTAAAAAATCTAAGTATAATTTTTCTTAAATAATATGCCGTAAAGATCCATTTGAGCTTCTTTTAATAGTAACCTTTTTAAATATGACTATATCTTCTCTTATTTCTGCAAAATCAATAAACATATGTAGCATATCGTTCACATTGAGGTTTTGATAAATATTTTTCAGTAATGTGTGGTTTGCAAGGTTAGCATTCCAGCTAAAGAACTCATATAAAACTTTGCACCGAAGGGGGCTTTGAGAAAAGCTACACTGAGCATTTTTAAAGAAATAAATATGATTAAAACCTCAGATAATGACCGTCAATGCACATCAATACAGCCACAATATTTTCCTTTAAATAAAACAGGCCTAGTCATCTTACTCATGGGCATCCTTTTGATATTTTGCAGCTGTGGTTGATATTGGACACCATTGTGCTGTGTAAACTGCATTTACTCTGCATTTACACATTCACATGCACACAGGCTCACACATAACACTTAGGAATACTTCTATCGCCATTTATGATTTTACAATTCTAATAAGTTGTAAAATAACTTTTGCTCCTTACAAGATCTTTCTAAGGAAGAGGAGATCATGACTTAAGCATTGCCTATACTCCGCTTATTGTAAACCATCACCTTATATCTTAACCCTACCCTTCCCTTCTTATCAATAACCACTGACACCTTTGTTTCCTTGGACATTGCTGGCCACAGCTTTATTGTGCATGTTACAAAACACATTTAACTCCTTGAATAAACATTACTTATAAATATATATAATAACCATTAAAGTTAACAAGTTCTATATAAGAACAATTGTTTGTTAAACCAACTTGATGTTAAAGGATAAGTATATTGAAAAAACAAATACAGTTTAAATGGTAGCCCTTTTTTTTTTTTTAGGTCCCTTCAGAACCTTCCTGAGCCCATGGAAAGTGCTGGCCATCTTGGAAGATGAGTGAAGTCCGGTAAGCTCCGCCCCCTGAGTTGCTGGACCTTGTTTCCATCTTGTGTCTAAATCTTCAATGCCAGTTAAGTCTGTGCATGCGCGCGCCACCCGCCGCACGTGCGAGTGATGTCATGACGCATGCGACGTGACGTTAGCGCGCACACGCCGCTGTGTTTTGTGCTTGTATTAGCACGCACGGCGTGATTACATAACCTTCTATTGGGTTTGTCTTGGGCTCTCTTATCACTATTTTTAATCCTTCCCCTAGTGTCACATCCTCACATTAAATTCTACATTCTGCTAATTTGTTCTTACTAATTAGTTCTGACACTCTGAATGCCCCGTAAAATCCCCATGAGAATGCTTAAAGTAATAGCTTAAGCTCATAATCTGACCTAGTTAATGATTTCAGCTGATTAAACAAACCTCCCAAAATTTGTCAAGTTATTGGTCGTCTCTTATCCTCCTTCCTCTTGCCTCTTTTAAAACCTTTACATGCTTGTTTAATAACAAAACTCTTTGTATTGTCTTCCCAGCCCTACAATTTAAACAAAATACTTAGGGCCGCCAAAGTCTTGTCCAACACACTCGGGAAACTTGTTGTGTGAACATGTCCATAACTTTCCACATTAACAAATGTAGCCTGTTTGTGTTTGATCCTTTTTCACTTGCTTCTGCTTCCAGCTGTTTCCAATCTTCCCAGATTTTTTATAACCTGCCCAAGTTGAAGGTGCTAATGAGTTTTTGACCCAGCCATACATTTGTTCTAAACCAGGCTCCACAGCCACTCTGGACATCTCCCCCTTCCTTTTGGCTTCTGGAGCCACTCACCAAAATCTGTCTCACTGGAAGCAAGAGAGCATCTGCAATTTCAATATGCATGTCTGGCATGTGTTTTGCCTTAAATGATATGTTCTTTTGTAAGCATCTTAAGACCAGTTCTGTCAACACTGTCACCACCGGTGGTGAACCTGACGTCATGTTGTTGATCGCATGAACTACCGACATATTATATGACCTAAAGATGACTACTCTATCTTTTAACACGTCACCCCACAATGTAACTGCTACTAGCACTGGGAAAAGCTCTAAAAATGCTGAATTAGTATTAAGCTCTGATCCTCTCCATTTCTTTGGCCACGGTGCTGCACTCCACAAACCTTGCAGGTAAATACCAAATCCTTGTGATCCTGCTGCATCTGAGAATCTGATCCCCTTGTGCCTGCCAATATACCCTCCTGAAATCTGAGGTCTTCTTTTATTGGCTTAGTTACTCGAATATAATGATGTGGGTTTTTAATTTTTGCCGAAGCCATTGCTAGCCTTCTTGCAAAAATTCTCCCCATGGGAATTACCCAACATGTAAAATTTAACATGCCCAGGAATGACTGTAAGAATCTTAATGTTATTTTGTTCGCTCCCAAAGCTGTTTCGATCGTTGTTCGTAGGCTTTCCACTTTGTTGGTAATCTACACTCCTGCTCTACCGAGTCAATCTCTGTTCCTAAGAACACTTAAGCATGTTGTTGGCTCTATCATCTTTTTGGGAGCTAATGTTATACCAAAATGATTCGTCACTTCTTGGAGTGTGACTAATAGCTTTGAACATACTTGAGATCCTGCTGGGCCTACCATTAAATAATCATCAAGGTAGTGCACGCTGGAGTCTAAACCTGTCTGTTGCCTAACCACCCATTGCACAAATGTGCTAAATTTCTCGAATAGCTTGCACGATATGGAGCATCCCATGGGCAATGCCCTATCCACATAATATTGGCCTTCAAACCAGCAACCCAGTAAGTAATTGGATTCTGGGTGTATCGGTAACAACCGTAACGCCGACTGGATATTGCCATGAGTGCTCGTTTACCTGCTTTTTTAATTACTTCTAGCGCTACTTTCAATGAAGTGTACTCTACCAATGCTTTTGAAACCACAATCTCATAATTTCCTGATTTACCCTCTGGGAAGGACAGGTGATGTATTAACCCATAGCTACCTGGATCCTTCTTTGGAAACCACCAGTATCTCATGTGGAGGTTTATCAAAGGGTCCTGCCATTCTTCCTAATTGTATTTCTTTATCCAATTTGTTTTTGACTATTTCAGGGTGTTCTCTAACTGATTTAAAATTTTTACATATAATTCATGGACCTTTCAATTGTGATGGTATCTTAAAGGGCATATCCACCCTCTTTTTCAACTTTTAACATACTGCAGGGCATGTCCCCCCAACCGCTATATTCTTATACCCAAAAACGTTCCCTTCTTTACTTACAGCACCTCGTTCCTTCACTGTTTTTAATTGTACAGTGGGGCCAGTAGTAGGGAAATTTTTAGTTTGGGGGTGGACATGCCCTTTAAAGCCAACACTAAATCACTTTGTCAGAATAGCTGCTTCTTCGACCAAGGGATATAGCCACGGCAACATCTTATCTAGTCTCACTGGTGTCTCCCCCATTTGGATTGTTGCTATTGTTCTGCTGTCTATTTCTTTTGAAGCATCTAGATATGGTGTGTGCTCCTGCGCAAAAGGAGCAGTCATGCCGGAATCTGCAAGCAGCACCAAATCTACATGATCCCTTGTTAAATTGACAACAGACTCCTCTTTTTTGCCCCCTGCTCCCTTGAAGGCTGGTTCCTGCTTGTCTACCCTGAAAGGACTGATTGCCCTGAAAGGACTGGCTTCCCCACAACGAGGCCTCCCGACCACCTTGTAACGATTTATTATTCATGATGCTCATCCAAAGACCTATGTCTCAATGGTCCCACACCAAATCATTGCACACTGCCATTTTTTGTTGGAAAGCCTTGTCGTATAGAAGCCACACCTGTCCTCCGTAGACCCTGTGTGCCTCCCATATTGCATCTAAATAACAAAACAGTGCCTGGCACTGCTCTGGTGTACGTTCTCCTATCACACTACCCAGGATCACAAATGCCTGTAACCAATTTCCAAATGTCCTGGGTATCATTCTGATGCACCTTTTTTTTTTGTCCTCTTCCTTCCTTAATTCTCTAAATCTATCCCACCTATCGAATTTAAATCTTTCTAAAGGCAAGAGTGAAAATATTTCTACAAATTCTTTCTTCCATGTTTTTTCTTTTACTTCTTGTTTAAGATGAAATCCTAGTGGGCCTTCAAAGCAGATGTATGTATGTCGTCTAGCCATGTCTAACTCCCTGCTCTGCACTGTTGAAGCATTAGCTTCCCCTTTCATTTGACAATGATCTTTCTTCTATCCTCTGTAACAAACTCGCTTCCTGCCCCAAACTTAACTGCTGACTTGTTTCGTTCGTTGTCCCCCCCGTCTACAGCATCGACCTGCTAGCCCCCTTATTTTCATTCTGTCCTGTCTCCCAACTTCTCACTTGCACCTCTTGAGTCACTTCTAATCTACCTAGTAAACTCCAAAGATCTGTCATGATGTCCCCCATGTCTGTATTGTGCCTTACCCCTTTGTTTTGTGAATCATGATTCGCTGGTATTAATGTGTGTTAAAGTACCTGTGGGTCTGTAATTTGTCGCTCTAGTTGTTGCATCCAATCCTTGTCCTGCAATAGATCGCTGTAGATCGTCGCTGGGAATTTCTGAATTGAGAACCTCTAGAGTTCGTTTGATTATTCGACAAGTCCTGACCAGATACGGTTGCACTGTGCCTCGACTCCGGGCAAGTTACTGCTTATCCTAATAGATTGTTATCCTGTAATAAATGAAATGGTCTTGTTTGCCAGGCCCTTTCAGCCGCTGTCTCCAGGCCCTTTGAGCCGGTCTTGGTGGGAAATCCTGCTCCTGCCCCTTGCAGCGCTTGAGCATAAGTCGCTAATGGGTATCCCTGGGTAGCTGTTACCACATTTCCCATCTGTCGTGTCGGCTGCCGATTGTGGTGCTTGTGCCGTTGTTTCTAATTGCCTGGCCCAAGCACTCCCTTCCCTGTCCTGGCTCCTTCTTCCTTTTCCTGCTTGCTGGCTGCCTTCCTTACTTGAGGGCCTTACCCTGCCGCCATTACCTTGTTCCATTGTCGGCTCCGCTAGCGCGCTCCCTCTTCCTCCTTACCTGCTCCCTCTATTAGTAATGGGGACAGCACTCACCGCACTGGTAGAAGCTACCTCTTCCTCCCTTTGCTGCTCCCTGCTGCTGGTGTCTGCTGCGTCACTCCCCTTCGCTCCTCTCAATGACCGTTGGCATGCCACCCTTGTCCTCTTTATTTGCAGCTCCTGCACTGGCTGGCACTCCTCGTCCGGCATCGAGCTGGCGGTGATGGACTCAGTCTTGCAGGCTGCCTACTCCTGCGCGGTAGCAACGTTTTCTCTTGGCTTTTTTCTGTGCTGGTATGTCCCTCTTCTGCTGTTCAAGTACTCCTTGTACCCATGCCTTGCTACTTCTCTCCACTTCTTTTTTCAATCCCTCCCATAGCACCTCCATGTTAGCTGACTCCTTTTTACCAGCTCTTCAAGATGTCTCCTGTCCAGATTTCTTCTGACTCCTCCTTTCTTCTTCCCACAATACCCTGCTAACTACCAGTCCCCTGCTCTGTTCGTCCTGCCAAGTCATGCAGCCCCTTGCTCCATTTCTCTCATCCGTGGCTTCTTGATGTTTATCTCCTATCCCCGTCTAATGCTCTTTTATATTTAATCATCAGCCAGCATCTGATTTAACATGAAGAGACCATTATAAACAGAAATGTATGGGGTGGGCTTTAGAAAAATGGGACTTTAAAGCTTTAATTTAACAATTTCTAGTAGTCATCAGTCACGTTATTTCTGGGAGCAGAAGTGGTTAAAGATCCAAATAGACCCAAGGTTATTAATTACCTTTATTTCTTTTACCAGTCACTAGAGATTAGAAAATTGCAGCTATCTGGTACTGCTTGGTGTCATGCAGAGTTTGATCTATTTTGGTATCAGTAGAACATTCAGGCTTTTTGTCCTTGAATCTTTTTATACTCATATCCATCAATGCAAAATAATCCAACAGAGTTGCAACAGTGTACAGATTCAAATTAATTTAAAGGGCTAACTACTACAGATAGCACCTTTATTTATTGATTTACATGCGCTTTTTAAATGAAGCATTACCAAAGCAGTGCTGCTGTTGTGATCTCTTGAATATGTTTTTCATGAATAAAAAGATCTGTTTTTTGAAGTTGCTCTACATTTACAATTGCAATAAATTATGGCAGCTTCAGTGCCAAATATCTACATAATATACTGTTTGAGAAATGGTAAATGCCTGCACAAATATGTTACAAAAATATATTTTTCAATTTATTTGCCTCTTGGTGCACTGAGGTAATTGTGTATGGCTATGCACAAACAGATGTTTTTGTGTATGTGTGTATATTGGGGGCGATACAATATTTTCTTCCGACACACCTCACCTGCCCGAGTTCCCACAATGCAAAAATCCCTCTGCTAACACCTCCTATTCAGTGCCGTAAAGTTTCACGCTACATAGTAATGCAAAACTTCACTAAGGGCGGTTTTGCATCGCTTGCGGTATGCTTTTTCCGACCATTTTCGGAAATGGTGCAGGCAAACTCAGTGTAAAACCCACGCTAACCCGATAATACATTGGATAGCGTGAGTTTTACACTCACTTTTGCGCCCAGTATTGCATCACCCCCATTGTGTATTTGGATAAGAGTTATCATTAAGCTGTGTGTTTTTGTGTCCACACATAACCTTTGAAGCGTTACAAAAATATTAAAATAATGTGTCTCTGTGTCTCACAGATACTTGCATCCTCATACAAAACAACTTTCCTGTGCTTCACACATAAACTCCTGTACCACTACTAAATATCGTGCTATCAAGCGACCTCTGTATCTCCACACCAAATAGCATGTAATTTCCTGACCCTTACACACACTGCTGTATCCCATAACACACATTATGTGCTTTCCTGCACCCAATGACCATGAGGAAGACAATGTCCTTGTACAGGCGAATTGAGTAATTGACGCTACATGAGTGTGCTGATTCTTAACATGGATGGATTCTGATATACTCATCTCAAGAAAGTTCAGATATGGGGTTGAGCAAGGGAAGCTTATTCGGGTGAAGTGTCTCCTAGCTTATGGACCTCCTAGCTCTAGGAGCTTGCTATACATATACTGCTTAGTATTTGCATTCAACTGTAAAGTAACGGAAAGCCCACATGTGACTTTTATATTTGTGTCTACCTCGAACTGACTGCAATAGTATAGTATGCAGGAGTCTATTGCTGCATTGGGATACATCGAACTTTCTTGGATGGATTTAATCACTCCTCCTGCATGCACCTCACTTTCAGCTGAGATTCCTTTGAAATTTTAATATTGGTTATGCCCGGTTTTGTATTGAGGGTCATTTTTTAGGATGAACTTTGATCTTTGGGGTAGGATTATTTCAATTGTGTCTGGGGTGTGTTAAGTTTTAGATTCAGATTTGTGTCAATAAACCATTTTTAATCTAGAGACCTAAGCTTGTGAGAGCTTGATTGGATACTTTGGAGATCTGCCAACTTGTTGGTGGATGTTGCTATTTATTCACCCCATTCCTAACAGTACACAATCCTGCACCCACATACATTACATGCTTCCTTGTGCCTCACACAATTGTATTTTGTCCAGTATTTGTGTGTGCATATGGTTTTAATTGATGTGTTTGTGTAAAAATGTAGCTCACTTGTGCAGTTCCAGCAAGCAGAGGGCAGAGTTTACAGCGCGGGGGGAACAAAGCAAAGTAAGTAATGTTAGGTGCTATTTTTTCACATATAAACTTAGCGTTTGGGGGTGGGATAGGGAGAACAACAGGAAAAAGTCGATCTGGGGATGGACATACCCTTTAACTATTCTAGATTTTCCTCGAAGGTTCATAATTTTATTAAATTCTTTTTTTGTTGTTGTTTCTTCCACTCCTACGACAGAAAAGTATACAATGATTCCACACTGTTTATAACAAAAGTACATTCTGAAATTGTGGAAAGCAGGAGCCTCTGAGCAAAGTGTTTTAACTTTCCGTTCTTTTTAAAATAGGTTTTTATGAATTCATTGTGGCTATGAATAATCCATTACCTAATAGGATAAATGACACACTAATGACATACTAGGAATTTCTGGAAACTAAAATTAAAATTCATTTGATACTTACCCAATCTTTCAAAGACAGTGTTTTGTAGGGGGAAAAAAATCAAAGGGATCTATTCAAGTGTAGATATTTTGCTATTGTCTAAAATGCTAGTCTTTACATTAGGGGTTCACAGTAAACATCACGATTTGTAGAGATTTTTAAACATATATTTTGTCCCAGAAATTAAGCTAGTAAAGTAAAGATTAACCACACTAGAGTATTTTGAACTTTGAAAGGGATGATAGATAATTAACCCTTGCAGTACAATGCATGTAGGTTGAACATGTTGGCATTTCTACCTCTGTTGTAATGCTTGTAGTAAACTATTAATATTTTGCAAATACATTTTTTTTCTAAGTCTTTGTTTGAAATCAAACACTGAAAAAATTGACAGACACAAATGATGGTCAGTACTATCACCTTAGTATTAATTAGCCCAGGCCCCCTGCATAAGTCTTGTCCAGGCCTCTGACAACCCCCCTCTACCCTCCTCAGGGGCACCACAATCCACTGTTTTTAAACAGCTGGTTGTGCGTATGTAGTAAAGGTACATGCTATCATAGGCTGGGGCATATTAATTAAATAGGATTCACATTGGTTGGACCTGTGGTTTGGACCTAACAAAAGGACGTTTCCTGTGAGTGAAATGAACTAGTGTGGAACATGTATAAAGCCCCTTGCTCTAAAGGACCCTGATCTCAAGGACAAAGAAAAAGAAGGCCATTGAAACAAGAATGGCAATTAAACAAGGTTTGTGCATCACTGTGCTGGTGTTGTGTATTAGAAGGGACAGTTTTGTTGGTACCATGCAATGTGCATCCTGCCACACATATAGGAACTTGGAGCAGACGTTCCAGGGGACCTATGTCTGTGTCAGGTGTGAGTGAGTTGCCCGTTTGGAAGCTGAGGTGGAGAGTCTAAGGGGGCGGCTTGCAGCATTACAGGGATTAGCAAATCTGGGGGGACAGCAGGCACTGGCTGGGGTAGTATAGAGGTGGGTGGAAGTGGGACAGGGAAGGTTGAGGGGGAGGTAGTTTTGTTACTAGTTACTAGGGGAAGTGGGGGACGGAAGGGTAGTGTTGCTTCTTCCCAGATTGCCCATCCCAACAGATTTGCTGCCTTGGATGCTGAAGTGGAGGGGGGCAGCTTGGAATTAGCAGTTATGGAGTCACTTGAGCACGCAGGGGACTGCCACCTCTGATACAAGGGAGGAGGAACTTAGGATCAGGAATGCTAGGCAGGTGGTAGTGGTAGGGGACTCCATTATAAGGAAGGTAGATAGGGTAATCTACCGCCAAGACCCTACATGCAGAACTGTGTGTTGCCTGCCTGGTGCTAGGGTTCGGCATGTGGTGGATCGTGTAGGCAGATTATTGGGTGGGGCCGGGTGTGACCCGGCGGTCTTGGTTCGCATTGGTGCCAATGACAAAGTTAGAGGAGGAGGTGAGGTCTTTAAACATGATTTCCAAGAGCTAGGGGCCAAGTTAAAAGCAAGGATCTCCAGGGTAGTGTTTTCAGAAATACTACCGCAGCCACATGCTAAGCCATAGAGACAGCGGGAGCTTAGGAGCATTAATGTGTGGCTAAGAGGGTGGTGTAAGGAAAAATAATTTGGCTTTATAGAACTGGGCAGACTTTGCTGTCTGCTACAGGCTCTTTAGTAGGGATGGTTTGTACCTCACTGATGACGGTGCAGCTGTTTTAGGGGAGAAGATGGCACGAGGGTTGGAGGAGATTTTAAACGAGGTTTGGGGAAGGAGGGTATTAGCAGTGTCACCGGGATAGATAGCCCAGGAGGAAAGCAGGGTGTAGATAGGCCAGTGGTGGGTAGAAAGGGGGGTGGGGCTAGCATAGGGGATAGGGAGGCATGTGTATTAAAGTGTATGAATAAATTACAGGATCATAATCTAAAATGTATGTTTGCAAATGCGAGAAGCCTGGCTGACAGAATGGTTGAATTGGAAATTATGGTGTTGAATGAAAAGTATGATGTAATAGATATAGCAGAAACATGGTTGAACAGTTCTCACGGCTGGGCTGTAAATTTAGAAGGATACGTCTTGTTTAGGCAGGACAGAGAAAAAAAGAAAGGGGGAGGAGTATGTGCAATATGGGTGGAATTAGGCAACAGGAAAGGGGGTAATGTCATTGTTGGTGTCTGCTATAAGCCACCAAATGCTATCAGAGAGGAAGTTAGTCAGCTTCATGTGCAGTTGGCAAGGGCTGCAAGTTTGGGGTGTGTGCTCATTATGGGGCACTTTAATTACCCTGACTTTGATTGGCGTAGTGGAACTGCCATCACAGAAAAAGGTGATGAGTTCCTAAATTTGCTGCAGGATCATTTTCTCTCACAGGTGGTTGAAGTTCCTACTAGAAAAGGAGCTCTGTTGGATCTGGTAATATCTAACATCGTGAAGCGCGTTATAGATATTAAGGTAACTGGAGGCTTAGGGAATAGTGAACATGAAATAGTGTCTTTTGGACTATTTTATCCAAAGGAAAAGTGTGCTGGGTTAACAAAGACTTTTAACCTGGGAAAATTTGCCTTCCCGAAATTAAAAGTCTTTGTTAACCCAGCGCACTTTTCCTTTCGATAAAATAGATTATTTATATAATTAAATTGAACCGGCAACTTCATGTATTGTCATGCTAAAAAGCAGCGCTTTTACCTTTAACTTTACAGAAATTCTATGTGGATCCCTACTACACATAGAAATGTTATCTTTTGCAAGTAACATAATGAAACAAACAAAAAGTCTGGGGAATTAAACCTATGACGAATCTGCAAGATTCTGTCTGTCATGTTTGACAGATGGGAGTACAGACTTTCACAATCCTTCTCCCTATATAAAGTATAGGGAGAATGTTCATGAATGCCATATCCCTACAATTGCGGCGCAACACCCTATACTGCCAACAGCAGTATATTTTTTGTCCAAAATGACCATTTCTGCCGCACACCCATTAGCAATATGGAGCCCATTGGAAACAATTGTTTTGGCGTACACACATTAGTGATATAGGGCTTATCCTGTTGGTACCAACGGGATCAGCCCTATATGCTAATGTGTGTACCCAGCTGAAAACATGCACTCTACCAGAGGACCCACCACTGTAGATGCATGGAATCCGACACATTCAGAATCTGTATCTTTTGTTAGGAACAGAATTAAAAAAAAGTAAAATGAGCTGACTATTTTGTATGCCCCAGGGCCCAAGTGTTCTCCCTATACACAGCCTATATACAGCATAGGGAGAACGCTCGGGACTGTGGTTTACCTTCAGCTGCGGCAGACTCCTCTATATGGAGAAGGCTGTGTGTAATTCACACTGGCTGGTAAATACACTACGGGGTAACAAGCAGCTTTCAAAGTCTTATCAGGGACTTCCATATTGGTGTGTAGAGATTCTCTACAGAAAATATGTATGTGCATAGAGACAGTGAAAACTGGGGTCAGAGGGCATTGCTCTTTGAAGCCTACATGTTCTGTAAGTTGTACTGGCAACAACATGGAAGCCTTCCTAATTACATAATCTATTACTTACATGTACTAAATGCAACTTAGGATAATCTTACGATGTAAAGGTGTTCGGGAAAAGAAAAAATTTAACACTAGGGTTTTAAAAAATCTAAGTATAATTTTTCTTAAATAATATGCCGTAAAGATCCATTTGAGCTTCTTTTAATAGTAACCTTTTAAATATGACTATATCTTCTCTTATTTCTGCAAAATCAATAAACATATGTAGCATATCGTTCACATGAGGTTTTGATAAAATATTTTTCAGTAATGTGTGGTTTGCAAGGTTAGCATTCCAGCTAAAGAACTCATATAAAACTTGCACCGAAGGGGGCTTTGAGAAAAGCATACATGAGCATTTTAAAGAAATAAATATGATTAAAACCCAGATAATGACCATCAATGCACATCAATACAGCCACAATATTTTCCTTAAATAAAACAGGCCTAGTCATCTTAATCATGGGCATCCTTTTGATATTTGCAGCTGTGGTTGATATTGGACACCATTGTGCTGTGTAAACTGCATTTACTCTGCATTTACACATTCACATGCACACAGGCTCACACATAACACTTAGGAATACTTCTATCGCCATTATGATTTTACAATTCTAATAAGTTGTAAAATAACTTTTGCTCATTACAAGATCTTTCTAAGGAAGAGGAGATCATGACTTAAGCATTGCCTATACCCGCTTATTGTAAACCATCACCTATATCTAACCCTACCCTTCCCTTCTTATCAATAAACACTGACACCTTTGTTTCTTGGACATTGTGGCCACAGCTTTATTGTGCATGTTCAAAACACATTTAACTCCTTGAATAACAATTATTAAAAATATATAATAACCATTAAAGTTAACAAGTTCTATATAGAAACATTGTTGTTAAACCAACTTGATGTTAAAGGATAAGTATATGAAAAAACAAATACAGTTTAATGGTAGCCCTTTTTTTTTTTTTAGGTCCCATCAGAACCTTCCTGAGCCCATGGAAAGTGCTGGCCATCTTGGAAGATGAGTGAAGTCCGGTAAGCTCCGCCCCCTGAGAGTTGCTGGACCTGTGTTCCATCTTGTGTCTAAATCTTCAGTGCCAGTTAAGTCGTGCATGCGCGCGCCACCCGCCGCACGTGCGAGTGATGTCATGACGCATGCAACGTGACGTTAGCGCGCACACGCCGCTGTGTTTGTGCTTGTATTAGCACGCACGGCTGGATTACATAACTTCTATTGGGTGTGTCTTGGGCTCTCTTATCACTATTTTAATCCTTCCCCTAGTGTCACATCCTCACATTAAATTCTACATTCTGCTAATTTGTTCTTACTAATTAGTTCTGACACTCTGAATGCCCTGTAAAATCCCCATGAGAATGCTTAAAGTAATAGCTTAAGCTCATAATCTGACCTAGTTAATGATTTCAGCTGATTAAACAAACCTCCCAAAATTTGTCAAGTTATTGGTCGTCTCTTATCCTCCTTCCTCTTGCCTCTTTTAAAACCTTTACATGCTTGTTTAATAACAAAATCTTTGTATTGTCTTCCCAGCCACAATTTAAACAAAATACTTAGGGCCGCCAAAGTCTTGTCCAACACACTCGGGAAACTTGTTGTGTGAACATGTCCATAACTTTCCACATTAAAAATGTAGCCTGTTTGCGTTTGATCCTTTTTCACTTGCTTCTGCTTCCAGCTGTTTCCAATCTTCCCAGATTTTTTATAACCTGCCCAAGTTGAAGGTGCTAATGAGTTTTGACCCCAGCCATACATTTGTTCTAAACCAGGCTCCACAGCCACTCTGGACATCTCCCCCTTCCTTTTGGCTTCGGAGCGCACTCACCAAAATCTGTCTCACTGGAAGCAAGAGAGCATCTGCAATTTCAATATGCATGTCTGGCATGTGTTTTGCCTTAAATGATATGTTCTTTTGTAAGCATCTTAAGACCAGTTCTGTCAACACTGTCACCACCGGTGGTGAACCTGACGTCATGTTGTTGATCGCATGAACTACGACATATTATATGACCTAAAGATGACTACTCTATCTTTTAAAGCGTCACCCCACAATGTAACTGCTACTAGCACTGGGAAAAGTTCTAAAAATGCTGAATTAGTATTAAGCTCTGATCCTCTCCATTTCTTTGGCCACGGTGCAGCACTCCACAAACCTTGCAGGTAAATACCAAATCCTTGTGATCCGCTGCATCTGAGAATCTGATCCCCTTGTGCCTGCCAATATACCCTCCTGAAATTGAGGTCTTCTTTTATTGGCTTAGTTACTCGAATAATGATGTGGGTTTTTAATTTTTGCCGAAGCCATTGCTAGCCTTCTTGCAAAAATTCTCCCCATGGGAATTACCCAACATGTAAAATTTAACATGCCCAGGAATGACTGTAGAATCTTAATGTATTTTTGTTCGCTCCCAAAGCTGTTTCGATCGTTGTTTGTAGGCTTTCCACTTTGTTGGTAATCTACACCCCTGCTCTACAGAGTCATCTTTTTGGGATTGGAGCTAATGTTATACCAAAATGATTCGTCACTTCTTGGAGTGTGACTAATAGCTTTGAACATACTTGAGATCCTGCTGGGCCTACCATTAAATAATCATCAAGGTAGTGCACGCTGGAGTCTAAACCTGTCTGTTGCCTAACCACCCATTGCACAAATGTGCTAAATTTCTTGAATAGCTTGCACGATATGGAGCATCCCATGGGCAATGCCCTATCCACATAATATTGGCCTTCAAACCAGCAACCCAGTAAGTAATTGGATTCTGGGTGATCGGTAACAACCGTAACGCCGACTGGATATTGCCATGAGTGCTCGTTTACCTGCTTTTTTAATTACTTCTAGCGCTACTTTCAATGAAGTGTACTCTACCAATGCTTTTGAAACCACAATCTCAACATTTCCTGATTTACCCTCTGGGAAGGACAGGTGATGTATTAACCCATAGCTACCTGGATCCTTCTTTGGAAACCACCAGTGTCCATGTGGAGGTTTATCAAAGGGTCCTGCCATTCTTCCTAATTGTTTCTTTATCCAATTTGTTTTGACTATTTCAGGGTGTTCTCTAACTGATTTAAAATTTTTACATATAATTCTTGGACCTTTCAATTGTGATGGTATCTTAAAGGGCATATCCACCCTCTTTTTCAACTTTTAACATTGCAGGGCATGTCCCCCCAACCGCTATATTCTTATACCCAAAACGTTCCCTTCTTTACTTACAGCACCTCGTTCCTTCACTGTTTTAATTGTACAGTGGGGCCAGTAGTAGGGAAATTTTTAGTTTGGGGGGTGGACATGCCCTTTAAAGCCAAACACTAAATCACTTTGTCAGAATAGCTGCTTCTTCGACCAAGGGATATAGCCACGGCAACATCTTATCTAGTCTCACTGGTGTCTCCCCCATTGGATTGTTGCTATTGTTCTGCTGTCTATTTCTTTTGAAGCATCTAGATATGGTGTGTGCTCCTGCGCAAAAGGAGCAGTCATGCCGGAATCTGCAAGCAGCACCAAATCTACATGATCCCTTGTTAAATTGACAACAGACTCCTCTTTTTTGCCCCCTGCTCCCTTGAAGGCTGGTTCCTGCTTGTCTACCCTGAAAGGACTGGCTTCCCCACAACGAGGCCTCCCGACCACCTTGTAACGATTTATTATTCATGATGCTCATCCAAAGACCTATGTCTCAATGGTCCCACACCAAATCATTGCACACTGCCATTTTTGTTGGAAAGCCTTGTCGTATAGAAGCCACACCTGTCCTCCGTAGACCCTGTGTGCCTCCCATATTGCATCTAAATACAAAACAGTGCCTGGCACTGTTGGTGTACGTTCTCATCACACTACCAGGATCACAAATGCCTGTAACCAATTTCCAAATGTCCTGGGTATCATTCTGATGCACCTTTTTTTTGTCCTCTTCCTTCCTTAATTCTCTAAATCTATCCACCTATCAATTTAAATCTTTCTAAAGGCAAGAGTGAAAATATTTCTACAAATTCTTTCTTCCATGTTTTTTCTTTTACTTCTTGTTTAAGATGAAATCCTAGTGGGCCTTCAAAGCAGATGTATGTATGTCGTCTAGCCATGTCTAACTCCCTGCTCTGCACTGTTGAAGCATTAGCTTCCCTTTCATTTGACAATGATCTTTCTTTATCCCTGTAACAAACTCGCTTCCTGCCCCAAACTTAACTGCTGACTTGTTTCGTTCGTTGTCCCCCCCGTCTACAGCATCGACCTGCTAGCCCCCTTATTTTCATTCTGTCCTGTCTCCCAACTTCTCACTTGCACCTCTTGAGTCACTTCTAATCTACCTAGTAAACTCCAAAGATCTGTCATGATGTCCCCCATGTCTGTATTGTGCCTTACCCCTTTGTTTGTGAATCATGATTCGCTGGTATTAATGTGTGTTAAAGTACCTGTGGGTCGTTAATTTGTCGCTCTAGTTGTTGCATCCAATCTTGTCCGCAATAGATCGCTGTAGATCGTCGCTGGGAATTTCTGAATTGAGAACCTCTAGAGTTCGTTTGATTATTCGACAAGTCCTGACCAGATACGGTTGCACTGTGCCTCGACTCCGGGCAAGTTACTGCTTCTCCTAATAGATTGTTATCCTGTAATAAATGAAATGGTCTGTTTGCCAGGCCTTTTCAGCCGCTGTCTCCAGGCCCTTTGAGCCGGTCTTGGTGGGAAATCCTGCTCCTGCCCCTTGCAGCGCTTGAGCATAAGTCGTAATGGGTATCCTGGGTAGCTGTTACCACATTTCCCATCTGTCGTGTCGGCTGCCGATGTGGTGCTTGTGCCGTTGTTTCTAATTCCTGGCCCAAGCACTCCCTTCCCTGTCCTGGCTCTCTTCCTTTCCTGCTTGCTGGCTGCCTTCCTTACTGAGGCCTTACCCTGCCGCCATTACCTTGTTCCATTGTCAGCTCCGCTAGCGCGCTCCCTCTTCCTCCTTACCTGCTCCCTCTATTAGTAATGGGGACAGCACTCACCGCACTGGTAGAAGCTACCTCTTCCTCCCTTTGCTGCTCCCTGCTGCTGGTGTCTGCTGCGTCACTCCCCTTCGCTCCTCTCAATGACCGTTGGCATGCCACCCTGTCCTCTTTATTTGCAGCTCCTGCACTGGCTGGCACTCCTCGTCCGGCATCGAGCTGGCGGTGATGGACTCAGTCTTGACGGCTGCCTTCCTGCGCGGTAGCAAAGTTTTCTCTGGCTTTTTTCTGCGCTGGTATGTCCCTCTTCTGCTGTTCAAGTACTCGTACCCATGCCTTGCTACTTCTCTCCACTTCTTTTTCAATCCCTCCCATAGACACCTCCATGTTAGCTGACTCCTTTTTACCAGCTCTTCAAGATGTCTCCTGTCCAGATTTCTTCTTGACTCTCCTCTCTTCTTCCCACAATACCCTGCTAACTACCAGTCCCTGCTCTGTTCGTCCTGCCAAGTCATGCAGCCCCTTGTCCATTTCTCTCATCCGTGGCCTTCGTGTGTTATCTCCTATCCCCGTCTAATGCTCTTTTATATTTAATATCAGCCAGCATCTGATTTAACATGAAAGACCATTATAAACAGAATGTATGGGGTGGGCTTTAGAAAAATGGGACTTTAAAGCTTTAATTTAACAATTTCTAGTAGTCATCAGTCACGTTATTTCTGGGAGCAGAAGTGGTTAAAGATCCAAATAGACCCAAGGTTATTAATTACCTTTATCTTTTACCAGTCACTAGAGATTAGAAAATTGCAGCTATCTGGTACTGCTTGGACTGCAAGAGTTTGATCTATTTTGGTTACAGTAGAACATTCAGGCTTTTTGTCCTTGAATCTTTTATACTCATATCCATCAATGCAAAATAATCCAACAGAGTTGCAACAGTGTTACAGATTCAAATTAATTTAAAGGGCTAACTACTACAGATAGCACCTTTATTTATTGATTTACATGCGCTTTTTAAATGAAGCATTACCAAAGCAGTGCTGCTGTTTGTGATCTCTTGAATATGTTTTTCATGAATAAAAAGATCTGTTTTTTGAAGTTGCTCTACATTTACAATTGCAATAAATTATGGCAGCTTCAGTGCCAAATATCTACATAATATACTGTTTGAGAAATGGTAAATGCCTGCACAAATATGTTACAAAAATATATTTTTCAATTTATTTGCCTCTGGTGCACTGAGTAATTGTGTATGGCTATGCACAAACAGAGTGTTTTGTTGTATGTGTGTATATTGGGGGCGATGCAATATTTTCTTCCGACACACCTCACCTGCCCGAGTTCCCACAATGCAAAAATCCCTCTGCTAAACACCTCCTATTCAGTGCCGTAAAGTTTCACGCTACATAGTAATGCAAAACTTCACTAAGGGCGGTTTTGCATCGCTTGCGGTATGCTTTTTCCGACCATTTTCGGAAATGGTGCAGGCAAACTCAGTGTAAAACCCACGCTAACCCGATAATACATTGGATAGCGTGAGTTTTACACTGACTTTTGCGCCCAATATTGCATCACCCCATTGTGTATTTGGATAAGAGTTATCATTAAGCTGTGTGTTTTTGTGTCCACACATAACCTTTGAAGCGTTACAAAAATATTAAAATAATGTGTCTCTGTGTCTCACAGATACTTGCATCCTCATACAAAACAACTTTCCTGTGCTTCACACATAAACTCCTGTCCCACTACTAAATATCGTGCTATCAAGCGACCTCTGTATCTCCACACCAAATAGCATATAATTTCCTGACCCTTACACACACTGCTGTATCCCATAACACACATTATGTGCTTTCCTGCACCCAATGACCATGAGGAAGACAATGTCCTTGTACAGGCGAAATTGAGTAATGGACTTAACATGGATGGATTCTGATATACTCATCTCAAGAAAGTTCAGATATGGGGTTGAGCAAGGGAAGATATTCGGGTGAAGGTCTCCTAGCTTAGGACCTCCTAGCTCTAGGAGCTTGTATACATATACTGCTTAGTATTTGCATTCAACTGTAAAGTAACGGAAAGCCCACACGTGACTTTTTATTTGTGTCTACCTTGAACTGACTGCAATAGTATAGTATGCAGGAGTCTATTGCTGCATTGGGATACATCGAACTTTCTTGGATGGATTTAATCACTCCTCCTGCATGCACCTCACTTTCAGCTGAGATTCCTTTGAAATTTTAATATTGGTTATGCCCGGTTTTGTATTGAGGGTCATTTTTTAGGATGAACTTTGATCTTTGGGGTAGGATTATTTCAATTGTGTCTGGGTGTGTTAAGTTTTAGATTCAGATTTGTGTCAATAAACCATTTTTAATCTAGAGACCTAAGCTTGTGAGAGCTTGATTGGATACTTTGGAGATCTGCCAACTTGTTGGTGGATGTTGCTATTTATTCACCCCATTCTAACAGTACACAATCCTGCACCCACATACATTACATGCTTCCTTGTGCCTCACACAATTGTATTTTGTCCAGTATTTGTGTGTGCATATGGTTTTATTGATGTGTTTGTGTAAAAATGTAGCTCACTTGTGCAGTTCCAGCAAGCAGAGGGCCGAGTTTACAGCGCGGGGGGAACAAAGCAAAGTAAGTAATGTTAGGTGCTATTTTTTCACATATAAACTTAGGGTTTGGGGGTGGGATAGGGAGAACAACAGGAAAAAGTCGATCTGGGGATGGACATACCCTTAACTATTCTAGATTTCCTCGAAGGTTCATAATTTTATTAAATTCTTTTTTGTTGTTGTTTCTTCCACTCCTAGACAGAAAAAGTATACAATGATTCCACACTGTTTATAACAAAAGTACATTCTGAAATTGTGGAAAGCAGGAGCCTCTGAGCAAAGTGTTTTAATTTCCGTTCTTTTTAAAATAGGTTTTATGAATTCATTGGGGTATGAATAATCCATTACCTAATAGGATAAATGACACACTAATGACATACTAGGAATTTCTGGAAACTAAAATTAAAATTCATTGATACTTACCCAATCTTTCAAAGACAGTGTTTTGTAGGGGGAGAAAAATCAAAGGGATCTATTCACAGTGTAGATATTTTGCTATTGTCTAAAATGCTAGTCTTTACATTAGGGGTTCACAGTAAACATCACGATTTGTAGAGATTTTTAAACATATATTTTGTCCCAGAAATTAAGCTAGTAAAGTAAAGATTAACCACACTAGAGTATTTTGAACTTTGAAAGGGATGATAGATAATTAACCCTTGCAGTACAATCATGTAGGTTGAACATGTTGGCATTTCTACCTCTGTTGTAATGCTTGTAGTAAACTATTAATATTTTGCAAATATTTTTTTTCTAAGTCTTTGTTTGAAATCAAACACTGAAAAAATTGACAGACACAAATGATGGTCAGTACTATCACCTTAGTATTAATTAGCCCGGCCCCTGCATAAGTCTGTCCAGGCCTCTGACAACCCCCCTCTACCCCTCCTCAGGGGCACCACAATCAACTGTTTTTAAACAGCTGGTTGTGCGTATGTAGTAAAGGTAATGCTATCATAGGCTGGGGCCTATTAATTAAATAGGATTCACATTGGTTGGACCTGTGGTTTGGACCTAACAAAAGGACGTTTCCTGTGAGTGAAATGAACTAGTGTGGAACGTATTAAAGCCCCTGCTCTAAAGGACCCTGATCTCAAGGACAAAGAAAAAGAGGCCATTGAAACAAGAATGGCAATAAACAAGGTTTGTGCATCACTGTGCTGTGTGTGTGTATTAGAAGGGACAGTTTTGTTGGTACCATGCAATGTGCATCCTGCCACACATATAGGAACTTGGAGCAGACGTTCCAGGGGACCTATGTCTGTGTCAGGGGGGAGTGAGTTGCCCGTTTGGAAGCTGAGGTGGAGAGTCTAAGGGGGCGGCTTGCAGCATACAGGGATTAGCAAATCTGGGGGGACAGAGAGCACTGGCTGAGGTAGTATAGAGGTGGTGGGAAGTGGGACAGGGAGGTTGAGGGGGAGGTAGTTTTTGTTACTAGTTACTAGGGGAAGTGGGGGACGGAAGGGTAGTGTTGCTTCTTCCCAGATTGCCCATCCCAACAGATTTGCTGCCTTGGATGATGAAGTGGAGGGGGCAGCTTGGAATTAGCAGTTATGGAGTCACTTGAGCACGCAGGGGACTGCCACCTCTGATGCAAGGGAGGAGGAACTTAGGATCAGGAACGTAGGCAGTGGGAGTGGTAGGGGACTCCATATAAGGAAGGTAGATAGGGTAATCTACCGCCAAGACCCTACATGCCGAACTGTGTGTTGCCTGCTGGTGCTAGGGTTCGGCATGTGGTGGATCGTGTAGGCAGATTATTGGGTGGGGCTGGGTGTGACCCGGCGGTTCTGGTTCGCATTGGTGCCAATGACAAAGTTAGAGGAGGAGGTGAGGTCTTTAAACTGATTTCCAAGAGCTAGGGGCCAAGTTAAAAGCAAGGATCTCCAGGGTAGTGTTTTCAGAAATACTACCGCAGCCACATGCTAAGCCATAGAGAGACAGCGGGAGCTTAGGAGCATTAATGTGTGGCTAAGAGGGTGGTGTAAGGAAAAATAATTTGGCTTTATAGAGAACTGGGCAGACTTTGCTGTCTGCTACAGGCTCTTTAGTAGGGATGGTTTGTACCTCACTGATGATGGTGCAGCTGTTTTAGGGGAGAAGATGGCACGAGGGTTGGAGGAGATTTAAAACAAGGTTTGGGGAAGGAGGGTATTAGCAGTGTCACCGGATAGATAGCCCAGGAGGAAAGCAGGGTGTAGATAGGCCAGTGGTGGGTAGAAAGGGGGTGGGGCTAGCATAGGGGATAGGGAGGCATGTGTATTAAAGTGTATGAATAAATTACAGGATCATAATCTAAAATGTATGTTTGCAAATGCGAGAAGCCTGGCTGACAGAATGGTTGAATTGGAAGTTATGGTGTTGAATGAAAAAGTGATGTAATAGATATAGCAGAAACATGGTTGAACAGTTCTCACGGCTGGGCTGTAAATTTAGAAGGATACGTCTTGTTTAGGCAGGACAGAGAAAAAAAGAAAGGAGGGGGAGGAGTAGTATGTGCAATATGGGTGGATTAGGCAACAGGAAAAAAGGGGGGGTAATGTCATTGTTGGTGTCTGCTATAAGCACCAAATGCTATCAGAGAGGAGAGTAGAAGTTAGTCAGCTTCATGTGCAGTTGGCAAGGGCTGCAAGTTTGGGGTGTGGGCTCATTATGGGGCACTTTAATTACCCTGACTTTGATTGGCGTAGTGGAACTGCCATCACAGAAAAAGGTGATGAGTTCCTAAATTTGCTGCAGGTCATTTTCTCTCACAGGTGGTTGGTTGAAGTTCCTACTAGAAAGGAGCTCTGTTGGGATCCGAGTAATATCTACATCATGAAGCGCGTTATAGATATTAAGGTAACTGGAGGCTTAGGGAATAGTGAACATGAAATAGTGTCTTTTGGACTATTTTATCCAAAGGAAAAGTGTGCTGGGTTAACAAAGACTTTTAATTTTGGGAAGGCAAATTTTCCCAGGTTAAAAGTAACTCTTCAGAATGTAAACTGGGATAATGTATTATCAGGTAAAGGTACTGAACAGAAGTGGACTGTGTTTAAGGGGAATTTAAGACAGTTCACACCTAAATTTATACCCTTGGTAAATAAATGTAAAAAAAATAAATCTGCGCCCATGTGGCTGAATTCTGATGTAAAGAGGCAAATGGAAAGGAAGAAAAAGGTATTTAAAACCTTTAATTCAGAGGAAACGGAAAGGAAAATGTACAAGAAAAACTGTAACAAGGAGTGTAAGAAAGCAATCAAACTAGCTAAAATTAATAATGAAGTTAGGATAGCTGAATAAAGCATCACTAAGCCTAAATTTTTTTAAGTATACTAATAGTAAGAAGATGAGGACTGAGAACCACTGGCACCATTAATTAATGGGGATAAGTTAGTTACGCTGGATGGCGATAAAGCAAATGTCTTGAATATTTTCTTTTCTCTGTATACACTATAGATGATCCAAGTACAGATAACATAGAGTATAGTAGTAATAATGGTATAAAAGATTCAAGTGCACTTCGGTTAACCAGGGATATGCTACAGAAAGAACTAAATAATGTTATTATTAATAAATCTCCTGAACCGGATTAAAATACATTCTCGGGTACTTTTACTAAGTTTAGTTTTGTGGTTTTTTTTGCCTTCCTCTGGATCAACAGTTAAGCAGGAAATGAGGATATTGCTAGATGGGTTGAACTGGATGGACGTATGTCTTTATTAAACCTCAAATACTATACTATTTGTTAGATTATTCATAGGGTTTTTACAAATTTCAGGAAACTGTAAACTTTTACAAAGAACTGTGTCTGGAAATGTTTATGTATGAATTACATTATGGCACCCTTAAATAGCTGATGGTGTGCATATTTTTTTTTTTACAAAGTTAGATATATATATATATATTCTGTAGATAGATAGACCAGTGTATAATTTGAAAACCAGCAGGGTGTTCCCTTACATACTCTACATGCAAACAATGTTTTAGCTGTTATTGCCCTTGTACCTTAACCTCTTTTGGAGCTATTTCCTAGCTTCATCTTTGTAAATACTGACTAAAGTTATATTTAGTTAAATAAATATGGAAATTGTTCAAATACAAAGGTGTCTGATTTTTTTTTTTTTTTTTCAGCAATGGCAAATATTATTGGCAACATAAGAGAACACACAGAATTGTCTGGCCCTGAAAGGATTAAAAGCCCATATCAAAAACACCAATGGTCACTGAATTTTATTTTGTTATGCTGATGATACATAGATTGTTGATCTTTGATCTATGGTGCATTGATTATTGAAAGAAAGTAATAAAGGTATATATGTAAGTGTAAATAAATAGATACACAAATCTAATTAAGAGGAATCTATTGTATACATGTACTGTATACAGCCGAACACCACTTAGACCCAAGATTTTTTCTTTCTGCAAATAGAGGATTTTAATGCTGTAAAATTTTGTGAATTTGTGAACTGGTGGTGTCAGGAACCTTAAAATCTCCCTTACAGCCCCAAGTAAAACATAACCTTTACCGGTATTGAAAAAAAAAGCAAATATTGTCTACTTTTTCAAACACAGAAAGAAAGGTGATCTTACTATGAATAGAGATGAGTCCAGGTATCGAAGCAAACTTGTTCTTGATTCATTACTGGCGTTTTCAAAATCTGTAGATCTGGCAGATAATTCAAAGTCTGTGTGTCGAAAGGTGAAAATTGTGGCCGAAAAGTAAAAAATATTAAACTAAAATTTCAAAAATTCTGTTTCAACTGGGTCCAAATTAGATTTTTGGATTTTCGAAAATTTAATTTCTGCAGAACTACTGGACGGATGAAAATCCCCAGTATCGTTCATCTCTAATTATGAATATTTAAATACAGTTACTTGAACAGCGAAATTACTGTACTTTCTATTTCTTCTTCTCTTTTATCCTTTCTATTTTTCTTCTCTGAAAGTTTATCTGCTAGAGAAGGTTCTTATTCATCCAGGTCATCGTTTATCTGTTGTGATCAACTGAACTTAAAGTTTAGTTCTTGAAGAGGTTTCGCTAGTCATCCGACTGGCTTTCTCAATTCAGAATGACTTGTACAAGAATCTGTTGACCATATAAGTACCTTTGAAAGTCTCAATTAGCATATGACAGCCAGGTGCTAGGGACCTTCTGAATGCAAGGTGAGGATGCATTGAGGCTAAGGGGTGTTTTTGAAACTGCCCAGGGTAAGGTGTCAAAACAGCATTGTACATGGCAGAAAGTTGGTGTCAAATCCGCCCACCTTGGTTTCTTCATTTTTTACATAAATGGCCTCCTTGACACCTCTCTTAAACATGTTAATTTGACATGATGTTGACATTACAATCTTCAAAGGAATGTCCCTTTTCCTTAAGGTTGCAGGTATAAGGCTGAGTTCTGACCCAAGCAATTGGCTCTTTTTTGCTGGGCCATACGTTGGTGCAGTTGCTGTTTAGTCTCCCCCACATACAAATCAGAGCACCCTTCACTGCACTGCACTGCGTAAATGATGTTGCTTCTCTTGTGTTTCGATACTGGGTCTTTTGGATGTACCAATTGCTGCCTCAGTGTGTTTTTGGGTACTTCAAGGGTACTTATATTGCCAACAGCTTCTTGTACAAGTCATTCTGAATTGAGAAAGCCAGTTGGTTGACTTGCGAAATGTCTTCAAGAACTAAACTTTTAGTCCAGTTGAACAGAATACAACAGATTTACCAGCTAGAGACACACATTTCCGTGCAGACATGTGGGACAAAGGAGAAACTGACAATAATGTGTCCAATTCAGGGTCATGTGATGAAATCAAATCCCACTTGTCACTAGTCCAAGGCTACACTCACTACACACTGTGTCTTTATGAGAAAACCACATATCTACACAAATACTGTATCTGGTGCATTTAGTTAGATATACTGTACTTGAAGTTTACAGTAGTTGATCTAACACACAAATATAATTTCAAAATAAAAGTATTAAAAGGTAAAAAATAAAAGCACAATATTACATATATAAAGTACAATATATGTATTTAGAATGAAGTATGATATATACTTTGATAGCAGGGATTTCCATCTTGTGGTCCTCCATATGTTTGAAAACTTACAAGTCCTCATATATTACCCTGTTTATCCACCATGGATCGTTGCTCCCATCTGCTATCAAACACTCTGCCAGTGGTACAAATTTTCAATATTCCTTTCAAAAGAGACAGCTGGGAGCTATCGTGAAAATACATTTTTATTCACCCATCTTTATACAAATGGCAACATTTCGGACAAATCTCTGCCCTTTTTCAAACCTTAAACAAGTGACTAAACAAACCTAACTTTTATACAGTGCATAGTGTTACACCCCTCCAAGTGATTATTCAATTAACCAATTAATGTCACAAACATCAAAGTGCATATGTTTAAAGTGATATTGTGAACCGTTCAATACTTTCTTTATAAAGTGCCTTCATGTTAAAAGTGCTAATATCTATTTATAATTTTCTTGCATAAAGTTGCATAGTGATACATAAGTTATACTAAAAATTACATAGTGATACACATAGGTTACTTTAAAAACATACTTAGTTAAAAGCAATCTTTAACATTTCTTAAGGATAAATATACATGTACATAAATACATATATCTTTATAGGCATTAACCATTTTCATAACTTAAGTTTGTTATTCCTAGTCACCCTTATTTGTATATATCTGCTTTCCCCTGTATCATATAAATACTACTGGTGTATACTCTTTATTTATCTCCCTTGGCATAAAGTATCTAATCTATTTATCCATTTCATTTCCAGTTCCTGTAATTTCTTGATCCTATTTCCTCCCCTCCTCAGGGGGGGGTACTTGATCAATCATTTGAAATTTCAGTTGACTCACATTATGTTTCTCTGTACAGAAGTGTTGTGGTATTGGTAAATAAATGCATGCTCTCTGTATAGTCGATTTGTGTTGTGTGATCCGATTTTTAACTGCTTGTGTTGTCTCTCCTACATAAAGTAAACTGCGGGGACATTTTAAAATATAAATTACATAAGAAGAATTGCAAGTAAAACAACATTTATGTAGAATTTCTTCCCACTATGCGGGTGAAGGAATCCCCCCCCCCCCCTCTTTTTAGCTGTTTTTTTTTTTTTTTATGCCTTCCTCCAGATCAACTGTTATGTAGGGTTAAAAAGGAGGATGAAAAGGTTGGACTTGATGGACATATGTCTTTATTCAACCTCAATTACTATGTTACTATGATACACAGACACATCCCTTACGTTTCCATGGCAAACATAAATAAACCATCAAAATGTTAGTTTTATGGTTTTAAAGCGCAAAAACATACCCCCTTACACCACACAGACAATATATGTATTTAATCAAAACAATTTTTGAAATCTAAATTCCCTTTTTTATTGCCAAGATTATTGTTTTAAAGCCTGCAACACACACACACATTTCATTCTAAAGTGCAGATTTTCAAGCCAAATTCTAAGTTTATACTAAAAGGAGAATAATTGTGCATTTAAAGCTTCTATAAAGAGCAGCAGCACTAAGAAAACTGCTTCTGCCAGTATTCCTGAGTGCTTTAGTACTATCTTTAATACACGAATGCCCAGGGCACTAACCTGGCAGATAAAACTGTACGTGCTGTAGCTCCTCAACAAAACAATATTAGGAGATAATCCTAATCCTGCCTCTCTGTCCCAGGTACTTTTCATTTTAAAAAGGTTGTTTCTACGGTATAGCTATCCATTAAATTTTCTAGTTTTTTTTTTCTGGCTTTATATTATTTGTAGTATCACAGTACACACAGCAAAATGTGGAGAAAAGAATCATAATTTTGGGAAAAAAATATATCTACACTTTCTCTTTCATTTTTAAGATAAGAATTTGTTTGTGACAAAGCCATCAACACTTTATAAACTAATGAAATAATAATTCAGACAGTCTGTCTTTGTTGATCTCATTTCACAAAAAGAAATGTAAATCAAAGGGTCATGCTAGAAATACAAATAGCCCAAAGGGAAAAAATAAAATATCTGGAACATTTTGTGTTAAGCTTCTGTTTTTAATTGTTTTTGAACTTATAAATAGAAATATGAATTTAGTTTGGGGAAATACTTTTCATGATAATTTTAGTAACCGCATTTTATCAATAAATCCCAGAGAAAGTTAATATGCAAACATTTATTTTGTATTAAAAATTTACAGGAGGATTTAATAAAAGTTCTTATCGTTTAAAATAGTGCTGATTTTGCCCCAACCAATCAGATCTTATTTAACATTTGAAAGCTAACATCTAATTGGTTGGGGTAAAATTATCACCATTTTTAACGATAAGCACTTTTATTGAATAACCCTGTTCATTTGCAAAAAGAGAGAATTAGTGAAGATCTGCTGTGCAGATCAATAGACCAGGGAGGACTTTGAGTCCTCCATCTTTATAAATACAATGTGGCAACTCTGCCAACTCAGGTAGCACAAATGGTGCTGGCATGCACAATTTCCTCCCCACTGGGGAATCAGATATTCTAGCCCTGCAACATATTGATTCAATTGTCTGGATTTCACCTAAAAAGAAGCAGTTACTTAATAGGACAAGCCCCTTAACACAACATTCCTTGTAGCTATGAGATAAAGTTAAATCAAAAAGTCAGCTTGTTAATTCTCTCTTCTTATTGGCTACAGTCACTCACACTCCAGGATTACGACTGTGCTAAGTTTTTTTATTGTTTATTGAAATTAATAAAGAATTTCAATAACAACATCTGTATGTCAGTACAGTTATATGGTAAAATTCAAAAGGCAATGTTGCATATTATTACATATTGTTTTACGTAGTTATTATATTATTTATACATATGTTACACAAGGGCAACGTGGGAAAAAAATAGTAGTAGTTGATGTAAAGGACATCCATGGCCTTATGCTAGGACTTAATAGTGAAAAAGAATTTGATTATTATTCTAGATGGAGATTATAGTACTGTGAATAATTTCAAGGTTTGTATGAGGGAAGTTAGAGGTGGAGGAGGGAAGGACCTCATGGTGCACCTGATGCTCAACTAAGCATATTTAGCACTCATCTATCCCATTCCCAGCCCAGCCCCTTGCAATCCTTGCCACACAGATCAGATAGAGTCAAATTTACCTACAGTACCTCTCCTAAAGTAGATTAGTCTAAGCATGGGTAGCATTTTATCTATCATCGTTTTCCATGCTTTGAATCAAGGGGTGTGTGGGGACATCTAGGTAAGTATTATAGCAAGCCTGGTATAGAAGAGGGTTTCTCTAAGGAGAAGTTAGTGTCTACTCCAGTCATCAACATCTGGAATTCTCAGAACACATAATTTAGGCTTCACAGGGACCATGGTTTCTTATATTCTGGATAGGTGTGTAGTAACTTTGTTTCAGAATCTTTGTACTTTATCACATGCCCAGATCAAATGCTAGATGTTGACATTTGTATTGTGACTTTCGGGGCAATCTGAGTTGTAGGAGGCAGACATACGTGAATTTCGTAGAGGTGTATTGTATACATGGCACATTATGTAGAACTGCATTAATCTACTGGGACTGAGTCTAGACCATTTATTACGGTAACTAAGGTGTTTGTGCCCTCTGCGAGCCTGTTTGGTCAGTATGTATTAACTTATCATTAGCATTATTTTTTTCATATGATTGGCAAGAATGTTAGATAGAATTTTATAATCTATATTAAGTAAGGATATTGGCCAGTAAGATTCAAAGTCTGTGGGGTTTTTACCTGTTTTTTGTCTCCAGTAGTGCAACATCTTGTTTAATTTAATTTAGGGAAGTGTACACTATTGAGGAAGTGTTCTGTCGGCAGTTCTGGTGGGGTGGTGTTAATTGAGATCGGTATAGTGCTGAATAGTTTGTGTTAAAGCATTGTAAAATTCCTTGCGTATCTGTTATCTGATTTGGACATCAGTAATTCGGTGTATCATATTTTGGTCTGTCGGACTGTGAGTATTGGTGGCCATGTTCAAAATATGGCCCAAAAAGTTTTGTTTGGCAAAAAAAAATTTTGTGCACGTTTTTCCATTAGGGTTGTGTCGTACAGATTTTGTGCTGTTTGCCAGGCTATTTTGGTGGAAAGTGTGGGGTTGTTTACATAGTTTGATTCAGCTTCTCTTAGGGCAAGGACCATATAATTTTGTTCATCAGAGGCTGTGTGTTTGTAAGATAGCCAATTGCAGATACCTGCGGCGAGCATCCTTGAACTCATCCCATATAATATTAGTTATGGGGAAGTTGTTAATAAGTAGAAAAAATGGGATTATGTCTTGTGGTGGAAAAAGGGTGTTTTGAAGGGGATGGAAGCGCCATTGGTGAGACCTGTCTATAGTCGGGTTTTTTAACTTAAATTAATGCTGGAGAATGGTCCGAGATGCTACGGGGCAGGTGTATAATATCTAAAATAAGGGGGAATTTTACAAATGCAGTATATATTCAAGTTTTGATAGCGAGTCATGAGTTTTGGAATGGCATGTGATTTCTTGTTTATAAGGGATCACCTTTATAAACAAAAATTCACATGCCATTCCAAAACCCATGACTATCAAAAATTGAGTATAAAAGTTTTTAAGACTTCTATATAAGAATTCTTGTTTATAAGGGTGATGTAGTCTCCATGTGTCAACCCAGTTTAGTTGATTTAAAAAATTGTACAGAGGGGAGAAGGGTTGAGTGGTTATTGAGTGTTGAGTGATGTTGGGCGCAATTTGTCTTGGGTGGGATCCATAAGGGCATTAAAGTCTCTTAAGCATATAATATATGTGCTTAAACCTCCTTTAAGGGCTGCCAGTGGGCAGATGGTGGGTCATGTATTCCTATTATTACATACCAAACAGAATCCATATTAGGGGTTCACATAAATATTTGCCTTTTCTATTGGATTTACCTTCTTGTATTGTATATCTTAGTTATTTGTTTAGAAGTATTGATACTCCAAATGAGTATGAGGAGTGTGTGCTATGGACTGCCCATCCCATCCAGGGTTGTTGGAGGTATTGGGTGGTACTGGGTCCTCTTTTTCCAGTAGCTGCTCGGCAACTAATGCCCTGTAAAGTATGCCACACAGAGTGTGCTCAAGGAGTACACCAGTGGGGTGGTATTCACAATGGTGGCGTTATCGCGGCTTACCATCCTGGTGGCCTCCTCAAATGGCATGAGCACACGGCAGGCATCAGAAATCAGCAGCCACGGCCTGGGTAACAGCAAACCCAGCAGCCACGGCCTGGGTAACAGCAAACCCAGGTCCCCAGACCCTGATCTTTCCTCATACTCATACAAGTAGTTTATAATGGCTTGCCTTTGCTGGAGCAGCCTCAGCAGCATCATAAGACTAGACTTCCAGTGGTTGGGGGTGTCACAAATCAGGCTGTTCTGTGGCTAGAACTCAGCCATATGAGCTGTGGCCGTGTGTGATCACCTGGATTGACTGAACACCCTCCTAGCCATCCTCAGTACCTTCTGCAGACCAGGGTAGTTGGTGAGGAACCACTGGATGACCAGGCTCAGTATGTGTGCCAGGCTAGGAACATGTGTGACTGCCCAAGCGAAGAGCAGCTAGGATGTTGGTGGCAATTTCACAAATGACCTTTCCTATTGAGAGGTGGTGTGGGGTCAGCCACCTCTAAGCCTGCCCTTGCAATGCTGCCTGCAAATCTGCCCCGGTGTGGCTCCTATCACTGAGGCACAGAAGCTGCCACACGGCATGGCAACATCTAGCCTGGCTCAAAGGATAGGCTTTAGGGGGGCATGGGGCTGTCTGCATAGAGGACTCACTGGATGAGAAGGGGGTGTGGAAACTAGAGTGTCACCAATGCATGGTGGTACCACCATCTCCCCATTTGTGCCCCATTGGACACTAAATGACACTTATCTCCCCTGGCTGTGCTTGCTGGACCACATGTTCATAGTGTTGTGTACACACTTGCCCACACTGTGGTCAAGCAAAGCAGATATATTGCCTATTGCATAAGTACCTATGGCCAGGGACCAGCCACTGTGATGTAACAATGGCCACAAACTCCCCAAACACTGCACTCTCTACTAGGCTGAAAGGTAGCAGCTCCACAGCCAGAAGTTTGTCTAAGCTGAAAGTGTGATGGGCTTGAGGGTGATTGGGGAACAGTTTTTGTCTCTGATCCAACAAGTGGGTAAGAGAGACCTGCCTTTTAGCTGATGATCCAGAGGCCTCTTAATACTGCTTGTTGCCAAAGGCTGTCTCTCCTCCCTAATTTCCACCGAGGAAGCAGCTGATGTAGCTGGAGTAGGAGGAGGAACGGTGGACACCAGGGCACGAGGAAGGGAACATGTGGGTGCATGCACATTCCCTACCTGCTGCTTCCACTGGGCTCTATGGAGCAGTACCATATATTTTCTTATAGAGAAAGGGCACAAATGAGAGGTGGTCTTCCCACAACTAACACTCGAAGCAGGGGGCACTTGCCGTTGTGGGGCACTGGCACCAGATCTCATCGGTGCCATACCTCGACGTGCAGCACTAGGTGCACTGCCTCTGCTGTTGACCCCAGTCCTGCCTCTGATTTCAGGCTTGTGTTGTGAGGGAGAGGCCTTAGAGACACTATCCTCCTACTCTCTCATTGAAGGAACCAATGGACGATTGGTGACTTCATTGTCTACTTCCACTTCCTCAATACTGGATGCTGTGTCAGCAACAGCAGCATATGGAACCTCACCCCCAACATTAGTTCCCTGGCTGCTCTCCCCGGACTGCTGTGTGGCATCCTAAGCTTCCTGTCTCCCTGTGCACTAAGCAGTTTCCTCCTCTGCCTCGGCTGTCAGGAAGGATGTGCATCAGTGATCTGTTGACTGCCCTGTGCCTGCGAGGAGGTGGATGATGAAATCTGGTTAAGCCAGTCAACTACCTGCCTTCCTTTATCAGTAGGGATAGCCCCAGCATGGCTACCCCTAAACATATCAGGTACAATTAGCCCCAGCCTGGCATTTCTCTCTTTTAAAAAATAAATATAAATAAAGTATATATATATATGAAATTATGTGAGTATATGTTTTGCTATGTGTGGATACAGTGGATATACAACTCCCAGCATTCTGTGTTTGCAGTGAGTTTCTTCTTAATGTCCTGTAGCTAAGGCATGTGTCCAGATGCAATACAGCCCAGCTTTTTCTGTTAGCAGTAATCTTCTTCATGTCCATTGGGTAATGAATATATACAGATGCAATACAGTCTAATGATATACAGCATTGGTGTTAAACTTTTTTGTACATGTTTCAAAATTACAACTCCCAGCATTCCCTGGCTGCACAGAACGCTGGAAAATTTAGTTTTCATACATCCTGGAATAAAGCCATTTTTCTGACTTACAGATATTAAAAGCCCATGGTCATGCTTTAGCAATTGCTAACCAAGGGCTTGAACATGCAAGTGATCCATCTGCCCTTCCCTTACATCCATAGCTATTACACTATTGGACTAGGGAAAGATTATATAGGTCACGTTAGGCAGCAGGAGTAATGAATCTTACTAAACTTGACCTCCCTTTCCTATTCCACCTGCCTGCTAGCTAGAATCCAGGGGGTCTAAGTGGAATAGACCTGCAGGTCTGGGAATACACCCAGGCAATCCTGGCACAATGTGCAGTTCAAACAAAAGCAAGACTGAATCTAAACAGGATCCAGCTTACCATGCTATGTTCATATATATTAGTATTTACCATCGCAAGTTCCAGATTTACAGTTGCTATGGGGTTAATGGAGCTAAAAGCTCCCCACATTGAGGGACATTTAAATGGTAATAGTGAGATAGTACACACATACATATACACCTTTCCTATATGTAATATCATATTGGAATATATAACCTCATTGGTAGCTCCTGAAAACGCAATCGCCTTTAAAGATATTAATATATTTAAAGAAAGAAAATATACAAAGAAAGACAGAGGTTTTTAAACAATAAACACAGAAGCAAACAAATTTTATTTTTCGGAAAAATCTGGAAAGCTAAATTCCGGGAAATCCGCAAGATCCTACTGCAACCAGGAATAGCCCTACTGGGACATAAATTCCCTAACCTGAGTAGACAATATGCAATGGTGGGAGCTCAGTGGAGATCCCTACTCCTTTTAAACATGAGAGTGATAGATAGATTCAATTACATTTGTATTAACAAGAGGCTCTTTCATGTCCTTCATGACGCAATTCCAACATTTCAGAAAATTTTGTCTATGTAATTTCATAACAGATATGCTAATGGCTCCCAGATTGGATTAAGGACTTAGCTTGAATTGACACACAAAACGATGGCATGGCTTGTTGGCATGGTTTTAGAACAATGATGTAGGTTATTATTTATGTACTGTTTAGGTTTGTTATTGCAATGCTAATGGAACATATGTATATTAGGTATTTGCTTCTATACTGTGTGTATGAACTAATAATATTTATCCAGAATTGTTTAGTATAAAATCTTTAATAAAAATGATTGAACACTAAAATTGTAATTTGCAGATGCCTGACGTTTAAACACTAATCAATGATGTAGAGTAATTAATTGCCAGTAAAGTTTTCATAGGTAAATATAAATTGTAAATTTCAGTTTCTGATGTTTATTTGATCCCAGAAACATGAATTATACATATTGCACACAAAAAAACTTGGATACTTGAAATGCTATTTCAGGATCTTTTTGATGTTTTTTGTTTGTATATCTACGTTTTTTCATCCCGAAACAAATATTTTTGTTCATAAGTCATTTGTTTGTTCTTTAGCAACCATTGAGTAATGTATTAGCCAGAACGCTAGAGTGATTTTCAATCAGGGTTCCAGTGACTCTTAGGGTCCTCTGGGAGGTTGTTAGGTGTTCCTTTAGAAGATTGTGAAAGGAAATATATAAATCCACTCCATATCCATGATTATATGAGTACTTTTGTGATATAAATATTATATTTACTGATCTATGTGTTATTTTTTATGGATTATGTATGTTAAATTACTGACTGAGAAAGAAAGAGATGAAATATCTCCATTTCCTCAAGACATGAATATTATTAACAGTTCCACAAGCAAAAAAATATTAAGAAACACTGCACAAGGCCAAGATCATTGTGAACCATTGGTTTGCTATAAAACTGTTCAAAGCAAATTCATAGCAATATTCCAACATGCAGACAGTAGGACTAGAATTGTAATGAAACACAGCGACAGTTATTGTAAGAGTAATAAGTGCTAAACAATGCCAAAGGATACTTTTGCTTCTAAGAATCACAAAAGCCAAGATATTAATGAGCCTGAATGGATTTTATAATTCCCAAAAAACATCTCTGCAAATAAGCAGCATTGCACATAATCTTGATTTCTTGGTAAAGGAAAGCAAAGACATGTTTGGGGTTTCTGACATTTTATTTTTTGGGATGAAAATGTCCTTTAAATGTGTTTTTGGAGCAAATTTGGACTTTTAAAGAGAACTTAAAGAAACATGCACATTTTTAAACAAGTTAAAATTTAGCATGTTATGCATTTCTCTTATAACATAAATGTATTTATTGATCAACTTCATCTGTTTTATTCACATTGCACATTTTGAGATTTATTACAAGCATAAAACAGATGCAACACAATAATACTGATTCATATAATATAAGGGATAATGCGCCCCTTACAGTGTAATATAAAGATATTATGCCACCAAGGAGTTCCTTGACCATATAAAAGCACGAGGCCATAGACCGAGTGCTTTTATACAGGACAGGGAACTCTGAGGTGGCGTAATGTCCTTATATTATACCGTGAAGGGGCGCATTATTTCTTATAATACATAAGTATTGGATTCCTTCACCCCATTTACATTTTAAATTCTAGCCTTGTTCCTATTTCCACCTTAAATCCCCCAAGCTACCTTCTGCAACTTAAACCCAGTAGAAAGGAATATCCCAGTCCAGCATCTATGCGTTTAAACAAATCTTTGTGGAGGAGGAGAGAGACATTGGTTATGAAGTGACAGGAAGCAGCTCCAGCAGGTTCTGTTAGTAAAGTTAAACACGGCAAAAAATGCTGAGTCATTGTCCAGGCATGAACACTGGAATGGGCGGAGTAGTGGGATATAAGAAATATAAGAAATGAGTCACTTAGTGACATAGCTGAGTGATTTTTATAAGGATATATACCACTGCAGCTCCCATTATAAAATGTCGCACTTATGTATTATAATTACATATTAATGAAGAGAGTCTCTATTATACATTACAAAAAAGGGTTAGGGTTTATTTAAAATGAATGTATTTTTTAAAATAGGTTTCATAAGTAATTTTGTAATGCTACACAATATATACCCCAATATAAATCCCTTTAGCACAAATCCCCCAATCTTCACCATTCTTTTCACCTATAGTCAAGCCCCCATTAGCTAGGATGCTTGGAATGCCTCACTGGGCACAGTTACCCCCAGGACTTAAAATGCAAAGTATCTGGGTTGAAGCCGGAGATACTCAAATAAACTAAAGCAAACAGTGCAGAACTGGCCACTACCCGCTGGGAAGCTGTAGAACAAGAACCAATAACATAATACAGAAGGGAAGACAGAGATAAGTCATTAACAAAGCAAAGCATAGACAGGAAGTTAGTTTGTGCATAAAATTAACTATATTATAATACATGATTAAGTTGTTTCTGATTAAAGGTGAAAAAATACCTTTTAGTGTCTTATTATTGTTTTATTAAAGCTAGACTCAAACATTCACATTATGTCAAAACCCAAACTCCACAGGTAAAATATAGAAAATTGTTTCCAGTCAGTACGCAAGTCAAACCTTAGAAAGAAACCACCAAAATGAAGTGCATTTAATTTTGTAAGGGTGTTATTGTTTGAATATAGACCCAACTCTTTTCAGACAAAACCCTTAATGGAAGCAAATTTTAATGAAAAATACTCAAAAAAAAGTTTTCAAGATCTCTGGCCATGAATGACAAGCGAAAGTTCAAAAACAAAACACTGGTCATATGTCAGCTACCTGCCCCCAACCTCAACTGATATATTTTACACTTTATTACCTGCATTACTTACCAGATATTTAAGGATAATTATTGTCCTCATTCTGGCAGTGTAAGCAGGCCCCTCCTTCCATGCAGTCAATCAAGGCTGTGACATCACAAGCAATGGTTGACTGCTGTATCCCCAGCAGATACCTTGGCCAGAAAGGAATAAAACCTGGTTACAAATGTATGTAATAAACTGGAAAAAAATAACTTGGCAGATAACTGACAAGTCATACATACATACAAGTATTCAGTTTTGTTTGTTTTAAGGGTGTACATGCCCTTTAAAGCTAACAGTAGGGTTTAGTGAATTAAGTTTGGGTTGGGTGATATAAAACAGATGGAAATATATTGCTATTTTAAATGCAAATGCATGCATACATGCAACACGTACAAAAAACATAGTTTATAGAAGGTATTCCTGAAACAGTAGGTTACTGTATATTGAGAAATTACATCCTTTTAGAAGTTTTATTATTAAAGGGACACTAAATCACCTTTTTTAAGTACATAAAATCTGTTTCTATTATTCACAGGAAGGTGAGAACCCTTATTCCCACCTCCCTGTGAATAATAGAATGCCCGGGGGACACTACTGAACTTACCTTACCGCCGCTTCACTCGCAGCTGCTTCTGCACTAACAGCCACGCTGCCCTGACCAAGCGCCTATCTTTGGCGCATGCACACCAATACCAAAGATAGGCGTGAAATTGGGACTGTGTGGCTGTCAGTTCAGGAGCAGTTACGAGTTGAGCGCCGGTAAGATAAGTTCGACAGTGTCCCCTGGACATTCTATTATTCACAGCCGAACTGACCTTACCGGCGCTCCACTCGCAGCTGCTCTTGAACTGACAGCTGACTTTTGTAAAGATAGGCGCTTCTGCACTGACAGCATGGCTGTCAGGGCAGAAGCAACTGCGAGTGGAGCTCCGGTAAGATAAGTTCTGTAGTGTCCCCTGGGCATTCTATTACTCACAGGGAGGTGGGAATAAAGGATTCCAGACAATACTCAAATAATCAAAGTTTCTTTATTATCATCTTACTTCATCTTTTTAGAGGGTATTTAAAAAAATACCATACTGTAACTTTGAGTTATCCTGTACTAAATAATAAACACTTACGGTAAGAAAGAATAATATTACTGTCCTTTCATAAGTGAAATAATCCTATACAGAGAAAAAAGAATTGTTAGGGTAAGAGGAAGGGGTACATTCAATAATATAACCAATTCTATCAATAAAAATAAACATATTACATCAGCTCCCTGGAACATTGGAGGTTAAAACTATCATCGAATCCGGTGAAATCTCATTTTCGAAAGAAAAAAACTTTTGAAAATTCAAAAATGAACACAATAAAAGTCATTAGGAGCTAAAGCTCCAACAGTTTTCTGTGTTTGGTTTGAATATTTGAATTTTTATATAGAATATTCTATGGTTTATTTCACATATTCAAAGTTTGTTATAGAAAATGTAATGTTTGATATACAATATTAGATGCTTGATACAGAATATTCAATGTTCGATATCGAATATTCAATAAACTCATTAGATATTCAAATGTCCGAAAAATGTTTTGGTTTCCAAAAGTTCCAAACATTTCAATCATTGCACATTTCAGATGACTCTCCTCATCTTTTTAGGGCTAGACAAGCATATAAAGTTCTGCATGTGCGCTTGTGCTTTGATTACACATCTATAGCTTGCCAAACATAACTCAATAAGGGGGGAAACAATTTTAAGGACAGCACATAAAAAGGCCAACAGAGGTTATGTTTTAAAGGACAACTCCACCCTCATAAGAACATCGTTTAGATAGAATGGCCTCTTTAAAATATGTTGATATATCATAGTTTGTCCTATGAATTCATTACTGTATGCCTGCTATGCTTCTGGATGCCTCATTGAAACTGAGCCATTTAGAAATCTGTACTGAGCCTGTACTGAGCCTGGGCATGCTCAGAAGAGGCAGACAGGGGATTAACATTCAGTCATTGGCTGTGATGTCAACTGTCAAATCCATAACTGACAGTTGCTACCTGGAAGAACCAGGAAGCAGAAACAAGGGAAACAGGACATTGTGCAGGATTTCAGGTTAGACTTATATATTTCACATTTCAAACTATTACTGTTTAGGGTTTTGGGGGATGATTTACCTGTATGTAAGTTTTCATTTTGGGGCTGGACTTGCCCTTTAAGTAAGGAAGTAGATAAAACAACGAAATGATGGAATTTAAATAAGATGAAGTAATCTAATAATGCTGAATATGATGTGTTGAGCAATGGGCCTTGCTGCTCTTTTGTGAACATTGGAGGTGAATATACAATCCCTCCAGGGGCATAGGGATCACCATAGCAAAGGGGGCAAGACCAAGTTCACTGCAGGCATGTCCACCCTTCTTAGAAAAATTTTACCTCACATAGTTCAGCCCCACAAACACCATTTTTGTTTTTCTTTTAAAGATGCTCCCAGGCTCAGATATTCAACTTTCAATACAGCGGCTCTTCTTGTCATCCTGGTAATAGCCGTTAGTCATGCATATGATGGTGACTTTATGGATGATGGCGGGCGGCCATTACAAAAAGAGCCCCCACTGTTGCTGTGCATGCTCCTAACTAACAAGTTTGCAACAGTAGCAAAAAGCCAGCGAGGGATGGGGGTTTTGTAAGTAGAATATCTGAGCCTGGGAGCATCTTTGAAAGATTTAAGTAAAACAAAAATGGGTTTGCCCCTGAATCCTGCACCTGAAAGACAGAGTTAACTGTTATATATCAACTATTTCACTATTGTAAGTACATAACATAACATAAAATCTAACTATTAGGTACTTACAGGGCTATGTACTGAGAGCCTTTATCGGCTATTTTGTGTCTTAAAGTCACTTTAACCCTTGGTACATCAATTAACATGACTTTAAGGGCCATATTTATAAAGCTGCGGTATTGCTTTTTAGCAATACCATGACTTTAACAATCGGTATCGTAAATTTCCGATCGTTAAACCGATTGGATATTAACGATCGGTTAGACAATGGTAAATTTACGATACCGATCATAAATCTACGATAACAAAATCGTAGATTTACGATCCCCATAGAATACTAGCAGTTTACTACCGCACGGTATTCTGCGATCGAACGTTCATTAATTAACAAACGTTCGGTTGTGAATGTACGATCGCGGTCGGAAATTAACTCACTAGCAGTATCGTTAAAAAGTGATACTGCGGCTTTACAAATATGGCCCTAAGACACAACTAACAGTGACAGAACGCAAAAAGCTGTGTCGCGCAACTGCTGCAACCAATGTCAGTAGATAGCCAGCATTAAAGTAATAAATATAGCATCTGGATGCAATCTCCATATAATAAGGATGGGTATGGGAATACCCTACTTAGAGGGGGTGCTAGAGGCCAACAAACTATAAATGGATAAATAGGGAAAGACCTAGAACAGAACCTCCATAGACAGCACTCTATCCCTTGAAACCCTAATTTAAATAAACCATCGGTCACATAGTCCCCGTGTGAGGAACCAATAAGAGACGAGTGGATCCATAAAAATCTAATAAAAACACAACTTTATCACACAATATATATCAAAAAACACCATAACTTAAAATAGAGCGTCCCCGATTATGGGCTAGACTGACAACCTAACCGCAATTGTTGCATACCGGACCCAATAGTTCATGACTCATATACACAAGGAACCTAAATTGTTGTATGGATTAACCATATACAGGGGAATCCTTCAAGGTTATTAATGTGTCCAATTCACAGTAAACCATACATTCAAATCATCTCTAGTTAAATAGGGGATTCCACGTTATTCTAAAGTGAGATGTCACTAAAACTGTTTGTACGTGGAACAGTGGAAACAATCTTCCAATTACAGCGTATATGCGGACTATCCTGGCATACAGTTCAATAGTCAATTTTTTTTTTTAGTCCACCTGATAGTGGAAACCAAATTTAGCTGGTTAACTTGCTACTCAGCCGGCGATAGAAGCACTCATCCGACTCCCAGCATATATCGGCACTTAGTTCATCGCATGTAGCCTCTTCACCCGAATGATTTAGCTGTATTGGTACATAGTTTCCTCGATATCCAAGCCGTTTCCCCTCTCTCTCTTATGGTTCACTACGGATTCCTCCTGGATAATTGGTCCGGTTCTTCAGCAATTGCATCAACCGACGTACGTTTCGCCATAATTACGCCGCTTCCTCAGGGTAGTATACCAGCTAAATTTGGTTTCCACATATCAGGTGGACTAAAAAAAAAAATTGACTATTGAACTGTATGCCAGGATAAGTCCCGATATACGCTGTAAATTGGAAGATTGTTTCCACTGTTCCACGTACAAACAGTTTTAGTGACATCTCAATTTAGAATAACATGGAATCCCCTATTTAGCTAGAGATGATTTGAATGTATGGTTTACTGTGAATTGGACACATTAATAACCTTGAAGGATTCCCCTGTATATGGTTAATCCATACAACAATTTAGGACTTGGTTCCTTGTGTATATGAGTCATGAACTATTGGGTCCGGTATGCAACAATTGCGGTTAGGTTGTCAGTCTAGCCCATAATCGGGGACGCCCGATTTTTAAGTTATGGTGTTTTTTGATATATATTGTGTGATAATAAAGTTGTGTTTTTATTTATAGATATTTATGGATCCGCTCGTCTCTTATTGGTTCCTCACACGGGGACTATGTGACCGATGGTTTATTTAAATTAGGGTTTCAAGGGATAGAGTGCTGTCTATGGAGGTTCTGTTCTAGGTCTTTCCCTATTTATCCATTCATAGCCAGCATTAAAGATTTGAAATTTTGCTATGCACAGAGATCGGGCAGAAGCAATGCGGTGGAGCTCGGTAAGATAAGTTCTGTAGTGTCCCCTGGGCATTCTATTACTCACGGGAGGTGGGAATAAAGGATTCCAGACAATACTCAAATAATCAAAGTTTCTTTATTATCATCTTACTCATCTTTTAGAGGGTATTTAAAAAAATACCATACTGTAACTTTGAGTTATCCTGTACTAAATAATAAACACTTACGGTAAGAAAGAATAATATTACTGTCCTTTCATAAGTGAAAAAATCCTATACAGAGAAAAAGAATTGGTAGGGTAAGAGGAAGGGGTACATTCAATAATATAACCAATTCTATCATAAAAAATAAACATATACATCAGCTCCCTGGAACATTGGAGGTTAAATTTAACATCATCATTGCAAGATTCGAATCCGGTGTGAAATCTATTTTCGAAAGAAAAAAACTTTTGAAAATTCAAAAATGAACACAATAAAAGTCATTAGGAGCTAAAGTCTCAACAGTTTTCTGTGTTTGGTTTGAATATTTGAATTTTTATATAGAATATTCTATGGTTGATATCACATATTCAAAGTTTGTTATAGAAAATGTAATGTTTGATATACAATATAGATGCTTGATACAGAATATTCAATGTTCGATATCGAATATTCAATAACTCATTAGATATTCAAATGTCCGAAAAATGTTTTGGTTTCCAAAAGTTCCAAACATTTCAATCATTGCACATTTCAGATGACTCTCCTCATCTTTTTAGGGCTAGACAAGCATATAAAGTTCTGCATGTGCGCTTGTGCTTTGATTACACATCTATAGCTTGCCAAACATAACTCAATAAGGGGGGGAAACAATTTTAAGGACAGCACATAAAAAGGCCAACGAGGTTATGTTTTAAAGGACAACTCCACCCTCATAAGAACATCGTTTAGATAGAATGGCCTCTTTAAAATATGTTGATATATCATAGTTTGTCCTATGAATTCATTACTGTATGCCTGCTATGCTTCTGGATGCCTCATTGAAACTGAGCCATTTAGAAATCTGTACTGAGCCTGTACTGAGCCTGGGCATGCTCAGAAGAGGCAGACAGGGGATTAACATTCAGTCATTGGCTGTGATGTCAACTGTCAAATCCATAACGACAGTTGCTACCTGGAAGAACCAGGAAGCAGAGAAACAAGGGAAAACAGGACATTGTGCAGGATTTCAGGTTAGACTTATATATTTCACATTTCAAACTATTTTAGTTAGGGTTTTGGGGGATGATTTACCTGTATGTAAGTTTTCATTTGGGGCTGGACTTGCCCTTTAAGTAAGGAGTAGATAAAACAACGAAATGAGGAATTTAAATGATGAAGTAATCTAATAATGCTGAATATGATGTGTTGAGCAATGGGCCTTGCTGCTCTTTTGTGAACATTGGAGGTGAATATACAATCCCTCCAGGGGCATAGGGATCACCATAGCAAAGGGGGCAAGACCAAGTTCAATGCAGGCATGTCCACCCTTCTTAGAAAAATTTTACCTCACATAGTTCAGCCCCACAAACACCTTTTTGTTTTCTTTTAAAGATGCTCCCAGCTAGATATTCAACTTTCAATACAGCGGCTCTTCTTGTCATCTGGTAATAGCCGTTAGTCATGCATATGATGGTGACTTTATGGATGATGGCGGGCGGCCATTACAAAAAGAGCCCCCACTGGTGCTGTGCATGCTCCTAACTAACAAGTTTGCAACAGTAGCAAAAAGCCAGCGAGGGATGGGGGTTTTGTAAGTAGAATATCTGAGCCTGGGAGCATCTTGAAAGATTTAAGTAAAACAAAAATGGGTTTGCCCCTGAATCCTGCACCTGAAAGACAGAGAACTGTTATAATCAACTATTCACTATTGTAAGTACATAACATAACATAAAATCTAACTATTAGGTACTTACAGGGCTATGTACTGAGAGCCCTTTCGGCTATTTGTGTCTTAAAGTCACTTAACCCTTGGTACATCAATTAACATGACTTTAAGGGCATATTTATAAAGCTGCGGTATTGCTTTTTAGCAATACCATGACTTTACAATCGGTATCGTAAATTCCGATCGTTAAACCGATTGGATATTAACGATCGGTTAGACAATGGTAAATTTACGATACCGATCATAAATCTACGATAAACAAATCGTAGATTACGATCCCCATAGAATACTAGCAGTTTACTACCGCACGGTATTCTGCGATCGAACGTCATTAATTAACAAACGTTCGGTTGTGAATGTACGATCGCGGTCGGAAATTAACTCACTAGTATCGTTAAAAAGTGATACTGCGGCTTTACAAATATGGCCCTAAGACACAACTAACAGTGACAGAACGCCAAAAGCTGTGTCGCGCAACTGCTGCAACCAATGTCAGTAGATAGCCAGCATTAAAGTAATAAATATAGCATCTGGATGCAATCTCCATATAATAGGATGGGTATGGGAATACCCTACTTAGAGGGGGTGTAGAGGCCAACAAACTATAAATGGGAAATAGGAAAGACCTAGAACAGAACCTCCATAGACAGCACTCTATCCCTTGAAACCCTAATTTAAAAAAACATCGGTCACATAGTCCCCGTGTGAGGAACCAATAAGAGACGAGTGGATCCATAAATATCTATAAATAAAAACACAACTTTATTATCACACAATATATATCAAAAAACACCATAACTTAAAAATCAGGCGTCCCCGATTATGGGCTAGACTGACAACCTAACCGCAATTGTTGCATACCGGACCCAATAGTTCATGACTCATATACACAAGGAACCTAAATTGTTGTATGGATTAACCATATACAGGGGAATCCTTCAAGGTTATTAATGTGTCCAATTCACAGTAAACCATACATTCAAATCATCTCTAGTTAAATAGGGGATTCCACGTTATTCTAAAGTGAGATGTCACTAAAACTGTTTGTACGTGGAACAGTGGAAACAATCTTCCAATTTACAGCGTATATCGGGACTTATCCTGGCATACAGTTCAATAGTCAATTTTTTTTTTTTAGTCCACCTGATATGTGGAAACCAAATTTAGCTGGTATACTTGCTACTCAGCCGGCGATAGAAGCACTCATCCGACTCCCAGCATATATCGGCACTTAGTTCATCGCATGTAGCCTCTTCACCCGAATGATTTAGCTGTATTGGTACATAGTTTCCTCGATATCCAAGCCGTTTCCCCTCTCTCTCTTATGGTTCACTACGGATTCCTCCTGGATAATTGGTCCGGTTCTTCAGCAATTGCATCAACCGACGTACGTTTCGCCATAATTACGCCGCTTCCTCAGGGTAGTATACCAGCTAAATTGTGTTTCCACATATCAGGTGGACTAAAAAAAAAAAAAAATGACTATTGAACTGTAGCCAGGATAAGTCCCGATATACGCTGTAAATTGGAAGATTGTTTCCATGTTCCACGTACAAACAGTTTTAGTGACATCTCAATTTAGAATAAAATGGAATCCCATTTAGCTAGAGATGATTTGAATGTATGGTTTACTGTGAATTGGACACATTAATAACCTTGAAGGATTCCCCTGTATATGGTTAATCCATACAACAATTTAGGACTTGGTTCCTTGTGTATATGAGTCATGAACTATTGGGTCCGGTATGCAACAATTGCGGTTAGGTTGTCAGTCTAGCCCATAATCGGGGACGCCCGATTTTTAAGTTATGGTGTTTTTGTATATATTGTGTGATAATAAAGTTGTGTTTTTATTTATAGATTTATGGATCCGCTCGTCTCTTATTGGTTCCTCACACGGGGACTATGTGACCGATGGTTTATTTAAATTAGGGTTTCAAGGGATAGAGTGCTGTCTATGGAGGTTCTGTTCTAGGTCTTTCCCTATTTATGCATTCATAGCCAGCATTAAAGATTTGAAATTTTGCTATGCACAGAGAGCCGATATTGGCTTGGTACATTTGCCTAAAGGAGGCAATAGAGAGCAATAAGACTGGTGCATAGTATTGTTAATCCTTTTTAAACCTTAGTTATTTACTTTTAGAATGCTGAAAGTGAAGATGTAGATGTAATATTGGGTAAAAGTTAAACCCACACTTCCCAATGTAATATCAGGTTAGTTTGGGTTTAGTTTTCTGGGGCCTGCACGGTTTGTATTAACGGCACAGGCACCTGATGTACATTACCTTGCATTACCTTGCTACTTAGTAGCACAAAAACTAATGCCTTTTTAATTGAAGCATTGCCTCTGTTCTTAGTTAATACTGCATCGCGAGAACACGGATGTAGGAGGAGCACAGAGGGTATTACTTCCTATAAAAAATGTTTTAAAAACTTTGTTAAATGTATTAAAACTATTAAGGGAAACACTTATTAAGTGTATATCAGAACTATAGTGAAAAAATTATTCCCCTCCCCCAAAAAGTGCAATTTACCTTTTGTCTATAGCTCTGGAGCTCCTGTATACTTTCCATACCTCCGTCCACCTCTGTCCCTGTTGGTGTGTAAAAACACACAGATCAACCAGTGAAAATATATGTATTAAAGGTTACTACAGAATTGTTTATCTGTTAAAAGGATATATATATATATATATATATATATATATATATATATATATATTTTTTTTTTTATATAGAAAAATTCAAATACAGTATTGTTGCAGAATTAGAAGTTATTCATAAATCGTGTTTTGCTATGATTCTCACTAAAAATAATATACCATAATACAGACTTAAAACAGTGTAATACTCATGCATATCTAGTATTGAAAATTGTATTTTATGCTGCAACCTAGTTAGACTTAGTTAGGTCCTATGCCAACATCTGGTCCTGTTCTAACAACATCACTTTGTTACTCTCCAGTGTTATAATTTTCCAGTCATTAAAATCAGAAAGTATCCCAGCTAACTGTAGATTCCACGGTCCTTTTATGATCTTCCTGGATGTATTATATTAAACACAAATTTTAGTGGAAATCCTATTATAATGAGAAGAGAAGTGGATTTTTTATTTAGCACAGCAATTCACGTGTATTATAGTTCTAATCAGATTAGTCTTATGGGAGCCTTAGATGTCACATCAATGCAATATGGCACTCAGTGGTCTTATTTGAAAATGATTCTCTTAGAAAATATTGAAAGGCTTTTAGGTGCTTTTAAAACATGCTAATTTAGTTTGTCAGAAAGAGGAAGCTCACAGTACATGATCTGACATTCACAGTAGCCAATTCTGCAGCTGTTTTTAATATGGAATTCTTTTTAAAAGCACATACGCTAGAGTAGAATGTGATATTGTTATATGGGGAAAACAAATTTACCAATCACGAGTACTGTGGTATCCCCTTACAAAAGGAATATTTTGTCTGCCCACACATTACATATTCTTTTTTTCTTTTCAACATCTATCGTCAATCCTGAGCAGATGTTGCCCAAAAATAGGATAAAATATGGAAATTTGTTGATTAAAAACAGCAACCAGTTTAGCAGATAAACAGTCAAGACAAAAACATAGCAACGTGATTACCAAATAATTCGTTCTGTGGTTCTCATCACAATTATCATATGAATATAGTATAATGGCCCAGAAAATAATCTTTTAGTTTTTTTGGAGAGGAAAAAGCAAATCAATTAATGTCCAAAAATATGGATCTGATAGGGTCACATAGGCAGTGCAGGACTGTCGTATAAACTAGAAAGCCAGAGAATGGCAGATAATTGTTATCATTATTGGATTTATGTGAAACAAACATCTTCTTTGTTACAAATTCAAGAAGTGCATAAGTATTTTGTATGAATTACCCAGCTGCTAAAAATTGATGACCAATTTATAAAAGTTCTCTAATGATAAACATAAATTTTAATTGCCATAAAGGCCCTATTTGAATACAGTAAAACAAGAATCTTTAACATTGAATCAAATATCATCCGTCTAATGTGTTCCTGTAGAATGTGCATCTCATTACATGCAATCATATGGCCAAAAATAATACACAAGCTCTATAGATTACCAATCAGATCTTATTTAACATTTGAAAGCTAACATCTGATTGGTTGGGGCAAAATTAGCACCATTTTAAATAATAAGAACTTTTATTGAATAACCCTGATTGTTTTTTCTGCAGTATAATAAGAACTAACCAGCATTTCGTTTTATCCCATCTTTTCTCAAAACAAACTCAAAGAAAAAATGTATAAAAAAACCAGCAAAGAAATTCAGTCTTGTAATTATAATTTTTTCCTGTTCATGAAATATAAAGTATATTTACGGTATTGTGTGCTCACAAATGTACAGTGTATTTATAAGACCGCACCAACTCTTATAAATGCCCAAGTGGCGTCAGTTCAGAAGTCTCACCCATTTGATATATACAGTACCATATCTTTCTGGAGGTGCCCAGAAACATGTGCACAAATCTTTATGGTTACTGCATCACCAATCACTGATTTCTGTGAAACGCGTGCAGCTACAATTCTTGTGCTAGTAAAACTGTTTAACCTTATGTCCCCAAAACCAGTATGTTAATATTTTGAGGCTAAATATAGCCTCAAAGTATTAACACTTCTGAACTGATGCTGTTTGGGCATATATAAGAGTTGGTGGGGTCTCATAAATAGAATATTCATGAAACATAAAGACAAGTTATTCTGAGAAGGAACATTAAATGATGATTTCCTAAAATCAATTGTGCAGTGTCTTGGATGGATTACCTGTCTGCAGCCTTTAGTTGCAAATGTTCTATTGTCACAAGAAAAGTTTATTGAAAGGCCAAATTAAAAAATAAGAAGTGAAGAAAATCTATAACATCAATGCAGATTGACTTTTCATCAGCTTTAAGAATGTCTTTCTTTCTGTTTTCCTCACTAACTTTGCCTTGAATGTTCACGTTGCTTTCAGATCATGTATGTCTACGTTAATTAGTAAGCAGTAAAGATGGCTGAAACTGTCAAGTTTCGTTCCATTTTTGGAAAATCCGAAAATCCGAAAATCCCAAAACGGAGCATACTTTTTGTACTTCGGAGCCCATTTTCTTTAATTATCGAACGTTTGAGGCTATTTTCGAAAGCAGCATCGAATGTTCGATAATCCTTGAAAATACAACTGGAAACTAATTTCGAGTTTCCGTTCATATTTTTGAGAATTATCAAACGCTCTAGGCTATTTTCAATAATCTTTGAAGATGTTTGATAATTATAGAAAATAAAGTCCCAAAATCCAAATGACCCCTCAGGCTTCAGACTGAACATTCAGATTTCAGAACCAAGGGGTTTCCGTGTCGGATCTCTAGTCAGCTGGCATCTTCATAGTTTACTATTACTTTAATCCCTTACTGCTCTTAGAGTTGTTTGATTGCTGGTATAAGGAGGTCCCATGAGTTCTAATATTTTAATATTTTGTTAAAGTACAGATTAAAGGAGTCTCAAATTGAAACAATAAAATCTTCCTTTACTCGTTTAACTGAGTATCTGTATTGTTTATAATTGCACATATATTTTAATATACTTGTTTAAATTAAATAAGAAAAAAATAAATTGAATAAGATGAGGCAAAGTAATTTTTTCAGTATAGTGTCCCTTTAAGATTTTTGAAAAATTATTGTTAATGTCTAACCTGAAGATATTTTTTAATAAGGGCATGTTTCCAGGGGTAAATTAATTTACAATTTCTTGATACGAGTCAACCAAATCAATATGGTACAATTATACAATATGCAGCTACAGCTGCCTGTTTTGTATTTTTGTGTCAGAATTTTTACTGATATGCAGCATTACTGAAGTCAGTGCTGTATTTACATCTTAGGAGCCTATTGGCACAAAAGCTTGACATCCGTAACCCCACCCTTAAACCCAGACCACACCCTTAAACCACATGCATTTTACTTAAAGAAGAAGAAACAGACAATATCATGCTGAAATTTGTAATCTACATAAAAAAATAACTGTTTAAAATATTAACTGTGTTGCCGGGGTTCTGGGTTTGGGGGCCTGATGTGCTGCAAATGAAAGTGGCAATAGTGGAGAATAAAAATGGAGGAGAGATTGGCATCCACCCCTTCAACCACAGACACCCCTAGGCATGTGCCTTCTTTGTGTTATGGTAAATCTTGCCTTGACTGTCTGATGACACCACATTATAGAAACAGTGACAGCTTGTGTGGTATGGTGGTTTAATGCTCTGCTTTTAGCTTTAAGGTTCAATTCCCCAGACCTGCTAACTTATTCCTTATAAGTGCTTATAGTTCCAGTTTTCAGCTGAAGGTTCCATCTACTATACTGTCTTATAGACTGGAGTGATTCTCCCGATCTATTTATGTGTGGGGTTTTTAAATGCGTGTTGTGCTCAATGTAAAGGATATAAAAGTACATGCTTTATATAACATTGCTTGTAGTATTAAAGGGTCACTATACTTACTCCAACAACTTCACATTTTCTGAAACTACAATTTGAGAGAAGATGATGATTTCTCAGAATCTACAGCTTAGATATAAAGATACCCTTTAATACTGTTTTTTTTTCATGTTATTGTATGGCAACAATCAATTTATTGTCTACAATATGCTCTGTTTTATTTTAAACAACAGCAGCTTCACAATTAAGGACACACACTAAGGTTATGTAAATAATTGTAGTAAATTGCAGATATTCATTTGTTATCCTGTGTTGTTACAAGTCTATTATCCATCTATCTTTTTGTTTTGTGAGCAATTTTTTTTTTCAGTTGCAATTTCTAATTATTAGAACAATTAAAATGGAGTAATCTGGCATTTGTCCTTAATGACACAACATGTATATTCAAAATATGTTCTACTGGCTTAAATTACCTCCCTTCTTAACTATAATTTTAGTTAGAAGTTTTGAACTTCTAAACAAGTCAGTATGAATATTGCCATTCCACAGGTACATTTACACGATCTTTATTCCAAACAAGAAAAGGGATTGGTTGGTAAAAAAAATACTAAAATAGAATTATAGTGTATTGTTGTTATTTGCTATGATAATCTAGATTGTATATATTTAATGTTTACTGGGAGACTCTTTCACTGGCAGACTTTAAAAAAAAAACTTCGCAAAATCCGGTCTGCTCGAGGATCTGCGAATTTTCTAAAATATGTATTTCCGAAAATACGAGAAAACTCGTAATTTTCGAAAATTTTCAAAAATACGAGAAATCCGCGGTACGGAAGTTCGGAAAATCTGGAAAATCCAGAAAAATCCGCCGTTCGTGAACGGGATAAATCCGCGGCGGATCCGGGTTCGGATCCGCGAACCGGCCATCCCTAGTGGTCACTATTTATAACAATTGAAACATTTATGAAAACATTTTTGCAGCTCTGCAGAATGCACATTTTATTACAATTCTCTGTGAATTCATTGGCTTGTGAACCTTGGCGTATGTACTATAAACCATTTAATGAAACACTATGTTATTCTATGGTGACCAACAAAAGATTTCCAATTTTTAGAAGAATAAAAAAAGTGAAATATTAATGATTTCAATAAAAATATTTTTTTTATTTATTACTAATTGGTTTACACTCCTTGATAAGGTTTTGAGCTATGCTACATGTATAACGATTATTAAAGAAAACCTCTTAATGTTCATAAACAACATTTAGTTTAAAAGCTACAAGAAATGTATGAATACTTTTAATAAGGCGTCAATAAAAAGGTTTACATACTGTAGAATAATGAAAAACAATGGCAGTAAAGAAATGTTCTAGCTGTCTTGTGCACCCCTTGGAGATGAACAGAGGAGGCAGCTTGGTGAACAGCTCGTGTTTTGGCCAATAACTTAAAGCTGTTCCCAGATTTACATGTAGCTAAGGAAACAGTTGGGAAGCCAAAGCTTGGGTGGAAGATCCATGTTACAGGTACATCACCCTGCAAGGTAAGTATTACGGGCTGAGAGTAGGGGGGTGGGTTAGCAATATACCTTTTTTAGTTTAGGATGAATTTTCCCTTAAAGCATTGTTAATTTGAAATAATAAATACATTATGTTCAGAATTTCCAGAAATGTATGCGGACACATTTCTTTATTAGTTCTATTTTCTACACAAACATTTCAGATCTATTGTTAATTGACTATTTTTTAAAGCATTTAGGAAGAATTGTAAAGGATGTACATTATTAATATTGTTTAAGTGTAATAAAAAGAGGATCTGGGCCTTTGGGACACAAGGTTAATGTATTTAATAGGCACACTGTTTAAGTATTAATGTTTGGGATCACAAAATGTTTTTGGACTAAATTCAACTATCTCTTTCAACTAAAAATAGTTTTACTACATGGGGATAGAAACTGACTTCCTACTGAGACAAGTAATTTCATGTTTCTCTGCAATAAACAATACATGTTTTATTATTTTTAGCACATGTAATGTGTAGAAAATAAAACAAAATACATTGCTATGCATGTAAGTAACAATAGAATTACTTTATCTTTATCTAGAGAAAAAAATTAAATAATGTACTGTATGTACCAATGTAGTACATATATCACACTCATAATAATACATCAAGCTGTGTCTCACCTCTTACTTTGCAGTGACTGTTCATTGTGTATGATTCCATCATTTATGGGATCATTGTCACCTGCAGGGTAACATCGGTGTAAAGTCCTCTATAGAAAATGCTATGTGAATTGACAGTGAAAACTGGCATTAGGGGTGTGTTCATGTTTAAAAGTCTGTTTAAAAACTACATTGACAGATACAGTACTTTTACTGTGGTTGGAACATGGAAGCCTTCTTATTTACAATATCTACTTCTTACATGTAAATACATTTTACTGGAGTAGACTCTAGGAATTAAACCTTTTATATTTAGGGTAAAAAATTTAAGTTTAGTTCTCCTTTGAGTGGTGTCTCTGGCTATGGACATAATCCTGAACTCGAATAACATAACAGATATCTGAAACCATGAGCCTCTAACAAATTATACTGATAAATTGGTCTAGTCACACTACGTAGGTGTGCTGCGATCCGCAATTCAGAGCGCATGTAATCACTACCTTTTTGCTAATTGCATGCACTCCAATAGCACAACCTTGCATGAATAGTATCACAAGCAGATGGCATCACACAGGCACATGATTTTCTGCCCAATGACATCTGGTATAGTATGGCCTCACCCATAGTTATTATAACAATAAGGGTTCAAGGGTATGAAGGACCAGATAATAATCATGTGGCAGGGTGCATTAGTTTTAACTGAGATTTTTGCTCAGAAAAATATATTTTTTACATATATTGTAAACAGAATACCAACTAGCCAATAGAAAATATGCATGCTTCAATACAGGTTAAATACTGGCATTCAGCTGGTGGATAAGTGGAGGTGGGGAATTTTATGTTAAGTCTACTCTTTCTAAAATCCATCAAAGGGAATTACCACAGGTAACGCTGAAGACAAATTTTCTGGACAGATGTTACTGGAAATAAATGTACAGCATGATAAATATAGAGTAGATTTACTTTGGGAGTCCAAAAATAATGTATATGACACAGCTGATGAAAGACTGAACTTGTACAAGATTAAAAACATTTATATGAGGTACAGATGTACATCTCCCAATTAGAGATGACTGTATCTTCAAAAATTCATTTAAATGTAAATCAACATAATTTATTTAAAAAAAAAATAAAATAAAATAAGCCCCGGGAAATGTACCATCAGCTGGCACGTAATCCATTATAACAATTATACATGCATTTAGAAAATAAGTGTCAAATGGCTGTGCTACTTTGACTATGTAAGTATACTGTACCTAAAACCACAAGTAGTTGAATGTTCGTAAGAAATGTACAACTGGGAACAAGTAAGTATAAAAAGAACTGACTAGTATATTTAGTTTTGTCTCACATCCTACTACATTTTAAAGATTTCTTTTCCAACACTGAACCAGAAGGCAGAACACCTTGATATAAAACCAGTAATCTGTGTCTAAACTCTAATTTTGATACGGGCGCTGGGAAATTTACCTAAATAATATATGGTTTGTGTTTTACTTCACAGCATTCTAGTATCACACAATTGGGTCAACGACCATGCTCAGTCCTTAGCTATGGCAGAAACTTGTTGCAGTTGGTCACACCCATTAATAATCTCTAGCCAATCATTTTACAGGACAGGTAAAGCAAGGAAGCATGTGGCTGAGGTCAGGAGGTGTGGTCTGACACTGCACATACACACAGATACTTCATCCAGTTCTTAACAGGCTTACATTTATCTTAATACAATTTAATGAAGTGGGATTTTATAGTTTATTGTTTATTAGGGGGTTTTTAGGTTGTTTTCAGATTCTGGAATATAAAAAATTGGGTTTAGTTCTCCTTTAAAAAGATAATTGTAACTGTGAACATGTTTATACCTTTTGCAATCAATATTAAAGAATTTAAGCTGCATACTTTTATTAAATTTTCTTTCAAAATGTATTACTTATTTCAAAAGTATTATTTTTTGGACAAGAAACATAAACCTAACAATTCAATTTGATGCTTTTTAGATCATCACACTAACCAATAATCTAGCTTCTTTTTCTACTTTTATATACGTATACAAAAAAGGACTATGCCAACCAGTTTCTATTTTCCACTGCAAGGAAAGCTTTTTTTAATAAGATTTTTGTATATTAAATTTCCAAGTTAAATTTCTCAGAAAAAGAAAGAAAATTGTGTATTCTGGCCTTAATAGTATTGACCTTTGAATTAAAACATTTCCTATGTAAGGAAGTTTCTAATACATTATAAAACATGCCTTGGTAGTTTGAAGGAACTTCTAAAGCTAGCCAATTATCTGACTTACTTCCTTAAAGACAAGCTCTAAACTATGCCTCCACTGGGAAATAAATTGAGAAGAGAAAAAACTGTGAAGGATCAATGAGGCCACCATGAAGTAAAGTTTAGACACTTCCTACTGGCTGGAGTCATGTTTTGGCACAGTCTTACAGACTTTCTTCAATCTAGGCTGCAACCAAAAGTATTTTATGGACTGTAGATTTTTCAGTTTTTTTAGTATAAACATGTAGAATCCAAACAATATGTTATATGATATATATATGTGTGTTTGGCTATGTGCATACAGCTGCATACTGTATAGGCTGCTAGAAATCACTAGACCCTATAGCAAAATTTTAGATGGGGCTCTTAAGTTGTCTCCTCACCCAGGAGATAATAACTAACAACTAGAGATGGGCTAGAACTCAAACCCGAATTTGACCCGAACTTTAATAGTTTGGACAAACTCAGACTCTTTGGAACTTCCCAACAGTTCATAGTTCAGGTTTTTCGAGCTCGAATAACCCTGGAATGTACCGTTTCAGCGATAACCCTCAAAATGCGGCATTTCTGAGATATCCCTCAAAGGTAACTTTTTGGAAATAACCCTCAAATGTAGCTCTTCGGTGATAACCCTCAAATATTTCCAGCGCTTACTATCTGAGACATTTTAAGGTTCTTTAAATTTACCCCTGTTTACACAATGTCCATATGTGTCCAAGTGTAAAGAAGAGGGAGGTATGGTGGGTGAATAAATTATGGTTCCTAACTCCACAGAAATTGAACCGTGACTGTGATCTATTGCTTTTTTTCTATAACCAGTAAAGATGGCCGAACTTCATAAAGTTCGGTCCATTTTCAAACTTTGGAACTTCAGTAAAAGTTCTAAAGTTCGAATTTAGACCCATTTAAGTCAATGGGGGAGGGATAATTCGAAAAGTTTGGATGATTTACAGCTAAACTAACATGGGTGACTTAATGTAAATGTCTGTGGCACCTAGGAAATTGTCAGGGGAACATGTCACTATCACCAAATTTTTTTTAAACACTTCTTAAACACGAGCGGGTAATTGTCAGGTTTTGCTTCAGCTACATTCGAGGGTTACGGCCAATTTGAGGGTTACCGAACAATACTTTTGAGGGTTACTGAAACGAGAACCATAAATTCGAGAGTTACCAAAATCAAACAATACTTTTGAGGATTACCAAAAACGAATAATACTTTCGAGGGTTAGTGAACGATTCATTCTAGAGTTAGCAAAAATGATCCATACATTGGAGGGTTACCAGAAACGATACTTTCGAGGGTTAGCGAACAATCCATTCTAGGGTTAGCGAACGACTTGTAAATTCGAGAATTATTGAAGCTGCGAGTCTGAAAAACGAACTAGTTTGAACCCTAACTAGTTTGAATAGTTTGAGTTTGTCCAAACACATAATGTTCCATAACCAGGTTTTCTTAATATTATACCACATAATTGGCATTGTCTGTATAAAACATATGGTTTGGGGCAGGTTTCCATGATTGCATGTAAAAAATGAGTATGATGTAACCTCCACTGTTGGAAGCTGCACTGATTTGGTGCTACAAAAACTATATTGCTATTAGCAGTAAATTATATTGTTTATTCTGCCTGATGAATGGGGCATCGGCCTCTGAAACGCCACAGTTGTGTTAAAAAATATTGATTGCAGCAAGCAAATCCAGAGTGCTGTACCTTTGGACTAGTATATTACTGGAGTTATACAACTCTTCTCTGTGTGATACAGGCAGCAGGTGTGTATATTTAGGAAAGGTGACATACCCCAGGGAATCATCATAAGGGACCTTTCCCTGGAGTATGCATTTCTGGAGATAAAATTAATCATGTCATGATATTTACATATGAGGATTTAAAGTTCAATTAATATTGCACACCCACTAATACTCATTTACTGGGTGAAAAGTGGCAGGTGTAGCTGTTAACACAAAATTAAATAACACCTTCAGATATACACTATATATAGTATATATATATAACTTTACTATCAGTGTTTTGGTGTCTGATTAGGAGTATGAAGAAGTTATTAGTAGAGATGTACTTTGGGTTCTAATAGAACCCAGTTTCGAATCGAATCCGGCGGTTTCGAAGTCCCGACGAAACTTTCCGAACGCCCGGATTTTTTGAAACTCGAATTTTCCGAGTTTTCGATTTTTTATCGCCGTTTTCGGTAACCCTTGAAAGTATGGATCGATTTCGGTAACCCTCGAAAACTTGTATCGTAGGTGGGGATCGATTTCGGTAACCCTCGAAAACTTGTATCGTAGGTGGGGATCGATTTCGGTAACCCTCGAAAACTTGTATCGTAGGTGGGGATCGATTTTGGTAACCCTCGATAATTGTACGAATCCTGGTAACCCTCGAAATCGTAAGTCCATCAACCCTCGAAAAGTAGCGATCGATTTCGGTAACCCTCGAATGTTTGTGCCGATTTCACTAACCCTCGAATGTACAAGCTGATTTCGGTAACCCTCGTATTTGTGATATCGGTAACCCTCGAAAATAGTGTTCGATTTCGGTACCCCTCGAAAATAGCCTGCGAAAGCTCGAAAACAGCCCGATCATGTGGAAAGATAGATTTTAAATGAGTTTTACTTATATTTATTAGTTCCCCAGACCATTCCCCAGGTCCCTGTGTTATTTACAGTAACCTACTATTACTATTTCGCCCTTCAAATTGATAGAAACTTTCAAATTTTTTTCTCCCATAGACTTCTATGGGTCTGTTTTCGGATTTTCGGATTTTCGAATTTTTTCGAACATCTCTAGTTATTAGACATTGAATCATTGGTAATAACATTAATGTAAATCTGGTGCAGGGGTACTTGGAAGTGTTGCATATAAGGATGTAAGTCCCTGCAGGCAAGCCTCCAATCTGGCCCTTTATTACTTGGAAATCTTATGCTTTTGAGATTAAGGAGTTGATTGGAAGCCCTTATCTTCATGTGAAAACCATTCAACTAATCCAATGCAAGGTCAGTGAGGCAACCTTTTACAAGAAAATGCAACCAAGCAGGTAGCTGTCAGCCCATAGAACTGACCCAACATATGTAAATGTTTAGTTGACCCAAGATATTTATATTAGGGTTACCTTTTTACTACATGCACTAACACGGATATTACTCTTTTCTTGGCCTTGGTATGTACTGTATATTGATCAACTTTGTTCTTTGTAGTTAAGTTGAAATTGGTTTAATGTGGATGCAAGACAAAGACAAGGAAAAAAAAGAGAAAAACAACAATAGAGAACAACAATACAGCATACAACAAGGTAACACATATAACATGTTGCCATCTTATGGTTGTTTTGGTGTAACACAGTTGGTTTAAACATATACTGTATTGTATGCAATTGCCTATATTCTGTACATTTTGGTCATTTTTTACGATCAGTTCAGTTTCATTGTTCAGATGGGCTGCAACAACTGGCAAAAAAGTAAGAAGACCAAAACAGTAAATACCGTGGTACTAAGTCATAGAATGTCCAAATGCATAAATATGAATAGAAAACAACCCTATGATTTTTTTAAAAAAAAAGACAATGTATCTGTTTATTTTTGTCTATCTTAATGGAAGCAAGTATCCACAGTCCACAATATTAAGACTATGGAGCTATTGTTAAATGTGTGCATATGGTAATTTTCATTATGTTTATAGAGCTCTTACTGTATGACTACCAAAGTGGCACTAAAGGCTGAGCTTTAACTTGCCAGAAACATGAAATAGGAAATAAACAAGAATGAATCTAGACCAAATGATGAAATACTAACAGGCAGATTCACAGAGAACTGCAGCACTCTTTTCCTGGGTTAAAGTCAATGATTCAATATCGGTAAGGGATACCTTTAGGTTGCGGCAGCTGAGTGAGTATAACAAGGGACACTTGCACAGCCATCACAGACTATACACCAGACAATGAGTGATGTAATTCTCAAGGAAGTAAAATAATCCAGTATTATCATTTGCATGGCCTTTTGACAAGGAATTCCAAATATTAGACCATATTTATTTGTCTGTGTTTAGCTCTTCAGTTTCATGGGTAATATTGTGTCTCTTATCTTCAAATCTAGCAGTATATGTGATGTAATGAAATAAAGAAAAATAATTTCTTGAACTAAATTGAGCCCTATTTAACTCTAGCCTTGCAGTACTGGCAGTCTGTTTCTATGTTTAGTTTCAATTAAATTTTTTTACAAAATTCCTTCATTAATTTACATGTCCCTTTTTTCACCTTATGTTTTTCTACTTCCTTCAAATCTTTAATTTTCCTTGTTTTTTCTTGTTTTTTGCTGTCATTTTTAAATAGTAGATTTATCATCTTTTCCAGTCCCTTCCACTGGATTTCAGTGAGATCTCATGCACTCAGTGTGTCAGGGCATGAGTAATTAACAAAAGCGTGGAATTGGATTGATCATTCATTTTCAGATAGTAAAGGTTTCCATTACCTTCATATAGGTAAACTATTGAGAAATGCATTGCACAGAGCTGTGCATACTGTAGATCATAGAACCAAAAAATAGGAGAATCATGCACACACCTAATCCAATACAAGTAGTATATTATGGGTGCAATGGTCAACCAGGGCAAATAGTCAGTATTCAAATATGTAATAAATACCATGCACACCAGGCTTGCAATCCTGTGTACTTTATTATGCCGCACACAGGAACATCATAGTGATGTTTCGGAACAAGATGTACCTTCTTCAGACAAAAGTATTTATAAACAAAGTTTATAAATGTACTTACATTGCTTGTACCCCTATTATAATGTGACATGTCAAAATGGAGGGTTAGGCCACACCTTTGTCACTGTTAAAACATCTGCATGTGCTTAAAACTGAAAGGAAGTGAAAGGAAGTTCCTGTATTATATCCAATTATGTGCTATTTGTAAAACAGGTGACATTCTTAGCCAATCAAAATTCTAATCAGAGACACACTGCAGATTCACTCACAGCCCCTCCCATCTTCATAGGCAAAAGAAGACTTCCTGTAGGGGGGAGCATCCAGCTGCTGTTTGCTAGACAGGAAGTCATTTGCATGTCTCTGCCCATTTCTCTGACAATGCTGGGAGTGAGTGTTTTTCCTCCTTTAGGATACTGATATTTTAATAACATGAGGCTGTTGTAAGAAGACTCTAATTAATTTTATGCTCTGTGGAGAGCTTTTCCCTCCTTTAAAGGAACTGTAAACCTAAAAAATAAGTGTTTGCCAATCGTTTCTATTATTCACAGGGAGGTGATAATGCTTATTCTCACCTCCCTGTGAATAATAGTTTGCTCAAGCGACACAGCGGCACTTACCTTACCTGGCGCTCCACTCGCAGGTCCTTCTGAACTGACAGCCGCGCTGTCCTGCTCCCTAACTTTTGTATTGGCGTGCATGCACCAAAAATAGGTGTGTGGTCGGGAGACAGGGGCAACGCAGCTGTCAGATCAGAAGGAGCGAGTGGAGCACCAGGTAAGGTAAGTGCTGCTGTGTCCCTTGAGCAAACTATTATTCACAGGGAGGTGAGAATAAGCGTTCTCACCTCCCTGTGAATAATAGAAACGATTGGCAAACACTTATTTTTTAGGTTTACAGTTCCTTTAAGCCTACCTTACATTAAGCTATATACTGTAGGTGCCTGGTAACTTAGCAGTAAGTATTGCAATGTTTTAATAAAAAACATAAACAGTATACCCACATGATATGTGCAATAATGAAGTTGGCCCTGTCTATGGTGCACCACTTTAAATATTGACCAGGCCTGTATAATGGGTGTCCTTGTAAGTTGGTGTACACTTATCTGTTGCCTCAGAGTTTGTTTCCAATAAGGTAAATTGTCTGTCCAATAATCTTTCCTCCCAACAGGTGGTAACAGGATTTTATACCCAGGATCTTGAGTTGCATTCAATATCACTATGCATTCAATATATATATATATATTAATAAACAGAAGGATGACAGAGAAGAGAAGCCTTGATAACTTTAAAGGGTACTCCTAACATCACTATCAACCCCTCTGATAAAGGGGGTGTGATAGTGGTGATAGATACAGAATACAATTATCATGATATTTTACAACATTTTTTAGACAGCAATGTGTACGTTCAAGCATCTAGGTATCCTGTATGGGACATTAAACTGTGTATAGACAGCATGCTTGAGTCAGCTGTCCGAAAGACCGAAGAAGTAAAAATCTTTTTAATGGTTGTTCATCCTGTCACTCCCATATTGTATACCCTGCCCAAGATTCACAAGAATCCTGTCCAGCAGCCAGGTAGGCCTATAGTAGCTGGCATTGTTTCCACCTTTGCCCAATCATGCTGGACAGGATTCTTGTGCCCTTGGTGCAGTGTATGTGATCATATGTATCTTAGATATGCATGAGATTTTCTATATAAGATACGTCAGTTATCCATTATGCAAGGTGAGAATATCATTTTGGCCACGTCCATCCCTCATCAGGATGGGATTTTAGCTGTGGAGAGGATGCTGCATAGAGGTGGTCAATTTGATGATCAAAAGATACAACTAAAAAACTTACTGAAAGTTACTTCTCTTTTGATGTTAAATACTACAGGCAGCTTTGAGGTACTGCCATGGGATCCTATTCCGCCCCGGCATATGCCAATGCATTTGTGGCTTTCCTTGAGGAGGAATTTATTTTCGTCTCTGAGGCCTTCACCAGGCACTGGTCTAGGTTCATAGATGATACTTTCCTACTATGGTTGAGCAGCATTGGATCTCTAAAGGATTATTTCTCCATGATTAATTGGGTACATCCAACAATTAAGTAGATCCTGAGCTATGATGATCATACTATTTGTTTCTGGATTTTAGAATAATGAGGGTGGTGGGTAGTTTACAGATTGAGCTTTTCTCAAAGCCCACGGATTGGAATTAATTGCTATCATATAAAAGCTTTCATCCTAGACATTTTAAAAGGTCCATCCCTGTAAGTCAGTTTACTAGGATGGAGTGTATTGTATCAGATACCAATACTAGAAATGAGCAAATGGGGGACATGTATAATAAATGAAAGAATCAGGGTTATCCAAAGGATGTGTTACTGTAGATGTATCTATAAAAAAGGTGAAATCCCCAGAACAAAGAAAAAGAGATCTGAAGAAAGAGCATATACTGCTGGTGGTAAATTATGAGGTGGGCACAAATCGGATTGCAAATTTGGCACGTAAGCACTGGTGTGTATTGAAGTATACATATCCAGATATTCTGGAACACGCTATACCCCCATTGATTTCCTACCGGAGGAGAAACAAGGTTGGTATCAGGATGGTCCTTAAGCCTTAGTCTTATTTTATCTCTCATTAAGGAAACATCTAAATGAACATGATTCATTAAGGCCTAGGGGAGTTTTGAGACATTTAATCCAAAAGGTTTTCCCTCTGTGACAATAATTTAGCCCTGTCACCCCCTCTTTTAGGTACAGGAATATGATCAATACCAATATAAATAATGTCAAATCATGTTAACGTTCTTTAAAAATTTTTTACCCTAGCTTATTGGTCTTCCCATCTCGGAATGACCATAAATCCTTAGTCTTAGGGTAAGTTCAGTCTTACCCACATATTGAAGATTACAAGGGCAAGAAATTAAATAAATAACATGTATTAGTAGACAAAATATAGTAATGATGTGTAGTGTAGTAACGTGTAGTAGTACACAAAATATGGTACTTAATTATAAACTTTTCACCATTTTTGGAATAAAATGTATCACCAGGGGTCATTAATTGACACGAAGCACATTTTGAATTGATTGGGTCAGTTTTCCCAAAAATGTCTCTAAGATTACAAGCTCTTTAAAATCCAATTGTTGGTTTGGATGGTAAAACCATCTTCAACTTATCGTCCGAAAATATTATATTCAAATTTGTTTTCAAACTGTTTTGTATGTCTTTTCACAATATGGAATAAACAGGGCTACAAATGAATTGTCATACTTAACTGGATCAATGTTGTTTTTTTGAGTGTTTATATTTGTCCACGCTTTATCCAGGGCCTGTAAAAGTAGTTCTCTACTTTTAATTACACAGCCTGTCAGTATTAATAATAAAGGATTTATGTGCTTTCCATGTAAAAAGGTGTAACAGGGCAGAAACCTGAACAGTATTGTATGTCTTCAATTGGCATCTGCGTTACTTTTCCTCCCATGACTTTTAGTGTCTCGCATTACTAGATATAGAATAACTAATATATATATTTCTATCTATATATTATATATATATATACCACTGTTGTTGTTGTTTATTATAAGATCATAGTCTATATAAATGTAAGTACGGTATATATAAGTACTTATATTAGTTAAGATATCTGAGCTACAACAAAAAAAATATAAAGTACTTACTAAGCTGCTATCCCTATTTTAAAGGGCAGGTCACCCTGAAATCTATCTTTAGTATAAGGAGGCCAGCCTGGCTGTAATATTTCTTTTAAAAATATCTTACAAAGCCTTCCTCCCATGATCTCCGATCCGCCTCCCTGCTTGCAGAAGTTGCAAACAGGGCCGGACCGGCATGCCGCGTCTGTGATTGGCTAAGACGAGGCTTAGCACCAGAGCGGCTGACATCCTTGAAGATCCGCAGAGTAGAGCTCTGTAAGTAAACGATCTAAGGATTTTTTAAAAGACAATATTATGGTGGGGGGGGTTGGGGTGGCAGGGGTCACTTACCTTATGCCAAAGGGATTCACACTGGTTATTCACACTGGTGCCAGTGCTGGCAAAGATAGATCGAATAATGGCTCCCCTGCGCATGTCACTCGCCCTTGTTGAGGTTGAGGAAGAAACAGGCACCGGATGAGTCACTGACAGCTTTTTACTCTGCACTTTCCTAGACTATGAAAAAAGCATTGAAAGGAGGTCCCTAAGGAGCAGAGATTGGTAAGGTATTTTTTAAACTACAGAGTGGGGCCATATGGGATTAAATATTAGTTTTGGGGGTGGAACTGCCCTTAAATAGAACAGCCAAAATGAAAGGTGTTAGCGCTACCATCCTTTATGTGGAAACCCACAGTATGTGGTATTTTAACCTATTAAAATGTTAGGAAACTTTAAGGTCTATTAAGTTTCATCATTACACCCAATGATGTCCTTACTTTAAAAAAACAACGGCAGTTTAGCCCATAAAAAGACTATGTGCTAGGCAGAAAAATATGTGTATAATAGAGAAACAGCAGCTGGACTCGCTCCCCCCTCCCCTCTCCATGGACAAATGAAGACTTCTAATGGGCACGGGGCAGCATTAAAGTGTGTGCGGCCTGGAGGAAAAGAGGAGGGGAGGAGCTGGAAGAGGGGACTTTACTACAGAGGTTACTCTCTGTTGTGTCCGCCATAATCTGTATGTCTGTCTGTCCTTACTAAGAGTTGCCAAACTCCAAAATTCAATCCTGTGGTATAATATAAAAAAGCTAAATAAAAAATAAAAATATATTAGAAAATAACATGTACTTATGGCAACTGCCTGAATGGTAATTAAATAAACCAAATACAAAAAATGCTTTACAGGCTGCTAAGGTTGCGGCGGCAGCTGTTGGTGATGCTACCACGTGTCAGAAATGAAATATATTCACTATATATTCAGAAATAAGCATGAAAACACTGAATGATCATTAACGGGTCACTAAAAGTACACATTTTTATAGGAAACTTGCCTTCATAAGATAAGCGCTCTTCTATTGGCATTTGACTTTGCATTTGTATTATCTGTGGGTTGTTAAGAGCCTTATGCACTTACCTTTATCCTAGACTTTTGTTTGTGGTTTGGACTCAAACTGCTCAATAAGCAGACTTTAATGGTTTGTCCATATCTAATGTCATTGTCTAGAGGCATTTCTGCTTAATCACTATAAAGTATTTTATATTATATATATTTTAGAGTAAACACGTTTCTCGTATTTTTTTCCAAGCATGGCTGTCATGATTATAGCTGTTCTTTTTGATTTTTCTTCTGTATATTCTAATTATTGGTTTTACAATAGACTTTATTTCCCTTTATGTAATCACATGCATACTACTTTTCATCGGCTTTTATTTTGGCCATCTATCCTTATCCTTTGTTATGAGTTTTTACCTTACTGTTTTTTTTCTCTGGGGAATATTTGTAAAGAAATAGCTTAGAAAAAAAGATGTCCGAACCCACCGGATTTAGTTTCTTCTTCAGTGGGTTTATGAGATCACGCTAAATTTTGACAAATTTTTCTACTTTACAGACAGCATTTAAGTACTATTATTGTCCTAATAAATGCTGGAAATTTCAGTTTCATTACAATATGTTCAAATTAAATATTTCACACGGCAGAATCTCATTTTTGCAGTAAATTCATTTCATCAAAAAATTTCCTCATAAATAGAAAAGCCTTTTCTTGCAAGCTGCAGCAGCAGCTCACTACTTTCTCTCTTCACCCCTCTGCACAATCATTGGTCTTTCTCTCCACTACATAGTAATAGGAAAGATAGTAAACTTAGGTGTGCTGAAATTAGCGGTAGCTGTCGCCAAGGCATTATTGGATATTTTGCCAACTCATTTCTCTATGCTAACAAAAAACTTTGCCTCCCTGGGAAATATACTTTGATTTTTACAAAGGTATGATTTTGGCTATTGCCCTTGAACTAATCCAAATGATGTGTTACCTAAAAGAAATAACCTACTGTTCATACTTTTCTAATTCAGTAACCATACATTATTTTTCTTATTGTCGCCATGCTACTGTATCTATTGCAGCAGTATTAGAGTGTGGTGATAGTGTGTCAACTCGTTTATTTTATTGCATATGCATTTTATGGTCACGGTACACTACACATACTGTATCTAAATTCTGTACAGCCAAAGAGTGCAATTTTTATCAAAAACTATTGCTTATCATATTTTTCATAACAAAGGTAAGATACAGAAGACAAATGATTGCCCAACGGTTATGGAAAGGTCTATTTTATAGCCCTAATAAGTATATAATAAATTTACTCGCATCTAAAGTAAATGGGGCACATACAGGACAATTTGGAAAGTGCTGTGTAAAGCATGGTCTGTTATTCATTAGAAGAAGTTTTTTAAGTAAAATCTCCTGACAATTTCACATTCCATTTATTAAATTTGACCTTGATGATCTGCTATTTTATTGATAGTTTGAGAGTTAGAACAGATGCTTCTATATCAAGATTATAACCCTGCTTGCTGGATGGCCCAGGCATGGAAAGAAAGATAGAATAGATTAAAGGAAATTGTATTAATGTTGCCCAAGTAGGATTCCTGGAATAAAAAGAATGCCCTTTTTTAAGGGTAAGAACCTTTTGAATGTTGAGTTAAGGTCTTTAGATTTATAAAAGATTAAGCATGGCATTTTAGGTGTAGAAATCTTTGAATACCTAAAACTCCCTTTGCCCAAGGCTCATTGATTACCTATCCATAAACATAAGCCATCTGTTTCTCAGTTTGCATAAAAATATTTCCAGCTTTTGATTGACAGTTTGCAGACATCCACTATCCACTTTTGCATTATAATAAGTCTGAGAAAAATAGTACTGAGACTACTCTGAACTTAAAGACTAATTCTCCTCATGAATTTTGAACAAAGCAGACAATATTTTTTTCACAGGTAGAAAGGGTAGTTTAGGTATAAATTTCACCCAAAGAGACAAGAAACACTTTTTATGATCACAATGGATTAAAACCATTGAGGTTGGATTTGTGAATGCTCAGCAGACTAATAACAAAATTGTGCAAAGTTTCTCCAATATTTCATGTAGAATGGAATAAAATAAGTATACTGTTAATAGAAGCCTCTTTGAGATTCATATACAGGTTCACACTGTAACCATAAAGTAAGTTCTCCTACAAGGGAAATATGAAAGAAATGGAGGGCACTGTAAATACCATGTACAAAACAGGATGAATTTATTGGATCTTGAGTTAAAAAGGACAGATACAATGCACTATGTTGATTTTGATGAGTCTCGGTTTCAAAACAACCTGATTTATAAATGCAGAACTTCTGGTTTCAAAAATTTGCTTATGCATCTTTTATCTCTAATATAGATGAAGGTTTGAAAGTAATTTGTAAAAAGAAAAATATTTTTCTTATTTCAGTCTATACACCTATTTACACAAGAAAATACCATGCTAGCTCTACATTAGCAGGGTTTGCCTGGCATTGTACAGTTTCTTGATCCTTTTCTACAGAGATTCACTTACCAATGACCAAAAGCAAGGAAGTACCAAACCCCAAACACTTTATTTTGACAGTCTATGTAGAAGAAAGTGTGAGTCTCAAACATGCAGCACAAATCAGGCTGACACACGTTTCTCCGGGTAAAACTAAAACATACCTCAGTAACCACCCGATTAAAACCAATCTTTATTGAAACGCCTTGGCAGGTACACTGATTAAACATGATAGTAGGGATGGCCGTTCGCGGATCCGAACCCGGATCCGCCGCGGATTTATCCCGTTCGCGAACCGGATTTTTCCGGATTTTCCGCCTTCCGAACTTCCGATTCGCGGATTTTTCGTATTTTCGAAATTTTCGAAATTACGAGTTTTCACGTATTTTCGAAAATTTCCGGAAAATAGGGAAACATGTATTTTCGAAAATTTTCGAAATACAAGGGTTTCTCTTAATTCCTAACATACGTATTTTCGAAAATATTCGAAATTACGAGGATTACTTGTATTTTCGAAATACATATTTTCCAAAATACAAAACTCGTAATTTCGAAAATTCCGAAAATACGTGAAAACTCGTATTTCGAAAATTTTCGAAAATACGAAAAATCTCGTTATTTCAAGGATATTTTTAATTTTAACGGGTCCGCTCGCGGATTTCGAATTTTCGGATTTTTCGAAATTCGCGGATCCTCGAGCGGACCGGATTTTGCGAAGTTCGGACATCTCTACATGATAGAGTTTAAATGCCTAACGGGTGTCAGGCTTCATTAGAGTCCTTAGTCATAGGTGTTAGGTTTCCCCAAACATCACTTCCTTAAAGGGTAACTGTGGTCTTGAATTGGTTTTGTTTTTGAACGTATTCCTTGTATTTATATATATATATATATATATATATATTTTGAAGTTTTTGCAAGACTGCATTTAGTAGCAGCAAGCCTTGCAATTCTGATCACAGGTTGGGGATCTTGTCCAATCTTTTTTTTTGTTGCTATTGTTATATCATTAATTAGACATGTTACCCATATGGAATTAGGAGTCTCCATCTTAAGCTGAATATTGTCATATTGGCAGAAAGACTTCTGCACACATCCTGCTGAAAAGTTAAACATTTTTTGTTGCCAAATGATCACATACAAATGGCCCTTTCATTTCTAAATATGAACCACACAAGGTATTAATGCTTGAGGTTAGGAACAGGAAGAAGGGTGGAAATTAATTTCTGTATGCCATACTGGAAAAAAAAAGCAAAATACAATACAAAAATAGTAATCTAAACAGTCCAGCCCATGCAAATGTTTAATGGAAATTACTATATGTAGCAACTCTCACTCACTTAGGTACTTATAAATATTTTAATCATTTTTTTTGTGATATTTGATATTGTTAAAAAACAAAATTCTAAATGATTCTTCATGTGCATTACACAGTAGACTATAACTGCACTTTAATGAATTTCAGATTTAGTTTGAACTGGAAGTTATTGTCAAAATATTCCTTCATACATTATTAATTTCTTTGCACAAATTGCTTTTGACTTCAAAGAAACAAAATTAAGGGTTATGATGAATAAGGCAACTTATTTAACTGAATATCTCTTAAAGTACACATGCAAAATTTCAGTTTGGGTATTTCAAGGTACTTGATTAAGCAAATAATGAATGCTAAGAAATTGGCATAGACCTCTGCAATTACCCTTTGCTCATCTATTGCATACACACCTTGTAAAAACCAAACTGCAGTATCTTTTCAATTAAACTTATTTTGGATCACAGACTCTCTTTGTCTTTTGACAGAAATTTGGTAATACTTTTAAAAAAATCTATGCTTTAGATTAAAACAATCAGGTACCAGTCCAATTGATCAAGATGACCCAAGGTAAACTGTTAGAACCTCCATACTGGGGTTACCTTGACGTGGTTGGAAGGCTTTTTCACTTTTATGCATAAAATTGTAACTAAAAAAAACATGTTTTTACTGTTTGCACTAGCATAGATATTATGATATATGGGGCCCAGGAATGTGCATTGATCATCTCTTTTCTTGTTTGTTCTAATGTTTTGGTCAGATCAGTAGCACTTCCACTATTTGTTATAAAGTAAATTTACCACAGAGTGCTCCCAAGCCCCCCTTTTCTGTAACAATTGATCAAGTGAACCCAAACTGCCAATAAACTCTAATTTTTTATTTTTGAACACAAAACTACAGTGGTTCGGTCTGTTTTAGATGTAAGTTCCTACTTTTGCAAATGTAAGGCAAGATTTTTTTCCCCTTAAAAAAATATATATAAAACATCTATTTTACCCCTCTTACAGTTCTTTTATAAAAATTATACATTTATTTCAGAAAAGTTACAAAACTCCAAAGAACTTACTGATGAGGTAAAATAAATGATATAACATATAGTGCTGAATGAGTAAAATCTGTTTTTAAGGAGAATTTGACACAGGAAGAAAACTTTTTCCTTTAAATGATTCTTTGAACTTTAAACACTCTTTTAATACTGTAACTAATCTCAATTCATTGTGATGCTAATGGAATGTTGCGTGGGAAGCAGCAGTTTTACTTGGATAAGAAGAGAAAGGTGTTCTTTAATGATTAATGTAGCCTATGAGGGTCAAACCACAAAATCACTGACTTACAGGACCAACCAAGGAGAGTTAAGTTTCTTTAGTTTCAGAGAATTTCTGCAGATTTGTAACAATTAGCCATATTTCACAAATTAAAATGTCCCCCCCCCCCCGAGAGCTACCTCTGCCCAAAACTACTTCCCACTTATTAGTAATACATTTTAGTAATCTTTGTTGAGTCCACAGTCCACATTGTATTACTCAGGCCACCCATCATCCATCCATGTGCTGGCTTTTAAAAAAAAAGGAGGGGGGGGAGAAAAGCAGAAATTATGAAAAATCTAAAATGTAACATTATACCTCAATAATATTTTAGAAAAGCGACTAAAGTATAGTGACTTTCATAAAATTTATTGTCTTTTATTTTATGGACTAAAAAGTTCTTGTTATTGAGCTTAATAATAATTTTAATATAATACCTTATGATTAGAGATGGACGAACTTGCGAAAATTTGGTTCGTTTTTAAACTTCAAACTATATGAAAGTTGCTGGTTCGAAAATGGACCCATTAAAGTCAATGGGAGTCAAATAGTTTGAAAAGTTTGAATGAAGTACATTAAAATATCAATGGTAACTTAATGTAAATGGCTGAGGGACCTGGGAAATGATCTAGGGAACATGTTCGAATATCCAGGACTTTGAAAAATCGATTTTACTCTTACGCATGCTACTTTCGAACTCTTGCATTCGAACACTCGATAATTATCCCATGAACGATTCGCAGATTCGATAATTCAATTTACTCGCATATTGGTATAATAGACATTTTAACTCGCATATTCGATAATTGTATTTACTCGCGTATTGATATAACATTTTACTCACAGATTCGATAATCCGATATTTACTCGCGTATAGGTATAATAGACATCTTGCTCGCGGATTTGATAATTCGATATTTACTCATGTATTGGTATAAATGACATTTTACTCGCATATTCAATATTTACTTGCGTATTGGTAAAATAGACATTTTACCTCGCATATTCCGCACGCCTCGACATTTGATAATTACCGAAAGTCTGGAAAATATCGAAAGTCCGAGAAATTCGGTCCGGATTGTTCAGAAGCCCGAGTCCGTTTGAACTTAAATAGTTCGCTCGAACTCGCTCACTCGGCTTCACTCGGCTTCACTCGGCTCACTCGGCTTCACTCCTCCAACTTTAATTAAATAATAAAAAATATTCATCCTTTTTGTAATAATTATTTTTTAAAACTGCATCTTTCAGTTCCAAATGCTTCCAAACTTTAAGGATCAAGTGTCACAGACCATGGACAATTCTGCACCTCTCCACCAAAGTTTCCTGCCCCAACCCCTTCTCTACATCTTTAGAACTCCACAGCCATGATTGACGGCAGGAAGGTGGCAGAACCTTTTGGGTCTACTGGCTACTGATGACACTGGATTTTAAATTGAAGTGGCTGGGGCTATAACTATCTTAAAGAGGTAGAGTTAGCCCCTAAAAGACAAGTTACATAGATTTGGTGCATAAAGGCATGTAGTGGTACATTATGAGATAGACTAAACCCCTGCATTTAGTTTTGCTGGTGATTTCCCTAATTAGATGAAAATTCACAGACAAATAGGGTTATATCTTTTTCTGTTTAAAATGTGATATAACCCATGTACCAAGACATAACTTACTGCGGTTGCAGCGGTACTCATAAACTGTGTTGTGCAACCACTGCAAGGTATGCACTGAGCCGATATGCTATTTAAGCGGATAATTGACATTAAGATTCTGAATAGGTAAACCCTTTCGCTATGCACTGAGGATGCTATCGCTCAGTGCATTGCTTAGAGGAGGCAATAGAGAGCAATACCGGCTCTCCATGCATAGCCCTAATAATGTCTATGGTAGGTTGAATTTAGCACTAGCTTACAAATAACATGTACCAATGGTTAAATGTTGGAAAAGTGGAAGTAAAGTCCATGGAAGCCATTCAATGTAAAATCTACGGTGAATTTTGCTGACAATTTAAGAATACAATAATAAATGCAGTAAATTCCTAATCTTCACAAATGTTGTAAACGGAATCTGATATATACTGCATTATATGTAATTTAAAAAATATTTCTGTGTTTAACACCTTAGTTACTCCTTTTCTGTCTAGAGGTATGTATTTTACAACCATCTATTATAGTAGTATAGGATGACTGAAGTCTGCTCTTAAACCTTTATTACCAGCACTATTCTTACCATATATGTCAGTTGTATTGCATTGCCTAAAACATTTATAGTAATGTCTAGGTGACTCCAGTCTTTTAAAGGAAATCCCCTACGGTCAGTTTTTTTACGTATTTACTCTACAGCTGAGGCATTGAAAAGGCATCCGTATGGCCGATTTATTACAAGGGATGCAAGATTTTGATAAAGCCTACTTTAGGGCATTAGAGTTCAGTAGGGTTCTAAAATGCATACCTATAGGTAGAGAAGCAGAGACATTGAATAATGATTACAACAATAATGTTACATTTTCCACAGAGTACAGCCACAGTTTTTGAGATTCTGAAAGTTCTTTAAAAAATCTATCTGTTCTAAAAGGGGAAGTGGGCTTGCAACCATCAAAAATGAATGTTTTGTGCCTTTACAGACAAATCAGCTATGGTAAATCATTATGATCCCTGGGCATTCAACAATGCTGCTAAATGTATTACATTATTGTATTGTTATATCTGCTCACTGGTGTTAATAGACACACAAGGGTTAAAGGGCATGTCCACCCCGAAATTTAACTTTTGATATGTGGTAGGGCATGCCCCCCAGCCCCAACCGCATTAATATATTGTTAGAAAGTCCCCATTCTTACTTACCTGCCCTCTCTCCTTCGCTGCAGTGTTCAGCCCTCTGCTTGCATGGAATTGAAAGCAGGGGCGGGACCAGCAGCCGTGTCCGTGATTGGCTGAGAGGCAGGGAGGGCTGCACTGAGCATGCCTCAACCTTGATGAGGTTAGGATTCTCAGGCACAGCATGAGTTCACACACTGCTCCTACACAGCATTTTCCTGGACTTTGGAGGGGCACAGCAGGGGAACTATTTTGAGCAGGAATGTAGGTAAGGATTGTTTTAAACTACTTGATGTGGCCAGTAAGGGGTTAAATTTTAGTTTGGGGGGTGACATACCCTTTAAATCTTGTTCAGGAATCTCTGAAACTAGATCTCCCAAACCTGTCCTGATCAACTGCATCTCTTAGGGGCATATTTATAAAGGTTTGTTAAACTTTTCGCCTTCTTTAACGCGCTTTTCGCCTTCTTTAACACGGCGTTTTCGTCTAATTTGGCCTTTTCGCTATTTATAAAGCAGTGTAACCAGTGGCAAAGGTCATTACCACGCTACATTTCGCTTTTCGCCATACATCGCTGCGGTAACAGCTCAATCATATTTATAAATGGCGAAAAGTGTATTTTTTGCATTAAGTTCAGCCATTCACATTCGCTTAGGTAGCGAAAACGCATAAGTGACCATTTATTTTTCCTGCCAATGGGTCCATGGAGGTGTTAGTACATTGTGGAGTGTTTCTCAATACTAATAAGTACTCAGGGGGGTGTTAGTCTATTTTCCAGCATTTCCTGTAATACTATCTGCGATTTCGCTTTTTTAAGGTTAATTTTTCGCTTTTTAAAGATTTTGTTTTTTTTTAATGTTCCGATTTTATTTATTTCCAATAAAATCAAATGGGGTCTGAGGGACATGTTTAAAAAGGGGCATTATTTTTTGCTTTTTTTCCCCACCACCCTTTACCACAATTTTTTAAACTTTCATCATCTTTTCCTTTCATATCGTCAAATTGGTTAATACACATAGAACACCTATCTTTGTTATTTAAAATAAAAATTTGGTGTTTTTTTTCAGCCAAATATATAAATAGTATAAAACTCAAAAGGTGAATTTTCTCTATTTCATTAATAGGATGATAAATAGTGAAAACTCAAAAGGTGAATTTTCTCTATTTCATTAATAGGATGATAAATAGTGTAAAACTCAAAAGGGAATTTCTCTATTTTATTAATAGGAGATATTTTTTAGCATTGCTATTTTAGCAAACTGCAGCTAATTATCAAACCAATCCATTAATATGGGAACATACCATAGTGCTGTGTAAGAAATAGTCATGTTAATGGAACATTCCAGTAAGTAAGGATGTTTGGAGAAATCCTGTTAAAAACTGCAAAATGCAACAAAAGGGAGAAAAGGGGCAAAAAGGTGAATATCCCCTATTTATAAATGGCTGTAAATAAAAAAGTGACAAAGATAACTCTGAAATTACACTAGAGAGCAATCTCTCTTTCGCAGTGATACCACACTTATAGGGCGATGAATAGGGCGAAAACTATCATCTAACTAACACGCCACAGCGATACTTTTCTGCAAAGGCGAAAGCGAAATGAGCAAGTTTAAAAAAAGGCGAAAATAGCGTTATTTGTCATTGCGATGTCATGCGATAGCTAAATGGTGAAAAATAGCGATCCTTTATAAATATGCCCCTTAGTAAATCTCCCTGTAAGTGTTTGGAGCATAGCATTTTCCATTCCAGCCATTCATCCTCTGTTCTGCCTGTTAAGTTAGTTACCCTGCACATAATCTAGTGGAAAAGTTTACTTTGTTACCAATGATGCCTGCATTTCAATATACAGATGAAAAATTTGTATATTAACACAATGTATCACTTAATCAACTGTTAATAATTATCACAGTTTAATGAAATTCTTACTAGCATAAAACATGCAACAGCTTATTGACAGATTCTTTTGGAATGAATCACAAATATACTCTATCAAACTTCTCTCTCTCTGTATAGAAGCAATCATTTAGCACATGCAATTTTTCTTTACAGGTTCTTGCACTTTCTTATGTCTGTAATAACTAGAGATAGTCAAAACTGCTAAAAACGTTCTGTCTGCCTGCGGATTGGCAAATTTTTGTAAAAACTTAAATTAAAGTTAATGGGAGAAAAAAATCTGCTCAGATATGCCTAAATTTAAGGTAAAATAGCAATGGCCATGGTATTGGTTAAATTACTTTTTGTTTTATACACACCGCTGATAATCAGAAAATCCTGGCATTTTCAGCAGGATTTGCAGCCTTATAAAAAAATAAAAATACAAAAAAATATTTCTTTATAGAAATCCCTGCAGTTACTGCCCCTACCCTATTAGCTAATGTATAAGAACTATCACACTATAATTATGCTTACATAGTACTGAATGTACTAACATCTTAACATAGAGAGAGAGGGAAATATCCAATTAGCTACTTGCATATAATGTAAAAGGGGAGTGGAGGACTTTGTAGTATAGATTTTATTGATTTCAAACAGATACATTTTTGATTAGGAATTACAATAAATGTAATACATTACTGCACTAGAAGGACTTAGTACACACATAGAGTGTGTTGAAAAAGTGGCAATAAACGTTCAAGAAGCCCAACAATCTTACATCATAGTAGCTTTTAACGCCCGGCTGATGATAATACCAAATGAGTTGCCACGCAAGCAAGATTGTCATTTAAGCAGTTGGCCATCAGACTTTTATTGATGTTCCTGGCCATGTAATCCACATTGTACCGGGCTATAGTCAAATTTTTTTTTAATTTAGCTACAACTACTAAACTATTTATTCACCATATTTTTAAAATAGGAAATGATGTAAATGATTAAGAGATAGAGAACCATTACATTTAAAATAAGTAAATAATCATTTTTACATTTAAAAAAAGCCAAACTTTAAAAACCAAAGAAGAAAAGAGAATCCGCCAGTTTGTACATGGACATTGCATGCTTTTGTCTTCGGTTAATTTTGATTTATGATTTTCTTTTTGCACTGGTGGGAGAAAGAAGTACATTGGCTTGTAATATTATTCTTTAAAACTCTCTAAGGCAAGGATTAAATGTCTAAAATCATTTTGTTGTGAAATGCAAAAAAAGGTGATGGTTTAGCCACAAGGCAATTCATTTGGTCTTTACTGGCTTGTACAGATCTGCAAGCAGATGCGTAGTCTCTCCATAATTGAGATGGCCTATTTGTACCAAACAATTGTGCAATCACATACGGTAATACATAATATCCAGTTTACAATATACAATAAATTACTGCAAACAAAGCATTTGACTATCTCTGATTTTGCCGGAAATTGTCATTCACCTTTTAATGCAATGATTTTGGACTGGAATACTGCTCGGATTCTCATATGATTGAAATCTCTTGAAGCGCAGAGCTATACCTCAGTATTTTCACAGCTGTTAAGATTTGGGATAATTAGGAGCATGGACCTTTGGGTGAGATACCTTTTGCATCTGGTGATCCACAGAGACCTTAAGAAAATGCTTAATGGCTTTAAAACCTCATGCTGTAATTAACATTTCCATTTCACACTCATCTAATTCCACTGGTAATTTTTAAGTAAGTCAGCTAGTGTCAGCTGTAAAAAGAGGATATAATGCATTCCAAGCTTGTGTTATCCTTAACCATGTGCAAATAAAATGTAAGGTGAATATCTGGGCAGCTTTTTTATATTTAACCGCTGACATTTGGAAGAGATCGAAAATAAATCACCTAAGAAGACACAACAGCATGTGTAGAAATGATCACATGAACTACATGGAATAACATACAAATCTACACAATTATCTCGGCCAATTGAAATAAAATCTTTTTCACAGGGGATTGGTGATCCAGCAATATTTCTCTTGTATTACTATTATGTTTTTTGTTGTTGTTTTGCTTTATTAAATACACAGAACTAGTGGCATTTACTTAAATTGTCGTTAGTGTTAAAACAGAACAGTGGGTTAGGTTTGATCCCTTTGACTGTATCTACTTGTAGTGCATTTTAAAACATAACTTAACATACATACATAATGTAATATATGCACATCTGCACAATGATGGAAATTCCAGAGGGAGGGGTTGCCACAGGTGGTTAACAATGAATTACCCGTGCAATATCTTATGGTTTGTACAACTACATTTCATAAACTGTAAAAAGTAGTTTATATAGTTGATAGTGCTCTCACTCTCTACAAAACATTGTTTTAAAAAATGCAGCTTTTTAGTTTTTAATAATACTTTCATCTTCTATTACCTAGAAATTAGCAGGATGACAATCCTCCTACCCAAACCACTTGTCTGGTTTGAACTAATCAGATTTTCATAATTTTTTCCTGCTTTTTTATACAAACCCCCTATCGCTATTTTACTTATGAGTTTTAACAGTTGCACATGTCAGTAATAGGGAGAGGGGGAATTGAATCCACCTCCCTCGATTGTTGATGAGAAGGCCAATAAGAAAATGCGCTCTTCAAGGAGTTTGTCTTCCTATTGGTCCCATCGTGAACCTGGAAAAGGGAACGAAGCAACAAAGAGTACTGCTGGTTGAATAAGAAGAACCAAGGTTTATGGTCCTCACTCTGGGTACAATCCATGGAAAAAAAGAGGAGAGCGGAGAGTTGAGTATAATTGTCCTTTAAAAAGTTGTAAGGGTTATCGGTAGTAGGTGAGAAGCAACAAGAAGTGAAGGGTGAGATTAGTTTAACTTAAATGTCATTTCTGTATATTAAAAGGAATGGAAAGTGTAATGTCACTATTTTATTAGTTTTATTTTATAACAATACAGTGAAAATAATGGTTAGAAACCATTTTTTTTCTTATAGTCACGCTGTTACAAAATGAGTGTCTAATAAGAAAGAATTTAAAACGAGTCACAAACTATGCAACAGATCATGCGATTTCTGCCAAAAAACCCCCAATAAATAATGAAACCAAATGCAGCAATCATTTAACACTACCACGGGCATTCCCATGCATGAAACTTGAATACTAGAGGGCACCTCAATGCAACAAAGGTAACCTTACAGCAGAAACAAACAAAAAGGCAAACCAAAACCTGTATTTTATAAGAGATGACATTTACTGAATATAAATGGACAAGAAGTCAAATTTCTAGGAACTTAATAAACTCCAGGGGTCTATTACTCCCTACAATCTAACTGACAAAATGGGTATAAGTGATGTAGAGCTGTATTACACATACAAAGATTATTACAGGGTGATAGGCATAAATGGTTTTATAAAATAAGTGGAAGGGACAAATGCAGTTCTAAACATACTTTTTTGTAAAAAAAAAAATTTCCCTTTTTCAAATGGTTTTAAATGGATTGCCTTACTCCTTTCCCTAAGGGATTTTGAAAATCTAGATATGAATTCATGTAGAAATTTGTATTGATTATCTGACAAATGTAAGTGATGCCAGTAATGACCATAACTTTTAAAGGTTTAGGCTGTGAACACACGTGACAACATGCAAGTATGTATAGGTAAGGTATGTATAATTTTATTTATAAAGCACCCCATGGGTACGCAGCGCTGTACATTATAAAATACAGACAGGGTGATTCAATAAAAGTTCTTATCGTTTAAAATGGTGCTAATTTTGCCCCAACCATCAGATGTTAGCTTTCAAATGTTAAATAAGATCTGATTGGTTGGGGCAAATTAGCACCATTTTAAACGATAAAACTTTTATTGAATAACCCTGAGAGTATACAAACAAGGTGATAAGTGCAAGCCATTTAAAGATAGATAAAAATTAAATTAAGTTAAATACAATTTCCAACATCGGTTAAGAAACATTTATATAAATTATGTATAAGATATAAGTGCAACAAGCCTTGACACATTAGGAATAAAGAGAAGAGAAGAGCTTACAATCTAAGTGGGGAGGACAACATACAGATACAAGTGGGGGGATGGGTACAAAGTGCTTAAAAGGGCTAACAATCATTGGTTGTGCTGATGCTCAGAAAGGTAGGTTAACAGTCTAGATTTGAAAGCATTAATGGATGTCACCGGTGAAGCGAGAGTGGGAGAAGTTCCAAGGTAGGGAGTAGTAAGAGAGAATGGTTTAGGTGGAGGCAGAAGATTTTGTTGGGGGGTTGTGGAGAAGTTTTCTTGCGAGGAACGGATTGCACGGCCTGGAACATGGGTCAAGAGAGAAGATAATTAGGGAGGTGCAGTAGAGCAAAGGATGTAAAGGTTAAAAGAAGGGTATTGAATATGATTCTTTGTTTAATGGGAAGCCACCCTATGGACTGAAGTATCGGGGTTGCAGGTTCTCTTTTGGAGCGAGCGAGATATGTCCGAGCTGCCGAGTTAAGATAGACTGGAGAGGAGAGAGATGAGAGTCTGGGAGTCCAAGTAGTAGAATGTTACAGTAGTCAAGACGGGAAATTATAAGGGCATGGATGAGAATTTTAGGTATGGAGAGAGAGAGAAAAGGGCGGATCTTGGCAATATTGTAGGAGCAAAGACAGGTCCTAGCGACATTGTGATGATGGAAGGAAAGAGAGGAGTCACAGATTACTCCAAGGCAACATGCAGATTCAACTGGATTAATGACCATATTGTCATATTGTCATATGGAGAATGGGGGACTAGGTCCCAGTTTAGGGGGCATATGATTAATTCTGGCGTGCGCCATCCAGGAAAAGATAGACAACAATCCTAATAAAGTAATTGGCAGAAAAAAAGACTACACTGTTGTATCTGTTGTATTCAATTAGATCAACTGGACTTGAAATTCTTGAAGACGTTTCGCTAGTCATCCGACTGGCTTTCTCAATTCAGAAGGATTGAATACAACAGATATCCATGACCTGGATGAATGAGAACCTTCACAAGCACTACACTGTTGGTTTGGAAATAGAGAATGGGTTGATATGGACAACTTTTCAAAGTTGTGTAACATTACAATGGGAAACTGAATCCCTGATGAGAATTTAAGTTTTATTGTGACTGTGGAGCTGAGCTGATTTCCCTTTACTACCTGATATTTTGGTTTGCAGCTCCTTCCTTGTCCTCCCCTTCTGCAATGTTTAATGTATTCACAACATGCTTTGAAGTCTGGAGATTTTTCAGTGTTAGTTTTTTCTTTACACCAGTTTGTTTGTCAATATTTAAAAATGTAAAATAATGATATGTGTGTGAGGGGTTGTAATTGTTTTATCTTTTATTTATTGTGGTTTATCATTTTGTAATCTACGACAATCAGTAGTCCTTTTTTTTAACGTAATCTTGCATCTGTATGAATAGTGCGAATTCTGTTTAGCCAATCAAAATATTTTGCCATATTTTTGCTGTTGGGAAGGTGCTTCGTATACAGTTAGTTATGATTTCATGTTTCTAAGTAACAATGCCATAATGCCCTTATGATCCTTGTTGTTACAAGCAGGAACGAGGTATTTACAGTCTAATATGTATAACATAATTTGTGTATTTTCCCATTTTATTATTAGATTGAAATTCATGTTGTTTGCTTCACTGAAACTAAATTTTGCTTTGTTTGCTCCATTTAGTGTTATTGATCCTGATCTGTCAAATTTAAATAGATTTTACACTGTCAGTAGTCTATAGACTATCCTGTTCAATGTTTGCTTAAATTGAGAACTTAGCATTAAAAAAATATATTGTACACATCAACCTGCAGGTACAGTCGGGTTGTTCTAAGAGTTATATCTTGTTTATATTTGAATATCAAATCTGAAATTCAGCATAAACCTCATTCTTTTGAGGGCTTAAACCAATATATTGTGGGGATCACAATTCATATTAAAATTTTAATTGTATCATTAAGGCAAATAATTTCCTGTGTTGATTTGTTTAAGTCATTGCAGTGGAATTTGTCATTTTCACTGCCAGGGGACCTTGAAACTTGTGTAAATATTTGTGAAGTACAGAAATTTATCTGGCACTGATATTTGAATGCAATCCAGTGCAAAGAGTTAAAAAACAAAAGGTCCATGAAACATGTAGCAATAAGGAGAAAAGTATAAATTTGATTGGGGAAAAGGACAAACGAAGCAACCAGAGGTATTCATTTGTCTCTAAATGCATAATGGCTGATTTTATTTTTTGAACCTGTTAAATTTTCTACATCTAAAAACTATTTTTGGAATCAAAGTTCCCCTCTCTCCTTAAGTAAATCACACTGAGCATGTCGGAGCTCAATGAGCTAGACAAATCCCATCATTTTAACTAGCTGTCTGTGTCCTATAACTTTTTTGCATTGCATTCTATTGCAAATTGCAATAGTGAATAACGCAGAGGCAGTTAACCTTTTATTGAACCATTTGAATGGATTATCTGTTGGATTCGGTTAAGCAAGTGGACTTGAAGTTTAGTTCTTAAAGACATTTTGCTTGTTATCCGACTGTCTTTCTTTTCAGAATGATAAATCTGTTGGTAATAATTACCCTGAATGTGTCCAATCATCATATCACAGCAAGGTGTTATGGACTTCCGAATGCATTGTAACAATTGTATTACCAACAGATTCTTGTACAATTCTGAATTGAGAAAGCCAGTCAGATGACTAGCGATACGTCTTCAAGAACTAACTTCAAGTCCAGTTGTTCTTATTGAATACAACAATATACCATGACCTGGATGAATGAGATCTTCACAAGCATTTCAAAGTTTCATGCAGTAATAAAAGTATTAATGAGTGAAAATTTTTTATTGATGATTTTTTTTTACCTGCTTGGCTGTCAGACAGGCAACACCAGAAACATGCACCACAGATAACACCCTGATATTTACATGATATCATTCATTTTAGAAACCATCTTTATTTATTTTCTTCTGCAATAATTTGTTGATTAAGAACCATCTTTATTTATAATTTTCTTCTGCAATAATTTGTTGATTAAGAAGCTTGACAGCTATTTTTATGCTGGTAGAGCAAACTTGCCAAAATGACTACAGACCTAATGACTACAGCATACTTCAAGAAGACTGGAGGAAGCAGAGAGACAATACTGGATTAACATATGTTAAAAAGTATCAAAGAAAATAATAATCTAATCAAAAAACCCCTCAAATGTAAAGCGGTTGCAGTAAATCCACCTTTGAACAAGCCCAATTCATCAAACATTCCTCGCTACAATGGAAGGGGACTGTGCAAAATGACATCCATTCAACAGGATGTATTTTTAGCATCACAGATAGGGCCAAATTCACTACCTAAAGATCCAAAGTGTAAAAAACAACCAACCTCTTAGCTTATAGCAAGATAAGGCAGCATTGTAAGGAAATTGTATATAAAAGGTCCCTTAAAAATGTATGAATTTTCTTGCTGCCTCCTATTCACATTGTCAAAACAACCCTAAGATGAGAGAAGTTGTCCTTTAACAATATTTATATATGAGATGCTTTGGAAACATGTATTGTTCTCTGTAGTTTGGAAAAGGTAATGTTGCAGGATGTAGTTACACAGTTACATATTTATGAATGGAAAAATGCAAAATTCCATCCATTTATTCCTTTCAAGCAAAGCTTAACAAACACCTATCTCGAGCCAAAACAGCCTCCAACAACTAGACCATACATACCCAGCAACAGGACATAACTTTATATCTATATATAAAAACACCTCCAGAATAACCTCAATCTTGAAGACTGACAGCTCACAACCAGGCCCGAACACATGTGTCCATAAATATAACCTCTATGTGCTTGTGAAGGTTCTCATTCATCCAGGTCATGGTATTCTGTTGTATTCAATTAGATCAACTGGACTTGAAATGTAGTTCTGAGACGTTTCGCTAGTCATCCGACTGGCTTTCTCAATCAGAATGACTTGTACAAGAATCTGTGGCAATTATGTACCCTGGAAAATCCCAATTAGCATATCACAGCCAGGTGTTAAGGGTGTGATTGGATAGTGGCTAAGAGGTGTTATAGGAATGCCCAGAGTAAGGTGTTAAAACAGCATTGTACATGGCAGACAGTTGGTGTCGAACCCCCCCACCTCTATTTAGCTTGGCACAGAAGAGCCAATTCCTCGGGTCAGGACTCAGCCGTGTATCTGCATCTTAAGGATAAAGGACATACCTTTGAAGATTGTAATGTTAACATACTGGCGAAGGAACGTGACTGGTTCAAGAGAGGTGTTAAGGAGGCCATTTATGTGAAAATAAAGAAACCAAGCCTAAATAGAGGTGGGGGGGTTTGACACCAACTGTCTGCCATGTACAATGCTGTTTTAACACCTTACTCTGGGCGTTCCTATAACACCTCTTAGCCACTATCCAATCACCCCCTTAACACCTGGCTGTGATATGCTAATTGGGATTTTTTCACAGATTCTGTACAAGTCATTCTGAATTGAGAAAGCCAGTCGGATGACTAGCGAAACGTCTTCAGAACTACATTTCAAGTCCAGTTGATCTAATGAATACAACAGATATAACCTCTATGTCTCAGCTGCTTTTGACTCCATAGCCCCCTTACACATTAACGTTCTGCCCCATTACATCATGTTCGCTGGTTTGACAACTCAGTAAAGGAGCTAAAGAAAAGGGCTCAACTGGAGCGAGAGCAAAAAAAGACCTTATTCCTGTCCAGGAGATTGCAAACGCAACCAACGCCTGCCAAGCTTTCCTACATGGTTTACAATCTCTGCAACCCATCTTGTGGGAAATCCAGCATCAGACCTTCACAGGACCTATGTAGAAATTTTCCCACATCTACTCAGATAAGTCTCCTCCATACGGTCTGCCATCCAACTCACAATGCGGAAACCAAAGCGAACCATATAATGGATGCAAAACTAATTTCAAGACAATTACTAAAGGTAAACTACCAGACCACATGTGATCTGGACCCTGGTCCTACTGTGTTCATATTGAAATGCCCTGAGCTATTTAGACCAGCATTCCACAAAATAGTAAACTATTCCCTACAAGAGGGAAGGTTGAGACCACTACTCCAGAAACCATCCTGACACCCGACACTCTAAACAACTACAGACCTGTCTCCACCTTCATTTCTGGGGAAAGTTATTGAAAAGACTGTTTATCTCCAACTTGAAGCCAGGCTCTCAGCAAACATCATCCTTGACCCTCTCCAAACTGGCTTCAAAAATCACAGCTGGGAAACTGCTTTCTTGCAGATCTGCAACAATCTGCTCATGGCAAGAGACAGAGCCAATGTTCTTTCCTATTTTTGCCCAACCTCTCAGCAGCTTTTGACACAGTTGATTATGAAATCTGCTCAACAAGATACAAGAATACTGTGGCATAATGGCTTAGTTCTCCAATGGTTTAACTCCTTCCTGGCTGACAGAACACAAAGGTTTTCCTTGGGCCCTTCCTCTCCAATCCTGTACCTTTGAAATATGGAGTACCCCAGGGTGCAATACTATCCTTCTGCTGTTCACCATATACATGTTGCCACTGGGAAAAATCATACATGGCCTGACATATTATTGCTAGGCTGATGACATTTACACAATCTTAGGTCAAAAGGATCCAATAGCTTGGTCAACCCCAGAGTATACCTCAAAACGTTTGGAGACAGAGCCTTCTGTCATGCTGCCCCTACACTTTGGAACTCCCTGCCCCACCCAATCAGGACATCCCCATCCATGCAAACATTCAAATCCAAACTGAAAAAAAGCCACCTTGATACAAAATAGAACAATTGATACAGTGATATATAATATATATATATATATATATATATATATATATATTTATATATTACACCTATAAATACTGTTTAGTTAAATAACTGTAATCCTAGATATTCTGTTTCTTCAAGAAGATATCCAAGCCTGTTTTGAATGTGTGTACCTTACTGAAAGTCTCCCCTTACTGTGTAATCTTTCCTCTTAAGGGTACAAAGAAAAAAAAGCAGTCTTCCTTTTTGCCATACTTTAACTGTAGGAGTCCCACCCCATCTTGTTTATTTTTAATATAATATGTTAAAAAAAATAATATGGGTTTCATTTACTTTTCATGACAGTGGCATTTTATACAATGTCCGAACAGCCGCACTGTAAATTAAGGAGAGATTCAGTATTGGCATTGGACCATAGAGGTTCCCCAAAGTAAGACAAAAGATAATTAACTGTAATAATATATAAATAATATAATACAATAATCATTAATAGTAACTTGTTCAAAGAAAACTTATCATCTTTCACTGTCAAGAACTGAGGAAACTGAGGAATATCTGTAAAGATGACTAAGTATGAATCATTTGAAAGATCACCTTTAAACTGCCAATCACTCATCAGTATTGCGAATAAGTAAATCTGACTGTTTGAGGTGGGAAAGCCTTACTGACAGACATCCTTATATGATGAAGATCATAAATCTCTTAACTTTATTGGATAAGATTACAGCATTCTTAGGCTACATTTCTGGAAGGTTAAATCAGCATAACGACAGTTAACATGTCAGGAAAAAATTATATATCTCTATATATATATATATATATATATATATTAAATATAAGAATGTATTAATAAGTATTAAGTATTAGATTGGGCAGCACTCAGAAATTCTGCTTCAAATATATTTATTGAACTATCTTCATAGTAGTACACATCAAAGAACAGAACATTTCGAACCCTCTGCACCCTTCATCAGACTCAGCATACAGACATATGTTTAATCAAACATTAGCATCGATTTTTAAACATGTGAACAGGAAATACTGTGAGTGGAAGAGTACAGCCAGTGTACAGCCAGTGTTTCAAAGGGAGGAGCACCGTGTTTCCAGTGTTCCATGAGCACAACCACTCATGATTTTCCAATACCTAGGTGCAACTGAATAGATCAATAGAATAAACAGATATAATCAACGAAGCAGGCATCTCATGAGGTTTATTAAACAACAAAGCCCGCAATCAACACATTTCGTCAGAAGGAGTGCTCCGTGTATTATATCTGTTTATTATGTATATACATATATTTATTATATAACATAATACATAAGGCTCTGGACTTTCATTAGGGAGGTGCTGTGGAATATATTCTAATTACAACCTCTGGGCTACGTAGCTAAAGGTTTTTATAAGAATATATCCCACTGCACATCCCCATGAAAGCCTCTTGACATTGACAAAAGGATTTCACTTATTTCTATGTAAAAAGGCTTTCATTGTCCATGTCTATGGTAACTATGTACAGTGTAGCCCGGGTAACTGAACCCCTTTCTATGACTCATAAGAACAACATCCGGGTCTCCCAAACTGCACTGTACATAGTCACCATCTTCAATTGGCATCTGCGTTACTTTTCCTCCCATGACTTTTAGTGTCCATGGTGACTATGTACAGTGCAGTTTGGGAGACCCGGATGTGTTTCTTATGAGTCATAGAAAGGGGTTCAGTTACCCGGGCTACACTGTACATAGTTACCATAGACATGGACAATGAAAGCCTTTTTACATAGAAATAAGTGAAATCCTTTTGTCAATGTCTAAGAGGCTTTCAATGGGGATGTGCAGTGGGATATATTCTTATAAAAACCTCTTAGCTACGTAGCCAAGAGGTTGTAATTAGAATATATTCCACAGCACCTCCCTAATGAAAGTCCAGAGCCTTATGTATTATGTATATATAATAAATATATGTATATACAATAATAAACAGATATAATACACGGAGCACTCCTTCTGACGAAATGTGTTGATTGCGGGCTTTGTTTGTTTAATAAACCTCATGAGAATGCCTGCTTCGTTGATTATATCTGTTTATTCTATTTGATCTATTCAGTTGCACCTAGGTATTGGAAAATCATGAGTGGTTGTGCTCATGGAACACTGGAAACACGGTGCTCCTCCCTTTGAAACACTGGCTGTACACTGGCTGTACTCTTCCACTCACAGTAATTTCCTGTTCACATGTTTAAAAATCGATGCTAATGTTTGATTAAACATATGTCTGTATGCTGAGTCTGATGAAGGGTGCAGAGGCTCTCGAAATGTTACTCGTTCTTTGATGTGTACTACTATGAAGATAGTTCAATAAATATATTTGAAGCAGAATTTCTGAGTGCTGCCCAATCTAATACTTAATACTTATCTAATACAATCTTATATTTAATATATATATATATATATATATATATAGAGATATATAATTTTTTCCTGACATGTTAACTGTCAGTGTATGCTGATTTAACCTTCCAGAAATGTAGCCTAAGAATGCTGTAATCTTATCCAATAAAGTTAAGAGATTTATGATCTTTCATCATATAAGGATGTCTGTCAGTAAGGCTTTCCCACCTCAAACAGTCAGATTTACTTATTCGCAATACTGATGAGTGATTGGCAGTTTAAAGGTGATCTTTCAAATGATTTCATACTTAGTCATCTTTACAGATATTCCTCAGTTTCCTCAGTTCATTGACAGTGAAAGATGATAAGTTTTCTTTGAACAAGTTACTATTAATGATTATTGTATTATATTATTTATTATATTATATACAGTATATTATCTTTTGTCTTACTTTGGGGAACCTCTATGGTCCAATGCCAATACTGAATCTCTCCTTAATTTACAGTGCGGCTGTTCGGACATCTGTATAAAAATGCCACTGTCATGAAAAGTAAAATGAAACCCATATTATTTTTTTTAACATATTAATATTAAAAATAAACAAGATGGGGTGGGACTCCTACAGTTAAAGTATGGCAAACAGGAAGACTGCTTTTTTTTCTTCTGTTTACCCTTAAGAGGAAAGATTACACAGTAAGGGGAGACTTTCAGTAAGGTACACACATTCAAAACAGGCTTGGATATCTTCTTGAAGAAACAGAATATCTAGGATTACAGTTATTTAACTAAACAGTATTTATAGGTGTATATATATAAATATATATATATATATATATATATATATATATTTATATATCACTGTATCAATTGTTTCTATTTTGTATCAAGGTGGCTTTTTTTCAGTTTGGATTTGAATGTTTGCATGGATGGGGATGTCCTGATTGGGTGGGGCAGGGAGTTCCAAAGTGTAGGGGCAGCATGACAGAAGGCTCTGTCTCCAAACGTTTTGAGGTATACTCTGGGGTTGACCAAGCTATTGGATCCTTTTGACCTAAGATTGTGTAAATGTCATCAGCATAGCAATAATATGTCAGGCCATGTATGATTTTTCCCAGTGGCAACATGTATATGGTGAACAGCAGAAGGGATAGTATTGCACCCTGGGGTACTCCATATTTCAAAGGTACAGGATTGGAGAGGAAGGGCCCCAAGGAAACCCTTTGTGTTCTGTCAGCCAGGAAGGAGTTAAACCATTGGAGAACTAAGCCATCTATGCCACAGTATTCTTGTATCTTGTTGAGCAAGATTTCATAATCAACTGTGTCAAAAGCTGCTGAGAGGTTGGGCAAAATTAGGATAGAACATTGGCCTCTGTCTCTTGCCATGAGCAGATTGTTGCAGATCTGCAAGAAAGCAGTTTCCCAGCTGTGATGTTTTCTGAAGCCAGTTTGGAGAGGGTCAAGGATGATGTTTGCTGAGAGCCTGGCTTCAAGTTGGAGATAAACAGTCTTTTCAATAACTTTCCCCAGAAATGAGAGGTTGGAGACAGGTCTGTAGTTGTTTAGAGTGTCTGGGTGTCAGGATGGTTTCTGGAGTAGTGGTCTCAACCTTCCCTCTTGTAGGGAATAGTTTACTATTTTGTGGAATGCTGGTCTAAATAGCTCAGGGCATTTCAATATGAACACAGTAGGACCAGGGTCCAGATCACATGTGGTCTGGTAGTTTACCTTTAGTAATTGTCTTGAAATTAGTTTTGCATCCATTATATGGTTCTGCTTTGGTTTCCAGCATTGTGAGTTGGATGGCAGACCGTATGGAGGAGACTTTATCTGAGTAGATGTGGGAAAATTTCTCACATAGGTCCTGTGAAGGTCTGATGCTGGATTTCCCACAAGATGGGTTGCAGAGATTGTCAACCATGTAGGAAAGCTTGGCAGGCCTGTTGGTTGCGTTTGCAATCTCCTGAGACAGGAATAAGGTCTTTTTCTTGCTCTCGCTCCAGTCTGAGCCCTTCTTTCTTTAGCTCCTTTACTGAGTTGTCAAACCAGCGAACATGATGTAATGGGGCAGAACGCTTAATGTGTAAGGGGGCTATGGAGTCAAAAGCAGCTGAGACATAGAGGTTATATCTGTTGTATTCAATTAGATCAACTGGACTTGAAATGTAGTTCTTGAAGACGTTTCGCTAGTCATCCGACTGGCTTTCTCAATTCAGAATGACTTGTACAAGAATCTGTGAAAAAATCCCAATTAGCATATCACAGCCAGGTGTTAAGGGTGTGATTGGATAGTGGCTAAGAGGTGTTTAGGAACGCCCAGATAGGTGTTAAAACAGCATTGTACATGGCAGACAGTGGGTGTCAAACCCCCCCACTCTATTTAGGCTTGGTTTCTTTATTTTCACATAAATGGCCCCTTAACACCTCTCTTGACCAGTCACGTTCCTTCCCAGTATGTTAACATTACAATCTTCAAAGGTATGTCCTTTATCCTTAAGATGCAGATACACGGCTGAGTCCTGACCCGAGGATTGGGACACCAAACAGAGCAACCGATTGAGCGAACCCTCAAGAACTGCGATTGCGCTCATAGCTGGCGGGCGGGCTCACTCACATGAGCAAGAGGAAGAAGAGGAAGGGGGCCCAGAAAGAATCTTGAAGTTTTTTGGGAGAGGAAAAAGCAAACAATAATGTCCAAAAATATGGATCTGATAGGGTCACATAGGCAGTGCAGGACTGTCGTATAACTAGAAACGAAAGCCAGAGAATGGCAGATAATTGTTATCATTATTGGATTTTGTGAAAACAAACACATTTCTTCTGTTTACAAATTCAAGAAGTGCATAAGTATTTTGTATGAAACCCCTCTGCTAAAAATGATGACCAATTTATAAAAGTTCTCTAATGATAAACATAAATTTTAATTGCCATAAGGCCCTATTTGAATACAGTAAAACAAGAATCTTTAACATTGAATCAAATATCATCCGTCTAATGTGTTCGGTAAATGTGCATTCTTACATGCAATCATATGGCCAAAAATAATACCACGCTTCATAGATTACCAATCAGATCTTATTTAACATTTGAAAGCTAAATCTGATTGGTTGGGGCAAAATTAGCACAATTTTATAATAAGAACTTTTATTGATACCCTGATTGTTTTTTCTGCAGTATAATAAGAACTAACCAGCATTTCGTTTTATCCCATCTTTTCTCAAACAAACTCAAAGAAAAAATGTATAAAAAAACCAGCAAAGAAATTCAGTCTTTGTAATTTGTCATGTCTAAGTATGATTTACGGTATTGTGTGCTCACAATGTACAGTGTATTTATAAGACCGCACCAACTCTTATAAATGCCCAGTGGCGTCAGTTCAGAAGTCTCACCCATTTGATATATACAGTACCATATCTTTCTGGAGGTGCCCAGAACATGTGCACAAATCTTTATGGTTACTGCATCACCAATCACTGATTTCTGTGAAACGCGTGCAGCTACAATTCTGTGCTAGTAAAACTGTTTAAACTTATGTCCCCAAAACCAGTATGTTAATATTTTGAGGCTAATATAGCCTCAAAGTATTAACACTTCTGAACTGATGCTGTTTGGGCATATATAAGAGTTGGTGGGGTCTCATAAATAGAATATTCATGAAACATAAAGACAAGTTATTCTGAGAAAACATTAAATGATGATTTCCTAAAATCATGTGCATTGTGTCTTGGTGGATTACCTGTCTGCAGCCTTTAGTTGCAAATGTTCTTTGTCACAAGAAAAGTTTATTGAAAGGCCAAATTAAAAATAGAAGTGAAGAAATCTATACATCAATGCAGATTGACTTTTCATCAGCTTTAAGAATGTCTTTCTTTCTGTTTTCCTCACTAACTTTGCCTTGAATGTTCACGTTGCTTCAGATCATGTATGTCTACGTTAATTAGTAAGCAGTAAAGATGGCTGAAACTGTCAAGTTTCGTTCCATTTTTGGAAAATCCGAAAATCCGAAAATCCCAAAACGGAGCATACTTTTTGTACTTCGGAGCCCATTTTCTTTAATTATCGAACGTTTGAGGCTATTTTCGAAAGCAGCGATCGAATGTCGATAACCTTGAAAATACAACTGGAAACTAATTTCGGTTTCCGTTCTATTTTTGAGAATTATCAAACGCTCTAGGCTATTTTCATAATCTTTGAAGATGTTTGATAATTATAGAAAATAAAGTCCCAAAATCCAAATGACCCCTCAGGCTTCAGACTGAACATTCAGATTTCAGAACCAGGGGTTTCCGTTGTCGGATCTCTAGTCAGCTGGCATCTTCAAGTTTACTATTACTTTAATCCCTTACTGCTCTTAGAGTTGTTTGATTGCTGGTATAAGAGGGTCCCATGAGTTCTAATATTTAATATTTTGTTAAAGTACAGATTAAAGGAGTCTCAAATTGAAACAATAAAATCTTCCTTTTACGTTTTAACTGAGTATCTGTATTGTTTATAATTGCACATATATTTTAATATTTGTTTAAATTAAATAAGAAAAAATATTTGAATAAATGAGGCAAGTAATTTTTTCAGTATAGTGTCCCTTTAAGATTTTTGAAAAATATTGTTAATTGTCTACCTGAAGATATTTTTTAATAAGGGCATGTTTCCAGGGGTAAATTAATTTAAATTTCTTGTACCGAGTCAACCAATCATATGGTACAATTATACAATATGCAGCTACAGCTCGTTTTTGTATTTTTGTGTCAGAATTTTTACTGATATGCAGCATTACTGAAGTCAGTGCTGTATTTACATCTTAGGAGCCTATTGGCACAAAGCTTGACATCCGTAACCCCACCCTTAACCCAGACCACACCCTTAAACCACATGCTTTTACTTAAAGAAGAAGAAACAGACAATATCATGCTGAAATTTGTAATCTACATAAAAAATAACTGTTTAAAAATATACTGTGTTGCCGGGGTTCTGGGTTTGGGGGCCTGATGTGCTGCAAATGAAAGTGGCTAGTGGAGAATAAAAATGGAGGAGAGATTGGCATCACCCCTTCAACCACAGACACCCCTAGGCATGTGCCTTCTTTGTGTTATGGTAAATCTTGCCTTGACTGTTGATGACACACATTATAGAAACGTGACAGCTTGTGTGGTATGGTGGTTTAATGCTCTCGTTTTAGCTTTAAGGTTCAATTCCCAGACCTGCTAACTTATTCCTTATAAGTGCTTATGTTCCAGTTTTCAGCTGAAGGTTCCATCTACTATACTGTCTTATAGGTGAGTGATTCTCCCGATCTATTTGATGTGGGTGTTTTAAATGCGTGTTGTCTCAATGTAAAGGAATATAAGTACATGCTTTATATAACATTGCTTTTAGTTTTTAAAGGGTCACTATTACTTACTCCAACAACTTCACATTTTCTGAAACTACAATTTGAGAGAAGAGAGTGATTTCTCAGAATCACAGCTTAGATATAAAGATACCCTTTAACTGTTTTTTTTTCATGTTATGTATGGCAAACATTCAATTTTGTCTACTATGCTTCGTTTTATTTTAAACAACAGCAGCTTCACAATTAAGGACACACACTAGTTAGTAAATAATTGTAGTAAATTGCAGATATTCATTTGTTATCCTGTGTTGTTACAAGTCTATTACCATCATTCTTTTTGTTTTGTGGAGCAATTTTTTTTTTTCAGTTGCAATTTCTAATTATTAGACACATTAAATGGAGTAATCTGGCATTTGTCCTTAATGAACAACATGTATATTCAAAATATGTTCTACTGCTTAAATTACCTCCCTTCTTAACTAAATTTTAGTTAGAAGTTTTGAACTCTAAACAAGTCAGTATGAATATTGCCATTCCACAGGTACATTACACGATCTTTATTCCAACAAGAAAAGGGATTGGTTGTAAAAAAAATACTAAATAGAATTATAGTGTTTGTTTTTTTTGCTATGATAATCTAGATTGTATATATTTAATGTTTACTGGGAGACTCTTTCACTGCAGACTTTAAAAAAAAAACTTCGCAAAATCCGGTCTGCTCGAGGATCTGCGAATTTTCTAAATATGTATTTCCGAAAATACGAGAAAACTACCGTAATTTCGAAAATTTTCAAAATACGAGAAATCCGCGGTACGGAAGTTCGGAAAATCTGGAAAATCCAGAAAAATCCGCCGTTCGTAACGGGATAAATCCGCGCGCGGCGATCCGGTTCGGATCCGCGAACCGGCCATCCCTAGTGGTCACTATTTATAACAATTGAAACATTTATGAAAACATTTTTGCAGCTCTGCAGAATGCACATTTTATACAATTCTCTGTGAATTCATTGGCTTGTGAACCTTGGCGTTGTACTATAAACCATTTAATGAAACACTATGTTATTCTATGGTGACCAACAAAAGATTTCCATTTTTGAAGAATAAAAAAAGTGAAATATTAATGATTCAATAAAAATATTTTTTTTATTTATTACTAATTGGTTTACACTCCTTGATAAGGTTTTGAGCTATGCTACATGTATAACGATTATTAAAGAAAACCTCTTAATGTTCATAAACAACATTTAGTTTAAAGCTACAAGAAATGTATGAATACTTTAATAAGGCGTCAATAAAAAGGTTTACATACTGTAGAATAATGAAAAACAATGGCAGTAAAGAAATGTTCTAGCTGTCTTGTGCACCCCTTGGAGATGAAACAGAGGAGGCAGCTTGGTGAACAGCTCGTGTTTTGGCCAATACTTAAAGCTGTTCCCAGATTTACATGTAGCTAAGGAAACAGTTGGGAAGCCAAAGCTTGGGTGGAAGATCCATGTTACAGGTACATCACCCTGCAAGGTAAGTATTACGGGCTGAGAGTAGGGGGTGGGTTAGCAATATACCTTTTTTAGTTTAGGATGAATTTTCCCTTAGCATTGTTAATTTGAATTAAAATACTTATGTTCAGAATTTCCAGAAATGTATGCGGACACATTTCTTTATTAGTTCTATTTTCTACACAAACATTTCAGATCTATTGTTAATTGACTATTTTTTAAAGCATTTAGGAAGAATTGTAAGTGTACATTATTAATATTGTTTAAGTGTAATAAAGAGATCTGGGCCTTTGGGACACAAGGTTAATGTATTTATAGGCACACTGTTTAATATAAGTTTGGGATCACAAATGTTTTTGGACTAAATTCAACATCTCTTTCAACTAAAAATAGTTTTACTACATGGGGATAGAAACTGACTTCCACTGAGACAAGTAATTTCTGTTTCTCTGCAATACACAACATGTTTTATTTTTTTAGCACATGTAATGTGTAGAAAAAAACAAAATACAGTCTATGCATGTAAGTAACAATAGAATTACTTTATCTTTATCTAGAAAAAAATTAAATAATGTACTGTATGTACCAATGTAGTACATATATCACACTCATAATATACATCAAGCTGTGTCTCACCTCTTACTTTCAGTGACTGTTCATTGTGTATGATTCCATCATTTATGGGATCATTGTCACCTGCAGGGTAACATCGGTGTAAAGTCCTCTATAGAAAATGCTATGTGAATTGACAGTGAACCTGGCATTAGGGTGTGTTCATGTTTAAAAGTCTGTTTAAAACTACATGGACAGATACAGTACTTTACTGTGGTGACATGGAAGCCTCTTATTTACAATATCTACTTCTTACATGTAAACAATTTTACTGGAGAGACTCAGGAATTAAAACCTTTTATTTAGGGTAAAAAATTTAAGTTTAGTTCTCCTTTGAGGTGGTCTCTGGCTATGGACATAATCCTGAACTCGAATAACATAACAGATATCTGAACCATGAGCCTCTAACAAATTATACTGATAAATTGGTCTAGTCACACTACGTAGGTGTGCTGCGATCCGCAATTCAGAGCGCATGTAATCACTACCTTTTTGCTAATTGCATGCACTCCAATAGCAACAACCTTGCATGAATAGTATCACAAGCAGGCATCACACAGGCACATGATTTTCTGCCCAATGACATCTGGTATAGTATGGCCTCACCCTATGTTATTATAACAATAAGGGTTCAAGGGTATGAAGGACCATAATAATAGTGGCAGGGTGCATTAGTTTTAACTGAGATTTTTGCTCAGAAATATCTTTTTTACATATATTGTAAACAGAATACCACTAGCCAATAGAAAATATGCATCTTCAATACAGGTTAAATACTGGCATTCAGCTGGTGGATAAGTGGAGGTGGGGAATTATGTTAAGTCTACTCTTTCTAAAATCCATCAAAGGGAATTACCACAGGTAACGCTGAAGACAAATTTTCTGGACAGATGTACTGGAAATAAAGTACAGCATGATAAATATAGAGTAGATTTACTTTGGGAGTCCAAAAATAATGTATATGACACAGCTGATGAAAGACTAACTTGTACAAGATTAAAAACATTATATGAGGTACATGTACATCTCCCAATTAGAGATGACTGTATCTTCAAAAATTCCTTTAAATGTAAATCAACATATTTATTTAAAAAAAATAAAATAAAATAAGCCCCGAAATGTACCATCAGCTGGCACGTAATCCATTATAACAATTATACATGCATTTAGAAAATAAGTGTCAAATGGCTGTGCTACTTGACTATGTAAGTATACTGTACCTAAAACCACAAGTAGTTGAATGTTCGTAAGAAATGTACAACTGGGAACAAGTAAGTATAAAAAGAACTGACTAGTATATTTAGTTTTCTCACATCCTACTACATTTTAAAATTCTTTTCCAACACTGAACCAGAAGGCAGAACACCTTTATATACCAGTAATCTGTGTCTAACTCTAATTTTGATACGGGCGCTGGGAAATTTACCTAAATAATATATGGTTTGTGTTTTACTTCACAGCATTCTAGTATCACACAATTGGGTCAACGACCATGCCTCAGTCCTTAGCTTGGCAGAAACTTGTTGCAGTGGTCACACCCATTAATAATCTCTACCAATCATTTTACAGGACAGGTAAGCAAGGAAGCATGTGGCTGAGGCAGGAGGTGTGGTCTGACACTGCACATACACACAGATACTTCATCCAGTTCTTAACAGGCTTACATTTATTCTTAATACAATTTAATGAAGTGGGATTTTATAGTTTATTGTTTATTAGGGGGTTTTTAGGTTGTTTCAGTATCTGGAATATAAAAAATGGGTTAGTTCTCCTTTAAAAAAGTAATTGTAACTGTGAACATGTTATACCTTTTGCACAATATTAAAGAATTTAAGCTGCATACTTTTATTAAATTTCTTTCAAAATGTATTACTTATTTCAAAAGTATTATTTTTTGGACAAGAAACATAACCAACAATTCAATTTGTGCTTTTTAGATCATCAACTAACCAATAATCTAGCTTCTTTTTCTACTTTTATATACGTATACAAAAAAGGCACTATGCCAACCAGTTTCTATTTTCCACTGCAAGGAAGCTTTGTTTTTTATAAGATTTTTGTATATTAAATTTCCAAGTTAAATTTCTCAGAAAAAGAAAGAAAATTGTGTATTCTGGCCTTAATAGTATTGACCTTTGAATTAAAACATTTCCTATGTAAGGAAGTTTCTAATACATTAAAAACATGCCTTGGTAGTTTGAAGGAACTTCTAAGCTAGCCAATTATCTGACTTACTTCCTTAAAGACAAGCTCTAAACTATGCCCCACTGGGAAATAAATTGAGAAGAGAAAAAACTGTGAAGGATCATGAGGCCACCATGAAGTAAAGTTTAGACACTTCCTACTGGCTGGAGTCTGTTTTGGCACAGTCTTACAGACTTTCTTCAATCTAGGCTGCAACCAAAAGTATTTTATGGACTGTAGATTTTTCAGTTTTTTTAGTATAAACATGTAAAATCCAAACAATATGTTATATGATATTATATGTGTGTTTGGCTATGTGCATACAGCGCAACTGTATAGCTGCTAGAAATCACTAGACCCTATAGCAAAATTTTAGATGGGGCTCTTAAGTTGTCTCCTCACCCAGGAGATAATAACAACACTAGAGATGGGCTAGAACTCAAACCCGAATTTGACCCGAACTTTAATAGTTTGGACAAACTCAGACTCTTGGAACTTCCCAACAGTTCATAGTTCAGGTTTTTCGAGCTCGAATAACCCTGGAAGGTACCGTTTCAGCGATAACCCTCAAAATGCGGCATTTCTGAGATATCCCTCAAAGGTACTTTTTGGAAATAACCCTCAAATGTAGCTCTTCGGTGATAACCCTCAAATATTTCCAGCGCTTACTATCTGAGACATTTTAAGGTTCTTTAAATTTACCCCTGTTTACACAATGTCCATATGTGTCCAAGTGTAAAGAAGAGGGAGGTATGGTGGGTGAATAAATTAGGTTCCTAACTCCACAGAAATTGAACGACTGTGATCTATTGCTTTTTTTCTATAACCAGTAAAGATGGCCGAACTTCATAAAGTTCGGTCCATTTTCAAACTTTGGAACTTCAGTAAAATTTCTAAAGTTCGAATTTAGACCCATTTAAGTCAATGGGGGAGGGATATTCGAAAAGTTTGGATGATTACAGCTAAACTAACATGGGTGACTTAATGTAAATGCTGTGGCCCTAGGAAATTGTCAGGGGAACATGTCCTATCACCAAATTTTTTTAAACCTTCTTAACACGAGCGGGTAATTGTCAGGTTTTGCTTCAGCTACATTCGAGGGTTACGGCCAATTTGAGGTTACCGAACAATACTTTTGAGGGTTACTGAAACGAGAACCATAAATTCGAGAGTACCAAAATCAAACAATACTTTGAGGATACCAAAAACGAATAATACTTTCGAGGGTTAGTGAACGATTCATCTAGAGTTAGCAAAATGATCCATACATTGGAGGGTTACCAGAAACGATACTTTCGAGGGTTAGCGAACAATCCATTCTAGGGTTAGCGAACGACTGTAAATTCGAGAATTATTGAAGCTGCGAGTCTGAAAAACGAACTAGTTTGAACCCTAACTAGTTTGAATAGTTTGAGTTTGTCCAAACACATAATGTTCCATAACCAGGTTTTCTTTATTATACCACATAATTGGCATTGTCTGTATAAAACATATGGTTGGGGCAGGTTTCCATGATTGCATGTAAAAAATGAGTATGATGTAACCTCCACTGTTGGAAGCTGCACTGATTTGGTGCTACAAAAACTATATTGCTATTAGCAGTAAATTATATTGTTTATTCTGCCTGATGAATGGGGCATCGGCCTCTGAAACGCCACAGTTGTGTTAAAAAATATTGATTGCAGCAAGCAAATCCAGAGTGCTGTACCTTTGGACTAGTATATTACTGGAGTTATACAACTCTTCTCTGTGTGATACAGGCAGCAGGTGTGTATATTTAGGAAAGGTGACATACCCCAGGGAATCATCATAAGGGACCTTTCCCTGGAGTATGCATTCTGGAGATAAAATTAATCATGTCATGATATTTACATATGAGGATTTAAAGTTCAATTAATATTGCACACCCATAATACTCATTTACTGGGTGAAAAGTGGCAGGTGTAGCTGTTAACCACAAATTAAATAACACCTTCAGATATACACTATATATAGATATATATAATACTTTACTATCAGTGTTTTGGTGTCTGATTAGGAGTATGAAGAAGTTATTAGTAGAGATGTACTTTGGGTTCTAATAGAACCCATTTCGAATCGAATCCGGCGGTTTCGAAGTCCCGACGAAACTTTCCGAACGCCCGGATTTTTGAAACTCGAATTTTCCGAGTTTTCGATTTTTTATCGCCGTTTCGGTAACCCTTAAGTATGGATGATTTCGGTAACCCTCGAAAACTTGTATCGTAGGTGGGGATCGATTTCGGTAACCCTCGAAAACTTGTATCGTAGGTGGGGATCGATTTCGGTAACCCCGAAAACTTGTATCGTAGGTGGGGATCGATTTTGGTAACCCTCGATAATTGTACGAATCCGGTAACCCTCGAAATCGTAAGTCCATCAACCCTCGAAAAGTAGCGATCGATTTCGGTAACCCTCGAATGTTTGTGCCGATTTCACTAACCCTCGAATGTACAAGCTGATTCGGTAACCCTCGTATTTGTGATATCGGTACCCTCGAAAATAGTGTTCGATTTCGGTACCCCTCGAAAATAGCCTGCGAAAGCTCGAAAACAGCCCGATCATGTGGAAAGATAGATTTTAAATGAGTTTTACTTATATTTATAGTTCCCCAGACCATTCCCCGTCCCTGTGTTATTTACAGTAACCTACTATTACTATTTCGCCCTTCAAATTGATAGAAACTTTCAAATTTTTTTCTCCCATAGACTCTATGGGTCTGTTTTCGATTTTCGGATTTTCGATTTTTCGAACATCTCTAGTTATTAGACATTGAATCATTGGTAATAACATTAATGTAATCTGTGGCAGGGTACTTGGAAGTGTTTATAAAGGATGTAAGTCCCTGCAGGCAAGCCTCCAATCTGGCCCTTTATTACTTGGAAATCTATGCTTTTGAGATTAAGGAGTTTGATTGGAAGCCCTTATCTTCAGTGAAAACCATTCAACTATATCCAATGCAGGTCAGTGAGGCAACCTTTTACAAGAAAATGCAACCAAGCAGGTAGCTGTCAGCCCATAGAACTGACCCAACTAATGTAAATGTTTAGTTGACCCAAGATATTTATATTAGGGTTACCTTTTTACTACATGCACTAACACGGATATTACTCTTTTCTTGCCTTGGTATGTACTGTATATTGATCAACTTGTTTCTTGTAGTTAAGTTGAAATTGGTTTAATGTGGATGCAAGACAAGACAAGGAAAAAAAAGAGAAAAACAACAATAGAGAACAACAATACAGCATCAACAAGGTAACACTATAACATGTTGCCATCTTATGGTTGTTTTGGTGTAACACAGTTGGTTTAAACATATACTGTATTGTATGCAATTGCCTATATTCTGTACATTTTGGTCATTTTTTACGATCAGTTCAGTTCATTGTTCAGATGGCTCAACAACTGGCAAAAAGTAAGAACCAAAACAGTAAATACCGTGGTACTAAGTCATAGAATGTCCAAATGCATAAATATGAATAGAAAACAACCCTATGATTTTTTTAAAAAAAAGACAATGTATCTGTTTATTTTTGTCTATCTTATGGAAGCAAGTATCCACAGTCCACAATATTAAGACATGGAGCTATTGTTAAATGTTGTCATATGGTAATTTTCATTATGTTTATAGAGCTCTTACTGTATGACTACCAAAGTGGCACTAAAGGCTGAGCTTTAACTTGCCAAAACATGAAATAGGAAAACAAGAATGAATCTAGACCAAATATGAAATACTAACAGGCAGATTCACAGAGAACTGCAGCACTCTTTTCCTGGGTTAAAGTCATGATCCAATATCGGTAGGGATACCTTTAGGTTGCGGCAGCTGAGTGAGTATAACAAGGGACACTTGCACAGCCATCACAGACTATACACCAGACAATGAGTGATGTAATTCTCAAGGAAGTAAAATAATCCAGTATTATCATTTGCATGGCCTTTTGACAAGGAATTCCAATATTAGACCATATTATTTGTCTGTGTTTAGCCTCTCAGTTTCATGGGTAATATGTGTCTCTATCTTCAAATCTAGCAGTATATGTGATGTATGAAATAGAAAAAATAATTTCTTGAACTAAATTGAGCCTATTTAACTCTGCCTTGCAGTACTGGCAGTCGTTTCTATGTTTAGTTTCAATTAAATTTTTTTACAAAATCCTTCATTAATTTACATGTCCTTTTTTCACCTTATGTTTTTCTACTTCCTTCAAATCTTTAATTTTCCTTGTTTTTTCTTGTTTTTTGCTGTCATTTTTAAATAGTAGATTTATCATCTTTTCCAGTCCCTTCCACTGGATTTCAGTGAGATCTCATGCACTCAGTGTGTCAGGGCATGAGTAATTAACAAAAGCGTGGAATTGGATTGATCATTCATTTTCAGATAGTAAAGGTTTCCATTACCTTCATATAGGTAAACTATTGAGAAATGCATTGCACAGAGCTGTGCATACTGTAGATCATAGAACCAAAAAATAGAGAATCTGCACACACCTAATCCAATACAAGTAGTATATTATGGGTGCAATGGTCAACCAGGGCAAATAGTCAGTATTCAAATATGTAATAAATACCATGCACACCAGGCTTGCATCCGGTGTACTTTATTATGCCGCACACAGGAACATCATATGATTTTTCGGAACAAGATGTACCTTCTTCGACAAAAGTATTTTAAACAAAGTTTATAAATGTACTTACATTGCTTGTACCCCTATTATAATGTGACATGTCAAAATGGAGGGTTAGGCCACACCTTTGTCACTGTTAAAACATCTGCATGTGCTTAAAACTGAAAGGAAGTGAAAGGAAGTTCCTGTATTATATCCAATTATGTGCTATTTGTAAAACAGGTACATTCTTAGCCAATCAAAATTCTAATCAGAGACACACTGCAGATTCACTCACAGCCCTCCCCATCTTCATAGGCAAAAGAACTTCCTGTAGGGGGGAGCATCCAGCTGCTGTTTGCTAGACAGGAAGTCATTTGCATGTCTCTGCCCATTTCTCTGACAATGCTGGGAGTGAGTGTTTTTCCTCCTTAGGATACTGATATTTTAATAACATGAGGCTGTTGTAAGAAGACTCTAATTAATTTTATGCTCTGTGGAGAGCTTTTCCCTCCTTTAAAGAACTGTAAACCTAAAAAATAAGTGTTTGCCAATCGTTTCTATTATTCACAGGGAGTGATAATGCTTATTCTCCACCTCCCTGTGAATAATAGTTTCTCAAGCGACACAGCGGCACTTACCTTACCTGGCGCTCCACTCGCAGTCCTTCTGAACTGACAGCCGCGCTGTCCTGCTCCCTAACTTTTGTATTGGCGTGCATGCACCAAAAATAGGTGTGTGGTCGGAGACAGGGGCAACGCAGCTGTCAGATCAGAAGGAGCGAGTGGAGCACCAGGTAAGTAAGTGCTGCTGTGTCCCTTGAGCAAACTATTATTCCCAGGGAGGTGAGAATAACGGTTCTCACCTCCCTGTGAATAATAGAAACGATTGGCAAACACTTATTTTTTGGTTTACAGTTCCTTTAAGCCTACCTTACATTAAGCTATATACTGTAGGTGCCTGGTAACTTATAAGAATATTGCAATGTTTAATAAAAAACATAAACAGTATACCCACATGATATGTGCAATAATGAAGTTGGCCCTGTCTATGGTGCACCACTTTAAATATTGACCAGGCCTGTATAATGGGTGTCCTTGTAAGTTGGTGTACACTTATCTGTTGCCTCAGAGTTTGTTTCCAATAAGGAAATTGTCTGTCCAATAATCTTTCCTCCCAACAGGTGGTAACAGGATTTTATACCCAGGATCTTGAGTTGCATTCAATATCACTATGCATTCAATATATATATATATATTAATAAACAGAAGGATGACAGAGAAGGAAGCCTTGATAACTTTAAAGGGTACTCCTAACATCACTATCAACCCCTCTGATAAAGGGGGTGTGATAGTGGTGATAGATACAGAATACAATTATCATGATATTTTCAACATTTTTAGACAGCAATGTGTACGTTCAAGCTCTAGGTTCCTGTATGGGACATAAACTGTGTATAGACAGCATGCTTGAGTCAGCTGTCCGAAAGACCGAAGAAGTAAAAATCTTTTTATGTTGTTCATCCTGTCACTCCCTATTGTATACCCTGCCCAAGATTCACAAGAATCCTGTCCAGCAGCCAGGTAGGCCTATAGTAGCTGGCATTGTTTCCACCTTTGCCCAATCATGCTGGACAGGATTCTTGTGCCCTTGGTGCAGTGTATGTGATCATATGTATCTTAGATATGCATGAGATTTTCTATATAAGATACGTCAGTTTATCCATTATGCAAGGTGAGAATATCATTTTGGCCACGTCCATCCCTCATCAGGATGGGATTTTAGCTGTGGAGAGATGCTGCATAGAGGTGGTCAATTTGATGATCAAAAGATACAACTAAAAAACTTACTGAAAGTTACTTCTCTTTTGATGTTAAATACTACAGGCAGCTTTGAGGTACTGCCATGGGATCCTATTCCGCCCCGGCATATGCCAATGCATTTGTGGCTTTCCTTGAGGAGGAATTATTTTCGTCTCTGAGGCCTTCACCAGGCACTGGTCTAGGTTCATAGATGATACTTCCTACTATGGTTGAGCAGCATTGGATCTCTAAAGATTATTTCTCCATGATTAATTGGGTACATCCAACAATTAAGTAGATCCTGAGCTATGATGATCATACTATTTGTTTCTGGATTTTAGAATAATGAGGGTGGTGGGTAGTTTACAGATTGAGCTTTTCTCAAAGCCCACGGATTGGAATTAATTGCTATCATATAAAAGCTTTCATCCTAGACATTTTAAAAGGTCCACCCTGTAAGTCAGTTTCTAGGATGGAGTGTATGTATCATACCAATACTAGAATGAGCAAATGGGGACATGTATAAATGAAAGAATCAGGGTTATCCAAAGGATGTGTTACTGTAGATGTATCTATAAAAAGGTGAATCCCCAGAAAAAGAAAAAGAGATCTGAAAAGACATATACTGCTGGTGGTAAATTATGAGGTGGGCACAAATCGGATTGCAATTTGGCACGTAAGCACTGGTGTGTATTGAAGTATACATCCAGATTTCTGGAACACGCTATACCCCCATTGATTTCCTACCGGAGGAGAAACAAGTTGGTATCAGGATGGTCCTAAGCCTTAGTCTATTTTATCTCTCATTAAGGAAACATCTAAATGAACATGATTCATTAAGGCCTAGGGGATTTGAGACATTTAATCCAAAAGGTTTTCCCTCTGTGACAATAATTTAGCCCTGTCACCCCCTCTTTTAGGTACGGAATATGATCAATACAATATAAATAATGTCAAATCATGTTAACGTTCTTTAAAAATTTTTTACCCTAGCTTATTGGTCTTCCCATCTCGGAATGACCATAAATCCTTAGTCTTAGGGTAAGTTCAGTCTTACCCACATATTGAAGATTACAAGGGCAAGAAATTAAATAAATAACATGTATTAGTAGACAAATATATATTGATGTTAGTGTAGTAACGTGTAGTAGTACACAAAATATGGTACTTAATTATAACTTTTCACCATTTTTGGAATAAAATGTATCACCAGGGTCTTAATTGACACGAAGCACATTTTGAATTGATTGGGTCAGTTTTCCCAAAAATGCTCTAAGATTACAAGCTCTTTAAAATCCATTGTTGGTTTGGATGGTAAAACCATCTTCAACTTATCGTCCAAAATATTATATTCAAATTTGTTTTCAAACTGTTTTGTATGTCTTTTCACAATTGGAATAACAGGGCTACAAATGAATTGTCATACTTAACTGGATCAATGTTGTTTTTTGAGTGTTTATATTTGTCCACGCTTTATCCAGGGCCTGTAAAAGTAGTTCTCTACTTTTAATTACACAGCCTGTCAGTATTAATAATAAAGGATTTATGTGCTTTCCATGTAAAAAGGTGTAACAGGGCAGAAACCTGAACAGTATTGTATGTCTTCAATTGGCATCTGCGTTACTTTTCCTCCCATGACTTTTAGTGTCCATGGTGACTATGTACAGTGCAGTTTGGGAGACCCGGATGTGTTTCTTATGAGTCATAGAAAGGGGTTCAGTTACCCGGGCTACACTGTACATAGTTACCATAGACATGGACAATGAAAGCCTTTTTACATAGAAATAAGTGAAATCCTTTTGTCAATGTCTAAGAGGCTTTCAATGGGGATGTGCAGTGGGATATATTCTTATAAAAACCTCTTAGCTACGTAGCCAAGAGGTTGTAATTAGAATATATTCCACAGCACCTCCCTAATGAAAGTCCAGAGCCTTATGTATTATGTATATATAATAAATATATGATATACAATAATAAACAGATATAATACACGGAGCACTCCTTCTGACAAATGTGTTGATTGCGGGCTTTGTTTGTTTAATAAACCTCATGAGAATGCCTGCTTCGTTGATTATATCTGTTTATTCTATTTGATCTATTCAGTTGCACCTAGGTATTGGAAAATCATGAGTGGTTGTGCTCATGGAACACTGGAAACACGGTGCTCCTCCCTTTGAAACACTGGCTGTACACTGGCTGTACTCTCCACTCACAGTAATTTCCTGTTCACATGTTTAAAAATCGATGCTAATGTTTGATTAAACAATAGTCTGTATGCTGAGTCTGATAGGGTGCAGAGGCTCTCGAAATGTTACTCGTTCTTTGATGTGTACTACTATGAAGATAGTTCAATAAATATATTTGAAGCAGAATTTCTGAGTGCTGCCCAATCTATACTTAATACTTATCTAATACAATCTTATATTTAATATATATATATATATATATATAATATATATATATATATAGATATATAATTTTTTCCTGACATGTTAACTGTCAGTGTATGCTGATTTAACCTTCCAGAATGTAGCCTAAGAATGCTGTAATCTTATCCAATAAAGTTAAGAGATTTATGATCTTTCATCATATAGGATGTCTGTCAGTAAGGCTTCCACCTCAACAGTCAGATTTACTTATTCGCAATACTGATGAGTGATTGGCAGTTTAAAGGTGATCTTCAAATGATTTCATACTTAGTCATCTTTACAGATATTCCTCAGTTTCCTCAGTTCTTGACAGTGAAGATGATAGTTTTCTTTGAACAGTTACTATTAATGATTATTGTATTATATTATTTATTATATTATATACAGTATATTATCTTTTGTCTTACTTTGGGGAACCTCTATGGTCCAATGCCAATCTGAATCTCTCCTTAATTTACAGTGCGGCTGTTCGGACATCTGTATAAAAATGCCACTGTCATGAAAAGTAAAATGAAACCCATATTATTTTTTTTACATATTATATTAAAAATAACAAGATGGGGTGGGACTCCTACAGTTAGTATGGCAAACAGGAAGACTGCTTTTTTTTCTTCTGTTTACCCTTAAGAGGAAGATTACACAGTAAGGGGAGACTTTCAGTAAGGTACACACATTCAACAGGCTGGGATATCTTCTTGAAGAACGAATATCTAGGATTACAGTTATTTAACTAAACAGATTTTAGGTGTATATTATAATATATATATATATATATATATATATATATATATATATATATATATATATATTATATATCACTGTATCAATGTGTTTCTATTTTGTATCAAGGTGGCTTTTTTTCAGTTTGGATTTGAATGTTTGCATGGATGGGATGTCCTGATTGGGTGGGCAGGGAGTTCCAAAGTGTAGGGGCAGCATGACAGAAGGCTCTGTCTCCAAACGTTTTGAGGTATACTCTGGGGTTGACCAACTATTGGATCCTTTTGACCTAAGATTGTGTAAATGTCATCAGCATAGCAATAATATGTCAGGCCATGTATGATTTTTCCCAGTGGCAACATGTATATGGTGAACAGCAGAAGGGATAGTATTGCACCCTGGGGTACTCCATATTTCAAAGGTACAGGATTGGAGAGGAAGGGCCCCAAGGAAACCCTTGTTGTTCTGTCAGCCAGGAAGGAGTTAACCATTGGAGAACTAAGCCTCTATGCCACAGTATTCTTGTATCTTGTTGAGCAAGATTTCATAATCAACTGTGCAAAAGCTGCTGAGAGGTTGGGCAAAATTAGGATAGAACATTGGCCTCTGTCTCTTGCCATGACAGATTGTTGAGATCTGCAAGAAAGCAGTTTCCCAGCTGTGATGTTTTCTGAAGCCAGTTTGGAGAGGGTCAAGGATGATGTTTGCTGAGAGCCTGGCTTCAAGTTGGAGATAAACAGTCTTTTCAATAATTTCCCCAGAATGAGAGGTTGGAGACAGGTCTGTAGTTTGTTTAGAGTGTCTGGGTGTCAGGATGGTTTCTGGAGTAGTGGTCTCAACCTTCCCTCTTGTAGGGAATAGTTTACTATTTTGTGGAATGCTGGTCTAAATAGCTCAGCATTTCAATATGAACACAGTAGGACCAGGTCCAGGTCACATGTGGTCTGTGTTTTACCTTTAGTAATTGTCTTGAAATTAGTTTTGCATCCATTATATGGTTCTGCTTTGGTTTCCACATTGTGAGTTGGATGGCAGACCGTATGGAGGAGACTTTATCTGAGTAGATGTGGGAAAATTTCTCACTAGGTCCTGTGAAGGTCTGATGCTGGATTTCCCACAAGATGGGTTGCAGAGATTGTCAACCTGTAGAAACTTGGCAGGCCTGTTGTTGCGTTTGCAATCTCCTGAGACAGGAATAAGGTCTTTTTCTTGCTCTCGCTCCATTCTGAGCCCTTCTTTCTTTAGCTCCTTTACTGAGTTGTCAAACCAGCGAACATGATGTAATGGGGCAGAACGCTTTGTGTAAGGGGGCTATGGAGTCAAAAGCAGCTGAGACATAGAGGTTATATCTGTTGTATTCAATTAGATCAACTGGACTTGAAATGTAGTTCTTGAAGACGTTCTCTAGTCATCCGACTGGCTTTCTCAATTCAGAATGACTTGTACAAGAATCTGTGAAAAAATCCCAATTAGCATATCACAGCCAGTGTTAAGGGTGTGATTGGATAGTGGCTAGAGGTGTTATAGGAACGCCCAGAGTAAGGTGTTAAAACAGCATTGTACATGGCAGACAGTTGGTGTCAAACCCCCCCACCTCTATTAGGCTTGGTTTCTTTATTTTCACTAAATGGCCTCCTTAACACCTCTCTTGAACCAGTCACGTTCCTTCGCCAGTATGTTAACATTACAATCTTCAAAGGTATGTCCTTTATCCTTAGATGCAGATACACGGCTGAGTCCGACCCGAGGAATTGGCTCTTCTGTGCCAAGCTAAATAGAGGTGGGGGGGTTCGACACCAACTGTCTGCCAGTACAATGCTGTTTTAACACCTTACCTGGGCATTCCTATAACACCTCTTAGCCACTATCCAATCACACCCTTAACACCTGGCTGTGATTGCTATTGGAGTTCCAGGGTACATAATTGCCACAGATTCTTGTACAAGTCATTCTGGATTGAGAAAGCCAGTCGGATGACTAGCGAAACGTCGTCAAGAACTACATTTCAAGTCCAGTTGATCTAATTGAATACAACAGATATACCATGACCTGGATGAATGAGAACCTTCACAAGCACATAGAGGTTATATTTATGGACAATGTGTTCGAGGCCTAGGTTGTGAGCTGTCAGATCTTCAAGATTGAGGTTATTCTGGAGGTGTTTTATATATATAGATATAAAGTTATGTCCTGTTGCTGGGTATGTATGGTCTAGTTGTTGGAGGCTGTTTTGGCTCTGAGATAGGTGTTTGTTAAGCTTTGCTTGAAAGGAATAAATGGATGGAATTTTGCATTTTTCCATTCATATAACTATGTAACTGTGTAACTACATCCTGCAACATTACCTTTTCCATAACTACAGAGAACAATACATGTTTCCAAAGCATCTCATATATAAATATTTGTTAAAGGACAACTTCTCTCATCTTATGGGTTGTTTAGACAATGTGAATAGGAGGCAGCAAGAAAATTCATACATTTTTAAGGGACCTTTTATATACAATTTCCTTACAATGCTGCCTTATCTTGCTATAAGCTAAGAGGTTGGTTTGTTTTTACACTTTGGATCTTTAGGTAGTGAATTTGGCCATATCTGTGATGCTAAAAATACATCCTGTTGAATGGATGTCATTTTGCACAGTCCCCTTCCATTTTTGTAGCGAGGCAATGTTTGATGAATTGGGCTTGTTCAAAGGTGGATTTACTGCAACCGCTTTACATTTGAGGGGTTTTTGTATTAGATTATTATTTTCTTTGATACTTTTTAACATATGTTAATCCAGCTATTGTCTCTCTGCTTCCCTCAAGTCTTCTTGAAGTATGTCTGTAGTCATTAGGTCTGTAGTCATTTTGTGCAAGTTTGCTCTACCAGCATAAAAATAGCTGTCAAGCTTCTTAATCAACAAATTATTGCAGAAGAAAATTATAAATAAAGATGGTTCTTAATCAACAAATTATTGCAGAAGAAAATTATAAATAAAGATGGTTTCTAAAATGAATGATATCATGTAAATATCAGGGTGTTATCTGTGGTGCATGTTTCCTGGTGTTGCCTGTCTGACAGCCAAGCAGGTAAAAAAAAATCATCAATAAAAATTTTTCACTCATTAATACTTTTATTACTGCATGAAACTTTGAAATGCTTGTGAAGATTCTCATTCATCCAGGTCATGGTATATCTGTTGTATTCAATAAGATCAACTGGACTTGAAGTTTAGTTCTTGAAGACGTATCGCTAGTCATCTGACTGGCTTTCTCAATTCAGAATTGTACAAGAATCTGTTGGTAATACAATTTGTTACAATGCATTCCGGAAGTCCATAACACCTTGCTGTGATATGATGATTGGGACACATTCCAGGGTAATTATTACCAACAGATTCTTATCATTCTGAAATGAGAAAGACAGTCGGATAACAAGCAAAATGTCTTTAAGAACTAAACTTCAAGTCCACTTGCTCTAACCGAATCCAACAGATAATCCATTCAAATGGTTCAATAAAAGGTTAACTGCCTCTGCGTTTATTCACTATTGCAATTTGCAATAGAATGCAATGCAAAAAAGTTATAGGACACAGACAGCTAGTTAAAATGATGGGATTTGTCTAGCTCATTGAGCTCAGACATGCTCAGTGTGATTTACTTAAGGAGAGAGGGGAACTTTGATTCCAAAAATAGTTTTTAGATGTAGAAAATTTAACAGGTTCAAAAAATAAAATCAGCCATTATGCATTTAGAGACAAATGAATACCTCTGGTTGCTTCGTTTGTCCTTTTTCCCCAATCAAATTTATTACTTTTCTCCTTATTGCTACATGTTTCATGCTGACCTTTTGTTTTTTAACTCTTTGCACTGGATTGCATTCAAATATCAGTGCCAGATAAATTTCTGTACTTCACAAATATTTACACAAGTTTCAAGGTCCCCTGGCAGTGAAAATGACAAATTCCACTGCAATGACTTAAACAAATCAACACAGGAAATTATTTGCCTTAATGATACAATTAAAATTTTAATATGATATTGTGATCCCCACCATATATTTTGGTTTAAGCCCTCAAAAGAATGAGGTTTATGCTGAATTTCAGATTTGATATTCAAATATAAACAAGATATAACTCTTAGAACAACCCCGACTGTACCTGCAGGTTGATGTGTACATTATATTTTTTTAATGCTTAAGTTCTCAATTTAAGCAAACATTGAACAGGAATAGTCTATAGACTACTGACAGTGTAAAATCTATTTAAATTTGACAGATCAGGATCAATAACACTAAATGGAGCAAACAAAGCAATAATTTAGTTTCAGTGAAGCAAAACTAACATGAATTTCAATCTAATACATAAAATGGGAAAAATACACCAACTTCATGTTATACATATTAGACTGTAAATACCTCGTTTCCTGCTGTTATAACAACAAGGATCATAATGGGCATTATGGCATTGTTACTTAGAAACATGAAATCATAACTAATACTGTATACGAAGCACCTTCCCAATACAGCACAAATATGGCAACATATTTTGATTGGCTAAACAGAATTCGCACTATTCATACAGATGCAGATTACGTTAAAAAAAAAGGACTACTGATTTGTCGTAGATTTACAAAATGATAAACCACAATAATAAAAAGATAAAACAATTACAACCCCTCACACACATATCATTATTTTACATTTTTAAATATTGACAAACAACTGGTGTAAGAAAAAACTAACACTGAAAAATCTCCAGACTTCAAAGCATGTTGTGAATACATTAAACATTGCAGAAGGGGAGGACAAGGAAGGAGCTGCAAACCAAAATATCAGGTAGTAAAGGGAAAATCAGCTCAGCTCCACAGTCACAATAAAACTTAAATTCTCATCAGGTATTCAGTTTCCCATTGTAATGTTACACAACTTTGAAAAGTTGTCCATATCAACCCATTCTCTATTTCCATAACCAACAGTGTAGTGCTTGTGAAGGTTCTCATTCATCCAGGTCATGGTATATCTGTTGTATTCAATCCTTCTGAATTGAGAAAGCCAGTCGGATGACTAGCGAAACGTCTTCAAGACTTTCAAGTCCAGTTGATCTAATTGAATACAACAGATACAACAGTGTAGTCTTTTTTTCTGCCAATTACTTTATTAGGATTGTCTGTCTATCTCTTCCTGGATGGCGCACCGCCAGAATTAATCATATGCCCCCCTAAACTGGGACCTAGTCCACCATTCTCCAATATGACAATATGACAATATGGTCATTAATCCAGTTGAATCTGCATGTTGCCTTGGAGTAATCTGTGACTCCTCTCTTTCCTTCCATCATCACAATGTCGCTAGGACCTGTCGTTTGCTCCTTTACAATATTGCCAAGATCCGCCCTTTTCTCTCTCTCTCCACTACTAAAATTCTCATCCATGCCCTTATAATCTCCCGTCTTGACTACTGTAACATTCTACTACTTGGACTCCCAGACTCTCATCTCTCTCCTCTCCAGTCTATCTTAAACTCGGCAGCTCGGATCATCTCGCTCGCCTCCAAAAGAGAACCTGCAACCCCGATACTTCAGTCCATAGGGTGGCTTCCCATTAAACAAAGAATCATATTCAATACCCTTCTTTTAACCTTTACATCCCTTTGCTCTACTGCACCTCCCTACTTATCTTCTCTCTTGATCCCCTATGTTCCAGGCCGTGCACTCCGTTCCTCGCAAGAAAATCTTCTCCACAACCCCCCAACAAAATCTTCTGCCTCCCACCTTAAACCATTCTCTCTTACTACTCCCTACCTTTGGAACTCTCTCCCACTCTCGCTTCACCTGGTGACATCCATTAATGCTTTCAAATCTAGACTGTTAACCTACCTTTCTGAGCATCAGCACAACCAATGATTGTTAGCCCTTTTAAGCACTTTGTACCCATCCCCCCACTTGTATCTGTATGTTGTCCTCCCCACTTAGATTGTAAGCTCTTCTCTTCTCTTTATTCCTAATGTGTCAAGGCTTGTTGCACTTATACCTATTTATACATAATTTATATAAATGCTTTCTTAACCGATGTTGGAAATTGTATTTAACTTAATTTAATTTTTATCTATCTTTATAATGGCTTGCACTTATCACCTTGTTTGTATACTCTCAGGGTTATTCAATAAAAGTTCTTATCGTTTAAAATGGTGCTAATTTTGCCCCAAACCAAAAGACTTATTAAATTTGAAAGCTAACATATGATGGGTTGGGGCAAAATTAGCACCATTTTAAACGATAAGAACTTTTATTGAATCACCCTGTCTGTATTTTATAATGTACAGCGCTGCGTACCCATGGGGTGCTTTATAAATAAAATTATACATACCTTACCTATACATACTTGCATGTTGTCACGTGTGTTCACAGCCTAAACCTTTAAAATGTATGGCTCATTACTGGCATCACTTACATTTGTCAGATAATCAATACAAATTTCTACATGAATTCTATATCTAGATTTTCAAAATCCCTTAGTGGAAAGGAGTAAGGCAATCCATTTAAAACCATTTGAAAAAGGGAAATTTTTTTTTTTTACAAAACAGTATGTTTAGAACTGCATTTGTCCCTTCCACTTATATAAAAATATCTTCTTATATAAAACCATTTTATGCCTATCACCCTGTAATAATCTTTGTATGTGTAATACAGCTCTACATCACTTATACCCATTTTGTCAGTTAGATTGTAGGGAGTAATAGACCCCTGGAGTTTTATTAAGTTCCTAGAAATTTGACTTCTTGTCCATTTATATTCAGTAAATTGTCATCTCTTATAAAATACAGGTTTTGGTTCTGCCTTTTTGTTTGTTTCTGCTGTAAGGTTACCTTTGTTGCATTGAGGTGCCCTCTAGTATTCAAGTTTCATGCATGGGAATGCCCGTGGTAGTGTTTAAATGATTGCTGCATTTGGTTTCATTATTTTATTGGGGTTTTTTTTGGCAGAAATCGCATGATCTGTTGCATAGTTTGTGACTCGTTTTAAAATTCTTCTTATTATAGACACTCATCTTTGTAACAGCGTGACTATAAGAAAAAAAAATGGTTTCTAACCATTATTTTCACTGTATTGTTATTAAAATAAAACTAATAAAATAGTGACATTTACCTTTCCATTCCTTTTAATATACAGAAATGACATTTAAGTTAAACTAATCTCACCCTTCACTTCTTGTTGCTTCTCACTACTACCGATAACCCTTACAACTTTTTAAAGGACAATTATACTCAACTCTCCGCTCTCCTCTTTTTTTCCATGGATTGTACCCAGAGTGAGGACCTAAACCTCTGGTTCTTCTTATTCAACCAGCAGTACTCCTTTGTTGCTTCGTTCCCTTTTCCAGGTTCACGATGGGACCAATAGGAAGACAAACTCCTTGAAGAGCGCATTTTCTTATTGGCCTTCTCATCAACAAATCGAGGGAGGTGGATTCAATTCCCCCTCTCCCTATTACTGACATGTGCAACTGTTAAACTCATAAGTAAAATAGCGATAGGGGGGTTGTATAAAAAAGCAGGAAAAAATTATGAAAATCTGATTAGTTCAAACCAGACAAGTGGTTTGGGTAGGAGGATTGTCATCCTGCTAATTTCTAGGTAATAGAAGATGAAAGTATTATTAAAACATAAAAAGCTGCATTTTTTTAAAACAATGTTTTGTAGAGAGTGAGAGCACTATCAACTATATAAACTACTTTTTACAGTTTATGAAATGTAGTTGTACAAACCATAAGATATTGCACGGGTAAATTCATTGTTAACCACCTGTGGCAACCCCTCCCTCTGGAATTTCCATCATTGTGCAGATGTGCATATATACATTATGTATGTATGTTAAGTTATGTGTTTAAAAATGCACTACAAGTAGATACAGTCAAAGGGATCAAACCTAACCCACTGTTCTGTTTTAACACTAACGACAATTTAAGTAAATGCCACTAGTTCTGTGTATTTAATAAAGCAAAACAACAACAAAAACATAATAGTAATACAAGAGAAATATTGCTGGATCACCAATCCCCTGTGAAAAAGATTTTATTTCAATTGGCCGAGATAATTGTGTAGATTTGTATGTTATTCCATGTAGTTCATGTGATCATTTCTACACATGCTGTTGTGTCTTCTTAGGTGATTTATTTTCCGATCTCTTCCAAATGTCAGCGGTTAAATAATAAAAGCTGCCCTAGATATTCACCTTACATTTTATTTGCACATGGTTAAGGATAACACAAGCTTGGAATGCATTATATCCTCTTTTTACAGCTGACACTAGCTGACTTACTTAAAAATTACCAGTGGAATTAGATGAGTGTGAAATGGAAATGTTAATTACAGCATGAGGTTTTAAAGCCATTAAGCATTTTTTCTTAAGGTCTCTGTGGATCACCAGATGCAAAAGGTATCTCACCCAAAGGTCCATATGCTCCTAATTATCCCAAATCTTAACAGCTGTGAAAATACTGAGGTATAGCTCTGCGCTTCAAGAGATTTCAATCATATGAGAATCCGAGCAGTATTCCAGTCAAAAATCATTGCATTAAAAGGTGAATGACAATTTCCGGCAAAATCAGAGATAGTCAAATGCTTTTGTTTGCAGTAATTTATTGTATATTGTAAACTGGATATTATGTATTACCGTATGTGCTATTGCACAATTGTTTGGTACAAATAGGCCATCTCAATTATGGAGAGACTACGCATCTGCTTTGCAGATCTGTACAAGCCAGTAAAGACCAAATGAATTGCCTTGTGGCTAACCCATCACCTTTTTTTGCATTTCACAACAAAATGATTTTAGACATTTAATCCTTGCCCTTAGAGAGTTTTAAAGAATAATATTACAAGCCAATGTACTTCTTTCTCCCACCAGTGCAAAAAGAAAATTCATAAATCAAAATTAACCGAAGACAAAAGCATTGCAATGTCCATGTACAAACTGGCGGATTTCTCTTTTCTTCTTTGGTTTTTTAAAGTTTGGCTTTTTTAAAAATGTAAAAATGATTATTTACTTATTTTAAATGTAATGTTACTCTCTATCTCTTAATCATTTTCCTATTTTAAAAATATGGTGAATTAAATAGTTTAGTAGTTGTAGCTAAATTAAAAAAAAAAATTCCTGACTATAGCCCGGTACAATGTAGGATTACATGGCCAGGAACATCCAATAAAAGTCTGATGGCCAACTGCTTAAAATGACAATCTTGCTTGCGTGGCAACTCATATTGGTATTATTCATTCAGCCGGGCGTTAAAAGCTACTATGATGTAAGATTGTTGGGCTTCTTTGAACGTTTATTCGCCACTTTTTCCAACACACTCTTATGTGTGTACTAAGTCCTTCTAGTGCAGTAATTGTATTACATTTATTGTAATTCCTAATCAAAAATGTATCTGTTTGAAATCAATAAAATTCTATACTACAAAAGTCCTCCACTCTCCCTTTTACATTGATATGCAAAGTAGCTAATTGGATATTTCCTCTCTCTCTTCCTGGATGAATCAGACTAAGCATGTTTAAGCTTACTGAGCTAAGGGTAGGGGGCAGTAACTGCAGGGATTTCTATAAAGAAATATTTTTTGTATTTTTATTTTTTTATAAGGCTGCAAATCCTGCTGAAAATGCCAGGATTTTCTGATTATCAGCCGTGTGTATAAAACAAAAGTAATTTAACCAATACCATGGCCATTGCTATTTTACCTTAAATTTAGGCATATCTGAGCAGATTTTTTTCTCCCATTAACTTTAATTTAAGTTTTTTACAAAAATTTGCCAATCCGCAGGCAGAACGGTTTTTAGCAGTTTTGACTATCTCTAGTTATTACAGACATAAGAAAGTGCAAGAACCTGTAAAGAAAAATTGCATGTGCTAAATGATTGCTTCCTATACAGAGAGAGAAGTTTGATAGAGTATATTTGTGATTCATTCCAAAAGAATCTGTCAATAAGCTGTTGCATGTTTAATGCTAGTAAGAATTTCATTAAACTGTGATAATTATTAACAGTATTGATTAAGTGATACATTGTTTAATATACAAATTTTTCATCTGTATATTGAAATGCAGGCATCATTGGTAACAAAGTAAACTTTTCCACTAGATCTAACTTAACAGGCAGAACAGAGGATGAATGGCTGGAATGGAAACTGCTATGCTCCAAACACTTACAGGGAGATTTACTAAGGGGCATATTTATAAAGGATCGCTATTTTCACCATTTAGCTATCGCATGACATCGCAATGACAAATAACGCTATTTTCGCCTTATTTTTAAACTTGCTCATTTTCGCTTTCGCCTTTGCAGAAAAGTATCGCTGTGGCGATGTTAGTTAGATGATAGTTTTCGCCCTATTCATCGCCCTATAAGTGTGGTATCACTGCGAAAAGAGAGATTGCTCTCTAGTGTAATTTCAGAGTTATCTTTGTCACTTTTTTATTTACAGCCATTTATAAATAGGGGATATTCACCTTTTTGCCCCTTTTCTCCCTTTTGTTGCATTTTTTGCAGTTTTAACAGGATTTTCTCCAAACATCCTTACTTACTGGAATGTTCCATTAACATGACTATTTCTTACACAGCACTATGGTATGTTCCCATATTAATGGAATTGGTTTGATAATTAGCTGCAGTTTGCTAAAAATTAGCAATGCTAAAAAATATCTCCTATTAATAAAATAGAGAAAATTCCCCTTTTGAGTTTTACACTATTTATCATCCTATTAATGAAATAGAGAAAATTCACCTTTTGAGTTTTACACTATTTATCATCCTATTAATGAAATAGAGAAAATTCACCTTTTGAGTTTTATACTATTTATATCTTTGGCTGAAAAAAAACACCACATTTTTATTTTAAATAACAAAGATAGGTGTTCTATGTGTATTAACCAATTTGACGATGAAAGGAAAAGATGAAAGTTTAAAAAATTGTGGTAAAGGGTGGTGGGGAAAAAAAGCAAAAATAATGCCCCTTTTTAAACATGTCCCTCAGACCCCCATTTGATTTTATTGGTAAATAAATAAAATCGGAACATTAAAAAAAAAACAAAATCTTTAAAAAGCGAAAAATTAACCTTAAAAAAGCGAAATCGCAGATAGTATTACAGGAAATGCTGGAAAATAGACTAACACCCCCCCTGAGTACTTATTAGTATTGAGAAACACTCCACAATGTACTAACACCTCCATGGACCCATTGGCAGGAAAAATAAATGGTCACTTATGCGTTTTCGCTACCTAAGCGAATGTGAATGGCTGAACTTAATGCAAAAATACACTTTTCGCCATTTTATAAATATGATTGAGCTGTTACCGCAGCGATGTATGGCGAAAAGCGAAATGTAGCGGTAATGACCTTTCGCCACTGGTTATCACTGCTTTATAAATAGCGAAAAGGCCAAATTAGACGAAAACGCCGTGTTAAAGAAGGCGAAAAGCGCGTTAAAGAAGGCGAAAAGTTTAACAAACCTTTATAAATATGCCCCTAAGAGATGCAGTTGATCAGGACAGGTTTGGGTAGATCTAGTTCCAGAGATTCCTGAACAAGATTAAAGGGTATGTCCACCCCCAAAACTAAAATTTAACCCCTTACTGGCCACATCAAGTAGTTTAAAACAATCCTTACCTTACATTCCTGCTCAAAATAGTTCCCCTGCTGTGCCCCTCCAAAGTCCAGGAAACTGCTGTGTAGGAGCAGTGTGTGACTCATGCTGTGCCTGAGACTTCCTCAACCTCATCAAGGTTGAGGCATGCTCAGTGCAGCCCTCCCTGCCTCTCAGCCAATCACGGACACGGCTGCTGGTCCCGCCCCCTGCTTTCAATTCCATGCAAGCAGAGGGCCTGAACACTGCAGCGAAGGAGAGAGGGCAGGTAAGTAAGAATCGGGGGACTTTCTAACAATTATATTAATGCGGTTGGGGCTGGGGGAGCATGCCCTACCACATATCAAAAGTTAAATTTCGGGGTGGACATGCCCTTTAACCCTTGTGTGTCTATTAACACCAGTGAGCAGATATAACAATACAATAATGTAATACATTTAGCAGCATTGTTGAATGCCCAGGGATCATAATGATTTACCATAGCTGATTTGTCTGTAAAGGCACAAAAACATTCATTTTTGATGGTTGCAAGCCCACTTCCCCTTTTAGAACAGATAGATTTTTTAAAGAACTTTCAGAATCTCAAAAAACTGTGGGCTGTACTCTGTGGAAAATGTAACATTATTGTTGTAATCATTATTCAATGTCCTGCTTCTCTACCTATAGGTATGCATTTTAGAACCCTACTGAACTCTAATGCCCTAAAGTAGGCTTTTATCAAAATCTTGCATCCCCTTGTAATAAATCGGCCATACGGATGCCTTTTCAATGCCTCAGCTGTAGAGTAAATACGTAAAAAACTGACCGTAGGGAATTTCCTTTAAAAAGACTGGAGTCACCCTAGACATTACTATAAATGTTTTAGGCAATGCAATTACAACTGACATATATGGTAAGAATAGTGCTGGTAATAAAGGTTTAAGAGCAGACTTCAGTCATCCTATACACTAATAATAGATGGTTGTAAAATACATACCTCTAGACAGAAAAGGAGTAACTAAGGTGTTAAACACAGAAATATTTTTTAAATTACATATAATGCAGTATATATCAGATTCCGTTTACAACATTTGTGAAGATTAGGAATTTACTGCATTTATTATTGTATTCTTAAATTGTCAGCAAAAATTCACCGTAGATTTTACATTGAATGGCTTCCATGGACTTTACTTCCACTTTTCCAACATTTAACCATTGGTACATGTTATTTGTAAGCTAGTGCTAAATTCAACCTACCATAGACATTATTAGGGCTATGCATGGAGAGCCGGTATTGCTCTCTATTGCCTCCTCTAGGCAATGCACTGAGCGATAGCATCCCTCAGTGCATAGCGAAAGGGTTTACCTATTCAGAATCTTTAATGTCAATTATCCGCTTAAATAGCAGTTATCGGCTCAGTGCATACCTTGCAGTGGTTGCACAACACAGTTTATGAGTACCGCTGCAACCGCAGTAAGTTATGTCTTGGTACATGGGTTATTATTCACTTTTAAACAGAAAAAGATATAACCCTATTTGTCTGTGAATTTTCATCTAAATTAGGGAAATCACCAGCAAAACTAAATGCAGGGGTTTAGTCTATCTCTATAATGTACCACTACATGCCTTTTATGCACCAAAATCTCTACTGTGTAACTTGTCTTTTAGGGGCTAACTCTACCTCTTTAAGATAGTTATAGCCCCAGCCACTTCAATTTAATAATCCAGTGTCATCAGTAGCCAGTATTGACCCCAAAAGGTTCTGCCACCTTCCTGCCGTCAATCATGGCTGTGGAGTTCTAAAGCATGTAGAGAAGGGGTTTGGGGCAGGAAACTTTGGTGGAGAGGTGCAGAATTGTCCATGGTCTGTGACACTTGATCCTTAAAGTTTGGAAGCATTTGGAACTGAAAGATGCAGTTTTAAAAAATAATTATTACAAAAAGGATGAATATTTTTTTATTATTTAATTAAAGTTGGAGGAGTGAAGCCGAGTGAAGCCGAGTGAAGCCGAGTTCGAGCCGAACTATTTAAGTTCAAAAGGACTCGGGCTTCTTGAACAATCCCGGACCCGAATTTCTCAGACTTTCGATATTTTCCAGACTTTCGGTAATTATCAAATGTTCGAGGCGTGCGAATATGCGAGTAAAATGTCTATTTTACCAATACGCAAGTAAATATTGAATATGCGAGTAAAATGTCTATTATACCAATACATGAGTAAATATCGAATTATCAAATCCGCGAGCAAGATGTCTATTATACCTATACGCGAGTAAATATCGGATTATCGAATCTGTGAGTAAAATGTCTATTATACCAATACGCGAGTAAATATCAAATTATCAAATATGCGAGTAAAATGTCTATTATACCAATATGCGAGTAAATATTGAATTATCGAATCTGCGAATCGTTCATGGGATAATTATCGAATGTTCGAATGCAAGAGTTCGAAAGTAGCACGCGTAAGAGTAAAATCGATTTTTCGAAAGTCCTGGATATTCGAACATGTTCCCTAGATCATTTCCCAGGTCCCTCAGCCATTTACATTAAGTTACCATTGATATTTTAATTGTACTTCATTCAAACTTTTCAAACTATTTGACTCCCATTGACTTTAATGGGTCCATTTTCGAACCAGCAAACTGTCCATATAGTTTGAAAGTTTAAAAACGAACCAAATTTTCGCAAGTTCGTCCATCTCTAATCATAAGGTATTATATTAAAATTATTATTAAGCTCAATAACAAGAACTTTTTAGTCCATAAAATAAAAGACAATAAATTTTATGAAAGTCACTTAATACTTTAGTCGCTTTTCTAAAATATTATTGAGGTATAATGTTACAATTTTAGATTTTCTCATAATTTCTGCTTTTTCTCCCCCCCCTCCTTTTTTTTAAAAGCCTTAGCACATGGATGTATGATGGGTGGCCTGAGTAATACAATGTGGACTGTGGACTCAACAAAAGATTACTAAAATGTATTACATATAAGTGGGAAGTACATTTTTGGGCAGAGGTAGCTCTCGGGGGGGGGGGGGGACATTTTTAATTTGTGAAATATGGCTACTTGTTACAAATCTGCAGAAATTCTCTGAAACTAAAGAAACTTAACTCTCCTTGGTTGGTCCTGTAAGTCAGTGATTTTGTGGTTTGACCCTCATAGGCTACATTAATCATTAAAGAACACCTTTCTCTCTTTATCCAAGTAAAACTGCTGCTTCCCACGCAACATTCCATTAGCATCACAATGAATTGAGATTAGTTACAGTATTTAAAAGAGTGTTTAAAGTTCAAAGAATCATTTAAAGGAAAAAGTTTTCTTCCTGTGTCAAATTCTCCTTAAAACAGATTTTACTCATTTCAGCACTATATGTTATATCATTTATTTCTACCTCATCAGTAAGTTCTTTGGAGTTTTGTAACTTTTCTGAAATAAATGTATAATTTTTATAAAGAACTGTAAGAGGGGTAAAATAGATGTTTTTATATATTTTTTTAAGGGGAAAAAAATCTTGCCTTACATTTGCAAAAGTAGGAACTTACATCTAAAACAGACCGAACCACTGTAGTTTTGTGTTCAAAAATAAAATTAGAGTTTATTGGCAGTTTGGGTTCATCTTGATCAATTGTTACAGAAAAGGGGGGCTGTGGGAGCACTCCTGTGGTAAATTTACTTTATAACAAATAGTGGAAGTGCTACTGATCTGACCAAAACATTAGAACAAACAAGAAAAGAGATGATCAATGCACATTCCTGGGCCCCATATATCATAATATCTATGCTAGTGCAAATAGTAAAAACATGGGGGTTTTTAGTTACAATTTTATGCATAAAAGTGAAAAGCCTTCCAACCACGTCAAGGTAACCCCAGTATGGAAGGTCCTAACAGTTTACCTTGGGTCATCTTGATCAATTGGACTGGTACCTGATTGTTTTAATCTAAAGCATAGATTTTTTTAAAAGTATTACCAAATTTCTGTCAAAAGACAAAGAGAGTCTGTGATCAAAAATAAGTTTAATTGAAAAGATACTGCAGTTTGGTTTTTACAAGGTGTGTATGCAATAGCATGAGCAAAGGGTAATTGCAGAGGTCTATGCCAATTTCTTAGCTATCATTCATTTGCTTAATCAAGTACCTTGAAATTACCCAAAACTGAAATTTTGCAGTGTTACTTTAAGAGATATTCAGTTAAATAAGTTGCCTTATTCATCATAACCCTTAATTTTGTTTCTTTGAAGTCAAAAGCAATTGTGCAAAGAAATTAAATAATGTATGAAGGAATACTTTTGACAAATAACTTCCAGTTCAAACTAAATCTGAAATTCATTAAAGTGCAGTTATAGTCTACTGTGTAATGCACATGAAGAATCATTTAGAATTTTGTTTTTTAACAATATCAAATATCACAAAAAAAATGATTAAAATATTTTATAAGTACCTAAGTCGAGTGAGAGTTTGCTACATATAGTAATTTCCATTAAACATTTGCATGGGCTGGACTGTTTAAGATTACTATTTTTGTATTGTATTTTGCTTTTTTTTCCAGTATGGCATACAGAAATTAATTTCCACCCTTCTTCCTGTTCCTAACCTCAAGCATTAATACCTTTGTGTGGTTCATATTTAGAAATGAAAGGCCCATTTGTATGTGATCATTTTGCCAACAAAAATGTTTAACTTTTCAGCAGGATGTGTGCAGAAGTCTTTCTGCCAATATGACAATATTCAGCTTAAGATGGAGACTCCTAATTCCATATGGGTAACATGTCTAATTAATGATATAACAATAGCAACAAAAAACAGATTGGACAAGATCCCCAACCTGTGATCAGAATTGCAAGGCTTGCTGCTACATAAATGCAGTCTTGCATAAAACTTCAAATATATATATATATATATATATATAAATACAAGGAATACGTTCAAAAACAAAACCAATTCAAGACCACAGTTACCCTTTAAGGAAGTGATGTTTGGGGAAACCTAACACCTATGACTAAGGACTCTTAATGAAGCCTGACACCCGTTAGGCATTTAAACTCTATCATGTAGAGATGTCCGAACTTGCAAAAATCCGGTCCGCTCGAGGATCCGCGAATTTTCGAAAAAATCCGAAAATTCGAAAATCGCGAGCGGACCCGTAAAATTAAAAATATCCTTGAAATAACGAGATTTTTCGTATTTTCGAAAATTTTCGAAATTACGAGTTTTCACGTATTTTCGGGAATTTTCGAAATTACGAGTTTTCATGTATTTTGGAAAATATGTATTTTCGAAAATACAAGTAATCCTCGTAATTTCGAATATTTTCGAAAATACGTATGTTAGGAATTAAGAGAAACCCTTGTATTTTCGAAAATTTTCGAAAATACATGTTTTCCCTATTTTCCGGAAATTTTCGAAAATACGTGAAAACTCGTAATTTCGAAAATTTTCGAAAATACGAAAAATCCGCGAATCGGAAGTTCGGAAGGCGGAAAATCCGGAAAAATCCGCCGTTCGCGAACGGGATAAATCCGCGGCGGATCCGGGTTCGGATCCGCGAACCGGCCATCCCTACTATCATGTTTTAATCAGTGTACCTGCCAAGGACGTTTCAATAAAGATTGGTTTTAATCGGGTGGTTACTGAGGTATGTTTTAGTTTACCCGGGAGAAACGTGTGTCAGCTCTGATTTGTGCTGCATGTTTGAGACTCACACTTTCTTCTACATAGACTGTCAAAATAAAGTGTTTGGGGTTTGGTACTTCCTTGCTTTTTGGTCATTGGTAAGTGAATCTCTGTTAGAAAAGGATCAAGAAACTGTACAATGCCAGGCAACCCCTGCTACTGTAGAGCTAGCATGGTATTTTCTTGTGTAAATAGGTGTATAGACTGAAATAAGAAAAATATTTTTTCTTTTTACAAATTACTTTCAAACCTTCATCTATATTAGAGATAAAAGATGCCATAAGCAAATTTTTGAAACCAGAAGTTCTGCATTTAAAATCAGGTTTGTTTTGAAACCGAGACTCATCACTAATCAACATAGTGCATTGTATCTGTCCTTTTTAACTCAAGATCCAATAAATTCATCCTGTTTTGTACATGGTATTTACAGTCCCTCCATTTCTTTCATATTTCCCTCTGTAGGAGAACTTACTTTAATGGTTACAGTGTGTAACCTGTATATGAATCTCCAAAGAGGCTTCTATTAACCAGTATACTTATTCTTATTCCATTCTACATGAAATATTGGAGAAACTTTGCACAATTTTGTTATTAGTCTGCTGAGCATTCACAAATCCAACCTCAATGGTTTTAATCCATTGTGATCATAAAAAAGTGTTTCTTGTCTCTTTGGGTGAAATTTATACCTAAACTACCCTTTCTACCTGTGAAAAAAATATTGTCTGCTTTGTTCAAAATTCATGAGGAGAATTAGTCTTTAAGTTCAGAGTAGTCTCAGTACTATTTTTCTCATGACTTATTATAATGCAAAAGTGGATAGTGGATAGTCTGCAACTGTGTCAATCTAAACAGCTGGGAAATATTTTTATGCAAACTGAGAAACAGATGGCTTATGTTTATGGATAGGTAATCAATGAGCCTTGGGCAGAAGGGAGTTTTAGGTATTCAAAGATTTCTACACCTAAAATGCCATGCTTAATCTTTATAAATCTAAAAGACCTTAACTCAACATTCAAAAGGTTCTTACCCTTAAAAAAGGGCATTCTTTTTATTCCAGGAATCCTACTTGGGCAACATTAATACAATTTCCTTTAATCTATTCTATCTTTCTTTCCATGCCTCTGGGCCATCCAAGCAAGCAGGGTTATAATCTTGATATAGAAGCATCTGTCTCTCAAACTATCAATAAAATAGCAGATCATCAAGGTCAATATTTAATAATAAATGGAATGTGAAATTGTCAGGAGATTTTACTTAAAAAACTTCTTCTAATGAATAACAGACCATGCTTTACACAGCACTTTCCAAATTGTCCTTGTATGTGCCCCATTTACTTTAGATGCGAGATAATTTATTATATACTTATTAGGGTCTATAAAATATAGACCTTTCCATAACCGTTGGGCAATCATTTGTCTTCTGTATCTTACCTTTGTTATGAAAAATATGATAAGCACTAGTTTTTGATAAAAATCTGCACTTCTTTGGCTGTACAGAATTTAGATACAGTATGTGTAGTGTACCGTGACCATAAAATGCATATGCAATAAAATAAACGAGTTGACACACTATCACCACACTCTAATACTGCTGCAATAGATACAGTAGCATGGCGACAATAAGAAAAATAATGTATTTGGTTACTGAATTAGAAAAGTATGAACAGTCAGGTTATTCTTTTTAGGTTAACATCAATTTGGATTAGTTCAAGGGGCATAGCCAAAATCATACCTTTGTAACATCAAAGTATATTTCCCAGGGAGGCAAAGTTTTTGTTAGCATGAGAAATGAGTTGGCAAATATCCAATAATGCCTTGGCTGACAGCTTACCGCTAATCTTCAGCACCCTAAGCTTTACTATCTTTCCTATTACTAATGTTAGTGAGAGAAAGACAATGATGTGCAGAGGGGTGAAGAGAGAAAGTAGTGAGCTGTCAGCTGCAGCTTGCAGAAAAGGCTTTTCTATCTTATTGAGGAAATTTTTTGATGAAATTGAATTTACTGCAAAAATGGAGATTCTGCCGTGAAATATTTAATTTGAACATATTGTAATGAAACTGAAATTTCCAGCATTTATTAGGACTAATAATAGTACTTAAATGCTGTCTGTAAAGTAGAAAAATTTGTCAAAATTTAGCGTGATCTCATAAACCCACTGAAGAAACTAAATCCGGTGGGTTCGGACATCTTTTTTTCTAAGCTATTTCTTTACAAATATTCCCCAGAGAAAAAACAGTCAAGGTAAAAACTCATAAACAAAGGATAAAAGGATAGATGGCCAAAATAAAAAAGCCGATGAAAAGTAGTATGCATGTGATTTACATAAAGGGAAATAAAGTCTATTGTAAAACCAATAATTAGAATATACAGAAGAAAATACTAAAAAGAACAGCTATAATACAATGACATCCATGCTTGGAAAAAAATACAGAAACGTGTTTACTCTAAAATATATATAATATAAAATACTTTAATAGTTGATTAAGCAGAAATGCCTCTAGACAATGCATAGTATATGGACAAACCATTAAAGTCTGCTTATATGAGCAGTTTGAGTCCAAACCACAACAAAAGTCTAGGATAAAGGTAAGTGCATAAGGCTCTTAACAACCCACAGATAATACAAATGCAAAGTCAAAATGCCAATGAAGAGCGCTTATCTATAGAAGGCAAGTTTCCTATAAAAATGTGTACTTTTAGTGACCCAAAAGTATAATGATCATTCAGTGTTTTCATGCTTATTTCTGAATATATAGTGAATATATTTCATTTCTGACACTCGGTAGCATCACCAACAGCTGCCGCCGCAACCTTAGCAGCCTGTAAAGCATTTTTTGTTATTTGGTTTATTTTAATACCATTCAGCAGTTGCCATAAGTACATGTTATTTTCTAATATATTTTTATTTTTTATTTAGCTTTTTATATTATACCACAGGATTGAATTTTTGGAAGTTTGGCACTCTCTAGTAAGGACAGACAGACATACAGATTATGGCGGACAAACAGAGAGTAACCTCTGTAGTAAAGTTCCCCTCTTCCAGCTCCTCCCCCTCCTCTTTTCCTCCAGGCCGCACACACTTTAATGCTGGCCCCGTGCCCATTAGGAAGTCTTTCATTTGTCCATGGAGAGGGGAGGGGGAGCGAGTCCAGCTGCTGTTTCTCTATTATACACATTATTTTTCTGCCTAGCACATAGTACTTTTTATGGCTAAAACTGCCGTTTGTTTTAAAGTAAGGACATCATTGGGTGTAATGATGAAACTTAATAGACCTTAAAGTTTCCTAACATTTTAATAGGTTAAAATACCACATACTGTGGTTTCCACATAAAGGATGGTAGCGCTAACACCTTTCATTTTGGCTGTTCTATTTAAAGGGCATGTCCACCCCCAAAACTAATATTTAATCCCATACTGGCCCCACTCTGTAGTTTAAAATAAACCTTACCTTACATCTCTGCTCCTTAGGGACCTCCTTTCAATGCCTTTTTATAGTCTAGGAAAGTGCAGAGTAAAAGCTGTCAGTGACTCATCCGGTGCCTGTTTCTTCCTCAACCTCAACAAGGCAGTGACATGCGCAGGGGAGCCATTCCTATCTATCTTTTGCAGCCATGGCACCTAGTGTGAATCCCCAGTGTGAATCCCCTTTGGCATAAGGTAAGTGACCCCTGCCCACCCCCAACCACCATAATATTTCTTTTAAAAAATCCTTAGATCGTTACTTACAGAGCCTTCTCTCTTGCGGCATCTTCAAGGATGTCAGCCGCTTCTGTGCTAAGCCTCGTCTTAGCCAATCACAGACGCGGCTGCCGGTCCGGCCCCTGCTTGCAACTTCTGCAAGCAGGGAGGCGGATCGGAGACGTCATGGGAGGGAAGGCTTTGTAAGATATTTTTAAAAGAAATATTACAGCAGCTGGCGCCTACCTTATACTAAAAGATAGATTTCAGGGTGGACATGCCCTTTAAAATAGGGATAGCAGCTTAGTAAGTACTTTATATTTTTTTTTGTTGTAGCTCATATATCTTACTAATATAATTTATTTATATATACCGTACTTATATTTATATATACTACTTATGCTTATATAAACAACACACACATGTGTGTATATATATATATATATATTAGTTATTCTACATATCTAGTAAGCGCATTACTACGAAAGGAGAGGAAACTATACTGTAGCTGATGTATGTAGCTGATTCTGTTGAGCTGCTGTTTCAACTATTCTATTTTGTATAGGAAGAAAGGACAGCAACAGGTAGAAAGCTTTTTTTGGCAGCATTTTCCAGAATGTACAATCTGCTAAAGCCTTTCAGTGCTCATCTGCCAGCTAGAAAATAGCTTATCTTATACAGTAGTATGTTATTTCTACCATAACCCAAGTACCAGTGCAAACTATTTTTAGTTTAGTCCAAACTGATCCTGGTTTTGGATTTAAACTTCCAGTCCCACCATTTCATCAACATACTGGCTACATTTGGACCATTGAAACCAGATATTTTGTGGTTTAACCATTGAAATTTTGCAGAATTTGAGTCTCTAAATGTACAAAAACCTGGGACATTTCTCCAAAGCCGCTGGCAGAATGAATCCTGGCATGTATGTGTATCCTTATTAGAATAAGGAGAGGGGAAAGAGTGGAAGAATGCACACCATTTGATAACCGATTTCCAAACTATTTATCATTATACCGTATCTCTACTATTCAGATAACCATTATTAAGCTTATAAATATTTGGGTCATGGTTTACAATTTGGGTCAAGGTTTACAATTTGGGTCAAGGTTTACAAAAGTCATTAGAGATACACTGGACTATAAAGTTCAATTTTTATTTATTATCAAGAACATTACTATGTAGTATCTCAACAGCATTCTTATAATAAAAAACACAACACCAGTTTAAATATCTGGAAATCTAACTAATTTAATACTCCTTCCATATTATTATGTGATGCCAATAACCTGAGCCAAACATTGTGAAAGATACCATACCAGTAAATAGCATGTATTTAAATGGAACATCCCGAAGTACAAGAAATGTAGGAGAGCCACAGTGTTATGTGCTCTTCAGTATAAGGCCTCTATGAGACCCCCTCTGGACGCGTAGTCTAAGAACCTGCAGGTCTTCACCAGAGCCTCTAATGGTGAGGATGTTTTGCAGCGAGCAGGTACCAGGTCGTGGCTCCAGAGGAGAGAACCACAAAGACCAATCCCACAATGTGGAGAGGCAACAGGAGTGGAGATTGGAGTAACCGGGGAGTAGGAACTGTAGAAGATATGAAGACTTGGATATAAGTGCTGTGGTAGGTATGCAGACCAGAGGTAGGAGCTGTGATAGATATGCAGACTGGAGGTAACTGGAGGTAGGAGCTGTGGTAGAGATGCAGACCGGAGGTAGGAGCTGTGGTAGATAGGCAGACCAGAGGTAACAGCTATGGTAGATATGCGGACCGGAGGTAGGAGCTGTAGTAGATATGCAGACCGGAGATAACTGGAGGTAGGAGCTGTGGTAGATATGCAGACCGGAGGTAGGAGCTGTGGTAGATATGCAGACCAGAGGTAACTGGAGGTAGGAGCTGTGGTAGATATGCAGACAGGAGGTAGCTGGAGGTAGGAGCTGTGGTAGATATGCAGACCGGAGGTAGGAGCTGTGGTAGATATGCAGACCAGTGGTAGGAGCTGTGGTAGATATGCAGACTGGAGATAACTGGAGGTAGGAGCTGTGGTAGAATAATCAGAGGCAAACTGGAAGCAAGAGTCAGGAACAACAGGATACCAAGACAAATGCTAACAGCAAGAGGCAGGCTGCCAGGAGGAGCCTAAATAGGCCCTAGCGACCTCATCACTGTTGGACGCGCGATCCCGCACGCGTCCGCCGGGCTGCGCACGGTCCGCCCCAGAAGAGCGCGACCGCCGGCATAGAACTCCGGGCTCGGGAAGAGGTATGTACCTGACACACAGGCAGAAGTTTGAACTGCAAAAAACTTTTATTTGGTGCACTGGAGCAAGATGTTTTGGAGCCTTGTGCTCCTTTATCAAGCACAAGTAATTGGGACAATATTTTGTATTCTTTCCTTGCGTAAGTTTGTGTGTACTTTGCGGTCATGTCTCCTGGCATCAATCAAAAGCGTTCTTGCTTGTATTGGTCTGTAACAGGCTAGATACTAGGCTAGATACTTTTAATAGCAGGGACTTGATGTAGTGAGCTTCTAAAGTAGCTCAAGAATAGAGTGTGAGAAACATAACACTCAAAGACTAAACCATGTAAGACTAAAATGCTGGAAATAAGGTGCATGAGCCCCATGTTAGTATGGGAAACCCCCCACCTACTCAAAAAAGATGGAACTCAGATTGCTGCTTTTCAGATTTCTCTTCTGTGCTTCACTCATAAATGAAAAAAAGTTATTACAGATTTTGTCTAATGTATCAAGTAGAAAGTTAGATGTTTACATTTATGTAGTGAAATTAAAGTAAAATATTTATTAAATAATGATAGAAAAGATTACTTGAAAAAGTCAATAACTGGTAGCTTATATTTCTTCTTCATCTGCTTCATCACTTTTATTCTTCCCATTTTTAGGGAAACTTCACACATATTACAAAAAGTAGAGAGAAACAAAACTAACAAGTTTGGTGTACGTGAAATTTATTGAAATTTCAAAAATCCAATTCAATCCCAATTAAATTCGTTTTTGAATGTGAATTTAGACTTTTTGCTTGACTTTTAAAAAGCCATAAATCCGGATCCACAGATTTCCAAACTGGCGGTTACTAATCAACATCAGGTTTGTTCCAAAACCGAGCCTTATCTCTTCCAAACATACTCAAGAATTTCCAGCAATTTTTGCCCATTTACTTTGGATGGATAGCATTTTCAAACACAAATATTTGAGGACATAAAATAAAAGTCTAAATTCCCCTTTCTTGTTGAAATACACCTGAATCCATGTTGGTCATAAATGCAAAAAAAAAAACATACCCACAACCTCACACAGATACAGGTACACCTGCTTATTCACCCAATCTGTTTGTTCCATGGCAAAATACCTTCAGTAAATCATCAGATTAGCTAATTTTACAGTCCTAAACTCTTAAAGGGTACGTCCACCCTTTATAAAAACTTTTTGTATATGAAAGTTCTAGCTCTCCCAGCCCCATTCGCATTAGTATAATTCCCCCGATATTTACTTACCTTACCTCTCTCCTTCGCCACACAATCTCGGCCCTCTGCTTGCATAGAACTGCAAGCAGGGGGCGGGACCACAGAACGCCGGAGGATACAGGGAAGGTAAGTAACTATCGGGGCACTTTCTTGAAAATATACTAATGCGGTTGACGCTGGGGGAGCAAGAACTTTCATATAGGAAAGGGGTTTAACACTAGGGGGAGGGGAGGGAGAGGGAGGGCTCTTCTGCACATGGCTAAATTCTCGTGGAGGGGAGACAGGAGGCAGAGTCCTATATGGACTCTGCTATCCTCCTGGTGGGCAGTTTTTGGGACTTTGGGGGGGATTACTGGAGAACCATTTGGATCTGGGATGTAAGGTAAGGATTTTTATGCACTGGGGCCAGTAGTGGGGGGGATTATAGTTTTGGGGGTGGACATGCCCTTTAAATATAACCCTAACCACACACAAATTCAGGTGCAAATGCCTAGGTATGCACCCTTACACCAACCACACCATTTCATTTTCATGGCAATCATATGAACAATCCACACAGGCAAATGGCCATCCTTTTAATGGTCCATCCTTCAATATCAAAAGGCAACCTTGCAAACAATTTAAAAAGTCTATGTATTTAGCCAGAATGAGGTTTGAAATGTATACCCATTCTTTCATTGCCAGAGCAAAGTGACTGAGTTTTAAATCTCACAGAACACACACACACAGATATAGCTCTTTGGAACCTTGCTGTGTTCTGTGTTCCCTTCCAAAATACAGTTTTTAAAGCCAAATTCAAAGTTTATACTTTTGCTTTTTAGTAACATTCATATGCTTTTCAGCATTTGTTAAAAAATGTTGGGATCCTAAAGCTTTAATTAAGATGTAATTATAAAGAAAGAGAGCCTTTCTTTTTTTGTTACAGTATATCAGTCAGACCTGCAATATTATTTCTTTAAACGCCATCCACTAAGCAAACAAACAATTAAGGTCGCCAAATTGACATTACACGTGTTAATTTATGCTTGCTTGGGTTAAATTTACAACATCTCTTGGACATGAGAGCATTTCACATTTGATTGATATATACATTAATAAACTTTGAGAGAAGATAATTCAGAAACACCTAATGCCTTATTTTTGTCAAATTTTAGCATTTTAAGAGATCTACTCCGGTGAGCTGATGATCTGGTGTCACACAAACCCATAAACAATTAATTTCCCCACTGCCCACTGCTAACAGTGTTGTGCAAAATGCTTTCCAACCACGCTGGCAGTAAGTATTGGTGTTTCTCTCCATGCTGGTATAATTATTCAGCAAAAGTACATTTATAGTACCAATTACAGTATATACAGATTTGCTATGCATACACAAACGGCATTGTGAAACTTTTTGAAATGTGAACAATCAGCAAAATGATCTTTACTGGATCAATCATTATTGCAATTTACAAGTAAATTAACAAGAGTTAAGAGTATGTGTAGATCCTGCTTTATTATTATATATGTTTTGGTACATAAGAAAAATCCAATAGCTGGGGGAGCTACTACATCGATTTACCATGTGTGGCGGGCCACTGGTTATAGTTCTTTAGGCCCATCATAACTTTGCAATGTAAATTACTTTAAATGGGTAAACAAACGTAGACAAAAACAATGTAGCAATATAGGATGCTGAGCAATTGCCTTTTTTTTCTTTGTTTTTTTAATTACGTTTCATTCTCCTTTAAGAATGTAATTTAAAATAATCTTACTAAAAAGTGTCAAATAGAAACGGGCAAACTCACTGATATCCGTTTTCCGCTTGCAGATTAGCAGATTTAGTAGTAGTTAAAACATCCAAAAATTCTGCCTATATTTAAGGTATATATAGCAATGGGAACTTACTGTAAATTGCTCATGGTTCAATTAGAGATTGGTGCGCTTCCTAGTGGTGTTTGTACATGCTCTACCTTCCCCCGCGCCGTACCCAGCGGCCAGAATCAATCAGTAAACAAGATGGAAATGTAAATTGTAAATTGCTCATGGACCTGGAAAATGGTCTGGGGAACACATATCAATGGCTAAATACTGCCCAGTACCGGAAACTTCCTGCTCTTCCAGTTTTGGCATTTGGAAAATTTCGAATTCTTAAAATCCAATTAATGGTTTATTGCCGGTGTATGCAAAAATTTAATAATGAATTAACAATAATTCTAGCATATTAATTTAATGGGTTTCTATGATTTTTTTTCTTCTTTGTACCAAAATGTTAATAATACTAATAGTATTTATAGTAAGTACAAATTGTTAATGTGAGGTGATCTGTCTTGTTTCATGAGTTCACCTTCACTTAGAAGATTAGTTTATGAACTATGTTAAGATCAGTGTTCATAGTCATGGAATTAATATGAAGTGCCTATCCACCAGTGATTTCATTTTTATCTTTGGTATTTCCTTTGTTGTAATGCCTGGGGAGGGGGAGAGCTCTGCCGGGGTTGCTTTTTATTTTAATAGCATTCTGGAATGATAGCATAACCTTCATGCCACAGTGATGTCATCCTGACATCCTTACACTGTGTACAATGCATTACATTGTGTAAAACCAGTCATTTCCATTTATAGGTGTATTTCTTTGAATAAAATCAATAAATGCCTTTCCAAGAGGCTGAAAAATATATGACACTGATTCACTGTCGAGCTGTGTATGATTCCACAAAGCGTGAATCTGCTTTCATTTATTTATAGAATAACAGTATTATGATCACACATACTGTAAATGCTTCTTTAAATAGTCAAGATGGAAAAATATCAGCACAAAGTACGAATAAGAGTATGTGTGAATCAGCATGTGTTGGAGTGGAGTAATGAACATTGTGTACACCCCATTCATTTGAATGATGTACTTCTGCATATTAAATATACAATTTGTACTATGTTTTTTTAACACTGGCTATTAAAAGAGAAATATAACTATAGAATCACCAAGTCAGATTTTTTCTACTGCCCCTCTGCCCCTAGGGGGAACACAACTTATGATAAAGGCTAAAATAAATTATAGAACAATAAGAGAAATAAAATACAAAAATGAATTTATTATGTTAAAACCTTCAATATTCAAAACCCATGTGCTTAGTAGTAACTTAATAGTTAAAGGGCATGTCCATACCCAAAACTATAATTTAACCCACTACTGGCCCCACTGTGTAGTGTATAAAAATCCTTAACTTACATCCCTGCTCCAAATGGTTCTCCTGTAATGTCCCTCCAAAGTCCAAAAAACTGTCCAAAAGTCCATATAGGACTCTGCCTCCTGTCTCTCCTCCGGGAGACTTTGCACATGCTCAGTGCATTCCTCCAGCCCTCCCTCTCCCGTTTCTCTCTCCCTCCCCCTAGTGTAAATCCCCTTTTCTGTAGTGTAGGGCTCCCTCCCCCAACCCCAAACACCATAGTAATTTGAATCAAAACTCCCCCGATAATTACTTACATTGCCTCTTTCCCCTGACATTCAGTACAGCCGGAAGCCGCGGCTGCCGGTCCGGCCCCTTGCTTGCAGTTTCATGCAAGCAGAGGGCCGGGACTGAACGTCGGAGAAGAGAGGCAAAGTAAGTAATGATCGGGGGAGTTTTGATTCAAATATCTATGGGGGTTGGGGGAGGGAGCCCTACACTACAGAAAAGGTTTTAAAAAGGGGTGGACATGCCCTTTAATGACATTTCCTTTATTTAAAGTGCTGCATGGCTTTATCCAAAGAAATAAATCTTGAGCTTTCTTGAACAATGTTGGTTGGTGTACACATGGGAAAAATACAAATGAATACATGAAATATTTAAAAGTAGGTAATCTCAGCAATACGTTGGAGATTCAGGGTGCCGAACTCTTAATCTGAGCACAATAAAAAGCATTTGCAAGCATGTCAGTGCAGTGTTTTAGCTAGTTAAAAGTATTTAGCTGTTAGTAGCATATTTTATGTATAGGCGTGTTTTCCTCCACTCTCTCTTACTCCTTTGGAAGTCGGTGAGTCAGTCTCCCTCGCACGTTAACGCCCACAGTCCATCTCCCAATCAGATACTCCAGAAGGATCCCAGTGGTCCGGACACACGTCTCTTGCATTAGATTTCAAAGTCTCACTTGCATATGATCCACATCGGTTTTATTCACACAATTCACATATTAATTTGATTCCTAGCATTATTGTACAATAGCATTTCTTTTCATAGAGAATAAAAAGTACAAAGTCAGTGGTTAGCACAAAGTTTTTTTTTTACTACCATAAAAAAAAAATAAAAAAAAAAAAAAAAACATTAAGATTTTTAGGCTGATTAGTTTGGGACATTTTCTGCTGGTGGTATTTTTGCCGTATGATGGAGTGTTGGTTGTAGAACTATTTGATGTGATGTGGCAAAAAGTACATTAGCCTGAAAGATTAATCAGAATGTCATGTGCTGGCATGCATTAAGCAAAAGTACTTTTGGTCCAGGGTGATGGAATTCTGCCCGTAGGTTTATTAGACAAGATCTGTTATTGATTAAAACAATTTTAAGTTGTTTTTTGTACTTAAACCCACTTAAATAGGTCACTTACTGGAATTCAGAGCAGATATGTTGCATTTTACTGTTTGAATTTTGGATCTGGTCAAAACTACTAGTTGCAGTTTTTAAACTTTGTCATCAAAACTAACAATGACATTTCATCACAGAATTTTCAAATGTCAACTGTCTAAACAACAAATTTCCATTTTGAATGTTTTGTATTATTAAGACTAGGGTCAAGCATTTTGCAAACAAATGTAAAAAATTGAGCTTTTACTTTGACCACAGGAGGATGCTACAGTTTTAATCCAATGGGAAGCTGTAGGTTTATTTAAACCCAAAAATGTATCTAGCCTACTCCAATGCAATTCTGTTATTGCAACCAATTTTATTTCTGTATTTCATTTCAGAAATAGTATTTTATATTGACTTTTTAAGAACGAAAAACCTTCTATTCAGCTGGTGTAAGGTTTACAAAATCAGGATACTAACATACCCTTTTGACAACCATTTAAACTTATCTTTAAATGATTTACTGACATAAGCTGTGTTTGGAAGATTCAAATAAAAAGGCCAAATGGAAACTGACAAATCCACTTGGATCAGTTTTGTTCTGGGTCAGAACGGATTTTTTTTAGGATCTCAACTCAATGTCCCTGAATTAAACAAGTTTACATTTCTAAATCAAAGATACAGATTCCAAATTAGTATTTTATGCAAAAATATTTTTAAAAATGCTTAGATTTATTGACAGAATGTACCTCCAAATGTATTTTTGTATGTAAAACTTTCTTAATAGAGTTGCACATCCTTTTAAATGAGTTTGGGAAGCTGAGTGCTTTTCTCTTTTTCCAGCCTGAATGTATTGTACTGGATGTTTTTTTGGGATATCTTATTATTTCACAGGTGGAATACTCTGAAGTAACCAATGCTGGGCAGATATAATGTTTGCATCACAGAAGAAGGCCATTACTACTGTGTGAAATCACACACCTAACGTCCAGAACAAGAACATTTATATTTAGATGAGCCTATCAGGTCTTCTATTTCTATATTAAGAAAGAATGGATAGTTAATGCCTTTGAAGAAATTGTATGGATCAGCAGCTATAGCTACAATTGTCATTTATAACTTACAGATGGTAAATCCCATGGTGCAAATGTTTAAACACTGTGTACGACCATCTGCTATGAAACTTATCTTTCTCTTCTACAATCTTCATCTTTACATATATCATTTTATAATAGCTGTGTGTCTAATGTATTCCCCAGACAAGACAGACAGAAAGACCAGGCCAGGGTCGTGTCTAGCCATTCAGTGCCCTAAGCAAAAAAAAACAACAAAACACACAGACAGCCTAAATTCTAGTTTACAGTAATGGCTAACTGTAACAATACAATGCACAACACCCCCTCTTTCCCATGAGCAATGTACCTGACAAAAAGTTCATAAACCTCTAACATCGGCAAGCCAATCCATATTGATTCCCCACTGATTCCTTCTGACAGGATACTGCTTCCATCCACCAAGAACCAGGGCGTGTGAATGTATAGGTGTCTTAAGAGCCAGGTAGGGAGGGAATATGTATGTACGGGCAGCCAATAAAATACTGATTGGTCGTTGTGCTACCAGATACACTTTTAAGGACACTTGTTTTCAGTATATATGGTGTTGCTTGTGAAGGTTCTCATTCATCCAGGTCATGGTATATCACGCCCTTAACACTTGACTGTGATATGCTAATTGGGATTTTCCAGGGTACTTAATTGGCACAGATTCTTGTACAAGTCATTCTGAATTGAGAAAGCCAGTGGATGACTAGCGAAATAGTCTTCAAGAAATAAACTTCAAGTCCAGTTGATCAATTGAATACAACAGTATATATGTGGTGTTATTAGGTGCCCCTCACCCTGCGTACTAAATATGAGGTCCTTAAAAAGAGTGCCTTGTGCAGGTCCTTTTCTAGGTAGTAGTGTCACATATCTAAGAAGAAACTAGGGAGTGAAGACTAGGGGATTAGGGACTATACGTGTGTGGAATGGGGGGGGGGTAAATAGTTATCCTTTAATTTCTGCTCTCTTTAGATGTTTACCTGAACTGAGGTAACTTCCAGGTATATACAAACAAGTTATTAAAACTAAGCAACTTTTTGTTTATTAATAGGTTGTAAAATACTATAACTAGCAGTATCACACCTCATCCTGCTCCAGGGTACTTCAGAATACCTCCATACTGGCTCACTTATGGTTAAATAAGTTAGTGATTTTGGTAAATTGGAAAAAACTTGATTTTTAAAAGAGCTCTGACCAAACCAAACTGGGTTTTTTATCTTAATTTGTGTTATGCCTGAATCAGACTAGTAGCTGTTGCATGGTCTTCTTACATTATTTCCACCACAACATTACAGAAACTTTGTTGGAAAAGACACTTGTGGAGGATAATGTAAATATTACTTCATTTAAACTTAGAAATACATATCCACAGCACAGGTGTACTGGGGGTAGGTGTGACACATTTCACAGTGTCCTGCCGCTTCCTCAGAGACCAAAGGAATATTTTCAATCAGTTGTTGTCAAAAGATTAATAGCACAGATAAATAATTGCTACTTCCTAATCAATAAGCACAAGTAATTTTAAATACGAATACAGATATATCTTTTCTACATGTATGTCATTAAATAATACACTTAAATTTTTATTTTGCCTTTGTTACTTAAGGACAAATGTCTCTCAAACTACCCCCCTTTTACCGGTTAACTATCTCCGTTTTACCGTTTGCGTCAAAACTCTCAGAACTTCTCGTCTCTATACTAATTACCTCCATGCTAATAACCTATTGGACACATTGCAGTCAGGATTCCGACTGGGTCATTCAACTGAAACTGAATCTGCACGCTGCCTTGGAGTAATCTTTAACTGATCTTTTTTCTTCTGTCATCACATTAACAATGTCACTAGGACATTGCCAAGATCTGCCCTTTTCTCTCTCGCTCCACTACTAAAATGGTCATGCATGCCCTTATACTCTTGACTATTGTAACATTCTGCTACTTGGACTCCCAGCCTGTCTTGAACTCAGCAGTTTGGATCATCTCACTCACTCTCCTCCAAAAGAGAACCTGCAAGCCTGATAATGCAGTCTATAGTGTTTTCCCATCAAACAAAGAATCACATTCAATATCCTCCTTTAACCTTTAATTCCCTTCGCTGCACCTCCCTACTTATCTTCTCTCTTGGTCCTCTTGTTCCTGGACGTGCCCTCTCCACAAACCCCCAATGAACACTGCCTCCTCCAATCTTACACAGTTTTGCACAAAAATAAATAGATTTTTGTTTAACAGAAGTCCTAGGAGTGCACCAGTCTTCCTTTGTCCTTTGTGCATGCTGATCCATACTGGTGGCACCGGGGCTTAAAGTGTGTGCCTACCTACGCAGCTTAAAGTGTGTGCCTACACACACACACACACACATATATATATATATATATATATATATATATATATATATATATACCCATATATATGTAGGCACACACTATATATATGTAGGCACACAGTTTAATCCATATATATATGGATACTTGATACTCAACTTCATACGTTTGGCTGCCCGGGTGCACCATATGAAAATCAGTATAGAAGAGGTAACTTCACTCCATGGGACATCTTTAAAACGTGCTTTATTATACCATCAGTAGCGATCAACGCGTTTCAACCTACAAGAGGCCGTCATCAGGATACACCATCTTGGAAAATCCCAATCCTAAATAGGTAAGTGCCCTCCCCTACACACCCCCTACACTCCTCCCCCAGCACCATCATACATGTTGCACAACCAACATGCCCGCAAACTGATACAGTGCATAAAAAACATGCTGATTATATAAAACAGTATAACCAGTATCAAAAACAAGATAAAAACATCAATATTATAGAATTGAACCCAAAAGATCAAAAAGGACTACAATCGTATGAATATAATAAAGGAAGCCAGACTCAATGTTATATATCCAGGATCATTGGTAAGCAGGTAAATAAACCATGGGAAATCCATAATACCTAAAGGAATACCACCAAGTATATAATGCATAACACCATATAATAAAATAAAACAGGAAAATTTAAATGGTAAGTATAAGCAGCAACAAAGAGGTACAAATTATAGGAAGCAAGATAGCACCAACTGTTCATTCAACCCACGAGTATCCTGATGACGGCCTCTTGTAGGTTGACCTATGAAACTATTTACTGTATTTCATTTTAATTTATCTGTATAATTGCTTGCACTTATCCCCCTGTTTGTTTACAGCGCTGCATACCCAAGTGGCACTATATAAATAAAATTATACATACAATTATACTTCAAAACTAAACTTTTTAAAAAGAAAATTGTGAATTGATATTTCTTTCTGCTAGTAAGGAAAGTGCATTTTTTGAACTATATAGGATTCCAACTAAGTTTTCATATGGATAAATAAATCTGTTAGTATGGTAGGATCCAATTTGTTCTTCTGACATATAAGATTCAACTTCAATCTTGGAAGAGGAGCCACAAAGTATAAAGCGAACAAAATCATATTTTTTTTTCTTAATGGTAGGTGTTATCTACCAATATTTTTTTCTTATTGGTAGGATTGTACTTATTTTGCTGAATTTGTTCTGTGGGAGGATGGATGGAGATGGTTTTATCATTATCTTTTATATTGTCCCCCACGTAATTATACGAATTAAGGGATTGTATTTATATAAAAATAAAAAAATTATAGGGGAAACGTGGTCCCAAGCAAGTTAAGTCTAAATGAAAGGGCAGTTTCCTACCTTTAAAACGAGCCATCCACCACCTCTCTACGTGCTCCACAGCCCAAGATATAAAGAAATGACTGACCATAAAGTTAATGGGTGGGAGGCTGACATGTGACATTCCTAAGGCTTCTCCTGCACAGTGCCACCGGCGAGCACAGCCTCAGACTCCCTTAGTGTGTGAGGGAGACAGAAAGTCCCTCCTCCTCTCTGCTGTGTAAACGAACTTTCGAACTATATAAAAAGTTCGAAAGGTCAAAAACGGACCCATTTAAGTCAATAGGAGTTGAATAGTTTGAAAAGTTCGAATGAATACAATTAAATATCATCTATAACTTAATGTAATGGCTCTGGGACCTGGAATGGTCTGGGGAACACGTTTGAATACCCAAACTTTCAAGAAATCGATTTTATTCTCACACACGTTAGTTTCAAAGCTATATGCATTTGATTTTCTCGATAATTATCCCATAAACGTTTGAGATTCATTTTATCCCATAAACGATTTGAAATCGTTCGTTTTCAAATTCGATAATTAGTCCTGAAAGTTTGAAGTCCGAGAAATCTGGGTCCGGGTTAGTTTGATAATTAAGAATCCGTTCGAACTCGAGTTCGATTTCAAGTTCTAGTCCATCTCTATTCACCAATGGCTTGCTAAATGACATCTATAAACCTGATACTGTAGCTTCCAAGGGACAGACACCCTGGGCTTTATTATAAAAACTCATTGTAACTAGTATCTCTATTCTCTACTTTTGATTAAGCACTGTTCAGTATTTCAAATAGTATATGGCACACCTTAAATTCCTCTTACTGGAGTGTTCCTTTTTTGGTAGTAGCATACTTTAATTTACAGAACTCTGGAGACCTCCCAAAGAAGAGTATTTGTAGAAACCTCTATTTCACAGACATTCAATCACATTATCTGTATAACTAATGTTACACAGAGTCAGTATTACAGAATGCCTAAAATACTTTCTAATGGCACACCTACAACATTCCTTCAAAAAGGTCAAAGGTTTGATAAAGGTTAATGCATTTTTAGATGTAGTGGATTTTGCAAATAATTACCATTGATTGTTATATTTGCTAGTGAGTTTGATCTAGATATGTGAAATGCACTGGTGTACATTGCGATTTATTGTAATATAGCAACTTTCTGATAAACCACCCTTATTTTTCTACATTTAAATATCGGGAGATGTAATACCCTTCGTGCTCTTCTTCCTTTCAGTTCTAGCGATGCATTGATCACAGACATAACACTAAGATTAAAAGGCAAATTGCGCAGGCTAACCTGAAATACAAACCCAGAAGCTTGGGTTTAACTCCATTTTACTCCATAGCATGGGATATTAATCTCCCCGATTATTTTAAAGAAATCTGCCCATCTAATATTAATATATATAAACCCTTGTTGGCACCTATTTTAAAACTGCAATTATTGCACATGCTGTGCGGTCAATGCTAATTTCTTAAGGTGTTTAGCAAAATACAGTCATTAAATGTTAACTTGTAGTTCTTCAAGCAGTACACTAAGGCACATTTCCCCTGGGCGACACTTTGCTTCAGTATTTCGCATGGATGTTAGTGTGTTTTTTTTGCCACATAGCCACACTAAGGCAGACTGTTCTGCTTATAGCCCCATTAAAATTCATTCTGCTGATCCTGTGCACCATAGCCCTAGTCACACTACTTTTCTAAAAGTTTGCATGGAATTTGAAAATTGCATGCTGGAGGCCACAGACCTTACCTGCAGCGCACACTTGTTACTAACAGCTGATTGTGGATAGCTACATAAGGTGTGGAGCCCTGCAATCTATTTGTATAATGCATAGGAAGGTAGGAATAAGATACCTAGGGTCTAAGAAGGGTTTATGCATTCTATGTGCTGCGTGGCGCAAACCTTTTTAGGCCACATCTCTTCCCTTCCCAAATAAGCCACCTCCCTACTAGTAATAGAGAGACAATAGCCAGAGACACAAACAGACAGACAAACATAGACAAACCGAGAGATACATTTGATATATATAAAAAACAGAGAAATAGACAGACAGGATAGAGATAAGAGGTAAATAGATATACACAAATCAATGACACAGAGGCACAGTAAACTTCATAATCTAATGGTAGCAACACTGACAATTCTTTATCTACTGGTAGCAACGGCAATTTATTGCTACTGGTAGCAAACTGGAAATGTCATTTTATACTGGCAGCAAACTGGTAATTTCATTACATACACTGGTAGAAAACTGGGAATTTCATTACATACTTGTACAAACTGGGAAATTCATTACATTTTTGGTACAAACTGGGAATTTCATTACATACTGGTAGCAAATTGGAATTTCATATATACTAGTAGCAAATGGGAATTTCATCACATATTGGACTTTTATAAAATCCCATGATCCCACCCAGACCAGATAAAACTTTCTGAGCCAAGTTCCAGTTTTCTAACCCGTTCTTGGCTTAGTCCCCCGCAGCACTGAATCAGACAAAGCCCGTCCCTAACCCCATGTCTTTCCCAGCTGAGCTGCTGTATTAAACTTATAGGTAATATATGCCTGCAGCTTCTAAACCACGTTCTGTCCAGTCTCCTTCTCTTCCTCACCCCAGTAATAGTTGCAGACAGGCAGACATAGCTTTCTGCCCCCAGGGCTCAGAGATCAGCAGGATCACATATCAGGGCTGCCACTCACGAATTGACAGCCAACTGGAGGGGAGGAGGATGAAGGAGGGGGGGGAGACAGAGTGCAGGACTTCATTTCAGGACACAAACTTTTACTGAAGGGAGGGGAAATGAGAGTAAGTTAAAGGCACACCTCTTGGATTGGTTCCAAATAGCAAGGTGAGTTGAGCATTCTTAGCTTTTGTGTTTGGCGCGGGTATTACTCATTGGACATCACAAATGGCATATATAATAGCCGATCCAGGGTTTCCGTTGTACTTGCGTTAGGAGGCTGTGCTAAAACTTTCGAGGTACTTTACCAAATCTCCAGGGCACATGCCTCAAATGTTAACATCTCCATTGCCCCTAGCATCAACTTGTAAACCTGTTTAATATTAATATATACTTAACATACAGCATGCATTGTAGTTTATTATATACTGTTTAAAAATATTTGTTATGCTTGGAAACGGTCATAAATTAAACTAAATTGATTGCCCTTAAGTTAAAAAATGTTTAAAAACTATTTGTCAATTCAGCATAATTTATTTTGTGCTAATAATAGCAGTTTTCTACAGATGTTAATAATGCAGTATTCTGTGAAAGAGGATTAAAAACTTTTTAGGAGTGATGCACTAATATTTTCAAATTCATAAAATTATGGTAGCCCATTTTACATGATTTAATAAGGGTTGATGTGACTTTAAGACAGGATTTGCAGGGGATGCTAAAATGTTTGTGGAAAGCAATATAAAAAAAAAGTCAGATTTAGTGGTACTTTTTGTGCCATTTTTACAATGATTATAACAGGAATTAAATACACACAAAGAATAGCCATTTTTTAATGTAATCAACAGCGCTATTGACTTACTGCATGGTGGGAGCTGGGAAGCTAAGTAGCACACTGCGTGATTTTTGCCCAACCCATATACTTTTATAAGTTCCGTTTTGAATTTGGAAATGGATGGTAGCAGAATTCAAATCTCAAGCAAGCCTCTGATTTTAAATCAAATACTTTCCATGTTGTTTAAAGTTATTGTTACCAAAGAGGTATGTTTTTATTAAATGTCTAACCATTACATTCTGCATTTCGATGGGATTGTGTTGTTAAAATATTTTTAAATCTTCACATTAAAATATGTAAAGTACTGACAAACCTTTCATTTTGATTTACAAAATACACATCTTTTCATCAACAAATTACCAAAACGACTTGTCTAAATTAGATTAAGATGTTTTTAATTTGCCCTTTTACATAGTACTTTGTGCCATCTCTGAAAGTCGTGTTGGTTTAGTCTACAGCATCTCACCATCATATTCTAATTTTCACTATTTATTTATTCCATGCATGTGGCTTTGGAGTTTTTAAAGGGAAACTATCATCACGTGTTTTTATTTGGTTTACCAGTTTTCTATTTACCATTCCCTCCTTTAACCACAAAATTAACTTTATTTTATCTTTTTTTTATAAAAGGGAGAGAAATATAAGGCTACTTAGTACATTTGAAATGTCAAAAAAGGGTATTTAACATGAATAGTCAGAGGCACAATACAGAATATCACCTAATATCAAAGTGTTCTTTAATCTTGAGGGATATTGTAATGCAGAGACTTTTGCAATTTTTTAGTCAATGCTACTTTTGTGCCATTTTGCAGCTTATTTTTTACTGATTGCAAATTGTTGGTGCATTATAATTACAGATACAGCAAAACATGTGAAACTCTTTGAGGCTCATTTACCCAGAGCTGCTATCACTCTGGGTAAATGCTCATTTCGCTATTCAATATCGCGTTTGTGAATCTGGGTAGATCCTGGTAAGGGATTTACCCACTGCATTAAAATCCAGCACTAAAACTAGCACAAACGGGATATTGAATCGTGACCGTCGGATGCGATGGTGATTTTTGCATAACCTGTGCATCCGACACTAGTATGGATTTAAAGTCACCCTTACCGGTATCAAACTGGTTAGCTTAATTTTAACTTCATATATTTGCCCAGCGAGTCTGGGTAAATGAGCCTGTTTGAATTTTACTGTGAAGTCTAACAGAAAAAACAACAACAATTTTACCAAGTAAAAGAGAGATAAGTAGAGCTGTGATACCTTTTATTAGCTAACTAAATAAAAAATTAAGCAAGCTTTCGGGAGTCCTATGCGCCCTTCATCAGGATGGATGTTACAGCCTGATGAAGGGGGCTTAGGACTCCCAAAAGCTTGCTTAAAGGGGAACAGTGGTCCAAAAATGACTTTAGGTAAATTGAGGTAAATTGATAGGAAATGCTCTCCTGAAAATGTTTGCAATTTATTTTACATAGTTTTGAAAATACATTTTGTGTGTGATATGCAGCAGCATTACCAGGTCCCCTGCACTTCCTGCTTCCTGCTCTGAAACCTGCCAGTCAATCTGCCCTGTGTCTCCTTCCTTTGAAGCCCCCCTGGTCCCTCCTACTCATGGACCCCATGGTCCCTCCATTTGCAGGCCCCCCTTGGCCCATTCCCTTACAGCCCCGTGTGGCCTGCCCACTCGTGGTGCCGTGCCCTGCCCACTCGCGGGTGCTGTCACCCCGCCCACTCACGGGTGCCGTGGGCCACTCTGACAACCCCCTACCCCCACAAAAACTCTGTGGAAACACCTTTTCGGCTGAGTGAGAACTCTCCTGAAAAGGCTGTTTTGACATGTGACAGTGAAGGGCTGTAGATTCCCTTACCTTCTCTGCAGCTGTAGGTATGTCTTTTATACAGTTTATGGGTGGGAGGCTGACATGTGACATTCCTAAGGCTTCTCCTGCACAGTGCCACCGGCGAGCACAGCCTCAGACTCCCTTAGTGTGTGAGGGAGACAGAAAGTCCCTCCTCCTCTCTGCTGTGTAAAAGACATACCTACAGCTGCAGAGAAGGTAAGGGAATCTACAGCCCTTCACTGTCACTATGTCAAAACAGCCTTTTCAGGCAGAGTTCTCACTCAGCCCGAAAAGGCTGTTTCCACAGAGTTTTTGTGGGGGTAGGGGGTTGTCAGAGTGGCCCACGGCACCCGTGAGTGGGCGGGGTGACAGCACCCGCGAGTGGGCAGGGCCACGGCACCCACGAGTGGGCAGGCCACACGGGGCTGTAAGGGAATGGGCCAAGGGGGGCCTGCAAATGGAGGGACCATGGGGTCCATGAGTAGGAGGGACCAGGGGGGCTTCAAAGGGAAGGAGACACAGGGCAGATTGACTGGCAGGTTTCAGAGCAGGAAGCAGGAAGTGCAGGGGACCTGGTAATGCTGCTGCCATATCACACACAAAAATGTATTTTCAAAACTATGTAAAATAAATTGCAAACATTTTCAGGAGAGCATTTCCTATCAATTTACCTCAATTTACCTAAAGTCATTTTTGGACCACGTTCCCCTTTAAGCAAGCTTTTGGAGTAGCCCTTCATAGGCTGTTATCTATGAGGCGCATAGGACTCCCGAAAGCTTGCTTAATTTTTTATTTAGTTAGCTAATAAAAGGTATCACAGCTCTACTTATCTCTCTTTTACTTGGTAAAATTGTTGTTGTTTTTTCTGTTAGACTTCACAGTAAAATTCAAACAGGCTTTACCCAGACTCGCTGGGCAAATATATGAAGTTAAAATTACGCTAACCAGTTTGATACCGGTAAGGGTGACTTTAAATCCATACTTAGTGTCGGATGCACAGGTTATGCAAAAATCACCACGCAATCCGACGGTCACGATTCAATATCCCGTTTGGCTAGTTTTAGTGTGGATTTTAATGCAGTGGGTAAATCCCTTACCAGGATCTACCCAGATTCACAAACGCGATATTGAATAGCGAAATGAGCATTTACCAGAGTGATAGCAGCTTGGGTAAATGAGCCTCAAAGAGTTTCACATGTTTTGCTGTATCTGTAATTATAATGCACCAACAATTTGCAATCAGTAAAAAATAAGCTGCAAAATGGCACAAAAGTAGCATTGACTAAAAAATTGCAAAAGTCTTGCAATTACAATATCCCATCAAGATTAAAGAACACTTTTGATATTAGGTGATATTCTGTATTGTGCCTCTGACTATTCATGCTTTAAATACCCTTTTTTGACATTTCAAATGTACTAAGTAGCCTTATATTTCTCTCCCTTTTATAAAGATAAAATAATGGAAGTTAATTCATTGTGGTTAAAGGAGGGAATGGTAAATAGAAACTGGTAAACCAAATAAAAACACGTGATGATAGTTTCCCTTTTAAAACTCCAAAGCCACATGCATGGAATAAATTAAATAGTGAAAATTAGAATATGATGGTGAGATGCTGTAGACTAAACCAACACGACTTTCAGAGATGGCACAAAGTACTATGTAAAAGGGCAAATTAAAAACATCTTAATCTAATTTAGACATAGTCGTTTTTGGTAATTTGTTGATGAAAAGATGTGTATTTTTGTAAATCAAAAATGAAAGGTTTGTCAGTACTTTACATATTTTAATGTGAAGATTTCAAAATATTTTAACAACACTAATCCACTCAGAAATGCAGAATGTAATGGTTAGACATTTAATAAACATACCTCTTTGGTAACAATAACTTTAAACAACATGGAAAGTATTTGATTTAAAATCAGAGGCTTTGCTTGAGATTTGAATTCTTGCTACCATCCATTTCCAAATTCAAAACGGAACTTTATAAAAGTATATGGGTTGGGCAATAAATCACGCAGTGTGCTACTTAGCTTCCCAGCTCCCACCATGCAGTAAGTCAATAGCGCTGTTTATTACATTAAAACATGGTCTATTCTTTGTGTGTATTTAATTCCTGTTATATATTATTGTAAAAATGGCACAAAAAGTACCACTAAATCTGACTTTTTTTTATATTGCTTTCCACAAACATTTTTAGCATCCCCTGCAAATCCTGTCTTAAAGTCACATCAACCCTTATTAAATCATGTAAAATGGGCTACCATACATTTTATGAATTTGCAAATATATGCATCACTCCTAAAAAGTTTTTAAATCCTCTTTCACAGACTACTGCATTATTTAACGTCTGTAGAAAACTGCTATTATTAGCACAAAATAATATTATGCTGACTTGACAAATAGTTTTTAAACATTTTTTTAACTTAAGGGCAATCAATTTAGTTTAATTTATGACCGTTTCCAAGCATAACAAAATATTTTTAAACAGTATATAATAACTACAATGCATGCTGTATGTTAAGTATATATATATACATTTGAGGCATGTGCCCTGGAGATTTGGTAAAGTACCTCGAAAGTTTTAGCACAGCCTCCCTAACGCAAGTACAACGAAACCCTGAATCGGCTATTATATATGCCATTTGTGCATGTCCAATGATGTCATACCCGCGCCGAACACAAAAGCTAAGAATGCCTCAACTCACCTTGCTATTTGGAACCAATCCAAGAGGTGTGCCTGTAACTTACCTCTCATTTCCCCTCCCCTTCAGTAAAAGTTTGTGTCCTGAAATGAAGTCCTGCACTCTGTCTCCCCCCCCCTCCTTCATCCTCCTCCCCTCCAGTTGGCTGTCAATTCGTGAGTGGCAGCCCTGATATGTGATCCCTGCTGATCTCTGAGCCCTGGGGGCAGAAAGCTACTGTCTGCCTGTCTGCAACTATTACTGGGTGAGGACTGAGGAGGAGACTGGACAGAACGTGGTTAGAAGCTGCAGGCATATATTAACTATATAGTTTAATACAAGCAGCTGAGCTGGGAAAGACATGGGGTCAGGGACGGGCTTTGTCTGATTCAGTGCTGCTGGGGGACTAAGCCAAGAACGGGTTAGAAAACTGGAACTTGGCTCAGAAAGTTTTATCTGGTCTGGCTGGGATCATGGGATTTTATAAAATGTCCAATATGTGATGAAATTCCCATTTGCTACTAGTATATAATGAAATTCCCAATTTGCTACCAGTATGTAATGAAATTCCCAGTTTGCTACCAAAATGTAATGAATTTCCCAGTTTGTACAAGTATGTAATGAAATTCCCAGTTTTCTACCAGTATGTAATGAAATTACCAGTTTGCTGCCAGTATAAAATGACATTTCCAGTTTGCTACCAGTATGCAATGAAATTGCCAGTTTGCTACCAGTAGATAAAGAAATTGTCAGTTTGCTACCATTAGATTATGAAAGTTTACTGTGCCTCTGTGTCATTGATTTGTGTATATCTATTTACCTCTTATCTCTATCCCTGTCTGTCTATTTCTCTGTCTTTCTTTATATATATCACATGTATCTCTCGGTTTGTCTATGTTTGTCTGTCTGTTTGTGTCTCTGGCTATTTGTCTCTCTATATACCTAGTAGGAGGTGGCTTATTTGGGAAGGGAAGAGATGTGGCCTAAAAAGGTTTGCGCCACGCAGCACATAGAATGCATAAGACCCTTCTTAGACCCTAGGTATCTTATTCCTACCTTCCTGTGCATTATACAAATAGATTGCAGGGCTCCACACCTTATGTAGCTATCCACAATCAGCTGTTAGTAACAGTGTGCGCTTGCAGGTAAGGTCTGTGGCCTCCACGATGCAATTTTCAAATTCCATGCAACATTTTAGAAAAGTAGTGTGTACTAGGGCTATGGTGCACAGGATCAGCCAGAATTGAATTTTAATGGGGCTATAAGCAGACCAGTCTGCCTTAGTGTGGCTATGTGGCAAAAAAAACCACACTAACATCCATGGCCGAAATACTGAAGCAAAGTGTCGCCCAGGGGAAATGTGCCCTTCAGTGTACCTGCTTGCAGAACTACAAGTTAACATTTAATGACTGCTAGTTTTTGCTAAACACCTTAAGAAATTAGCATTGACCTTCACAGCATGTGCAATAATTAGCAGTTAAAATAGGTGTCCAACAAAGGGTTTATATTAATATTAATATTAGATGAGCAGATTTCTTTAAAATAATCGGGGAGATGTAATATCCCATGCTATGGAGTAAAATGGAGTTAAACCCAAGCTTCTGGGTGTAATTTCAGGTTAGCGTTGGTTTAACTCTATTTTTCCAGGGCCTGCGCAATTTGCCTTTTAAATCTTAGTGTTATGTCTGTGATCACTGCATCGCTAGAACCTGAAAGGAAGAAGAGCACGAAGGGTATTACATCTCCCCGATATTTAAATGTAGAAAAATAAGGGTGGTTTATCAGAAAGGTTGCTATATTTACAATAAATCGCAATGTACACCAGTGCATTTCACATATCTAGATCAAACATCACTAGCAAATATAACAATCAATGGTAATTATTTGCAAAATCCACTACATCATAAAAATGCATTTAACCTTTATCAAACCTTTGACCTTTTTGAAGGAATGTTGTAGGTGTGCCATTAGAAAAGTATTTTAGGCATTCTGTAAATACTGACTCTGTGTAACATTAGTTATACAGATAATGTTGAATAGTCTGTGGAAATAGAGGTTTCTACAAATACTCTTCTTTGGGAGGTCTCCAGAGTTCTGTAAATTAAAGTATGCTACTACCAAAAAAGGAACACTCCAGTAAGAGGAATTTAAGGTGTGCCATATACTATTTGAAATACTGAACAGTGCTTAATCAAAAGTAGAGAATAGAGATACTAGTTACAATGAGTTTTTATAATAAAGCCCAGGGTGTCTGTCCCCTTGGAAGCTACAGTATATAGATGTCATTTTTAGCAAGCCATTGGTGAATAGAGATGGACTAGAACTTGAAATCGAACTCTGAATTATCAAACTAACCCGGACCCAGATTTCTCGGACTTTCAAACTTTCAGGACTAATTATCGAATTTGAAAATCCAAAATCGTTTATGGGATAAATATTGAATCTTCAAATCGTTTATGGGATAATTATCGAAAATCAAATGCATAAGCTTTGAAACTAACGTGTGTGAGAATAAAATCGATTTCTTGAAAGTTCTGGGTATTCAAACGTGTTCCCCAGACCATTTCCCAGGTCCCAGAGCCATTTACATTAAGTTACTATTGATATTTTAATTGTATTTCATTCGAACTTTTCAAACTATTCAACTCCCATTGACTTAAATGGGTCCGTTTTTGAACTTTCGAACTTTTCATATAGTTCGAAAGTTCTAAAACGGACGTTCGGCCATCTCTTTTGGTGAATACACAACAAACAAAGTAGTCTACGGTGCATTCCAGTCATGTTACTTTATTTATGAATGGCTGCATTTTATTGTATGAATGCATTTTCTTGCAAAAATGTACCGCATTATTTGCAGTAATTTACTGTCATGTCCAATCATCTGATCCAGGGGTCGCCACCAGCCACTGAAATAAGATTTTTTGCCCCAAAAAATCTGCTTGTGTGTACCCAGCTAATGAATATATTTTATAACAAAAGTAAAGTAAGAATGGCAAGTAGAGAATATATATATAATATTATTATATGATACATATATATTAGAATATATGGACCTGTGTTAGATAAAGAAACTATGTTGCAATTCTACACTGATTAATAGGGATGGCCGGTTAACGCATCCGAACCCGGATCCGCCGCAGATTTATCCCATTTGCGAACGACGGATTTTTCCGGATTTTCCACCTTCCGAACTTCCGAACCGCGGATTTTTCGTATTTTCTAAATTTTTTTCAATTACGAGGATTACTCGTATTTTCGGAAATACGCATTTTTGAAAATTTTCGAAATTACGAGGATTTCTCGTATTTTCGAGGATTTTTTCCATTTTAATGGGTCTGCTCGCGGATTTTTGAATTTTTCCGCAAATTCGCGGATCCTCGAGCGGACCGGATTTTGCGAAGTTCGGACATCTCTACTGATTAATAGGTACTCTTTGTTTTTTGCTCCTAAGAAATCCCAGTAACTGCATGTTTTTATAATTAAAATTTGTATTTCATTGTTTGTATCCTAATTATGTATATTCCAACTCTTTCTGTATATAAGGGCATTGTTAATATGCTAATTATGTATATACCACTTTTGTGTATATAAGGGCATTTCACTGTCACTAAATTTTGTAAAGTTGTGCCCCACCCTCTACCCACCCCTCCTCCATCTTCTACTGTGCAGCAGGACGCTGTGCTCAAGTGCTGTTATGTGTGTGCTTTTACCCATTTAAAAATAAAGGTGAAGTTTTAAAACCCTCCAGCTTGAAGCACGTTGTTTGCAGTGTATAGCGTTCATGGACTGCGGCACCATGCTGAAAGGCTGCTGACGTGGAGCTCCGCTAATGGAGGGGATAGGTGAACACTCTATTTTCCATATCGAAAGTTCAATAATCATTAAAAGTTCGAAAGTTCAAAATTTCAGTTAAAGCTCGGGTTCAAGTTCGGGTCTAGTCCATCTCTATGAACATGAACTTCCTACTGTGCTTATTTAGAAATCCCCGCCACCCCTTAAAAATACTGCACTTGTCCCTGGATTTGATGCATTCCCAATGGGAATACATATAATTCACGATAATGGAGGGGCTACAGCATTGGCTGGCGCATTTTTGACATTCAGACCACTGTTTTGGTCCTCCTGAGACAGTGGTCTGAACTTAAGAGGCAGAGGCCACAGAATATCATTGCGGTAGTTTACTACCGCATGGTATTCTACAGGTGGTATTCTAATGTTAGTTAATTAACAAACGCTCAACGTAAATATACGATTTCAGCTGGACATTTATGACTGCCATTGGACAATACCGATAACGCACATTTTTAAATAAGGCCCCCAGACCTAAAAGGTCTCACACAAAATTTGTCCAAAGGACTTATAGGTGGTTTGTCCTTAAAAGGACTTTTGGGTCCCAAATTGTGTGAACACAGGGTAGTTAAAAACAAGTGCTAGTCCACCATACTGAAATTCACACACAGAAATCTCAAAAAGCAGAAAAAACTCTCTCCGACTCCTACACTGTCAGGTCTCCACTAATCTCACATTAACACACTGACAAAATGGTATCTATCTAGCTGCCTTTTATACCTAGGGGGTTGGCACTGATAAAAATAGCTGCCATTGGTAAATTAGGACATGAAGATCCTTGAAAATTTGTAAATCTTTAAAAATTCTAAAATTTTGGAAAATCCGGAAAGCGGAATTCTGGAAAATCCATGAGTGTTTACAATCAGATTCTTTCAGAAAGAATCTGATGGGTATGCTTTCTGGAAGAATCTGATTGTAACCAATTCTGACTGGAAAAGAATGTTATTAGTTAGTATACCAGTCAGATTCTTTCTGAAAAAAATCTTGGAGATCAGCAGTGGATCCAGGTTCGGATCCGCGATCCGGCCATCTCTAATGTTAATGTTTCGAGTTGGGTTTTCTATTATTAGGGTAAAAATTCTTTTTTCCCAAATGAAAATATGATTTTTGAAATCATTGCATCCTATTTGATTCTATATAAAGACTGAAATTGGGTTTTTCCCATAGTTAGATAGAACATCAAACAAATTTACATTTAAATTCACTTTTAGGAAAAGGTGTGGTTTTCCCTTTAGAAAATGTAGTGAAAGAGAAGTGGCATAGGTATTTCAAATAGTTTGTAAAATAAATATAACTATTTTTATTGTATATATTATTTCTTAAAATTTTTAAATCAAAACATTTAACATGGCAATCATTTTTTTTAATTCTTTATTTTAATTGTTTTATATGGTTAAAAAAATAACATAAAGGAGTTGAATTTAACTTTTTTTATTTCTTAAGATAATGTGTAGAAAGAATAGTAAGAGAAGAGGGGAGGTCTTAGGGAGAGAACAATAGTATATCTTATATTTGAGTAATCCTTTGTATTTATCGACAATTCAGCTATGTAACACTTTAGAGATTCAATATACGGTAGCCCTAGGGATTCTTCTTTGAGGTATTATTTTTATTTCTGGAACTGCATTTTAAAGGGCACCTTCCCCCAGCCCCAACCGCATTATTAGATTTTCCAGAAAGTGCCCCGATAGTTACTTACCTTACCTCTTTCCCCCGCCACACAATCCCGGCCCTCTGCTTGCACTTAACTGCAAGCAGGGGGGGCGGGATGGCAGCCACATCCCTGATTGGCAGCCAATCATGGACTCGGCTGCCAGCAGTTCAGAATGCCAGGGGAAAGAGGTAAGGTAAGTATCTATCGGGGGAGTCTCTGGAAATTTAAATAATGTGGTTGGGGCAAGGCTAGCTACTAATGGGCAAAGGGTTTTAATGGTAGGGGGAGGGCTTGCAAAACGTGAGGGAGAGGGAAGGAGGGGGAGGGGGAGGCCTGCAGTGCACAGGACAAAATTCTCCTGGAGGAGAGACAGGACAGGAGGCAGAGTCCTATATGGACTCTGCTATCCTTTTGGTGGCCAATTTTTCAGACTTTGGGGGGTGAATCCAGGAGAACCATTTGGAGCTGGGATGTGAGGTAAGGATATCATTACACTACAGAGTAGGGCCAGTAGTGGGGGGGGATTATATTTTTGGGGGAGGACATGCCCTTTAAGTGATTAGTAGGGCTTTGTATGAGTCTGTTTCCATATAGACCATGTTTTAAGGAATTTGTCTTGAGAGTCATATATTGATGTGGTTAAATCCTCCATCCGCATGATGTGTAGTAGTTCTTGAACCCAATGGTTGCTTGTAGGGCATATTGTTGTTTTCCAAAAGCTGGGGAGAACCATTCTTCCTGCTGGTAAGATGTGTCTAAGTAATTGTTTTTTGTATCTTTTAACACTATCTGGTAGCATAGAAAATAAGACATATTGAGCAAGTGGTTTTAAAGATTGTGCTGTAATTTTGTTGTAGATTCCAAAAATTGAGGTACAGAAAGGTTGTATTGCTGAGCAAAATAACCAGATGTGGGACAGTGTTCCTTCATCCTTATGACATCTCCAGCAGGTGGCTGGGGTAGATGGGTAGATTTTATGGAGTAAGGCTGGACTTTGGCACTATCTAGATACAATTTTGTGATTTTTTTCCCCTGTGCTTTACTTGCCAGTGACATTTTGTGTGTCATTTTATAGCACTTTCCCCATTGCTGGAGGGAAAAGGTAGTTTAAAGCTCTTTATACCATTTGTGGATAAAAGTTGGAGGGGTTGAGGAATGGAGATCCCGTAGTAGAGAATATATTTTTGACATTGTATATCCTGGAGTAGAAATTTGGCTGCAAAGATTTTCAAAAGGTGTGGTTTCCTTGATTTTAATAGAGTTTATGTAGTGGGAAATTTGATTGTATTCCAGGTAGTTTAAGGTTGAGGGAGTTTTGTCTTTCATTAGTTGATTTAATGGGGGGGATAGAGCCTTCATCTATGGTATGTAGTAGTTTTGGATTGTCTGTTCTGTTCCAGATAAGAAATATATGGGCAAGTTGTCCTGGAGGGAAGGACGGATTAAAGAATATGGGAAATAATGGCCCAGGTCTGTTGGATAGTTTATATTTTGTCCTTGTTTGGTCCCATATTTTCAGCATATTGTTGAGCATATATATTTTCCTGGTAGTTTTAGGTCTGTCAGAGGGGATGAGCCATGGTAGATTTTGTGTGGGCATTTGGAGTAAGTCATCTGATATTTTTACCCAAAGTTTGTCTTGAATATGGTATATCCAGTTTATGATTTGGGTCAGAGTGGAAGCTTTATGATATAGACCTAAATCTGGGAGGCTCAGAGTTTTTATTTTGAGTCATTACAGAGTAAATGAGACAGTGGGAGGAGCTTGTCCATATAAACTTGAGTAATAGTTGTTTGCTTTTGTTGAAAAAGGTTTTCGGAGGGGGAAGAGAAATGGCTTGGAACACATATAGAAATCTTGGTAAAATATCCATTTTGATAATGTTTATTTTAGCAAACCAGGAGTAACATTTTTTGAGCACAGATTGGAGGAAAGTCTTATAATTAGAGCTTGGTAATTAAGATCATATAGGTTGGAGAGAACGCTGGGTATTTTGGTAGGTGATTGATTTTGGTTGCTAGCGGAATGGAAAATTTGATTTAAGAAGGCAAATGGTGTCATGTGGGAGGGTAATGTTAAGACATTCTGATTTTTGGAAATTTATTTTAGAAATTGCTGAGTTTGGCACAGTTATCTGTTTCCTTTAATATGTTGGGGAGAGAAATGTATGGTGAAGTGATGTATAATAAAAGGTCATCTGCATATGCGGCAATATTGTGAGTTCTTGTGCCAATTTGGATTTCTCCTGTGTTTGGGTTAATTCTTGTGACATTTAAAAGGTGTTCCACTGTTAGAATGTATAGCAAAGGTGATAGGGGGCAGCCCTCTGTAGTTTCATTGCGTATATTGCATGGAGCAGACTGGGTTCCTTTCATTTTAATTCGGGCTGTATTTTCGTAATATAATGCCATGATCTTGTTAACACAGGTTTCACCTATGCCTAGATGTACTGTAAAGTGTACTTTTAAGGAAAGACCAATTGACCCTGTCAAAAGCCTTTTCGGCATCAAGTGAGAGGAGGCTGAATGGTATTTTGTTTCTTTGTGCGTGAGAGATGAGAGTGATTGTTTTTATAGTGTTACTTTTTGCCCCTATGGGATGAATCTATCCATGTTGGAATGAAGCCTCTTAGTAATGTAGCTAATATATTTGCATAGATTTTAATTAGGCCTTTAAAAGGAATGGTGTTATTTCTGTTTTGAATAGTTTGTAAAATTTATCTGTGAAGCCATCAGGTCCTGTGCTTTTGCCTGTTTTGAGGGATTTGATGGTATCTATGATTTTACTTTCTGAAAAGGGTGTGTTTAGCGGGGCTAGTTTTTCCTTATCTATTTTGGGTGGGAATGAAGAGGTGATATTTTCTTGGGTAGAGTCGGGGTGGGGATTTATGTTGTATAGTTTTCTGTAGAAATCTTGAAATGTTTTGGCCATGTGCACCAAGTTTCCATCTTCTTGTTTGATTTTACATATATAGGTATTTAAGTATTTACATCTATGAGAGTTAGCCAGGGATCTGCCACATTTGTCCTTAAATTCATCTTTGTGTCTATTGTTGAAGTTTTGTTTTGATTTAGATATTGAGTGCAATTTTAACAGAAGATCCTGTCTAGCTTTGAGTAGATCTTTATAGGTAGCTTGGTCTCTATTTCATTTGTGGGTTTATTGTAGTGTTGAGATGGAAGTTTGTAATTGTGTGATTTGCAGCTGAGAGGCTTTTTTGGTACATGAGCCCTGTTGTATGAGAAGACCCCTTAGAGTGCATTTTAGTGCTTCCCATTGTATGGGTGGGGGGTAGTCATCATTGACATGAGTTTATGGCATTTTTGCCCATACTTATTACCTGCATGAGATCCTGGGATTGCTAAACATGTTGCTAGAATTACTACATTGCAAGATAGCGGTCAGGCAAGCAGGTAAGGCACGCCAACTTGGATTAAACTCAGTTTTATCCTACTAGGTAACTTAACTAAAAAAATTGGACTTCACACAGGCCCCACAAAGTGAGTGCAAAACCAATGCTAACCTAAATGCTACATTGTGTAGCGTGGGTTTTACACTTACCATACTGATTTATTTTTCAACTCACCTTTTCCTTGCTCCACTCCTTCCACAACCAAATAGTACCCAGGGTGAGGACCTAAACCACTAGGTCCTCACCTCTGGGTATTTTACAGACCATCTGTAATACTTACTTAGTTTCCCCTGCTGGCCGGCTAGTCTTCCGCCTTCTGGTTCCAGTGTGTGACATGGCCAATAGGGAGACATAGTAGGAAGCAAATAGCATACTATGTTAATAAGAAGTGAGTTAACAAAAGATGTTAGTTCTGTTACTTGACTTAATTACAATGAAGTACTAACCCAAAAATATTTCTTTACAAACCTGCGATTGCCACAATTTTTTCTTGTGTTCCACACTTTCTGCTGCAGTAGAATTATGGAAATGAATATAAAATGTTATTGAGTAGTTTAATAACATTTGTATTACCAAATCATGCAAATAAATGTTAACATTTTAATCTCACTATATGTTTAAAAAATATACAATTTCCATATTTTACTGGACAGTGTTTTCTGTAAAGTTCGATGCAAAGTTTTGTAAGATTGGTGAATGGATCCTTTGGTGTAAAGATTTAATATATGAACAACAACTTGACTGTAAGTGTAGTAATTGTGAGCAGGAATCCATAGTGTTTGCCAGGTACTTACTGTATTATTTAACTGTCAGAAGGTGAGAGGCATAAGTAAACAAAGATTTGTTTTATAGGCCAGGTTCCAATCTAGTGATATATTTGGAACTTTGTTGGGAGGGATTTAATGAAAAGATGATTTTCGATTCAGGATGTGAGTCATACTCTGATTAGTAAGGATGCTACTGCAAACATGTCCTGCAATTTATCTTCTTACAGAATAAGAAAATGAATAATGTTTTACAAGTACTGTATTTTAATTTGTCTACGTGACAAAATTGGTGTGAGTAATGTTGCACTGTGTCACACATACAAAGACTGTGTAAAATGATACACATGCTAAGTGATACAGTTTTGTGTTGGAAAAATGCAAGTTTTAACTTATTGTTTTGTACAAATATCTCTCTTTTTCGAATGGTAGACAGTTTTATAGATTGTCCACCCTAAAAACAAATAACTGGCTACTTGTCATTTTAGATGTATTACTAGCCAGAAATTAAAGGATACATTTAGCCCCTATTCTGGTAGAGAAAACAGTCTTCTCCCTCCAAGCGGCCAATCAAGCCTGTGACTACTGACATCACAAACAATGATAGACTGCTCTTTCCCCATGGCAGCAAATTTTCCAGAAACGGAGAATCAGGTTTTACAAGTTCGAACAAACTCAGACTTTTCAAACTTCTCCAAGATTTAAAGGGTAACTGTGATCTCCATACAAGTCTATTTAAAAGAGTTCTCTCATACCTTTCAGTCACACCTAGGATGAAGTTTCTAGCTTCTCTGGATATTAAGTTTTAGGTTTATAAAGTTACACTCAGAAAATCAGAATAAACAAGGAAATGTGTGACAGTCACGTGATGGCCTGGGCTGTGTAAGAAGGGCACCAATTTATATATATATATATATTTTTTTTTTTTTCCCTGAAGCTGTTAAAAACAGTTAAAGCAGTAGGGTGCATGTTTGTGTCTAAGGCATGGGGAGCAAAGCAAAGATGCTGGGGATGTCACAGCTCACAGTCCTAGGTGGAAACACCACCCTTTGCACTACTATAAGTTTGCATAGATTTCAGCTAGAAGCATGATCCTGGAGTCATCTTAAGAATGTGCTTTTTTTAGAGTTCAGATAAAAAACATTTTTTTACAGTGATAGAAAAAAAGAATTATAGTTTCCAGTAATGGGGAATTTAAAAAAAAATCCCAGTGTGCATATCTGTTAAAAGCTGAATTAACCAAAGTGTGTTGGCACTGGGAATAGTTATATGTAATATCCCCCCATAGAGTTTAAAAACATGCCTTCTAAGGTTTTTTCCATCTTTCTAACATTGCTGTTGTCAGTGATCATAATAATTAGGGAAAAAGAAAAGATGTTTTATACTCTTAAATCTAGATTAAAACTCCAGATAGAAACAAACTTTTTATGTGGTCGAAAGCAGTGGCCAAGGACTTAAGTTAAGTAAAGTTTGTAGAAACATTGTATTCTTGGAGAAATTCCCAATTGTGATTGTTGAGAAAGTGTAGTGAGATGATCTACAGAACAGAAGAACAAATGTTTTCTCTTCCATGTTAACAACAATTCCATGGTGTTGGCAGTTAAGTTGTTTTCTTTGGCTTCATTTAGAGAGTATGGCTTTGCTGGTGTTTATTTTGGCTTCTTTGCAAAATTGCATTGTACTCTGCACTCACAAAACTACCACAGATGATCTGACAGAACTGCAGGGGCAAATGTGTTAAGAAAGGTAGAGAATTAAAAGAAAATGAAAGAAAAAGGTTTGCAGTAGAATAAAGTAAAAAAAAAAACCAGTGTATATGCTAACCTTCCATGAGGTTAACACATAGCCAAAGAGGAAGTATCTCTAGATTACAACATGGCAGCATTAATTGCATATTTGCAAATACAGGCAGTAATGCATGTCTATACTATTAATTTTATTAAAAAATTTATCAGTTTTGTTCTGACAGCAGTCTGTGAAACCTATTGAAGTTAAAGGAAATCTGAAAACTGAACCCAGCATTCTATCCTTTGTCAACTAGCCTGTAGTGCTCTGTGGATGGGGAGAGGGGAGTGATCAAAAAGTCTCCCACAGTGGGGAAGAACAATACGATCACTCCATCAGGATCAATGGGTTCCACCACACTTTACATTGTCAGGAGGAACGTTTGTTTATGGATGTTTTACCTGACAATTATCTAACATGTGTTATGTATGTATGTATAATTTTATTTATAAAGCACCACTTGGGTACGCAGCGCTGTACATTATAAAATACAAGGGGATAAGTGCAAGCCATTAAACAGATAGATAAAAATTAAGTTAAATACAATTATGTATAAATGGATATAGGTGCAACATTATGAATGAGATCCCTGCCTGAAAGAGCTTACAATCTAAGTGGGGGGGACAACATACAGGTACAAGTGAGGGGGATGGGTACAAAGTGCTTAAAAGTGCTAACAATCACGAAGCAAGAGAGGGAGAGAGTTTCAAAGGTAGGGAGCAGCAAGAGAGAATGGTTTAAGGTGGGAGGCAGCAGTGTTAGTTGGGGGTCTGTGGAGAAGATTTCCTTGCGAGGAACGAAGGGCACAGCCTGGAGCATAAGGGACCAAGAGAGAAGATAAGTAGGGAGGTGCAGTAGAGCAAAGGGATTTAAAGGGGAAGTTCAGTGCAAATACATGTACTTTTTAGAAAAAAGAGCAGTATTTTTTCATCCAAATGACCTAAATCTGCCAATTCAGCATTTTGTCTATGTATAAATAAATGCAACCGAAATACTGACTTCCTGTTTGCAGGACCCCTAGTAGAAACCGTTATGGTCTTGCCCTTGACCCAGCGCGTGAGTTGATTCAGTTGCTCAGTAGAGATCTGAGCATCTTTGACCCATCCAACAGCCAATCAGTAGAAATTACTGTTAGGAATATTCCAAGGATGTGGTGCAATATTCCTGAAATGTCAGCTCACAAAAGTCAACAGCAGGGAACAGCAAAGGGTATGAAATCAACTGATTTTTCAAAATGGGAGAGAATATGTAGAATAACTAAGAAGGCATTACACAAACTAACAATTTAACAAATTTTGATAATTTCCACTGAACTGTCCCTTTAAAGGTTAAAAGCAGGGTATTGAATATGATTCTTTGTTTAACGGGAAGCCACCCTATGGACTGAAGTATCAGGGTTGCGGATTATCTTTTGGAGGAGAGCGAGATGATCCGAGCTGCCGAGTTTAAGATAGTCTGGAGAGGAGAGAGATGAGAGGCCGGGAGTCTAAGCAGTAGAATGTTACAGTAGTCGAGACGGGAGATTAAAAGGGCATGGATGAGCATTTTAGTAGTGAAGAAAGAGAGAAAAGGGCATATCTTGGCAATATTGCGAAGGAGAAAATGACAGGTCCTAGCAACATTGTTAATGTGATGATGGAAGGAAGGAGGAGTCAAAGATCACTCCAAGGCAACGTGCAGATTCAACTGGGTTAATGACCATATTGTCAATAGAGATGGAGAATGGTGGACTAGGTCCCAGTTTAGGGGGGAAAATGATTAATTCTATTTTGGATAGATTGAGTCTAAGGCGACGGTGCGCTATCCAGGAAGAGATAGAGAACAGACATTTAGAGATTTGGGATTGAACTTCACGGGTTAGCGTGGGGGTGGACAAGTAAATTTGCGTATCATCAGCATATATGCGTTAGATTGTGTTTGCGTATCATCTTAAGACTGTGCAAAATGTCCTTTCTCTTCCCATGATGCACCCGTATTTTGAATGTTACTAACAGTAATTTCTACTGATTGGCTGTTGGATAGGTCAAACAAGCTCATACCTTTACTAAGCAACTAAATAAGCCCAGCGACTGAGAACACAAACAGGATGTCAAACTTTTGATACATGTATTTACACAGATAAATTACCAAATGGTCAGACTAGCAGAGCAGAATTATCCATTAAGGCAACTTAGGCCTAGGGCCAAGTAAACCTCAGGGGTCCCTGCTTCAGTACTACAGCTATGCTATACAAGAAGAAGCGGGCCCCAAATGTCAGCACTGCCCGGGTCTCAATTTGATCTTAATCCATCTCTAGATTATGGTCACTGATATGTGAAAATACCTACTTTTTTTCCTTTAAAATCATAAAAATTTGTGTCAAATACAAGAAAATACCAAATATTTATGTAGGATCATATTACAAAAAATTACACTCACCTCCTATTTATTGGAAACCAGTAAATCCCTGATTCTCAAAAGTATCACAAATCCAAGAATGGCAATCATTTCTATTTCTTTCGATCTTCACATGGATTAAAAACTGCTTTGCACAACACCACTACCTGAAGTTTCCCTGTCACCATGACAACTGTTTGCGGTAGTGTCGTGGGCAGCGTTTTTGGTGTGCATGCGCAGGCTTTGGGCATGCGCAGGCTTTGGGTGGTTGTGGTGTGCTCTCACAAGTGCGGTGCATCCGTACATAATTACTTTCTTCGTTTAGTATATTGGAAATAGATTCAATATTTCCATTTGTAATACCTCCAGTATTTAAAATTTAGAGCTATTGGTTATTATTTCTTCTTAGCCTCTTTGATTGACCAAAGCCTTTTTGTCAGTTGTAGCCATTATCTTTGTTGTGGTAATACAGTTTGTCTCCTCTGCTATTATATCAAATATGGTAGATCTAGAGAATATGCAGTTATTCTAAGTCCAGAAGAAAAACTATGCAATGAGCTACACATGTGAATTTTCATCCATCGGTTGTGAGCAAAAATCCCATCTAAATTCACTGAAACATATGGCAGTAACTCCACATGGTGTACAAAACAGTATTTAATACCTCCCTTAAAAACTATTTTCTACTGTTAACTTTATATGATGGCAAACAGATGCATGTTTAAAAAGTGCAATATGTAGCCCAAAAAAAAAAACTGTACTGGCATAAAAGGTCTCTTCGAAAGACCCTATAATTTTACATTACTTATTTCACTTTATCTGTAATTTCCCATTCTTAGCAAAGAATCTGGGCAGCACTAAAAGAAAAGCAACCCAAGTCTAATTTTATTTATAATCACAAAGAAAAACTATATTGGTCTCTTCAAACCCGGTTTATTAAGTCATAACTTTCAGTAACTGTTTTTACATGCCAAACTATTGGGTTGTAGTTTAGTATTAACTATTTTAATGCAGCTTAGACCAAATTAATGTAACCTGGAAAAAAATACTGTTTGCATGCTAGAGTTTTTCAAACTGGGTGGTATTTAATTGAATAGAAGAGATATTCTTCTTATTAAACATTAATTCCTGAAACAAAGTAATGTATGCACAATTTACCTATATTTTTTTTTAAAGATTTTTTTTTCTTTTATATGGCTATAGATTACACAACTGCTTTGTGAAACACAGTAGACATGACATCATTGCCACTTCCATCTTATTTCCAAGATAGTTACAGTATATTTTTATCATTAGCATTGATTAAAATTAGGCGACAGTCAATCACTCCATTGCTGCCTTTTTCTTCTCTAAATTACCGCTGGGCTATGAACGAACCTTTTGTAATTGCCAATAGGGCTTGGAAGCTGACATCACATAAACTTACACTGATTAGGCAAGCAGCTGTTGGAACAGGTTTGCATATGCTCCAGCTCTCCTGGTTAAGTGCCAAACATGGGGTTGCATCACTGCAGGTGAGATTGGGTAATGTCAGTTTCCCAGCTCCACCACTAATTTTTAAAGGTTCACAAAGCTCAGGACCTAAACTAAAAAAAGAACAGCATAATGCCCAATAATGAAAATCTGCCAGATTGGTACTGTACATTATTTTCATTATTTTCCACTAGAATAAGATAATTTATAAATTTATAGGAGACTGCCTCGAGTTTTTAGGAGCATTACAAAATGCAATTGTAGCTTTTATGGCCACTATAAGGTATAGGCCACTGGCATGTTTTCTTCCATGCTTACAATTGCACTTGCAATCAGTTATGATGTAAGAATCACAGTGCAATGCATGTCAATGTGGGTGGCCACATTGCACACAGTATACTGTAGTACTTCTAATTCTGTCTTAGTACCTTATTGAGAAGCTCCAGACAGGCAGCAAACAATCGTTATCCAAGAGGAGGAAGGCAGCAAGTTTGAAGCAATAAAGGTAAGCTCTAGGGGACGGGAGATCGGAAAAAAAATGTTTTAGCAAACTTAAGTTTTAAACAAACAGCTTGCCACTAAACTAATGTTTTTTTAAGGTATACATATCCTTTAGAAAGAACTATTTACTCCAGATCCCATGAACACTGCAAATAGCAATAAAACGTTTAAACATATTCCCATAAGCCAGGTCCGACTTTAATATGTCCAATAAATACTGAACTTTTCGAACGGCCACTATCTTCAAATGGTGTCTCGAGCCCAAAAGGAAAAAGCTCACAACTGTATGTACTGTAAATTCTCTTACTCTGGATCCATGTTCAAAAGTCCTGCACTCAGAGTCACTGACCGAATGACATGTGTTTTATCTGGTAGGGGGTTTGTAGGTTTATTTTAGGGAGTTAGTAATTGCAATTCATATTTATATCTATATTTATATTGCTATTTTGCACCTGTTGTGGGTTATATCCTGTAAAAGGGGTGGTGTAGATATTTTGTTTTGCATGACCAATAAACTGCTTTATATACTACTATTTATTTATGTGGACATGCTGGTCTTTTTCAGAAATCTATATTCCCTGTGGTTCTTTCAAAAAGTGTTGCCCTCTTGAGTTTTAAAATTACTTTAATTTTATTTGGAATGTTTTTAGATACGGTAATGTGAATTTACATAGTCACTACTAATATACATCTATATCTATATATAAATAAGGTTAGGATCCAGTGCACTCCGTTTCACGTAGAATGCCTGGGTGCTGCCAGAAGAATATCCATCCAACATGGTAGTGAATCAGGCGCACTCCACGGACTTAGCAATATATATAACAAAGTCTCCAGCACTCAACTACACATACAATTATAATGAATAGGGTAAAAGTTAGACATGTATGCAAGCAATGAAGGCAAATCACCTGCACTTCAGTTCAAATGGACACCTTTAGTTATACACTTTGAAGGGACCTTTTCCCCTCAGCCCCTGTCCATACACTTTGGAGGGAACTTTTCCCCTCAGCCCCTGTCAATACACTTTGAAGGGACCTTTTCCCCTCAGCCCCTGTCCATACACTTTGGAGGGACCTTTTCCCCTCAGCCCCTGTCCATACACTTTGGAGGGACCTTTTACTCTCAGCACCTGTCCATACACTTTGGATAGAACTGTTTTCCCTCAGACCTCCATAAGCTAACTGTCCTTTTCCTTTAGGCGTGTTCTCTGAAGAGGTAGAGCACTGTCAATGCACTCTGTAATTGCCTGGAGGGAAACTGCAGCAGCCTGAGGAATAGAATGCCCACCAAGTGGCAAAAAGAGGTAACTGCAGGACACACACGCGCACACAGGGATACACACTTGCATTTTATTATATAGGATTTACCGTATTAGTTTACATATTTACCATTTTTGACATTTTTACGTTTTTCTTTACATATCTACCGTTTTTATTAACCTATTTACCGACTTTGTTTACATATTCACCATTTTATTTACATATTCACCATTTTATTTACATGTTTACCATTTTATTTACATATTTAATGTCTTTGTTTACATATTTACAGTCTTTACACATAAATAAAAGACCAGGAAAAGGCAGGGAGATCAGACAATAAGAAATGCCGAGAGGCAAGAGTATAATAACTTCAAATAGTTTTGCTATCCACTCAAACCAGATGTAATTGTCATCATTGTTAGTACACTTCTGTACTTCTAATAGCAAAGCACTGGAATAATGCAACGAGGCTGCGATATAATTTTTGAATAATATGGTAATATCAAATGACAGACTAACTAATGTACTTTTTAGAATATAAGCAAGATTGTAACTCTAAGCCTGTATAATCATTTGTTTGTGTCAGATTGCTGCCGTCCCATGGCTTACTTCTAGAAGAGAATAGTACTTGGGGCTCTCTGTATGGAAACAGGCTGTTCTATAAGGCTGTGTACCTACACATGCGGTTATTTTCTTTCTCTTTGTATTTTGATTGATAACTGAATATGGAATGCTTTTTTCTATTTGTTCTTGAAGGACTTTTCTACTTCAACTGTTGTATAACATTGAAGCAATTTAAACACTGGATGTCCTTTCCAGGATTGTTTACCTTCAAGGGACAGAATGTTCTATGGCTTATTAGCTATAGACTTATAGGTTAGAGAGTTTGTTTTTACTCAACTGTTTCAGCATGCCTTTTATTGGAGAAAATCGGTGCAAAAGTGCAACATCTGTATTGCTAACCATATTTGGAATTTCTTGGCACAATTTAAAGGATACTATATACGAATATTTCATATTTTTTCTTCTGCCCGTGGATATAACAGAGAAACGACTGCACGCTCTAACTACTTTTTACAAGGAACCAATGGTAAATAGTGAAACCTCTAAGAGCTCTTCATACTACAATATGTCATTTTCTATAAAGGGTCCATGTATTCATTTTTCTTTATGGTTAATGACTTAATCACTATTTAACTACTAATTAGTAGTTTAGCTTTTATCAAATTACTTGTTGAAATCAAGCGTGGAGCAGTGTTTTGTGTGAAAGAAACCATGAAGAGATGAAAGACTCCTACTGTACATTAAACAGACTAGAATTTTGAGCTTGTATACTGCAGACAATGCAACACTAAAAACAAGGACAAAAATCTGTTACATAGGAGGTAAATAGGTAAACAAAGATGGCAATAGGTTAAACAACGACATTAAATATGTAACAACAAGAGTTGCTAAGTCCGTGGAGTGCGCCTGATTCACTACCATGTTGGATATTCTTCTGGCAGCACCCAGGCATTCTACGTGAAACGGAGGGCACCGGATCCTAACCTTATATCTTTATATATATTTATATATACATTGTTTGTACAAACATGCTTAGCTGACACGCCACTTCATGGCAGTATCCCAGTGTCAGTCCTAACCTAGTGAAAAAAATATATGTTCCCTGGGGCTACCAGGCCATACCTGCTTCTCTCTTTGTCTAGCATGACCTTTTCCAGGGACTCAAATGAGCTTACAGAGCTTCTATACCTTTTTAACCTTCTTTCTGGACTGCCTTAAAGGGGCGGAGAATACATTTACACAGGGAGCAAAGCATATAATAGAGCTTGTAAAGGTATTCAATAGTCAGTTGTTCAGTGGAATCCCGCCAGGTAGGTTATGAGGTGCACTCCCTGTAGCCTGAGCCACGTCAGGTAAGTATCAATTCTATTTTAATTCGTAGGGAAGCACACTCAGATATAATATAATCACAAAAGTTCCATTTATTAAGTGCTCAACATACAAGCCAGGTACACATGTGTACCTGGCTTGTGAATGTATTCTCCGCCCCTTTAAGGCAGTCCAGAAAGAAGGTTAAAAAGTTATAGAAGCTCTGTAAGCTCATTTGAGTCCCTGGAAAAGGTCATGCTAGACAAGAGAGAAGCAGGTATGCCTGGTAGCCCCGGAACAATATATTTTCACATTGTTTGTACAAACATGTAACAAAGGTGTCCATTTGAACTGAAGTGCGAGAGTTTTGCCTTCTTGCTTGCATACATGTCTAACTTTTACCCTATTCATTTATAATTGTATGTGTAGTTGAGCACTGGAGACTTTTGTGTAATGTATAAATTGCCGGTCCTCCATTGCACCGCACCAGAAAATGTTTTTGAATTAAGGTTTGAGCTGCATAACCTTGGATTTGTATGTATATATATATATTTATATTTATATATATCACATTAGGACGTATTCCAGACCTGGGGTTACCTTGTACGTGGTGGAGAGGCTTTTCACATGTGATCAAGTAATGTTATACTAAAACCCCTTTGTTTGATAAAACTTAGCCGAGTGAGCAGATAATATGAATTGTCTGGGCCTAGTATGTGCAGGGATTATCTTTTCTATGTTTGTATAAATGTTTGAACCAATATCAGTAGCACTTTCCACTAAATGTTAGTTTGTAAATTAGCCTAGATTGGGGAGTGCTTCCACAAATTCTTGTATTTCATGTATTTATTGGGAGGCTTGGTCATCCTCCATGTGTGAAATAGCACCCCCAACACGCCCCTTTAAACTGGGAGGGTTCCTCTGCCTTTATATAGCACTGGATGCCCTCTCCCTCATTTTAATAAAAGCCAAAGGGCTGAGGGGGAAAGGGAGAGAGCCTGTTAAAATGGATCCAGTGTGTAAGAATAGAAATGCAAAAGTTTGTGCTAATCGTAATTGAAGTAAAAGAAATTGAAAAGGTTAGAAGTTAGGAACCTTCCAGACTGGGGTTACCTTGACGTGGTTGGAATGGTTTTCATTCTGATTCTGATGACAGGTAATGTATACAAACCGCCTTTGTTCATAATAAAATAAAGTATGCCAAGTGAGTCAGATCATATGATATTGTATGGGGCCATATGAATGTCATTGATTAGCTTTTCTTATTTTGTATAAATGTTTGACCAGATCAGTAGCACGTTCCACTAAATGTAGTTGTAAAATTAGGGGCCTAATTGGGGATGCTTCACATTCTTGTATTGTTGTATGTCCTTATCTGGAGGCTTGGTCAAGCCTCCTATGTGGTAATGAGCACTCCGCGATCAACACGCCCCTTTAATGGGTTGGTCCTCTGCCTTTGAATATAAAAGCAGTCTGTGTATGGCCTCTTCCCTCTTATTTTTAAAACCCAAAGGGCTTAGGTGGGAAGGGGAACGGAGCGCCTGTTAAATGGATCCAGGTGGTAAAATGAGACAATCCTAAATAGTTGGTATCGTAATTGAAAGTAAAAGAAATTGAAAAAGGTTAAAGTTAGGACCTTCCAGAGCGGGGTACCTTGACTCTGGTGGAAAGAGGCCTTTTCATTCATGTGATCACCAGTTGTATACTAAAACCCCTTGTTTATAACGTATGCCAGTGGCAGATACTTTACATTGTTTGTACAAACATGCTTAGCTGACACGCCACTTCATGGCAGTATCCCAGTGTCAGTCCTAACCTAGTGAAAAAAATATATGTTCCCTGGGGCTACCAGGCCATACCTGCTTCTCTCTTTGTCTAGCATGACCTTTTCCAGGGACTCAAATGAGCTTACAGAGCTTCTATACCTTTTTAACCTTCTTTCTGGACTGCCTTAAAGGGGCGGAGAATACATTTACACAGGGAGCAAAGCATATAATAGAGCTTGTAAAGGTATTCAATAGTCAGTTGTTCAGTGGAATCCCGCCAGGTAGGTTATGAGGTGCACTCCCTGTAGCCTGAGCCACGTCAGGTAAGTATCAATTCTATTTTAATTCGTAGGGAAGCACACTCAGATATAATATAATCACAAAAGTTCCATTTATTAAGTGCTCAACATACAAGCCAGGTACACATGTGTACCTGGCTTGTGAATGTGCTCAACATACAAGCCAGGTACACATGTGTACCTGGCTTGTGAATGGATACTCCCCCCCTTTAAGGCAGTCCAGAAAGAAGGTTAAAAAGTTATAGAAGCTCCTTATGAACGCATGAAGATAATGTGTTTTGTCTCTGATCAACAGTGGAAAATCTAAAGTCCTTCTCTGAATAACAAGGATTGAATGATGTTCACCTTAAAAGGACCCAGGTCAAAGCCATACATTCTCATTGGATCTGGCTTTTTTTTTAAATCATTTTTCAAAAATAAAATGTGGTTTCTGAAGTTTTTGTTCAACATGCTGGTTACCTACGAACGTGTTTAAAGGGCATATCCACCCCCAAAATTAAAATTTTATAAAATCCTCACCTTACATATCTGCTCCAAATGATTCTCCTGCATCCTGTTCAATGTCGGGGGGGAAATGAAGAATCAAAGCTGTCAGTGAGTCATCCGGTCCCTGCTGTGTGCATAGCCATCAGCCGGGTCTTTAATAAGCTGACAGCTCTCAAATCACAGACACGGCTGCCGATCACGCCTTCTCCCTGCTTTTGCTAACAAGAGCCAAGTATCAAAGGTCTAAGTTATAAGTATCTTAATGAGTATCTTTTTTTTAAAGTTAATTGGCGGTTGGGCATGGGATGGGTTGCTACACGAAAAATTATTTTATGGGTGGAGATACCCTAGTAAGGTATAAATCTTAGTAAAAGTTTTCTATAATTATATTCCACCATTATTCATTATTCCATAATCACCCAATGATTAAGATCATTAAATATCTCCTGCCTCCTCAAGATCTGGTGATTTCCCAAGACAAACTTTAAAATGTTTCTACACCACCATTCTTAATAGATTCAGATACAGTTTACCATTGTTATAATAATGTCTGTCAAGATTTAGAAGAACTAATTTTTTGTTGTAGCTTCTTTTCTCAGTACTTCTCTTCTTTTTTCCTCTACAGCCATTAGCAGTTTAAAATAGCAAATAATTGTGGATGTTACCCGACCACCAGTCCCTCTAGGTAAGAATTCTACAGTGGATTCACCATGCTGTACGACTCTGGGTAAATCCCCTAACATTTCAAATTAATGCTAGCTTTAAACGGAATTCCGTGCCATCACATCAATCATTTAGTGTGACTTTAACCCCAGATCCCTGCTCTCGGCCAACTATTTATTCAGTGGTACTTAGTTTAATAAAGTGGGCATACAATCTAAACATCAATGGAAACTTGCTCCTTCTTTAGCAGTTTAAATGACCCCTTGCCTTTGTTTGCTTTGCTTATTTTGTTTGTGTTTTTTTGGCCCAACTGATACAAACTTTGGATATATTTGGGTAATCAACTTCATTGCTGTTTTTCAAATCATACTTTCAGATTTAGTGGCTATGGAAGTGGGACAACTGCACCTGTATTAGTAGAGAGAACAGGGTGTTATCCTTATGGCTGCTAATTCACTATAATTAAATCAAAGTGGGTTTTCCCCACCCAAATATTATATATATATATATATATATATTTATTAGATATATAAATACATACAATCCGGTTATGCAGCTCAAACCTTAATTCAAAAAACATTCTAGTGCGTGCAATGGAGGACCGGCAATTTATACATTAACAACAAAGTCTCCAGTGCTCAACTACACATACATTATAAATGAATAGGGTAAAAGTTAGACATGTATGCAAGCAAGGCAAATCACCTGCACTCAGTTCAAATGGACACCTTTAGTTACATTGTTTTACAAACAATGTGAAAAATATATATGTTCCCTGGGGCTACCAGGTCTACCGCTTCTCTCTTTGTCTAGCATGACCTTTTCCATGGACCTCAATGGCTTAAGAGCGTGCCTAAGGGGGGGATATCCATTTACAAGCCAGGTACACATGTGTACCTGGCTTGTATGGTGAGCACTTAATAAATGGAACTTTTGTGATTTTTATATCTGAGTGTGCTTCCCTACGAATTAAATAGAATGATACTTACCTGACGTGGCTCAGGCTACAGGGAGTGCACCTCATAAACCCTGGCGGGATTCACTGAACAAACTGACTATTGAATACCCTACAAGCTCTATTATATGCTTTGCTCCCTGTGTAAATGTATTCTCGCCCCTTTAAGGCAGTCCAGAAAGAATTTTAAAAGGTTAGAAGCTCTGTAAGCTCATTTGAGTCCTGAAAAGGAAAGGTATGCTAGACAAAGAAGAGCCCCTTTAAGGCAGTCCAGAAAGAAGGTTAAAAAGTTATAGAAGCTCTGTAAGCTCATTTGAGTCCCTGGAAAAGGTCATGCTAGACAAAGAGAGAAGCAGGTATGACCTGGTAGCCCCAGGGAACATATATATTTTTCACATTGTTTGTACAAACAATGTAACTAAAGGTGTCCATTTGAACTGAAGTGCAGGTGATTTGCCTTCTTTGCTTGCATACATGTCTAACTTTTACCCTATTCATTTATAATTGTATGTGTAGTTGAGCACTGGAGACTTTTGTGTAATGTATAAATTGCCGGTCCTCAATGCACAGCACTTTAGAATGTTTTTTGAATTAAGGTTTGAGCTGCATAACCCGGATTGTATGTATATAGATATCTAATACGTAGATATATATATATTATAATATATACATATTTGGGGGGGAAAGACCCACTTTGATTTAATTATAGTGAATTAGCAGCCATAAGGATAACACCCTGTTCTCTCTACTAATACAGGTGCAGTTGTCCCACTTCCATAGCCACTAAATCTGAAAGTATGATTTGTACAAAACAGCAATGAAGTTGATTACCAAAATATATCCAAAAGTTTGTATCAGTTGGGCCAAAATAACACAAACAAAATAAGCAAAGCAAACAAAGGCAAGGGGTCATTTAAACTGCCCTAAAGACAGGAGCAAGTTTCCATTGATTGTTTAGATTGTATGCCCACTTTATTAAACTAAGTACCACTGAATAAATAGTTGGCCGCAGAGCAGGGATCTGGGGTTAAAGTCACACTAAATGATTGATGATCGTGGCAGGACTTCCGTTACTTAAAGCTAGCATTAATTTGAAATGTTAGGGGATTTACCCAGAGTCGTACAGCTACTGGTGAATCTCACTGTAGAATTCTTACCTAGAGGGACTGTGGTTCTGGGTAAATCTCCACAATTATTTGCTATTTTAAACTGCTAATTGTCTGTCGAGAGAAAAAAGGAAGTACTGAGAAAAGAAGCTACAACAAAAAAATTAGTTCTTCAAATGTTTTTGACAGACATTATTATAACAATGGTAAACTGTATCTGAATCTATTAAGAATGGTGTGCAAACATTTTAAAGTTTGTTCTTGGGAAATCGCCAGATCTTGAGGCAGGAGATATTTAATGATCTTAATCATTGGGTGATTATGGAATAATGAATAATTGTGGAATATAAATTATAGAAAAACTTTTACTAAGATTTATACCTTACTAGGGTATCTCCACCCATAAAATAATTTTTTTTCTGTGTAGGACAACCCATCCCATGCCCAACCGCCAATTAACTTTAAAAAAAAGATACTCATTAAGATACTTATACCTTAGACCTTTGATACTCTGGCTCTCTGTTAGCAATAAGCAGCGGAGAAGGCGTGATCGGCAGCCGTGTCTGTGATTTGATAGCTGTCAGCTTATTAAAGACCCGGCTGATGGCTATGCACACAGCAGGGACCGGATGACTCACTGACAGCTTTGATTCTTCATTTCACTGTTTTATAGACCAGCTGGAAGACATTTTTTTACTTTAAAGAGAACTAAACTAAAAATAACCTGAATTGTTTCTATAATTTCAAACTAAAGGAGATGTACTATTTATTCTCCATGCCCTCTTCTTTTTCCGGGATTTTGCGATACAGTATTCACTTACTGCACACAGGACAGAAGGTAAGGAGCGCGGAGGGTAAAGTCTAAATTTAAAAGGAATTTTTCATGCAACAACGCAAAAAAGAACGTTCGTGGGATTTGTGCCATTATGGATTAGGCTCCAAATCTAACCCAATATTATCAGGAAGTGTGGGTTTAACTAATTTTCGTCCATTAGCAGTCGATATTCACATCACTCCAATAGTTGTAAGTTGGTTACCTATGGAACGAAAAGCACTGGGGAATATTATTTTCTGAAGGTTTGTTGCTTCTCCTATCTTCTGCAGTTCTCCTTCACAATTGAATATCATTTAGTTTTCCAACTGCTCTCGCCTGTTAACAGAGTGGTAATTGGCAGGTCATCCAGATCTGAAAAGAGGTGAGATGAAGAAGGGATATGGAACTTATGAAGCTGTACAGATATGTGTTTTGTCTCTGATCAACAGTGGAAAATCTAAAGTCCTTCTTCTGAAATACAAAAGGATTGAATGATGTTCACCTTAAAAAGGACCCAGGTCAAAGCCATACTTCTCATTGGATCTGGCATTTGTTTTAAATCATTTTTCAAAGAATAAAATGTGGTTTCTGAAGTTTATTGTTCAACTAATAGTGGTTACCTACGAACGTGTTTAAAAGGGCATATCCACCCCCAAAATTAAAATTTTATAAAATCCTCACCTTACATATCTGCTCCAAATGATCTCCTGCAGTGCCTGTTCAATGTCGGGGGGGAATGAAGAGCCTAACGAGAGCAAGATGTATCAAAGGTCTAAGGTATAAGTATCTTAAGAGTATCTTTTTTTAAAGTTAATTGGCGGTGGGCATGGGATGGGTTGTCCTACACAGAAAAAAAATTATTTTATGGGTGGAGAACCCTAGTAGGTATAAATCTTAGTAAAAGTTTTTCTATAATTATATTCCACAATTATTATTCCATAATCACCCAATGATTAAGATCATTAAATATCTCCTGCCTCAAGATCTGGGTGATTCCCAAGAACAAACTTTAAAATGTTTTGCACACCATTCTTAATAGATTCAGATACAGTTTACCATTGTTAATAATAATGTCTGTCAAAAAGATTTGAAGAAATAATTTTTTTGTTTTAGCTTTCTTTCTCAGTACTTTTTTTCTCTCGACAGACAATTAGCAGTTTAAAATAGCAAATAATTGTGGAGATTTACCCAGAACCACAGTCCTCTAGGTAAGAATTCTACAGTGAATTCACCAGTAGCTGTACGACTCTGGGTAAATCCCCCCTAACATTCAAATAATGCTAGCTTTAAGTAACGGAAGTCCTGCCACGATCATCAATCATTTAGTGTGACTTTAACCCCAGATCCCTGCTTGCGGCCAACTATTTATTCAGTGGTACTAGTTTAATAAAGTGGGCATCAATCTAAACAATCAATGGAAACTTGCTCCTGTCTTTAGGGCAGTTTAAATGACCCCTTGCCTTTGTTTGCTTTGCTTATTTGTTGTGTATTTGGCCCAACTGATACAAACTTTTGGATATATTTTGGTAATCAACTCATTGCTGTTTTGTACAAATCATACTTTCAGATTTAGTGGCTATGGAAGTGGGACAACTGCACCTGTTTAGTAGAGAGAACAGGGGTGTTATCCTTATGGCTGCTAATTCACTATAATTAAATCAAAGTGGGTATTTCCCACACACATATTTATATATATATATATATAATATATATATATTAGATATATATATCATACAAATCAAGGTTAGCAGCTCAAACCTTAATTCAAAAACACATTCTAGTGCGGTGCAATGGAGGACCGGACATTTATACATTACACAAAAGTCTCCAGTGCTCAACTACACATACAATTTAAATGAATAGGGTAAAAGTTAGACATGTATGCAAGCAAAGAAGGCAAATCACCCTGCACTCAGTTCAAATGGACACCTTTAGTTACAGTGTTGTACAAACAATGTGAAAAATATATATGTTTCCTGGGGCTACCAGGTCATACCTGCTCTCTCTTGTCTAGCATGACCTTTTCCAGGGACTCAAATGAGCTTACAGAGCTCTTAACTTTTTAACTTCTTTCTGGACTGCCTTAAAGGGGGGAGTATCCATTCACAAGCCAGGTACACATGTGTACTGGCTGTTGTATGTTGAGCACTTAATAAATGGAACTTTTGTGATTATATTATATCTGAGGTGTGCTTCCCTACGAATTAAAATAGAATTGATACTACCTGACGTGGCTCAGGCTACAGGGAGCACCTCATAACCTACCTGGCGGGATTCCACTGAACAACTGACTATTGAATAACCTTACAGCTCTATTATATGCTTTGCTCCTGTGTAAATGTATTCTCCGCCCTTTAAGGCAGTCCAGAAAGAAGGTTAAAAAGGTATAGAAGCTCTGTAAGCTCATTTGAGTCCCTGAAAAGGTCATGCTAGACAAAGAGAGAAGCAGGTATGGCCTGGTAGCCCCAGGGAACATATTTTTTTTCACTAGGTTGGACTGACACTGGATACTGCCATGAAGTGGCGGTCAGCTAAGCATGTTGTACAAACAAGTAACTAAAGGTGTCCATTTGAACTGAAGTGCAGGTGATTTGCCTTCATGCTGTGCATACAATGTCTAACTTTACACTATTCATTTATAATTGTATGTAGTTGAGTGCTGGAGACTTTTGTTAAATATATAATATATTATATATATAAGATATAAGGTTAGGATCCGGTGCCCTCCGTTTCACGTAGAATGCCTGGTGCTGCCAGAAGAATATCCAACATGGTAGTGAATCAGGCGCACTCCACGGACTTAGCAAATCTTTGCTAAGTCGTGGAGTGCGCCTGATTCACTACATGTTGGTGGATATTCTTCTGCCGACACCCAGGCATTCTACGTGAAACGGAGTGCACTGGATCCTAACCTTATTTATATATAGATATAGATGTATATTAGTAGTGACTATGTAATTCACATTACCGTATCTAAAAACATTCCAAATAAAATTAAAGTAATTTTAAAACTCAAGAGGGCAACACTTTTTGAAAGAACCACAGGGAATATAGATTTCTGAAAAAGACTCAGTAACAGCATGTCCACATAAATAAATAGTAGTATATAAAGCAGTTTATTGGTCATGCAAAACAAATATCTACACCACCCCTTTTACAGGATATAACCCACAACAGGTGCAAAATAGCAATATAAATATAGATTAAATATGAATTGCAATTACTAACTCCCTAAAATAACCTACAAACGCCCTACCAGATAAAACACATGTATTCGGTCAGTGACTCTGAGTGCGGACTTTTGAACATGGATCCAGAGTAAGAGAATTTACAGTACATACAGTTGTGAGCTTTTTCCTTGGGCTCGAGACACCATTTGAAGATAGTGGCCGTTCGAAAAGTTCAGTATTTATTGGACAATATTAAAGTCGGACCTGGCTTATGGGAATATGTTTAAACGTTTTATTGCTATTTGCAGTGTTCATGGGATCTGGAGTAAATAGTTCTTTCTAAAGGATATGTATACCTTAAAAAAACATTAGTTTAGTGGCAAGCTGTTTGTTAAAACTTAAGTTTGCTAAAACATTTTTTTTTCGATCTCCCGTCCCCTAGAGCTTACTTTATTGCTTCAAACTTGCTGGCTTCCTCCTCTTGGATAACGATTGTTTGCTGCCTGTCTGGAGCTTTTCAATAACGTACTAAGACAGAATTAGAAGTACTACAGTATACGTATGCAATGTGGCCACCCACATTGACATGCATTGCACTGTGATTCTTACATCATAACTAATTGCAAGTGCAATTGTAAGCATGGAAGAAAACATGCCAGTGGCCTATCCTTTAGTGGCCATAAAGCTACAATAGCATTTTGTAATGCTCCTAAAAACTCGAGGCAGTCTCCAATACATTTATAAATTATCTTATTCTATGGAAAATAATGAAAATAATGTACAGTACCAATCTGGCAGATTTTCATTATTGGGCATTATGCTGTTCTTTTTTTAGTTTAGGTCCTGAGCTTTGTGAACCTTTAAAAATTAGTGGTGGAGCTGGAAACTGACATTACCAATCTCACCTGCAGTGATGCAACCCCATGTTTGGCATTAACCAGGAGAGCTGGAGCATATGCAAACGTTCCAACAGCTGCTTGCCTAATCAGTTGAGTTTATGTGATGTCAGCTTCCAAGCCCTATTGGCAATTACAAAAGGTCGTGTCATAGCCCAGCGTAATTTAGAGAAGAAAAAGGCAGCAATGGATGGAGATTGACTGCGCCTAATTTTAATCAATGCTAATGATAAAAATACTGTAACTATCTTGGAAATAAGATGGAAGTGGCAATGATGTCATGTCTACTGGTTTCACAAAGCAGTTGTGTAATCTATAGCCATATAAAGAAAAAATCTTTAAAAAAAATATAGGTAAATTGTGCATACATTACTTGTTTCAGGAATTAGTTTAATAAGAAGAATATCTTTCTATTCAATTAAATACCACCCAGTTGAAAAACTCTAGCATGCAAACAGTATTTTTTTCCAGGTTACATTAATTTGGTCTAAGCTGCATTAAAATAGTTAATACTAAACTACAACCCAATAGTTTGGCATGTAAAACAGTTACTGAAAGTTATGACTTAATAACCGGGTTTGAAGAGACCAATATGTTTTTTCTTTGTGATTATAAATAAAATTAGACTTGGGTTGCTTTTCTTTTAGTGGGCCAGATTCTTTGCTAGAATGGGAAATTACAGATAAAGTGAAATATGAATGTAAAATATTAGGGTCTTTCGAAGAGACATTTTTATGCCAGTACAGTTTTTTTTTTTTTGGGATACATATTGCACTTTTTAAACATGCATTGTTTGCCATCATATAAAGTTAACAGTAGAAATAGTTTTTAAGGGAGGTATTAAATACTGTTTTGTACACCATGTGGAGTTACTGCCATATGTTCAGTGGAATTTAGATGGGATTTTTGCTCACAACCGATGGATGAAAATTCACATGTGTAGCTCATTGCATAGTTTTTCTTCTGGACTTAGAAAAACTGCATATTCTCTAGATCTACCATATTTGTATAATAGCAGAGGAGACAAAACTGTATTACCACAACAAAGTAATGGCTACAACTGACAAAAAGGCTTTGGTCAATCAAAGAGGTAAGAAGAAATAATAACCAATAGCTCTAAATTTTAAATACTGGACGGTAGGTATTACAAATGGAAATATTGAATCTATTTCCAATATACTAAACGAAGAAAGTAATTATGTACGGATGACCGCACTGTGAGAGCACACCACAACCACCCAAAGCCTGCGCATGCCAAAGCCTGCGCATGCACACCAAAAACGCGTGCCACGACACTACCGCAAACAGTTGTCATGGTGAATGGAAACTTCAGGTAGTGGTGTTGTGCAAAGCAGTTTAATCCATGTGAAGATCGAAAGAAATAGAATGATTGCCATTCTTGGATTTGTGATACTTTTGAGAATCAGGGATTTACTGGTTTCCAATAAATAGGAGGTGAGTGTAATTTTTTGTAATATGATCCTACATAAATATTGGTATTTTCTTGTATTTGACACAAATTTTTATGATTTTAAAGGAAAAAAAGTAGGTATTTTCACATATCAGTGACCATAATCTAGAGATGGATTAAGATCAATTGACCCGGGCAGTGCTGACATTTGGGGCCCGCTTTCTTGTATAGCATAGCTGTTACTGAAGCAGGGACCCCTGAGGTTTACTTGGCCCTAGGCCTAAGTTGCCTTAATGGATAATTGTCTGCTAGTCTGACCATTTGGTAATTTATCTGTGTAAATACATGTATCAAAAGTTTGACATCCTGTTTGTGTTCTCAGTCGTGGGTATTTAGTTGCATAGTAAAGGTATGAGCTTGTTTGACCTATCCAACAGCCAATCAGTAGAAAATTACTGTTAGTAACATTCAAAAACGGGTGCATCATGGGAAGAGAAAGGACATTTTGCACAGTTTAAGATGATATCTAACACATATATGCTGATGATACGCAAATTTACTGTCCACCCCCAGCTAACCCGTGAAGTTACATCCCAAATCTCTAAATGTCTGTTCTCTATCTCTTCCTGGATAGCGCAACGTCGCCTTAGACTCAATCTATCTAAAATAGAATTAATCATTTCCCCCCTAAACTGGGACCTAGTCCACCATTCTCCATTCTATTGACAATATGGTCATTAACCCAGTTGAATCTGCACGTTGCCTTGGAGTGATCTTTGACTCCTCTCCTTCCTTCCATCACACATTAACAATGTGCTAGGACCTGGCATTTTCTCCTTCGCAATATTGCCAATCTGCCCTTTTCTCTCTTTCTTCACTACTAAAATGCTCATCCATGCCCTTTTAATCTCCCGTCTCGACTACTGTAACATTCTACTGCTTAGACTCCCGGCCTCTCATCTCTCCTCTCCAGTCTATCTTAACTCGGCAGCTCGGATCATCTCGTCTCCTCCAAAAGATAATCCGCAACCCTGATACTTCAGTCCATGGGTGGCTTCCCGTTAAACAAAGATCATATTCAATACCCTGCTTTTAACCTTAAAGGGACAGTTCAGTGGAAATTATCAAAATTTGTTAAATTGTTAGTTTGTGTAATGCCTTCTTAGTTTATCTACATATTCTCTCCCATTTTGAAAAATCAGTTGATTTCATACCCTTTGCTGTCCCTGCTGTTGACTTTTGTGAGCTGACATTTCAGGAATATTGCACCACATCCTTGGAATATTCCTAACAGTAATTTCTACTGATTGACTGTTGGATGGGTCAAAGATGCTCAGATCTCTACTGAGCAACTGAAAAACTCACGCGCTGGGTCAAGGGCAAGACCATAACGGTTTCTACTAGGGGTCCTGCAAACAGGAAGTCAGTATTCGGTTGCATTTATTATTATACATAGACAAAATGCTGAATTGGCAGATTTAGGTCATTTGGATGAAAAAATACTGCTCTTTTTTTAAAAAGTACATGTATTTGCACTGAACTCCCCTTTAAATCCCTTGCTCTACTGCCTCCCTACTTATCTTCTCTCTTGGTCCCTTATGCTCCAGGCTGTGCCCTTCGTTCCTCGCAAGGAAATCTTCTCCACAGACCCCCAACTAACACTGCTGCCTCCCACCTTAAACCATTCTCTCTTGCTGCTCCCTACCTTTGAAACTCCTCCCTCTCTGCTCGTTTGATGTTAGCACTTTTAAGCACTTTGTACCCATCCCCCTCATTGACTGTATGTTGTCCCCCCCACTTAGATTGTAAGCTCTTTCAGGCAGGGATCTCATTCATAATGTTGCACCTATATCCATTTATACATAATTTATATATGCTTTCTTAACCGATGTATGAAATTGTATTTAACTTAATTTTTATCTATCTGTTTAATGGCTTGCACTTATCCCCTTGTATACTCTGTATTTTATAATGTACAGCGCTGCGTACCCAAGTGGTGCTTTATAAATAAAATTAATACATACATAACACATGTTAGATATTTGTCAGGTAAAACATCCATAAACAAACGTTCTCCTGACAATGTAAAGTGGGTGGAACCCATTGATCTGATGGAGTGATCGTATTGTTCTTCCCCACTGTGGGAGCTTTTTGATCATCCTCCCCATCACCGAGCACTACAGGCTAGTTGACAAAGGATAGAATGCTGGGTTCAGTTTTCAGATTTCCTTAACTTCAATAGGTTTCACAGACTGCTGTCAGAACAAACTGAAATTTAGTTCTTACAGTTGTTCCACAGAACCCAGTAATATTAATAGTATAGACATGCATTACTGCCTGTATTTGCAAATATGCAATTAATGCTGCCATGTTGTAATCTAGAGATACTTCCTCTTGGCTAGTGTGTTAACCTCATGGAAGGTTAGCATATACACTGTTTTTTTTTTTTACTTTATTCTACTGAAACCTTTTTCTTTCTTCTTTTAATTCTCTACCTTTCTTAACACATTTGCCCCTGCAGTTCTGTCAGATCATCTGTGGTAGTTTTGTGAGTGCAGAGTACAATGCAATGCAATTTTGCAAAGAAGCCAAAATAAACACCAGCAAAGCCATACTCTCTAAATGAAGCCAAAGAAAACAACTTAACTGCCAACAACATGGAATTGTTGTTAACATGGAAGAGAAAACATTTGGTCTTCTGTTCTTGTAGATCATCTCACTACATTTCTCAACATCACAATTGGGAATTTCTCCAAGAATACAATGTTCTACAAACTTTACTTAACTTAAGTCCTTGGCCACTGCTTTCGACCACATAAAAAGTTTGTTCTATTTCTGGAGTTTAATCTAGATTTAAGGTATAAAAACATCTTTTCTTTTTCCCTAATTATTATGATCACTGACAACAGCAATGTTAGAAGATGGAAAAAACCTTAGAAGGCATGTTTTTAAACTCTATGGGGGGATATTACATAAACTATTCCCAGTGCCAACACACTTGGTTAATTCAGTTTTAACAGATTGTACACTGGGATTTTTTTTTAAATTCCCCATTACTGGAAACTATAATTCTTTTCAACTATCACTGTAAAAAAATGTTTTTTATCTGAACTCTAAAAAAAGCACATTCTTAAGATGACTCCAGGTCAATCTATGCTGACACTGAAACTATGCAAACTTATAGTAGTGCAAGGGTGGTGTTTCACCTAGGACTGTGAGACGTGTGACATCCCAGCATCTTTGCTTTGCTCCCATGCCTTAGACACAAAACATGCACCCTACTGCTTTAACTGTTTTTAACAGCTTCAGGGAAAAAAAAAAAATAATATATATATAAATTGGTGCCCTTCTTACACAGCCCAGGCCATCACGTGTGAGTCACACATTTCCTTGTTTATTCTGATTTTCTGAGTGTAACTTTATAAACCTAACAAACTTATACTAGAGAAAGCTAGAAACTTCATCCTAGTGTGACTGAAAGGTATGAGAGAACTCTTTTAAATAGACTTGTATGGAGATCACAGTTACCCTTTAAATCTTGAGAAGTTTGAAAAGTCTGAGTTTTGTTCGAACTTGTAAAACCTGATTCTCCGTTTCTGGAAATTTGCTGGAAAATTTGCTGCCATGGGAGAAGAGCAGTCTATCATTGTTGTGATGTCAGTAGTCACAGGCTTGATTGGCCGCTTGGAGGGAGAAGACTGTTTTCTCTACCAGAATAGGGGCTAAATGTATCCTTTAATTTCTGGCTAGTAATACATCTAAAATGACAAGTAGCCAGTTATTTGTTTTTAGGTTGGACAATCTATAAAACTGTCTACATTCGAAAAAGAGAGATATTGTTACAAAACAATAAGTTAAAACTTGCATTTTCCAACACAAAACTGTAACTTTAGCATGTGTATCATTTTACACAGTCTTTGTATGTGTGACAAAGTTGCAACATTACTCACACCAATTTGTCACATAGACAAATTAAAATACAGTACTTTAAAACATTATTCATTTTCTTATTCTGGAAGAAGATAAATTGCAGGACATGTTTGCAGTAGCATCCTTACTAATCAGAGTATGACTCACATCCTGAATCGAATAACATCTTTCATTAAATCCCTCCCAACAAAGTTTAAATATATCACTAGATTGGAACCTGGCCTATAAAACAAATCTTTGTTTACTTATGCCTCTCACCTTCTGCACAGTTAATAATACAGTAAGTACCTGGCAAACACTATGGATTCCTGCTCACAATTACTACACTACAGTCAGTTGTTGTTCATATATTAAATCTTTACACCAAAGGATCCATGTCACCAATCTTACAAAACTTTGCATCGAACTTTACAGAAAACACTGTCCCTAAAATATGGAAATGTATTTTTTTTAAACATATAGTGAGATTAAAATGTTAACATTTATTTGCATGATTTGGTATACAAATGTTATTAAACTACTCATAACATTTTATATTCATTTCCATAATTCTACTGCGCAGAAAGTGTGGAACACAAGAAAAAATTGTGGCAATCGCAGGTTTGTAAAGAAATATTTTTGGGTTAGTACTCATTGTAATTAAGTCAAGTAACAGAAACTAAATCATTTTGTTAACTCACTTCTTATTAACATAGTTGCTATTTGCTTCCTACTATGTCTCCTATTGGCCATGTCCAACACTGGAACCAGAAGGCGGAAGACTAGCCGGCCAGCAGGGGAAAACTAAGTAATAGTATTACAGATGGTGTAAAATACCCAGAGGTGAGGACCTAGTGGTTAGGTCCTAACCCTGGGTACTATTTCCAATAAGCAGCGGAGAAGGCGTGATCGGCAGCCGTGTCTGTGATTTGAGAGCTGTCAGCTTATTAAAGACCCGGCTGATGGCTATGCACACAGCAGGGACCGGATGACTCACTGACAGCTTTGATTCTTCATTTTCCCCCCCGACTTTGAACAGGCACTGCAGGAGAATCATTTGGAGCAGTTTCCTCGGCTAGAATACATCTAAAAGGACAAGTAGCCAGTTTTATTGCTTTTAGGGTGGACAATCTATAAAACGTACTACCATCTCGAAAAAGAGAGATATTTGTACAAAACAATCAAGTTAAAACTTGCCATTTTTCCAACACAAAACTGTATACACTAGCATGCTGTATCATTTTACACAGTCTTTGTATGTGCTGGACACATTGCAACATTACTCACACCAATTTCGTCACATAGACAAATTAAAATACTCGTACTTGTAAAACATTATTAATTTTCTTCTTCTGTAAGAAGATAAATTGCAGGACATGTTTGCAGTAGGCATCCCTAAACTAATCAGAGTATGACTCACATCCTGAATCGCATACATCTTTTCATTAAATCCCTCCCACACAAAGTTCAATATAATCACTAGATTGGAACCTGCCTATAACAAATCTTTGTTTACGTAGGCCTCTCACCTTCTGACAGACCTTTAAATAAATACAGTAAGTACACTGGCAAACACTATGGATTCCTGCCTCACAATTACTACACTACAGTAAAGTTGTGTTTTATCATATATTAATCTTTCACCAAAGCGATCCATTCACCAATCTTACAAACTTGCCCATCGAACTTACAGAAACACCACATGTCCCAGTAAAATATCGGAAATTGATATATTTTTTAAACTATAGTGCAGATTAAAATGTTAACATTTTATTGCCATGATTTGGTAATACAAATGTTATTAAATACTCAATAACATGTTATATTCATTTCCATAATTCTACTGCACCAGAAAGTGTGAGTACACAAGAAAAATTGTGGCATCGCAGGTTTGCATAAAGAAATATTTTTGGCGTTAGCTACTTCATTGTAATTAAGTCAAGTAACAGAAACTACATATTTGTTAACTCACTTCTTATTAACATAGTATGTATTTGAGCTTCCTACATATGTCTCCCTATTGGCCATGTCACCACACTAGGAACCAGAGGACGGACGAACTAAGCCGCCAGAAGGTGGAAACACTAAGTAAAGTATTACAGGCTGAGTCTGTAAAATACCCGAGAGTGAGCGCCTAGGGACGTTTAGGTCCTAACCCTGGATGTCACTATTTGCACGTTGCTCGCGAAGGAGTGGAGACAGCGAAAAGCACGTGAGTTGAAAATCAAATCAGTATGGTAAGTGTAAAACCCACGCTTACACAAGTGCATAGGTTAGCAATGGTTTTGCACTCCTTGTGGGAGCCTGTGTGAAGTCCAATTTTTTTAGTTAAATTACCTAGTAGGATAAAACTGTTAATCCAAGTGGCGTGCCTCCCTGACTTGCTGACCGCTATCTTGCAAGTAGTAATTCTAGCAAATGTTTAGCAATCCCCAGGATCTCATGAGGAAATAAGATGGGCAAAAATGACGCATAAACTCATGTCATGATGACTACCCCCCACCCAACAATGGGGAAAGCACTAAAAATGCCACTCTAAGGGGTTTCTCATACAAACAGGGACTCATGTACCAAAAAGCCTCTCAAGCTGCAAATCACACAATTACAAACTCCATCTCAACACTACAATAAACCCACAAATGAAATTAGAAACCAAGCTACCTATAAAGATCTACTCAAAGCTAGAAAGGGAGCTTCTGTTAAATTGCATCAATATCTAAATCCAAAAACAAACTTCAACAATAGACACAAAGATGAATTTGAAGGACAAATGTGGCAGATCCCGGCTAACTCTCATAGATGTAAAATACTTTAAAATACCTATATATGTAAAATCAAAACAAGAAGATGGAAACTTGGTGCACATGGCCAAAAATTTCAAGATTTCTACAGAAACTATACAACATAAATCCCCACCCGACTCTACCCAGAAAATATACTCTTATTTCCACCCAAATAGATAAGGAAAAAACAGCCCCGCTAAAACACCCTTTAAGAAGTTAAATCATAGAATACCATCAATCCCTCAAAACAGACAAAGCAACAGACCTGATGGCTTCACAGATAAATTTACAAATATTGTCAAACAGAAATAACAACATCATTTTAAGGCCTAATTAAATCTAGGCAATAATATTAGCTTACATTATAAGAGGCTTCATTCAAACAGGATAGATTCATCCCATAGGCCAAAAAGTAAACACTATAAACAATCATCTCATCTCTACGCACAAAGAACAAAATACCATCAGCCTCCTTCACCTTGATGCCGAAAAGCTTTGAAAGGTCAATTGGTCTTCCTTAAAAGTACATTTACAGTACATCTAGGCATAGGTGAAACCTGTGGCATTATATTACGAAAATACAGCCCGAATTAAATGAAAGGAACAGTCTGCTACCAGCAATATAAGCCAATGAAACTAAGAGGGCTGCCCCTATCACCTGTGCTATACATCTAACAGTGGAACACTTTAAATGGCACAAGATTAACCAAACACAGGAGAAATCCAAATTGGCACAGACACTCACAAAATTGCCGCATATGCAGATGACCTTTATTATACATCACTTTCAACCATACATTTCTCTCCCCACATATTTAATCCCTAGGAAACAGATTAACTGTGCCAAACTCAGCAAATTTCTAAAATAAATTCCAAACATAGAATGTCTTAAACATTACCCTCCCACATGGGACACAATTTGCCTTCTTAAATCAAATTTTCATTCCGCTAGCAACCAAAATCAATCACCTACCAAAATACCCAGCGTTCCTCCAACCTATATGATCATTAATTACCAAAGCTTCTTAATTATCAGAACTTTCCTCCAAATCTATGCCTCAAAAAATGTTACTTCCGGTTTGCTAAAATAAACATATCAAAATGGGATATTTTACCAAGATTCTATATGTGTTCCAAGCCATTTCTCTTCCCCTCCGAAAACCTTTTTCAACAAAAAGCAAACAACTTTACTCAGTTTATATTGGCGAGCTCCTCCACTGTCTCATTTACTCTGTAAGACTAAATAAAAACTCTGACGCCTCCAGATTTAGGTCTATATCATAAAGCTTCCACTATGACCCAAATCATAAACTGGATATACCATATCAACGGACAAACTTTGGGTTAAAAACATATCAGATGAATTACTCCAAAGGCCCCACACACATCTACCCTGGCTTCATCCCCTGACAGACCTAAAAACTACCAGGAAAATATAGATGCTCACATATGCTGAAAATTATGGGACAAAACAAGACAAAATATACACGTATCCAACAGACGGGCCATATTTCCTATTTCTGTAATCCGTAATTCCCTCCAGGACAAACTTGCCCATACATTTTCTTATCTGAACAGAAACGACAATCCAAAACTACTACAGACTCGATGAAGGCTCTCTTCCCCCCCATTAATCAACTAATGAAAGACAAAAACTCCCTCAAACCGTAAACTACTGGAATACACTCAAATTTCCCACTACATAAAAACTCTATTAAAATCAAGGAAACCACACCTTTGAAAATCTTTGCAGCCAAATTTCTACTCCCGGAATACAATGTCAAAACTATTATTCTCTACTACGGGATTCCATTCCTCAACCCCTCCAAATTTTATCCCACAAATGGTATAAAGAGCTTTAAACTACCTTTACCCTACAGCCAATGGGGAAGTGCTATAAAAAGACACACAAAAGTCATGACAAGTAAAGCACAGGGAAAAAAAAAAAATCACAAAATTGTATCTAGATAGTACCAAAGTCCAGCCTTACTCCATAAAATCTACCCATCTACCCCAGCCACCTGCTGGAGATGTCATAGGATGAAGGAACACTGTCCCACATCTGGTTATTTTGCTCAGCAATACAAACCTTTCTGGACCTAAGTTTTTGAATCTACAACAAAATTACAGACAATCTTAAAAACCACTGCTCAATGTCTATTTTCTATGCTACCAGAGTGTTGAAAGATACAAAAAACAATTACTTAGACACATTTACACAGCAGGAGGAAGAATGGTTCTCCTCAGCTTTGGAAAACAACAAAGATGACCTACAAAGCAAACCATTGGTCAGAACACAAACATATGCGGATGGAGGATTAACCACATCACATAGACTCTCAAGGACAATTTCCTTAAAACATGGTCTATATGGATCCTATTCATGGAAACAGACTAATACCAAAGCCTACTAATCACTAAAGGGCATGTCCTCCCCAAAAAATATAATCCCCCCCACTACTGGCCCTACTCTGTAGTGTAATAAAAATCCTTACCTCACATCCCAGCTCCAAAGGGTTCTCTTGGAATTCACCCACAAAGTCTGAAAATTGGCCACCAAGGAGGATAAGCAGAGTCCATATAGGACTCTGCCTCTGTCCTGTCTCTCTCCAGGAGAATTTTGTCATGTGCACTGCAAGGCCTCCCATCCCGCTCTTCCTCTCCCTCACGTTTTGCATTAGCATTCTCCCCCTAACATTAAAACCCTTTGCCCATTAGTAGCTAGCTTGCCCCAACCCCTATAGATAATTACCGTTACCTCTTTCCCCCGCCACACATCCCGGCCCTTGCTTGCACTTCAGAAGAGCAGGGGAAAAGAGGTAGGTAAGTATCTATCGGGGGTTGGGGCAAGGCTAGCTACTAATGGGCAAAGGGTTTTAATGTTAGGGGAGGGCTGCAAAACGTGAGGGAGAGGGAAGGAGAGGGGGGAGGGGGAGGCCTGCAGTGCACAGGACAAATTCTCCTGGAGGAGAGACAGGACAGGAGGCAGAGTCCTATATGGACTCTGCTATCCTCTTGGTGGCCAATTTTTCAGGGACTTTGTGGGGGGTGAATCCAAGAGAACCATTGGAGCGGGGATGTGAGGTAAGGATTTTATTACATACAGAGTAGGGCAGTAGTGGGGGGGATTATATTTTGGGGAGGACATGCCTTTAAGTGATTAGTAGGGCTTTGTTGAGTCGTTTCCATGAATAGGATCCATATAGACCATGTTTTAAGGAATTTGTCTTGAGAGTCATATAGTGATGTGGTTAAATCCTCCATCGCCATGATGTGTAGTAGTTCTTGAACCAATGGTGCTTGTAGGGCATATTGTGTTTTCCAAAAAGCTGAGGAGAACCATTCTTCCTGCTGGTAAGATGTGTCTAAGTAGTTTTTTGTATCTTTCAACACATATGGTTAGCATAGAAAATAAGACATATGAGCAAGTGGTTTTAAGATTGTGCTGTAATTTTGTTGTAGATTCCAAAAATTGAGGTCCAGAAAGGTTGTATGCTGAGCAAAATAACCAGATGTGGGACAGTGTTCCTTCATCCTTATGACATCTCCAGCAGTGGTGGGTGGGTAGATGGGTAGATTTTATGGAGTAAGGCTGGACTTTGGTACTATCTAGATACAATTTTGTGATTTTTTTTCCCTGTGCTTTACTTGTCAGTGAATTGTTTGTGTCATTTTAGCACTTTCCCATTGCTGGAGGGGGTAAAGGTAGTTTAAAGCTCTTTATACCATTGTGGATAAAAGTGGAGGGGTGAGGATGGAGATCCCGTAGTAGAGGAATAATTTTGACATTGTATATCCTGGAGTAGAAATTTTTGGCTGCAAGATTTCAAAAGGTGTGGTTTCCTGATTTTAATAGAGTTTATGTAGTGGGAAATTTGATTGTATTCCAGGTAGTTTAAGGTTTGAGGGAGTTTTGTCTTTCATTAGTTGATTTAATGGGGGGGATGAGCGCTTCATCTATGTATGTAGTAGTTTGGATTGTCTGTTCTGTTCCAGAATAGAAATATATGGGCAAGTTGTCCTGGAGGGAATGACGGAGGATTAAAGAATAGGGAAATAATGGCCCAGGTCTGTTGGATAGGTTTATTTTGTCCTTGTTTTGTCCCATATTTCAGCATATTGTTGAGCCTATATATTTTCCTGGTAGTTTTAGGTCTGTCAGAGGGGATGAGCCATGGTAGATTTGTGGTGGGCATTTGGAGTAAGTCCATCTGATTTTTACCAAAGTTTGTCTTGAATAGGTATATCCAGTTTATGATTTGGGTCAGAGTGGAAGCTTATTGATATAGACTAAATCTGGGAGGCTCAGAGTTTTTATTTTGAGTCATTACAGAGTAAATGAGACAGTGGGAGGAGCTCGCCCATATAAACTGAGTAATAGTTGTTTGCTTTGTTGAAAAAGGTTTTCGGAGGGGGAAGAGAAATGGCTTGGAACACATATAGAAATCTTGGTAAAATATCATTTTGATAATGTTTATTTTAGCAAACCGGAGTAACATTTTTGAGCACAGATTGGAGGAAAGTTTATAATTAGAAGCTTGGTAATTAGATCATATAGGTTGGAGAGAACGCTGGGTATTTGGTAGGTGATTGATTTTGGTTGCTAGCGGAATGGAAATATTGATTAAGAAGGCAAATTGTGTCATGTGGGAGGGTAATGTAAGACATTCTGATTTTTGGAAATTTATTTTAGAAATTGCTGAGTTTGCCACAGTTATCTGTTTCCTTAATATGTTGGGAGAGAAATGTATGGTGAGTGATGTATAATAAAAGGTCATCTGCATATGCGGCAATTTTGTGAGTTCTTGTGCCAATTTGGATTTCTCCTGTGTTGGTTAATTTGTGACATTTAAAAGTGTTCACTGTTAGATGTATAGCAAAGGTGATAGGGGGCAGCCCTCTGTAGTTTCATTGCGTATATTGCATGGAGCAGACTGGGTTCCTTTCATTTTCTTAGGGCTGTATTTTCGTAATATAATGCCACAGGTTTCACCTATGCCTAGAGTACTGTAAAGTGTACTTTTAAGGAAAGACCAATTGACCCTTTCAAAAGCCTTTCGGCATCAAGTGAGAGGAGGCTGAATGGTATTTTGTTTTTTGTGCGTGAGAGATGAGAGTGATTGTTTTTATAGTGTTACTTTTTGCCCCTATGGGATGAATTATCCATGTTGGAATGAAGCCTCTTAGTAATGTAGAAATATATTTGCATAGATTTTAATTAGGCCTTTAAAAGGAATGGTGTTATTTCTGTTTTGAATAGTTTGTAAAATTATATGTGAAGCCATCAGGTCCTGTGTTTTGCTGTTTTGAGGGATTTGATGGTATCTATGATTTTACTTTCTGAAAGGGGGTGTTTAGCGGGCTAGTTTTTCCTTATCTATTTGGGTGGGAATGAAGAGGTGATATTTCTTGGGTAGAGTCGGGGTGGGGATTTATGTTGTATAGTTTTCTGTAGAAATCTTGAAATGTTTTGGCCATGTGCACCAAGTTTCCAATTCTTGTTTATGATTTACATATATAGGTATTTAGATTTACATCTATGAGAGTTAGCCAGGGATCTGCCACATTTGTCCTTAAATTCATCTTTGTGTCTATTGTTGAAGTTTTGTTTGATTTAGATATTGAGTGCAATTTTAACAGAAGTCCTGTCTAGCTTTGAGTAGATTTATAGGTGCTTGGTTTTATTTCTTTGTGGGTGTATTGTAGTGTTGAGATGGAAGTTTGTAATTGTGTGATTTGCAGCTGAGAGGCTTTTTTGGTACATGAGCCTGTTTGATGAGAAGACCCCTTAGAGTGCATTTAGTGCTTCCCATTGTATGGGTGGGGGGTAGTCATCATTGACATGAGTTTATGGCAGTCATTTTTGCCCATTACTTATTAATGCATGAGAATCCTGGATTGCTAAACATGTTGCAGAATTACTACATTGCAAGATAGCGGTCAGGCAAGCAGGTAAGGCACGCCAACTTGGATTAAACTCAGTTTTATCCTACTAGGTAACTTAACTAAAAAAAATTGGACTTCACACAGGCCCCACAAAGTGAGTGCAAAACCAATGCTAACCTAAATGTACATTGTGTAGCGTGGGTTTTACACTTACCATACTGATTTATTTTTCAACTCACCTTTCCTGCTCCACTCCTTCCACAACCAAATAGTACCCAGGGTTAGGACCTAAACCACTAGGTCCTCACCTCTGGGTATTTTACCGACCATCTGTAATAATTACTTAGTTTTCCCCTGCTGGCCGGCTAGTCTTCCGCTTCTGGTTCCAGTGTGTGAACATGGCCAATAGGGAGAAAGTAGTAGGAAGCAATAGCAACTATGTTAATAAGAAGTGATGGTTAACAAAAATGTTTAGTTCTGTTACTTGACTTAATTACAATGAAGTACTAACCCAAAAATATTTCTTACAAACCTGCGATTGCACAATTTTTTCTTGTGTTCCACACTTTTGCTCTGCAGTAGAATTATGGAAATGAATATAAAATGTTATTGAGTAGTTTAATAACATTGTGATTACCAAATCATGCAAATAAATGTTAACATTTTAATCTCAATATATGTTTAAAAAAATATACAATTTCCATATTTACTGGACAGTGTTTTTGTAAAGTTCGATGCAAAGTTGTTAAGATTGGTGAATGGATCCTTTGGTGTAAAGATTTAATATATGAACCAACCTTGACTGTAAGTGTAGTAATTGTGAGCAGGAATCCATAGTGTTTGCCAGGTACTTACTGTAATATTTAACTGTCAGAAGGTGTAGAGGCATAAGTAAACAAAGATTTGTTTTATAGGCCAGGTTCCAATCTAGTGATATATTTGAAACTTTGTGGGGAGGATTTAATGAAAAGATGTTATTCGATTCAGGATGTGAGTCATACTCTGATTAGTAAGGATGCTACTGCAAACATGTCCTGCAATTTATCTTCTTACCGAATAAGAAAATGAATAATGTTTTACAGTACGTTATTTTAATTTGTCTATGTGACAAATGGTTGTGAGTAATGTTGAACTGTGTCACACATACAAAGACTGTGTAAAATGATACACCATGCTAAGTGATACAGTTTTGTGTTGGAAAAATGCAAGTTTTAACTTATTGTTTTGTACAAATATCTCTCTTTTTCGAATGGTAGACAGTTTTATAGATTGTCCACCTTAAAAACAAATAACTGCTACTTGTCATTTTAGATGTATTACTAGCCAGAAATAAGGATACATTTAGCCCCTATTCTGGTAGGAAAACAGTCTCTCCCTCCAAGCGGCCAATCAAAGCGTTGTGACTACTGACATCACAAAACATGTAGACTGCTCTTTCCCCATGGCAGCAAATTTTCCAGCAAATTTTCCAGAAACGGAGAATCAGGTTTTACAAGTTCGAACAAAACTCAGACTTTTCAAACTTCTCCAGATTTAAAGGTAACTGTGATCTCCATACAAGTCTATTAAAAGAGTTCTCTAAACTTTCAGTCACACTAGGATGAAGTTTCTAGCTTCTCTGGATATTAAGTTTTAGGTTTAAAGTTCACTCAGAAAATCAGAATAAACAAGGAAATGGTGACAGTCACGTGATGGCCTGGGCTGTGTAAGAAGGGCACCAATTTATATATATATATATTTTTTTTTTTTTCCTGAAGCTGTTAAAAACAGTTAAAGCAGTAGGGTGCATGTTTGTGTTAAGGCATGGGGAGCAAAGCAAAGATGCTGGGGATGTCACAGCTCCACAGTCCTAGGTGGAAAACACACCTTTGCACTATATAAGTTTGCATAGATTCAGCAGCTAGAAGCTGATCCTGGAGTCATCTAAGAATGTGCTTTTTTAGAGTTCAGATAAAAAACATTTTTTACAGTGATAGTTGGAAAGAATTATAGTTTCCAGTAATGGGGAATTTAAAAAAAAATCCCAGTGTACATATCTGTTAAAGCTGAATTAACCAAAGTGTGTTGGCACTGGGAATAGTTATATGTAAATCCCCCCATAGAGTTTAAAAACATGCCTTCTAAGGTTTTTTCCATCTTCTAACATTGCTGTGTCAGTGATCATAATAATTAGGAAAAAGAAAAGATGTTTTATACTCTTAAATCTAGATTAAAACTCCAGATAGAAAACAAACTTTTTATGTGGTCGAAAGCAGTGGCCAAGGACTTAAGTTAAGAAAGTTTGTAGAACATTGTACTTGGGAAATTCCCAATTGTGATTGTGAGAAAGTGTAGTGAGATGATCTACAGAACAGAGAAGAACAAATGTTTTCTCTTCCAGTTAACAACAATTCCATGGTGTTGGCAGTTAAGTTGTTTTCTTTGGCTTCATTTAGAGAGTATGGCTTTGCTGGTGTTTTTTTGGCTTCTTTGCAAAATTGCATTGTACTCTGCACTCACAAAACTACCACAGATGATCTGACAGAACTGCAGGGGCAAATGTGTTAAGAAAGGTAGAGAATTAAAAGAAAATGAAAGAAAAAGGTTTGCAGTAGAATAAAGTAAAAAAAAAAAAACAGTGTATATGCTAACCTTCCATGAGGTTAACACATAGCCAAAGAGGAAGTATCTCTAGATTACAACATGGCAGCATTAATTGCATATTTGCAAATACAGGCAGTAATGCATGTCTATACTATTAATATTAGCTGGGTTCTGTGGAACAACTGTAAGAACTAAATTTGTCAGTTTTGTTCTGACAGCAGTCTGTGAAACCTATTGAAGTTAAAGGAAATCTGAAAACTGAACCCAGCATTCTATCCTTGTCAACTAGCCTGTAGTGCTCTGTGGATGGGGAGTGATCAAAAAGTCTCCCACAGTGGGAGAAGAACAATACGATCACTCATCAGGATCAATGGGTTCCACACACACTTACATTGTCAGGAGGAACGTTTGTTTATGGATGTTTTACCTGACAAATATCTAACATGTGTTATGTATGTATGTATAATTTTATTATATAAGCACCACTTGGGTACGCAGGCTGTACATTATAAAATACAGAGTATACAAGGGGATAAGTGCAAGCCATTAAACAGATAGATAAAAATTAAGTTAAATACAATTCATACATCGGTTAAGAAGATATATAAATTATGTATAAATGGATATAGGTGCAACATTATGAATGAGATCCTGCCTGAAAGAGCTTAAATCTAAGTGGGGGGGGACAACATACGGTACAAGTGAGGGGGATGGGTACAAGTGCTTAAAAGTGCTAACAATCACGAAGCAAGAGAGGGAGAGAGTTTCAAGGTAGGGAGCAGCAAGAGAGAATGGTTTAAGGTGGGAGGCAGCAGGTTTAGTTGGGGGTCTGTGGAGAAGATTTCCTTGCGAGGAACGAAGGGCACAGCCTGGAGCATAAAGGACCAGAGAGAAGAATAAGTAGGGAGTGCAGTAGAGCAAAGTGGATTTAAAGGGAAGTTCAGTGCAAATACATGTACTTTTTAGAAAAAAGAGCAGTATTTTTTCATCCAAATGACCTAAATCTGCCAATTCAGCATTTTGTCTATGTATAAATAATGCAACCAAATACTGACTTCCTGTTTGCAGGACCCTATAGAAAACGTTATGGTCTTGCCCTTGACCCAGCGCGTGAGTTGATTCAGTTGCTCAGTAGAGATCTGAGCATCTTGACCCATCCAACAGTCAATCAGTAGAAATTAACTGTTAGGAATATTCCAAGGATGTGGTGCAAATTCCTGAAATGTAGCTCACAAAAGTCAACAGCAGGGAACAGCAAAGGGTATGAAATCAACTGTTTTTCAAAATGGGAGAGAATATGTAGATAAACTAAGAAGGCATTACAAAACTAACAATTTAACAAATTTTGATAATTTCCACTGAACTGTCCCTTTAAGGTTAAAAGCAGGGTATTGAATATGTCTTTGTTTAACGGGAAGCCACCCTATGGAATGAAGTATCAGGGTTGCGGATTATCTTTTGGAGGAGAGCGAGATGATCCGAGCTGCCGAGTTTAATAGACTGGAGAGGAGAGAGATGAGAGGCGGCGGAGTCTAAGCAGTAGAATGTTACAGTAGTCGAGACGGTGAGATTAAAAGGGCATGGATGAGCATTTTAGTAGTAAGAAAGAGAGAAAAGGGCAGTCTTGGCAATATTGCGAAGGAGAAAATGACAGGTCATGAACATTGTTAATGTGATGATGGAAGGAAGGAGAGGAGTCAAAGATCACTCCAAGGCAAAGTGCAGATTCAACTGGGTTAATGACCATATTGTCAATAGAGATGGAGAATGGGGAACGGTCCCAGTTTAGGGGGGAAAATGATTAATTCATTTTAGATAGATTGAGTCTAAGCGACGGTGCGCTATCCAGGAAGAGATAGAGAACAGACATTTAGAGATTTGGGATTGAATCAAGGGTTAGCGTGGGGTGGACAAGTAAATTTGCGTATCATCAGCATATATGTGTTAGATATCATCTTAAGACTGTGCAAAATGTCCTTCTCTTCCCATGATGCACCCGTATTTTGAATGTTACTAACAGTAATTTCTTCTGATTGGCTGTTGGATAGGTCAACAAGCTCATACCTTTACTAGCAACTAAATAAGCCCAGCGACTGAGAACACAAACAGGATGTCAAACTTTGATACATGTATTTACACAGATAAATTACCAAATGGTAGACTAGCAGAGCAGAATTATCCATTAAGGCAACTTAGGCCTAGGGCCAAGTAAACCTCAGGGGTCCCTGCTTCAGTACAGCTATGCTATCAAAAGAAGCGGGCCAAATGTCAGCACTGCCCGGGTTCAATTTGATCTTAATCCATCTCTAGATTATGGTCACTGATATGTGAAAATACCTACTTTTTTTCCTTTAAAATCATAAAAATTTGTGTCAAATACAAGAAAATACAAATATTATTGTAGGATCATATTACAAAAAATTACACTACCTCCTATTTATTGGAAACCAGTAAATCCCTGATTCTCAAAAGTATCACAAATCCAAGAATGGCAATCATTTCTATTTCTTTCGATCTTCACATGGATTAAAAAACTGCTTTGCACAACACCATACCTGAAGTTTCCATGTCACCATGACAACTGTTTGCTGTAGTGTCGTGGGCAGCGTTTTTGGGTGCATGCGCAGGCTTTGGGCATGCGCAGGCTTGGGTGGTTGTGTGTGCTCTCACAAGTGCGGTGCCCGTACATAATTCTTTCTTCGTTTAGTATATTGGAAATAGATTCAATATTTCCATTTGTAATACCTCCAGTATTTAAAATTTAGAGCTATTGGTTATTATTCTTCTTAGCCTCTTTGATTTGACCAAAGCCTTTTTGTCAGTTGTAGCCTATCTTTGTTGTGGTAATAACAGTTTGTCTCCTCTGCTATTATATAAAATATGGTAGATCTAGAGAATATGCAGTATTCTAAGTCAGAGAAGAAAAACTATGCATGAGCTACACATGTGAATTTTCATCCATCGGTGTTGTGAGCAAAAATCCCATCTAAATCACTGAAACATATGGCAGTAACTCCACATGGTGTACAAAACAGTATTTAATACCTCCCTTAAAAACATTTCTACTGTTAACTTTATAGATGGCAAACAGATGCATGTTTAAAAAGTGAATATGTATACCAAAAAAAACTGTACTGGCAATAAAATGTTCTCTTCGAAAGACCCTAAATTTACATTACTTATTTCACTTTATCTTGTAATTTCCCATTCTTAGCAAAGAATCTGGGCAGCACTAAAAGAAAAGCACCCAAGTCTAATTTTATTTAATCACAAAGAAAAAAAACTATATTGGTCTCTTCAAACCCGGTTTTAAGTCATAACTTCAGTAACTGTTTTTACATGCCAAACTATTGGTGTGTAGTTTAGAATAACTATTTTAATGCAGTTAGACCAAATTAATGTAACCTGGAAAAAAATACTGTTTGCATGTAGAGTTTTTCAAACTGGGTGGTATTTAATTGAATAGAGATATTCTTCTTATTAAACATTAATTCCTGAAACAAAGTAATGTATGCACAATTTACCTATATTTTTTTTAAAGATTTTTTTTTTTTTATATGGCTATAGATTACACAACTGCTTTGTGAACACAGTAGACAGACATCATTGCCACTTCCATCTTATTTCCAAGATAGTACAGTATATTTTTATCATAGCATTGATTAAAATTAGGCGACGTCAATCACTCCATTGCTGCCTTTTTCTTCTCTAAATTACGCTGGGCTATGAACGAACCTTTTGTAATTGCCAATAGGGCTTGGAAGCTGACATCACATAAACTTACACTGATTAGGCAAGCAGCTGTTGGAAAGGTTTGCATATGCTCCAGCTCTCCTGGTTAAGTGCCAAACATTGGGTTGCATCACTGCAGGTGAGATTGGGTAATGTCAGTTTCCAGCTCCACACTAATTTTTAAAGGTTCACAAAGCTCAGGACCTAAACTAAAAAAAGAACAGCATAATGCCCAATAATGAAAATCTGCCAGATTGGTAATGTACATTATTTTCATTATTTTCCACTAGAATAAGATAATTTATAAATGTATTGGAGACTGCCTCGAGTTTTTAGGAGCATTACAAAATGCTATTGTAGCTTATGGCCACTATAAGGGATAGGCCACTGGCATGTTTTCTTCATGCTTACAATGCACTTGCAATTAGTTATGATGTAAGAATCACAGTGCAATGCATGTCAATGTGGGTGGCCACATTGCATACAGTATACTGTACTACTCTAATTCTGTCTTAGTACGTTATTGAAAAGTCCAGACAGGCAGCAAACAACGTTATCCAAGAGGAGGAAGCCAGCAAGTTTGAAGCAATAAAGGTAAGCTCTAGGGGACGGGAGATCGAAAAAAAAAATGTTTAGCAAACTTAAGGTTAAACAAACAGCTTGCCATAAACTAATGTTTTTTTAAGGTATACATATCCTTTAGAAAGAACTATTTACATCCAGATCCCATGAACACTGCAAATAGCAATAAAACGTTTAAACATATTCCCATAAGCCAGGGCCGACTTTAATATGTCCAATAAATACTGAACTTTTCGAACGGCCACTATCTTCAAATGGTGTCTCGAGCCCAAAAGGAAAAAGCTCACAACTGTATGTACTGTAAATTCTCTTACTCTGGATCCAGTGTTCAAAAGTCCTGCACTCAGAGTCACTGACCGAAATGTTAAGTGTTTTATCTGGTAGGGCGGTTGTAGGTTTATTTTAGGGAGTTAGTAATTGCAATTCATATTTATATCTATATTTATATTGCTATTTTGCACCTGTGGTGGGTTATATCCTGTAAAAGGGGTGGTGTAGATTATTTTGTTGCATGACAATAAACTGCTTTATATTACTATTTATTATGTGGACATGCTGTTACTGAGGTCTTTTTCAGAAATCTATATTCCCTGGGTTCTTTCAAAAAGTGTTGCCCTCTTGAGTTTTTAAAATTACTTAATTTATTTGGAATGTTTTTAATACGGTAATGTGAATTTACATAGTCACTACTAATATACATCTATATCTATATATAAATAAGGTTAGGATCCAGTGCACTCCGTTTCACGTAGAATGCCTGGGTGCTGCCAGAAGAATATCCATCCAACATGGTAGTGAATCAGCGCACTCCACGGACTTAGCAAAGATTTGTAAGTCCGTGGAGTGCGCCTGATTCACACCATGTTGGATATTCTTCTGGCAGCACCCAGGCATTCTACGTGAAACGGAGGGCACCGGATCCTAACCTTATATCTTATATATATATATTATATATATTAAACAAAAGTCTCCAGCACTCAACTACACATACAATTATAAATGAATAGGGTAAAAGTTAGACATGTATGCAAGCAATGAAGGCAAATCACCTGCACTTCAGTTCAAATGGACACTTTAGTTACATTGTGTACAAACATGCTTAGCTGACACGCCACCTCATGGCAGTATCCAGTGTCAGTCAACCTAGTGAAAAAAATATATGTTCCCTGGGGCTACCAGGCCATACCTGCTTCTCTCTTTGTCTAGCATGACCTTTTCCAGGACTCAAATGAGCTACAGAGCTTCTATACCTTTTAACCTTCTTTCTGGACTGCCTTAAAGGGGCGGAGAATACATTTACACAGGGAGCAAAGCATATAATAGAGCTGTAAAGGTATTCAATAGTCAGTTGTTCAGTGGAATCCCGCCAGGTAGGTTATGAGGTGCACTCCCTGTAGCCTGAGCCACGTCAGGTAAGTATCAATTCTATTTTAATTCGTAGGGAAGCACACTCAGATATAATATAATCACAAAAGTTCCATTTATTAAGTGCTCAACATACAAGCCAGGTACACATGTGTACCTGGCTTGTGAATGGATACTCCCCCCCTTTAAGGCAGTCCAGAAAGAAGGTTAAAAAGTTATAGAAGCTCTGTAAGATCTGGTCCTGGAAAAGGTCACTGCGACAAGAGGAGAGCAGGTATGACCTGGTAGCCCCAGGGAACTATATATTTTCACATTGTTTGTACAAACAATGTAACTAAAGGTGTCCATTTGAACTGAGTGCAGGTGATTTGCCTTCTTTGCTTGCATACATGTCTAACTTTTACCCTATTCATTTATAATTGTATGTGTAGTTGAGCACTGGAGACTTTTGTGTAATGTATAAATTGCCGGTCCTCCATTGCACCGCACTAGAATGTGTTTTTGAATTAAGGTTTGAGCTGCATAACCTTGGATTTGTATGTATATATATATATATATATATATATATATATATATATATATATAATATGTGTGTGGGAAATACCCACTTTGATTTAATATAGTGAATTAGCAGATAGGATAACACCCTGTTCTCTCTACTAATACAGGTGCAGTTGTCCCACTTCCATAGCACTAAATCTGAAAGTATGATTTTACAAACAGCAATGAAGTTGATTACCAAAATATATCCAAAAGTTTGTATCAGTTGGGCCAAAATAACACAAACAAAATAAGCAAAGCAAACAAAGGCAGGGGTCATTTAAACTGCCCTAAAGACAGGAGCAAGTTCCATTGATTGTTAGATTGTATGCCCCCTTTATTAAACTAAGTACCACTGAATAAATAGTTGGCCGCAGAGCAGGGATCTGGGGTTAAAGTCACCACAATGATTGATGATCGTGGCAGGACTTCCGTTACTTAAAGCTAGCATTAATTTGAAATGTTAGGGGATTTACCCAGAGTCGTACAGCTACTGGTGAATCTCACTGTAGAATTCTTACCTAGAGGGACTTGGTTCTGGGAAATCTCCACAATTATTGCTATTTTAAACTGCTAATTGTCTGTCGAGAGAAAAAGAGAAGTACTGAGAAAGAAGAGCTACAACAAAAAAAATTAGTTCTTCAAATCTTTTTGACAGACATTATTATAACAATGGTAAACTGTATCTGAATCTATTAAGAATGGTGTGCAAACATTTTAAAGTTTGTTCTGGGAAATCACCAGATCTTGAGGCAGGAGATATTTAATGATCTTAATCATTGGGTGATTATGGAATAATGAATAATTGTGGAATATAAATTATAGAAAACTTTTACTAAGATTTATACCTACTAGGGTATCTCCACCCATAAAATAATTTTTTTTCTGTGTAGGACAACCCATCCCATGCCCAACCGCCAATTAACTTAAAAAAAAGATACTCATTAAGATACTTATACCTTAGACCTTTGATACTCTGGCTCTCTGTTAGCAATAAGCAGCGGAGAAGGCGTGATCGGCAGCCGTGTCTGTGATTTGATAGCTGTCAGCTTATTAAAGACCCGGCTGATGGCTATGCACACAGCAGGGACCGGATGACTCACTGACAGCTTTGATTCTTCATTTCCCCCCCCGACTTTGAACAGGCACTGCAGGAGAATCATTTGGAGCAGATATGTAAGGTGAGGATTTTTATTAAATTTTAATTTTGGGGGTGGATATGCCCTTTAAACACGTTCGTAGGTAACCAGCTATTAGTTGAACAATAAACTTCAGAAACCACATTTTATTCTTTGAAAAATGATTTAAAACAAATGCCAGATCCAATGAGAATGTATGGCTTTGACCTGGGTCCTTTTTAAGGTGAACATCATTCAATCCTTTTGTTATTTCAGAAAGAAGGACTTTAGATTTTCCACTGTTGATCAGAGACAAAACACATATCTGTACATGCTTCATAAGTTCCATATCCCTTCTTCATCTCACCTCTTTTCAGATCTGGATGACCTGCCAATTACCACTCTGTTAACAAGGCAGAGCAGTTGGAAAACTAAATGATATTCAATTGTGAAGGAGAACTGCAGAAGATAGGAGAAGCAACAAACCTTCAGAAATATATATTTCCCCAGTGCTTTTCGTTCCATAGGTAACCAACTTACAACTATTGGAGTGATGTAATATCGACTGCTAATGGACGAAAATTAGTTAAACCCACACTTCCTGATATAATATTGGGTTAGATTTGGAGCCTAATCCATAATGGCACAAATCCCAGAACGTTCTTTTTTTGCGTTGTTGCATGAAAAATTCCTTTTAAATTTAGACTTTACCCTCCGCGCTCCTTACCTTCTGCCTTCCTGTGATGCAGTAAGTGAATACTGTATCGCAAAATCCCGGAAGAAAGAGGAGCATGGAGAATAAATAGTACATCTCCTTCTAGTTTGAAATTATAGAACGAATTCAGGTTTATTTTTACTTTAGTTCTCCTTTAAAGTAAAAAAATGTCTTCCAGCTGGTCTATAAAACAGTGTACATCATGCCAAATCAAATGAAAGCCTTTCAATGGAAAACCCTAAATTGTAAATTGTAAAAAAGTATTTATACCCTAACTTTTCTCAGATGCATTGTATTATCTTTCCAAATTTGTTGATGGTCTCCACCTGTGTAGGAAATGGGTGGGTCACCTGTTCACAATTAAGATAAATAACTCTTCTCTCTTATTCACATCCAACAGTATAGTCAAGATTTTCCACAAAGCAAAACAAAATAAAAACAAAGGAGTTTTCTAAACAGTGTGTTGATTTATGTATAGGATAATCAGAAAGTCCAGACACAGCAGAAAAAGGCAGGTTCCAGTGAACTCTAGTGCTTCTGTCCAAGACTGGAACAAAAGCAATGTGCTCAAAAGTGCAATTTATTGCAACCTGGTACACAACTTGAAAAAGGATGCTTGGGCCCGAAACATGTCATGCAGTAGGTCACAATAAATCACACTTTTGAGCACATTGCGTTTGTTCTGGTCTTCATCATTTTCTTGCATGATATATGCATAGGGAAGTGCAGATCTTAACATAAACAATGGCATCTCCAAGAACATGAATATTAAAATAGGCCTAAAATATAAGGCGGTGCCTGCAGGCAAAAAGTGGATCAATAAATAAAACAGCAAGTATCTGCCAATGGCACACTTAATTCAAATATATAAACCCATCCTAAAGTGGAGAATACTGCTCACTAATTAATGACTGAGTCCAGTTGACAATTTACATATGTATTTAATTTGGTGCTACAAACCCCCAACAAATGATAACAATTTGTGTATAAAAATGAATGTGACCCGGGAGGGGCCCAACACAAAATTCACAGTTCCATTGTGATATTCATATTTACAGAGATTGTATGATTCAAAAGTTTCAAAAGTTCTACTAATCCACTGGACAAGTCCCAAAGTTCTCCGGGATACCTATATAAATTTTGTCCCTGATAATTTAAAATTGGAATATCAAAGTGTACACATCACACTTTTTACTTCTGTCTGAAATCAAACTGGGATCCAATTAGGAGCATGTGTCTGTTCATATAACTATAAGTCCATTTATAATGTTTACAGTGATAAAACATGGTGGAGTCTTATGGTTATATTCCACAATTAATAGCAAGTAGAGTTCAGCTTATTGAGCTAGCAAACAAAATTGTAGTAAATCTGTTGTATTAAATTAGATCAACTGGACTTGAAGTTTAGTTCTTGAAGATGTTTCGCTAGTCATCCGACTGGCTTTCTCAATTCAGAATGACTTGTACAAGAATCTGCAGCAATTATGTACCCTGGAAAATCCCAATAAGCATATCACAGCCAAGTGTTAAGGGCGTGATTGCATAGTGGCTAAGAGGTGTTATAGGAAAGCCCAGGGTTAGGTGTTAAAACAGCATTGTACATGGCAGACAGTTGGTGTCGAACCCCCCCACCTCTATTTAGGGGTTCGACACCAACTGTCTGCCATGTGCAATGCTGTTTTGACACCTAACCCTGGGCATTCCTATAACACCTTTTAGCCACTATGCAATCATGCCCTTAACACTTGGCTGTGATATGCTAATTGGGATTTCCATAAGTCATGCAGCATATGAGCTTGTGATTTTTAACTTCATTAAATTTGACAAATGTTGACTTTTTTTATGCTCAACCCTTTTATAACACAATAAATATAATGACATATTTTCAACTATAGTACAGTACACACATTTAATTTAAAACAATATAATATTAAAAAGAAGAATCACAGTCAAAGGGGATTAGAGATGAGACCCGGGTTCGACACGGAACCCCACGGTTCCAAAATCTGAAAGATCCGTCCAGATCCTCCGTATTTTGGGACTTCAGAAGACATTTTCGATAATTTTCGAAAATTGCCGCGAACATTTGAAAATCTTCGAAAATACGATCGGAAACTCGAAAATGGTCTCTGATCGTTCCAGTTTTGGATTTTCGGAGGGAATCTGAAAACGGAACGAAACTAGTGAGTTTCAGCCATCTCTAAAAGGGGATCCTTTGCTTCCTTTGCTTCAGGGACCTTCAAATAGAATTTTGTAGGTTGTATGATAACAAAGTAGTTTATGTATTATAAAAGTGATTAGTACAGGACTAGGGAAAAAGTAAAAAAAAAAAGCTTTGCAATACATTTTTCTCATAATTCAGATGTGCAGGCTGTATAACGCACATCTGAATTTATTTCCTAATATCCTCTTAACTTAATAGCTACTACATTGCACACACTACAACTGGTATGTGAGAGAATTTGGATACAAAAGTGGCGGCACTCTGAAAACTAGTTACCTTTCACGAGGTGTGTACTTATCTAGGAATACCTCCTAGCTCCGGTTACTGAATCATAAATGTGTGGATAATCGATAGTGTTACTCTTGTGGAAATAATAAAAGTTATAAGTTTATTGATCCATCTTAAAAACAAGGTTGGTACACTTATCCACACACTACAACTGGTACACCAGATATATTTGTACCCTATTCTTTCCAATGGATCTCTATTAATGGTCACTGACCATGTGACCCATTAAAGACAGCAAATTTGGCCATCCTTCACCTACTGTACATGTAAAATCACACAGATCAACTTTTACCTGCTGCATAGGTGTGCTTTTCAAATCTATCACCATTAAAGAGTTCTGCAGCTTTAGGTTATTTCTGCTTATAGTATATCATGTGTTACGAGAGGGTGGGCCTGACAGACAAAACCACAATCATATATACAGTATATGCTGTTAAACACTTTGCTGAATTTTTAAGGAAAATGCAAGGCAACTGAAGTTTGACTTGAGGTAGTGTTTAATGTACTTATGTATGAACTCAGTTGTATGTATAGAAAAATAGCAATAGTTTTATAGATATGGCCCATAGTGACATACCTGCAATCATTTCCTTGAGCATTTATATAAAAAAATAAAGTAAAAATAATCTAATCTGACATTAGCATTTGACTAACAAAACAACCTGCGCTGGGTGTTTTTTTTATTTTATTTATACTGGAAAATTGGTTATTTCGTAGCAGACAGCACAGGAAAGACTCTGGGGGAGAAATAAAGCATTTTGATAATTTGTTAATTTTGACCTTATGCCTTTGCAGACAAATTGGCAGACAGACCTGGCTTTGGATATGTGTAGTACAGCTACAACATTTTTTTGTATTGTATGTTTTTCATTTTAAACTCCTTAATTTTAAAAGTACAAAATGAAAATTAAGTACTTAATAAAAAAACAAACAAAAAAACAAAACAAAACAGATAATGAATAATAATTGATTTCTGTGGATAAATTGATTTTAATCAAGGGCATGTCCACCACCAAAACTAAAATTTAAATCACCACTGCCCCCCCCTGTGTAGTGTTAAAACAATCCTTACCTTACATCTCTGCACCAAATGGTTCTCCTGCAGTGACTGTTGAAAGATGGGACAAGGTAAGAGCAGGAGCTGTCAGCTCTCTGTCCTCTGAAAGGTTTCTGGCATGTGCAGGGGAGACCCCCCCCCCCACTCCCTCTGGATCTCTTCATGGATGCCTTTTCTCTAGCTTAAAACTCTTTTTCTAGCCCACCCCCAACTGCTGTGTTAGTTTACTTAAAAAAGCTGCAGAACTCTACTTATATCGCTTTGTTCCACTGGCATTCTCTATTGCAGGCTGCAGCATCTGTGATTGGCTGCCTCTCAACTAATCAAAGAAGTGGCTGCCAGTCCTGCCCCCTGCTTGCATTTCCGGCAAGCAGAGGGCCTGGATTAGAGTGCTGGGGGATCGAATGTAAATAGAGTTCTGCATCTTTCTTAACTAAACAAACATGGCAGTTGGGGGTGGTCTAGGATGCTCTACACTACAGATTTTTTTTGTTAAAGGTGGAGATACCCTTTAAGCAAGAATTAGTAATCCTAAAAAAGAAATAACTGTTTAGAATCAATCAATTAGCCATTAATACAGAGTGGCTGTGCAAATATATTGCTACTAACTACATACCTTCTCAATGCAGGGTGGAGACAAATGCAAAATTGTATTACAGCATAAAGTCATGTTGTAATTATATTTACAAAATGATTTTTAAAGGCACAAGAGATTAAACTTCCTTAAAGAAGAGAATTAAACTTCCTTGTCCATCTTCTAGACAATGTCCAGAACCAGGTGGCATTTACTCTAGGGTTCCTTAGGAGCTAAATTCTATAGATGCCAAATCATTGTATCTTATATTTTGGTATCAGGTCTTGTTTGAATGATTGCTGATGTGATGTAATTATTATTAAGAGGGATCCTGTTGCCAGCGAGGTATGTAAACGTCCATAGGTTTGACATCTGGGGTATGGATAATATATTGGAATACATTTTAAATCACAATATTTTTAGTAGGTTCCAGCCAGGTTTCATGTGTAACAGACCCTAAAAATCCCTTAATACAAATAAGACTCTTCTGTGAAGAGGTGTTAGAGGTGGAGGTGAGGTCCTTAAAAATGATTTCCTAGAGTTAGGGGCCAAGTTAAAAGTGATGACCTCAAGGTTAGTGTTTTCAGAAATACTACCGTAGCAATGTGCTTTGCTAGGGAGGCAACAGGAGTTTAGGAGTATTAATGCATAGTGGAGTAAGGAGATGGGATTTGGGTTTTTAGAAAACTAGACTGACTTCTGTTGGCTACAGGTTCTTTAGTAGATATGGACTGCACCTCAGTGATAATAGTGCAGCAGTTTTGGGGAGAAGATGGCTAGGGGGTCGGAGGAGATTTTAAACTAGGCATGGGGGGAGGGTATGTTGTACTACACAGGGGTATATAGAGGAGTTAGGGATCAGGGGCTAATAAGATAATGGAGGGAGGAGATGGGGGAGGATAAGGAGGCATGTATGTCCAAGAGAGGAAGTAAATTAATTGATAATCTAAAATGTATGTTAACAAATGCCAGAAGTCTGGCTGGAAAAACTGGGGAACTAGTGCTAATAGCTTAAGACAGAGGAGGGTATGATGTGATCGGTTTAGCAGAAACATGGCTTAATAATTCACATGACTGGACAGTAAATATTGAAGGATACTCCTTATTTAGACATGACAGGGTTAATAATAAAGGAGGAAGAGTATGTTAAACAAGAAATGAAGCCAAATGTAAAAGACGAGATAGATGGAGGTATAAACGATAATTTGATCTGTATTATTGTATGTGATTGTCCAGTCTTAAATGTATTACTTTCTGGACAAGTTATTTTGTGCATTTGGTTAATGTGGATACCAACAGGTAACTTCATTATGTATATGCTTGTGAAGGTTCTCATTCATCCAGGTCATGGTATATCTGTTGTATTCAATTAGATCAACTGGACTTGAAATGTAGTTCTTGAAGACGTTTCGCTAGTCATCCGACTGGCTTTCTCAATCAGAACCCTGCAACACAGAGCCGAGAACATCCCCACTAGCACAGAGGCGAAGGCTAAAGAAATGAAACATCTCAGAGGAGCCCTTAAAACTTGTGGATATCCAGACTGGGCCTTTGTCAAAAGATGTAGAAGGAAAGAAAAGAACACGAATACCAACAGTGAAGGGGAAAAGCAAGACAGGAGGAAGAACATGGTCATCCCATATGTAGCAGGGGTCTCCGAGAAATTAAGAAGAATTTTCAAAAAACATCGTATCCCTGTCTGCTTTAAACCGAACAACACACTGAGGCAGCAATTGGTACATCCAAAAGACCCAATACCAAAACACAAGAAAAGCGACATCATATATGCGGTGCAGTGCAGTGAAGAATGCTCTGATTTGTATGTGGGGGAGACCAAACAGCAACTGCATCAACGTATGGCCCAGCACAGAAGAGCCAATTCCTCGGGTCAGGACTCAGCCGTGTATCTGCTTTCCTCGGCTAGAATACATCTAAAAGGACAAGTAGCCAGTTTTATTGCTTTTAGGGTGGACAATCTATAAAACGTACTACCATCTCGAAAAAGAGAGATATTTGTACAAAACAATCAAGTTAAAACTTGCCATTTTTCCAACACAAAACTGTATACACTAGCATGCTGTATCATTTTACACAGTCTTTGTATGTGCTGGACACATTGCAACATTACTCACACCAATTTCGTCACATAGACAAATTAAAATACTCGTACTTGTAAAACATTATTAATTTTCTTCTTCTGTAAGAAGATAAATTGCAGGACATGTTTGCAGTAGGCATCCCTAAACTAATCAGAGTATGACTCACATCCTGAATCGCATACATCTTTTCATTAAATCCCTCCCACACAAAGTTCAATATAATCACTAGATTGGAACCTGCCTATAACAAATCTTTGTTTACGTAGGCCTCTCACCTTCTGACAGACCTTTAAATAAATACAGTAAGTACACTGGCAAACACTATGGATTCCTGCCTCACAATTACTACACTACAGTAAAGTTGTGTTTTATCATATATTAATCTTTCACCAAAGCGATCCATTCACCAATCTTACAAACTTGCCCATCGAACTTACAGAAACACCACATGTCCCAGTAAAATATCGGAAATTGATATATTTTTTAAACTATAGTGCAGATTAAAATGTTAACATTTTATTGCCATGATTTGGTAATACAAATGTTATTAAATACTCAATAACATGTTATATTCATTTCCATAATTCTACTGCACCAGAAAGTGTGAGTACACAAGAAAAATTGTGGCATCGCAGGTTTGCATAAAGAAATATTTTTGGCGTTAGCTACTTCATTGTAATTAAGTCAAGTAACAGAAACTACATATTTGTTAACTCACTTCTTATTAACATAGTATGTATTTGAGCTTCCTACATATGTCTCCCTATTGGCCATGTCACCACACTAGGAACCAGAGGACGGACGAACTAAGCCGCCAGAAGGTGGAAACACTAAGTAAAGTATTACAGGCTGAGTCTGTAAAATACCCGAGAGTGAGCGCCTAGGGACGTTTAGGTCCTAACCCTGGATGTCACTATTTGCACGTTGCTCGCGAAGGAGTGGAGACAGCGAAAAGCACGTGAGTTGAAAATCAAATCAGTATGGTAAGTGTAAAACCCACGCTTACACAAGTGCATAGGTTAGCAATGGTTTTGCACTCCTTGTGGGAGCCTGTGTGAAGTCCAATTTTTTTAGTTAAATTACCTAGTAGGATAAAACTGTTAATCCAAGTGGCGTGCCTCCCTGACTTGCTGACCGCTATCTTGCAAGTAGTAATTCTAGCAAATGTTTAGCAATCCCCAGGATCTCATGAGGAAATAAGATGGGCAAAAATGACGCATAAACTCATGTCATGATGACTACCCCCCACCCAACAATGGGGAAAGCACTAAAAATGCCACTCTAAGGGGTTTCTCATACAAACAGGGACTCATGTACCAAAAAGCCTCTCAAGCTGCAAATCACACAATTACAAACTCCATCTCAACACTACAATAAACCCACAAATGAAATTAGAAACCAAGCTACCTATAAAGATCTACTCAAAGCTAGAAAGGGAGCTTCTGTTAAATTGCATCAATATCTAAATCCAAAAACAAACTTCAACAATAGACACAAAGATGAATTTGAAGGACAAATGTGGCAGATCCCGGCTAACTCTCATAGATGTAAAATACTTTAAAATACCTATATATGTAAAATCAAAACAAGAAGATGGAAACTTGGTGCACATGGCCAAAAATTTCAAGATTTCTACAGAAACTATACAACATAAATCCCCACCCGACTCTACCCAGAAAATATACTCTTATTTCCACCCAAATAGATAAGGAAAAAACAGCCCCGCTAAAACACCCTTTAAGAAGTTAAATCATAGAATACCATCAATCCCTCAAAACAGACAAAGCAACAGACCTGATGGCTTCACAGATAAATTTACAAATATTGTCAAACAGAAATAACAACATCATTTTAAGGCCTAATTAAATCTAGGCAATAATATTAGCTTACATTATAAGAGGCTTCATTCAAACAGGATAGATTCATCCCATAGGCCAAAAAGTAAACACTATAAACAATCATCTCATCTCTACGCACAAAGAACAAAATACCATCAGCCTCCTTCACCTTGATGCCGAAAAGCTTTGAAAGGTCAATTGGTCTTCCTTAAAAGTACATTTACAGTACATCTAGGCATAGGTGAAACCTGTGGCATTATATTACGAAAATACAGCCCGAATTAAATGAAAGGAACAGTCTGCTACCAGCAATATAAGCCAATGAAACTAAGAGGGCTGCCCCTATCACCTGTGCTATACATCTAACAGTGGAACACTTTAAATGGCACAAGATTAACCAAACACAGGAGAAATCCAAATTGGCACAGACACTCACAAAATTGCCGCATATGCAGATGACCTTTATTATACATCACTTTCAACCATACATTTCTCTCCCCACATATTTAATCCCTAGGAAACAGATTAACTGTGCCAAACTCAGCAAATTTCTAAAATAAATTCCAAACATAGAATGTCTTAAACATTACCCTCCCACATGGGACACAATTTGCCTTCTTAAATCAAATTTTCATTCCGCTAGCAACCAAAATCAATCACCTACCAAAATACCCAGCGTTCCTCCAACCTATATGATCATTAATTACCAAAGCTTCTTAATTATCAGAACTTTCCTCCAAATCTATGCCTCAAAAAATGTTACTTCCGGTTTGCTAAAATAAACATATCAAAATGGGATATTTTACCAAGATTCTATATGTGTTCCAAGCCATTTCTCTTCCCCTCCGAAAACCTTTTTCAACAAAAAGCAAACAACTTTACTCAGTTTATATTGGCGAGCTCCTCCACTGTCTCATTTACTCTGTAAGACTAAATAAAAACTCTGACGCCTCCAGATTTAGGTCTATATCATAAAGCTTCCACTATGACCCAAATCATAAACTGGATATACCATATCAACGGACAAACTTTGGGTTAAAAACATATCAGATGAATTACTCCAAAGGCCCCACACACATCTACCCTGGCTTCATCCCCTGACAGACCTAAAAACTACCAGGAAAATATAGATGCTCACATATGCTGAAAATTATGGGACAAAACAAGACAAAATATACACGTATCCAACAGACGGGCCATATTTCCTATTTCTGTAATCCGTAATTCCCTCCAGGACAAACTTGCCCATACATTTTCTTATCTGAACAGAAACGACAATCCAAAACTACTACAGACTCGATGAAGGCTCTCTTCCCCCCCATTAATCAACTAATGAAAGACAAAAACTCCCTCAAACCGTAAACTACTGGAATACACTCAAATTTCCCACTACATAAAAACTCTATTAAAATCAAGGAAACCACACCTTTGAAAATCTTTGCAGCCAAATTTCTACTCCCGGAATACAATGTCAAAACTATTATTCTCTACTACGGGATTCCATTCCTCAACCCCTCCAAATTTTATCCCACAAATGGTATAAAGAGCTTTAAACTACCTTTACCCTACAGCCAATGGGGAAGTGCTATAAAAAGACACACAAAAGTCATGACAAGTAAAGCACAGGGAAAAAAAAAAAATCACAAAATTGTATCTAGATAGTACCAAAGTCCAGCCTTACTCCATAAAATCTACCCATCTACCCCAGCCACCTGCTGGAGATGTCATAGGATGAAGGAACACTGTCCCACATCTGGTTATTTTGCTCAGCAATACAAACCTTTCTGGACCTAAGTTTTTGAATCTACAACAAAATTACAGACAATCTTAAAAACCACTGCTCAATGTCTATTTTCTATGCTACCAGAGTGTTGAAAGATACAAAAAACAATTACTTAGACACATTTACACAGCAGGAGGAAGAATGGTTCTCCTCAGCTTTGGAAAACAACAAAGATGACCTACAAAGCAAACCATTGGTCAGAACACAAACATATGCGGATGGAGGATTAACCACATCACATAGACTCTCAAGGACAATTTCCTTAAAACATGGTCTATATGGATCCTATTCATGGAAACAGACTAATACCAAAGCCTACTAATCACTAAAGGGCATGTCCTCCCCAAAAAATATAATCCCCCCCACCATACTGGCCCATCATGTATGTAATAAAAATCCTTACCTCACATCCCGAGCTCAAAGGTTCTCGTTGGATCACCACAAATCCATAAAATGGCCACCAGGAGGATAGCAGAGTACCATATAGGGACTCTGCTCTAGTATGGTTCATCCGAGGAGAGTTTTTGTCATGGTACTTGCAAGGCCCTTCCTCCCCTCTCCTCTCCCTCCGTATTATGATTCAGCATCTCCCCCTAACATAAAACCCTTTGCCCATTAGTAGCTAGCTTGCCCCAACCCCTATAGATAATTACCGTTACCTCTTTCCCCCGCCACACACATCCCGGCCCTATGCTTGCACTTCAGAATGCAGGGAAAAGTAGGGGTAAGGTAAGATCTATCGGGGGTGTTGGGGCAAGGCTTTAGCTTACTAATGGCAAAGGTTTGTTTTAATGTAGGGGGTAGGGGGCTTGCACAAAACGGTGAGGGAAGATGAAGGAGATGGGGGAGGCCCCGAGGGGTGAGGCCGTGCAGCTGCACAGGACAAATTCTCCTGGAGGAGAACGAGAGCAGGACAGGAGGCAGAGTACCTATATGGAACTCTGCTATCCTCTTGGTGGCCAATTTTTCAGGGACTTTGGGGGGTGAACCAAGAGAACCTTTGGAGCTGGGGAGTGAGGTACCGAGTTATAAGGGATTTTATTACATTACAGAGTACGGGCGCAGAGTGAGTAGGGGGGGGGATATTATTTTTGGGGGGAGGAGGACATGCATTTTAAGTGATTAGTAGGGACTTTGTCTGGTCGTTTCCATTGAATAGGATCCAATTAGACCATGTTGTTTTAAGGAGAATTGTCTTGAGAGGAGTCATATTATTGTGTTGATGTTTTTGTGGTATTTAAATCTCCATCGCCATGATGTGTAGTAGTTCTTGGAACCAAATGGTGCGAGGGCATATTGTTGTTTTCCAAAAGTAGGAGACCATTCTTTCCTCTGGTAAGATGTGTCTAAGTATGTTTGTGTTTGTATTTTCAACACCATAATGGTTAGCATTAGAAAATTAAGACATATTGAGCAAAGTGCGTGTTTAAAGATTGTGCTGATGTAATTTTGTGTAGATTCCAAAAATTTGAGCGTCCGAAGAAAGTTGATTGTATGGTGAGCAAAAATAACAGATTGGTGGGACAGTGTTCCTTTCATCATTATGACATCTCCAGCATTGGTGGCTGGGTAGATGGGTGAGATTTTATGCGTAAGGCCTGGATTTTTCCTTTGGTACTATCTAGATTACAATTTTGTGTTCTTTTTTTTCCCTGTGCTTACTTGTCAGTGACATTTTGGTTGTTGTTTCATTTTAGCACTTCCCAATTGCTGGAGGGTATAATTAAAGGTAGTTTTTTAAGCCTCTTATACCATTGTGATATAAAGTCTTGAGGAGTGTGTTTTTTGGTGTTGAAGGAATGGGCAGGATCCCGTTAGTAGTAGCGAATAATTTTGACATTGTAATCTGGAGTAGAAAAATTTTTGGCTGCAAAAGATTTTAAAAGGTTGGTTTCCTGATTTTAATAGAGTTTTTTGTGTAGTGGGAAATTTGATTGTATTCCAGGTAGTTTAAGGTGTTGAGGAAAGTTGTAGGTTTTGTCTTTCATTAGTTGATATTTTTAATTTTAATGGGGGGGAGGATATGAGCTCATCTATGTATGTAGTAGTTTGGGTTGGATCTGTGTTCTGTTCCAGAATAGGAATATATGGGCAAGTTGCCTGGAGGGATGACGGATAATGGGATTAAAGAATAGGGAAATAATGGCCCAGGATCTGTTGGATAGTTATATTTTGTTCCTTTTGTTTTGTCCCATTATTTCAGATATTGTTGAGCACTATATATTTTCCGGTAGTTTTAGGTTCTGTCAGCAGGGGATGAGCCATGGTAGATTTGTGGTGGGATTTGGAGTTAAGTCCATCTGATATTTTTTACCAAAGTTTGTTTGGAATATGGGTATTATCCGTTATGATTTGGTTCATGAGTGGAAGCTATGATATAGACCTAAATCTGGGAGCTCAGAGTTTTTATTTAGTCAGTCATTACAAAGTAGTGTAAAATGAGACAGTGAGCGGGGGAGGATGCTCGCCCATATAAACTGAATAATAGTTGTTTTGCTTGTGTTGAAAAAGGTTTTTGGAGGGGGGGGAACGAGAAGGGAGAAAGAATAGAGAAATGGGCTTGGAAACAATAGAAATCTTGGAATAAAATATCATTTGATAATGTTTATTTTTAGCAAACCGGGAGTAAACATTTTTGAGCACAGTGATTGGAGGAAAGTCTCTATAATTAGAGCTGTAGGAATGTAGATCATATAGGTTGGAAGAGAACGCTTGGGTATTTTGTTGAGGTAGGTGATGATTTTGGTTTGCTAGCGGAATGAAAATGATAAATTGTTAGAGAAGGCAAATTGTTGTTCATGTGGGAGGTAAGTTGAAGACATTCTGATTTTTGGAAAATTTATTTAGAAATTGCTGAGTTTGGCCACAGTTATCTGTTTCCTTAATATTGTTGGGGAGAGAAAGTGTATGGTTGAAGTGATTGTATAATAAAAGGTCATCTGCATTATGCGGCAATTTTGTGAAGTTCTTGTGCCAATTTGGATTCTCCTGTGTTGGTTTCTAATATGTGTGACATTTAAAAGTGTGTTCCATGTTAGAATCGTTTATAGCAAAGTGTCGATAGGGGGACAGGCCCTCTGTAGTTCATTGCGTAATGCAGGAGCAGACTGGGTTCCTTTCATTTTTATGGCGTTAATTTTCGTAATATAATTTGCCAACAGGTTTCACCTATTGCTCTAGATGTACTGTAAATGTTGTACTTTTAAGGGAAAGACGCCAATTGAACCCCATGTTAAAAGCCTTTCGGCATCAAGTGAGAGGGAGGCTTGTGAATGGTTTATTTTTGTTTCTTTGTGCGTGGAGAGATTGCGGAGTTGATTGTTTTATAGTGTTACTTTTTGCCCCTATGGGATGTGAATCTTTATCCATGTTGGAATGAGCCTCTTAGTAATGTAGCAAATATATTTGCATAGATTTAATTAGGCCTTTAAAGGAAAATGTGGTTATTTCTTGTTTGAATAGTGGTTTGTAAAATGTATCATGTGAAGCCAATCAGGTCCTGTGCATTTGCTGTTTGAGGGATTTGATGGTATCTATGATTTTACTTTCTGAACAGGGTGGTGTTTAGCGGGCTAGTTAGTTTTTCCTTATCTATTTGGGTGGGAATGAGGAGGTCAGAGGTTGATATTTCTGAGGTAGTAGAGTCGTGGGTGGGGGATTTATGTTGTGTTAGTTTCTGTACGAAATCTAAGTGACTGAAATGTTTTGGCCATGTGCACCCAACGTTTCCATCATTCTTGTTTGAATTTTACATATAAGGTATTTAGTATTTAACATTATGAGAGTTTAGCCAGGGATCTGCCACATTTGTCCTTAAACATCATTCTGTTGTGTCTATTGTTGAAGTTTTGTTTGTGAGTTAGATATTGAGTGACAATTTTAACAGAATCCTGTCTAGCTTTGAGTAAGATTTATAAGGTTGCTTGGTTTTATATTCTTTGTGGGTTATGTAGTGTTGAGATGGCAAGTTTGTAATTTGTGTGTTTGAGCTGAGAGGCCTTTTTGGTACAGAGCACTGTGTGATGAGAAGACCCCTCCTTTTTTTAGAGTGCATTTTTAGTGCTTCCCATTGTATGGGTGGGGGGATAAGTCATCATTGACATGAGTTTATGCATAGTCATTTTTGCCATTACTTAGTTAACTGCACTGAGAATCGTGGATTGCCTAAACATGTTGCTAGAATTATAATTGCAAGATAGCGGCCTCAGGCAAGCAGGTAAGGCAGCCGGGCCAAACTTGGTATTAAACTCGTTTTATCCTACTAGGTAACTTAACTAAAAAAAAATGGACTTCACACAGGCCCCACAAAGTGAGTGCAAAACCAATGCTAACCTAAATGCTAATGTGTAGCGTGGGTCTTTTACACTACCATACTGCATTATTTTTCAACTCACCTTTCCTTGCTCCCTCCTTCCACAACAAAATAGTACCCAGGGTTAGGACCTAAACCCACTAGGTCCTCACCTCTGGGTAGTTTTACCGAACCATCTGGTAAATAACTTACTTAGTTTTCCCCTGCTGGCCGGCTAGTCTTCCGCATTCTGGTTCCAGTGTGTTGTGAACTGGCCAATAGGAGAAAAGTAGGAAGCAATAGCAAACTATGTTAATAAGAAGTGATGTGTGTTAACAAAAATGTTTAGTTCTGTTACTTGACTTAATTACAATGAAGTACTAACCCAAAAATATTTCTTACAAACTGCGATTGCACAAATTTTTTCTTGTGTTTCCACACTTTTGCTCTGCAGTAGAATTAGGAAATGAATATAAAATGTTATTGAGTAGTTTAATAACATTGGATTACCAAATCATGCAAATAAATGTTAACAATTTTAATCTCAATATATGTTTAAAAAAATATACAATTTCCATATTTACTGGACAGTGTATTTTTGTAGAAAGTTCGATGCAAAGTTGTTAAGATTGGTGAATGGATCCTTTGGTGTAAAGATTTAATATATGAACCAACCTCTTGACTGTAAGTGTAGTAATTGTGAGCAGGAATCCATAGTTGTTTGCCAGGTACTTACTGTATATTTAACTGTCAGAAGGTGTAGAGGCACATAAGTAAACAAAGATTTTGTTTTATAGGCAGGTTCCAATCTAGTGAATATATTTGAAACTTTGTGGGGAGGATTTAAGTGAAAGATGTTATTCGATTCAGGATGTGAGTCATACTCTGATTAGTAAGGATGCTACTGCAAACATGTCCTGCAATTTATCTTCTTACCGAATAAGAAAATGGAAAATAAATGTTTTACAGTACTGTGTATTTTAATTTGTCTATGTGACAAAATGGTTTGGAGTAATGTTGAACTGTTGTCACACATACAAAGACTGTGTATAAATGATACACCATGCTAAAGTGATACAGTTTTGTGTTGGAAAAAAAATGCAAGTTTTAACTTATTGTTTTGTACAAATATCTCTCTTTTTCGAATGGTAGACAGATTTTATAGATTGTCCACCAATAAAAACAAATAACTGTGCTACTTGTCATTTAGATGTATTACTAGCCAGAAATAAGGATACATTTAGCCCCTATTCTGGTTGAGGAAAACAGTTCTCTCCCTCCACAAGCGGCCAATCAAAAGCGTGTGACTACTGACATCACAAAACATGAGACTGCTTCTTTCCCCATGGCAGCAAAATTTTCCAGCAAATTTTCCAGAAAACGGAGGAATCAGGTTTACAAGTTCGAACAAAACTCAGACTTTTCAACATTCTCCAGATTTAAAGGGTAACTGTGATCTCCATACAAGTCTATTTAAAAGAGTTCTCTCAAACTTTCAGTCACCACCTAGGATGAAAGTTTCTAGCCTTCTCTGGATATTAAGTTTTAGGTTTAAAGTTCACTCAGAAAATCAGAATAAACAAGGAAATGTGTGACAGTCACGTGATGGCCTGGGTGTTGTAAGAAGGGCACCAATTTATATATATATATATTTTTTTTTTTTCCTGAAGCTGTTAAAAACAGTTAAAGCAGTAGGGTGCATGTTTGGTCGTTAAGGCATGGGGAGCAAAGCAAAAGGATGCTGGGGATGTCACAGCTCCACAGTCCTAGGTGAAACATCACCTTTGCACTACTATAAGTTTGCATAGCTTTCAGCTAGGCTAGAAGCTGATCCTGGAGTCATCTAGAATGTGCTTTTTTTTAGAGTTTTCAGATAAAAACATTTTTTTACAGTGATAGTTGAAAGAATTTATAGTTTCCAGTAATGGGGAATTTAAAAAAAAAATCCCAGTGTACATATCTGTTAAAACGCTGAATTAACCAAAGGTGTTGGCACTGGGAATAGTTATATGTAAATCCCCCCATAGAGTTTAAAAAACATGCCTTCTAAGGTTTTTTCCATCTTTCTAACATTGCTGGTGTCAGTGATCATAATAATTAGGAAAAAGAAAAGATGTTTTATACTCTTAAATCTAGATTGAAAACTCCAGATAGAAAACAAACTTTTATGTGGTCGAAAGCATGGCCAAGGACTTAAGTTAAGAAAGTTGTAGAAACATTGTATCTTGGAGAAATTCCCAATGTGATTGTGAGAAAGTGTAGTGAGATGATCTACAGAACAGAAGAAAGACAAATGTTTTTCTCTTCCATGTTAACAAACAATTCCATGTGTTGGCAGTTAAGTTGTTTTCTTGGCTTCATTTAGAGAGTATGGCTTTGCTGGTGTTTATTTTGGCTTCTTTGCAAATTGCATTGTACTCTGCACTCACAAAACTTACCACAGATGATCTGACAGAACTGCAGGGGCAAATGTGTTAAGAAAGGTAGAGAATTAAAAGAAAATGAAAGAAAAAGGTTTGCAGTGAATAAAGTAAAAAAAAAAAAACAGTGTATATGCTAACTTCCATGAGGTTAACACATAGCCAAAGAGGAAGGTATCTCTAGATTACAACATGGCAGCATTAATTGCATATTTGCAAATACAGGCAGTAAGCATGTCTATACTATTTATTACGGGTTCTTGGAACAACTGTTAAGAACTAAATTTTCAGTTTGTTCTGACAGCAGTCTGTGAAACCTATTGAAGTTAAAGGAATCTGAAAACTGAACCCAGATTCTATCCTTGTCAACTAGCCTGTAGTGCTCTGTGGGATGGGGAGTGATCAAAAAGTCTCCCACAGGTGGGGAAGAACAATACGATCACTCATCAGGATCAATGGGTTCCACACACTTACATTGTCAGGAGGAACGTTTGTTTATGGATGTTTTACCTGACAAATATCTAACATGTGTTATGTATGTATGTATAATTTTATTTTATAAGCACCACTTGGGTACGCAGGCTGTACATTATAAATACAGAGTATACAGGGATAAGTGCAAGCCATTAAACAGAAGATTAAAAATTAGTTAAATACAATTCATACATCGGTTAAAAAAGAATATATAAATTATGTATAAATGGATATAGGGCAACATTATGAATGAGATCCCTGCCTGAAAGAGCTACAATCTAAGTGGGGGGGGACAACATACAGGTACAAAGTGAGGGGGATGGGTACAAAGTGCTTAAAAGTGCTAAACATCACGAAGAAGAGAGGAGGAGAGTTTCAAAGGTAGGGAGCAGCAGAGAGAGAATGGTTTTAAGGTGGGGCAGGCAGCAGGTTTAGTTGGGGGTCTGTGGAGAAGATTTCCTTGCGAGGAACGAGGGCACAGCCTGGAGCATAAAGGACCAAGAGAGAAGAATAAGTAGGGATGTGCAGTAGAGCAAAGAGGATTTAAAGGGAAGTTCAGTGCAAATACATGTACTTTTTAGAAAAAAGAGCAGTATTTTTTCATCCAAATGACCTAAATTGCCAATTCAGCATTTTGTCTATGTATAAATAATGCAACCAAATACTGACTTCCTGTTTGCAGGACCCATAGTAGAAAACGTTATGGTCTTGCCCTTGACCCAGCGCGTTGAGTTGATTCAGTTGCTCAGTAGAGAATCTGAGCATCTTTGACCCATCCAACAGTCAATCAGTAGAAAATTAATGTTAGGAATATTCCAAGGATGTGGGCGCAAATTCCTGAAATGTCAGCTTCACAAAAGTCAACAGCAGGGAACAGCAAGGGTATGAATCAACTGTTTTTCAAAATGGGAGAGAGATATGTAGATAAAACTAAGAAGAGGCATTACACAAACTAAACAATTTAACAAATTGATAATTTCCACTGAACTGTCCCTTTAAGGTTAAAAGCAGGGTATTGAATATGATCTTTGTTTTAACGGGAAGCCACCCTATGGAATGAAGTATCAGGGTTGCGGATTATCTTTGGAGGAGGCGAGATGATCCGAGCTGCCGAGTTTAGATAGACTGGAGAGGAGAGAAGATGAGAGGCGGGGCGGAGTCTAAGCAGTAGAATGTAGAATGTTACAGTAGTCGAGACGGGAGATGAAGATTAAAAGGGCATGGATGAGCATTTTAGTAGTAAGAAAGAGAGAAAAGGGCAGTCTTGGCAATATTGCGAAGGAGAAAATGACAGGTCATGATACATTGTTAATGTGATGATGGAAGGAAGGAGAGGAGTCAAAGATCACTCCAAGGCAAGTGCAGATTCACTGGGTTAATGACCATATTGTCAATAGAGATGGAGAATGGGGATACGGTCCCAGTTTAGGGGGGAAAATGATTAATTCATTTTAGATAGATTGAGTCTAAGCGACGGTGCGCTATCCAGGAAGAGATAGAGAACAGACATTTAGAGATTTGGGATTGAATAATCAGGGTTAGCGTGGGGGTGGACAAGTAAATTTGCGTATCATCAGCATATATGTGTTAGATATCATCTTAAGACTGTGCAAAATGTCCTTCTCTCCATGAATGCACCCGTATTTTGAATGTTACTAACAGTAATTTCTTCTGATTGGCTGTTGGATAGGTCAAACAAGCTCATACCTTTACTAGCAACTAAATAAGCCCAGCGACTGAGACACAAACAGGATGTCAAACTTTGATACATGTATTTACCAGATAAATTACCAAATGGTAGACTAGCAGAGCAGAATTATCCATTAAGGAACTTAGGCCTAGGGCCAAGTAAACCTCAGGGGTCCCTGCTTCAGTACAAGCTATCTATCAAGAAGAAGCGGGCCAAATGTCAGCACTGCCCGGGTTCCAATTTGATCTTAATCCATCTCTAGATTTATGGTCACTGATATGTGAAAATACCTACTTTTTTTCCTTTAAAAATCATAAAAATTTGTGTCAAAACAAGAAAATACAAAAATATTATTGTGTAGGATCATATTACAAAAAATTACACTCAACCTCCTATTTATTGGAAACCAGTAAATCCCTGATTCTCAAAAGTATCACAAATCCAAGAATGGCAATCATTTCATTCTTTCGATCTTCACATGGATTAAAAAATGCTTTGCACAACACCATACCTGAAGTTTCCATGTCACCATGACAACTGTTTGCGTCGTAGTGTCGTGGGCAGCGTTTTTGGTGTGCATGCGCAGGGTTTGGGGCATGCGCAGGCTTTGGGTGGTTGTGGTGTGCTCTCACAAGTGCGGTTGCCCGTACATAATTCTTTCTTCGTTTAGTATTTGGAAATAGATTCAATATTTCCATTTGTAAATACCTCCAGTATTTAAAATTTGAGCTATTGGTTATTATTCTTCTTAGCCTCTTTGATTGACCAAAGCCTTTTGTCAGTTGTAGCCTATCTTTGTGTGGTAATACAGTTGTCTCCTCTGCTATTATATAAATATGGTAGATCTAGAGAATATGCAGTATTTCTAAGTCAAGAAGAAAAACTATGCATGAGCTACACATGTGAATTTCTATCCATCGGTTGTGAGCAAAAATCCATCTAAATCACTGAAACATATGGCAGTAACTCCACATGGTGTACAAAACAGTATTTAATACCCCCTTAAAAACATGTTTACTGTTAACTTTATATGATGGCAAACAGATGCATGTTTAAAAGTGCAATATGTATCCAAAAAAAACTTGTACTGGATAAAATGTCTCTTCGAAAGACCCTATAATTTACATTACTTATTTCACTTTATCGTGTAATTTCCCATCTTAGCAAAGAATCTGGGCAGCACTAAAGAAAAAAAGCAACCCAAGTCTATTTTATTTATATCACACAGAAAAGAAAACTATATTGGTCTCTTCAAACCCGGTTATTGAAGTCATAACTTCAGTAACTGTTTTTACATGCCAAACTATTGGTGTGTAGTTTAGTATAACTATTTTAATGCCGTTAGACCAAATTAATGTAACCTGGAAAAAAATAAAAAATACTGTTTGCATGTAGAGTTTTTCCAAATGGGTGGTATTTAATTGAAATAGGAGATATTTCTTCTTATTAAACATAATTCCTGAAACAAAGTAATGTATGCACAATTACCTATATTTTTTTTAAAGATTTTTTTTTTTTATATGGCTATAGATTACACAACTGCTTTGTGAACACAGTAGACATGGACATTCATTGCCACTTCCATCTTATTCCAAGATAGTACAGTAATTTTTATCATTAGCATTGATTAAAATTAGGCGACGTCCAACTCACTCCATTGCTGCCTTTTCTTCTCTAAATTACCGCTGGGCTATGAACGAACCTTTTGTAATTGCCACAAGGGCTTGGAAGCTGACATCACATAAAACTTACACTGATAGGCAAGCAGCTGTTGGAAAGGTTTGCATATGCTCCAGCTCTCCTGGTTAAGTGCCAAACATGGGGTTGCATCAACTGCAGGTGAGATGGGTAATGTCAGTTTCCCAGCTCCACCACTAATTTTTTAAAGGTTCACAAAAGCTCAGGACCTAAACTAAAAAAAGAACAGCATAATGCCCAATATGAAAAATCTGCCAGATTGGTAATGTACATTATTTTCATTATTTTCCACTAGAATAAGATAAATTGTATAAATGTATTGGAGACTGCCCCTCGAGTTTTTGAGGGAAGCATTACAAAATGCTATTTGTAGCTTATGGCCACTATAAGGGATAGGCCACTTGGCATGTTTTCTACATGCTTACCAATTGCACTTTGCAATTAGTTATGATGTAAGAATCACAGTGCAATGCATGTCAATGTGGGTGGCCACATTGCATACAGTCTATACTGTTATACGTCTAATTTGTCTTAGTACGTTATTGAAAAGTCCAGACAGCAGCAAACAAGCGTTTATCCAAGAGGAGAAGCCAGCAGTTTGAAGCAATAAAGTAAGCTCTAGGGGACGGGAGATTCGAAAAAAAAAATGTTTTAGCAAACTTAAGTGTTATAACAAACAGCTTGCCCACTAAAATAATGTTTTTTTAAGTATACATATCCTTTAGAAAGAACTATTTAATCCAGATCCATGGAACACTGCAAATAGCAATAAAACGTTTAAACATATTCCCAAAGCAGGCCGTTTAATTGTCCAATAAATACTGAACTTTTCGAACGGCCACTATCTTCAAATGGTGTCTCGAGCCCAAAAGGAAAAAGTCACAACTGGATGTACTGATAATTCTCTTACTCTGGATCCAGTCAAAAGTCCTGCATCAGAGTCACACCGATACAGCCCTTTACCAGTTTTTATCTGTAGGGCGGTTGTAGGTTTATTTTAGGATGTTAGTAATTGCAATTTATTTATATCTATATTTATATTGCTATTTTGCACTGTGGTGGGTTTTAATCCGTAAAAAGGGGGTGGTGTAGATCTATTTTGTTTGCGATGGACCAATAATAAAACTGCTTTATATATACTATTTATTATGTTGGTAACATGCTGTTACTGAGGTCTTTTTCAGAAATCTATATTCCCTTGGGTTCTTTCAAAAAGTGTTGCCCTCTTGAGTTTTTAAAATTACTTAAGTTTATTTGGATGTTTTTAATTAGGTAATGTGAATTTACATAGTCATATCTAAATATACATCTATATCTTATATATAAATAAGTTAGGATCCAGGTGCCTCCGTTTAAGTAGAATGCCTGGGTGCTGCCAGAAGAATATCCATCCAACATGGTATGAATTCAGGCGCAACTCCACGGACTTAGCAAAGATTTGTAATCCGTGGAGTGCCGCTGATTCCACTACCATGTTGGATATTCTTCTGGCAGCACCCAGGCATTTACGTGAAACGGAGGGCACCGATCCTAACCTTATATCTTATATATATATATATTATATATATTAAACAAAAGTCTCAGCACTCAACTACAATTACAATTATAAATGAATAGGGTAAAAGTTAGACATGTTGAAGACAATAAGCAAATCACCTGACACTTCAGTTCAAGGACACTTTAGTTACATTGTGTACAAACATGCTTAGTGACACGCCACCTCATGGCAGTATCCAGTTGTCAGTCAAACCTAGTGAAAAAAATATATGTTCCCTGGGCTACCAGGCCATACCTGCTTCTCTCTTTGTCTAGCATGACCTTTTCCAGGATCAAATGAGCTACAGAGCTCTATACCTTTTAACCTTTCTGGACTGCCTTAAAGGGCGGAGAATAATTTACACAGGGAGCAAATTCAATATAATAGAGCTGGTAAAGGTATTCAATAGTCAGTTGTTCAGTGGAATCCCGCAGGTAGGATTATGAGGTACTCCCTGTAGCCTGAGCCACGTCAGGAAGTATCAATTTATTTAATTCGTAGGAAGGCACACTCAGATATAATATAATCACCAAAAGTTCCATTTATTAAGTGCTCAACATAAAGCCAGTACAATGGTGTACCTGGCTGTGAATGGATACTTCCCCCCCTTTAAGGCAGTCCACAGAAGAAGGTTAAAAAAGGTTAGAAGCTCTGTAAGATTCGTGCGTCCTGGAAAAGGTCACTGCGACAAGAGGTAGGCAGGTATGACCTGGTAGCCCCGAGGGGAACTATATATTTTAATGAATTGTTTGTACAAACAATGTAACCTAAAAGGTGTCCATTTGAATGACTGTGCAGGTGGATTTTGCCTCTTGCTTGCATACATGTCTAACTTTTACCCTATTCATTTATAATTGTATGTGTAGTGAGCACGGAGACTTTTGTGTAATGTATAAATTGCCGGGTCCTCATTGCACCGCACTAGAATGTGTTTTGAAATTAAGGTTTGAGCTGTAACCTTGATTTGTATGTATATTATATATATATATATATATATATATATTATATATATATAAATATGTGTGTGGGAAATACCCACTTTTGATTTAATTATAGTGAATTAGCAGATAGGATAACACCCTGTTCTCTCTATAATACAGGTGCAGTTGTCCCACTTCCATAGCACTAAATCTGAAAGTATGATTTGTTACAAAACAGCAATGAAGTTGATTACCAAAATATATCCAAAGTTTGTATCAGTTGGGCCAAAATAACACAACAAAATAAGCAAAGCAAACAAAGGACAGGGGTCATTTAAACTGCCTAAAGAACAGGAGCAAGTTCCATTGATTGTTAGATTGTATGCCCCCTTTATTAAAACTAAGTACCACTGAATAAATAGTTGGCCGCAGAGCAGGGATCTGGGGTTAAAGTCACACACAATGATTGATGATCGTGGCAGGACTTCGTACTTAAAGCTAGCATTAATTTGAAATGTTAGGGGATTTACCCAGAGTCGTACAGCTACTGGTGAATCTCACTGTAGAATTCTTACCTAGAGGGACTGTGGTTCTGGGGGAATCTCCACAATTATTTGCTATTTTAAACTGCTAATTGTCTGTCGAGAGGAAAAAGAGTAAGTACTGAGAAAGAAGAGCTACAAAAAAAAATTAGTTCTTCAAATTTTTTGACAGACATTATTATAACAATGGTAAACTGTATCTGAATCTATTAAGAATGGTGTGCAAACATTTTAAAGTTTGTTCTTGGGAAATCACCAGATCTTGAGGCAGGAGATATAATGATCTTAATCATTGGGTGATTATGGAATAATGAATAATGTGGGAATATAATTATAGAAAACTTTTACTAAGATTTATACCTACTAGGGTATCTCCACCCATAAAATAATTTTTTTTCTGTGTTAGGACAACCCATCCCATGCCCAACCGCCAATTAACTTTAAAAAAAAAGTACTCATTAAGATACTTATACCTTAACCTTTGATACTCTGGCTCTCTGTTAGCAATAAGCAGCGGAAGAAGGCGTGATCGGCAGCCGTGTCTGTGATTGAGAGCTGTCAGCTATTAAAGACCCGGCTGATGGCTATGCACACAGCAGGGACCGGATGACTCACTGACAGCTTTGATCTTCATTTTCCCCCCCGACATTGAACAGGCATGCAGGAGAATCAATTTGGAGCAGATATGTAAGGTGAGGATTTTATAAAATTTTAATTTTGGGGGGGGATATGCCCTTTAAACACGTTCGTAGGTAACCAGCTATTAGTTGAACAATAAACTTCAGAAACCACATTTTTTCTTTGAAAAATGATTTAAAACAAATGCAGATCAATGAGAATGTATGGCTTTGACCTGGGTCCTTTTTAAGGTGAACATCATTCAATCCTTTTTATTCAGAATAGAAGGACTTTAGATTTCACTGTTGATCAGAGACAAAACAATATCTTGTACATGCTTCATAAGTTCCATATCCCTCTTCATCTCACCTCTTTTCAGATCTGGATGACCTGCCAATTACCACTCTGTTAACAGGCAGAGCAGTTGGAAAACTAAATGATATTCAATTGTGAAGGGGAAAACTGCAGAAGTAGGAGAAGCAACAAACCTTCAGAAATATATATTTCCCGTGCTTTTCGTTCCATAGGTAACCAACTTACAACTATTGGAGTGATGTATATCGGACTGCTAATGACGAAAATAGTTAAACCCACACTCTGATATAATATTGGGTTAGATTTGGGCCAATCATAATGGCACAAATCCCAGACGTTTTTTTGCGTTGTTGCATGAAAAATTCCTTAAATTTAGACTTACCCTCCGGCTCCTTACCTCTGCCTTCCTGTGATGCAGTAAGTGAATACTGTATCGCAAAATCCCGGAAGAAAGAGGAGCATGGAGAATAATAGTACATCTCCTTCTAGTTTGAAAATTATAGAACAATATTCAGGTTTATTTTTAGTTAGTTCTCCTTTAAAGTAAAAAAATGTCTTCCAGCTGGTCTATAAAACAGTGTACATCATGCCAAAATCAAATGAAAGCCTTCAATGGAAAACCCTAAATGTAAATTGTAAAAAAGTATTTATACCCTAACTTTTCTCAGATGCATTGTATTATCTTTCAAAATGTTGTGATGGTCTCCACCTGTGTAGGAATGGGTGGGTCAACTGTTCACAATTAAGATAAATAACTCTTCTCTCTATTCACATCCAACAGTATAGTCAGAGTTTCCCAAAGCAAAACAAAATAAAACAAGGAGTTTTCTAAACAGTGTGTTGATTTATGTATAGGATAACAGAAAGTCCAGACACAGCAAGAAAAGGCAGGGTCCAGTGAACTCTAGGGCTTCTGTCCAAGACTGGAACAAAGCAATGTGCTCAAAAGTGCAATTATTGCAACCTGGTACACAACTTGAAAAAGGATGCTGGGCCGCCGAAACATTGTCATGCAGTAGGCAAAAAATCACACTTTGAGCACATTGCATTTTGTTTCGTCTCATCATTTTCTTGCATGATATATGCATAGGGAAGTGCAGATCTTAACATAAAACATGGCATCTCCAAGAACATGAATATAAAATAGGCCTAAAATATAAGGCGGTGACTGAGGCAAAAAGTGGATCAAAATAAAACAGCAAGTATCTGCCAATGGCACACTTAATTCAAATATATAAACCCATCCTAAAGTGGAGGATACTGTCTACTAATAATGACTGAGTCCAGTTGACAATTTACATATGTATTTAATTTGTGCTACAAACCCCCAACAAATGATAACAATTGTGTATAAAAATGATGTGACCCGGGAGGGGCACCAACACAAAATTCACAGTTCCATTGTGATATTCATATTTACAGAGATTGTATGATTCAAAAGTTCGTTCTACTAATCAACTGGACAAGTCCCAAAGTTCTCCGGGATACCTATATAAATTTTGTCCCTGAAATTTAAAATTGGAATATCAAAGTGTACACATCACACTTTTTACTTCTGTCTGAAATCAAACTGGGATCCAATTAGGAGCATGTGTCTGTTCATATAACTATAGTCCATTTATAATGTTTACAGTGTGAAAACATGGTGGAGTCTTATGGTTATATTCCACAATTAATAGCAAGTAGAGTTCAGAGTATGAGCTAGCAAACAAAATTGTAGTAAATCGTTGTATTAAATTAGATCAACTGGACTTGAAGTTTAGTTCTTGAAGATGTCGCTAGTCATCCGACTGGCTTTCTCAATTCAGAATGAATGTACAAGAATCTGCAGCAATTATGTACCCGGAAATCCCAATAAGCATATCACAGCCAAGTGTTAAGGGCGTGATTGCATAGTGGCTAAGAGGTGTTATAGGAAAGCCCAGGTAGGTGTCAAAACGCATTGTAACATGGCAGACAGTTGGTGTCGAACCCCCCACACTCTTTTAGGGGTTCGACACCAACTGTCTGCATGTGCAATGTGTTTTGAAACCTAACCCGGGCGTTCCTATAACACCTCTTAGCCACTATGCAATCATGCCCTTAAACTTGCTGTGATATGCTAATTGGGATTTCCATAAGTCATGCAAGCATATGAGCTTGTGATTTTTAACTTCATTAAATTTGACAAATGTTGGACTTTTTTTATGCTCAACCCTTTTATAAACACATAAAATTATAATGACATCTTTTCAACATAGTACAGTAACACATTTAATTTAAAACAATATAATATTAAAAGAAGAATCACAGTCAAGGGGATTAGAGATGGGACCCGGGTCGACACGGAACCCCACGGTTCCAAAATCTGAAAGATCCGTCCAGATCCTCCGTATTTTGGGATCTCAGAAGACATTTTCGATAATTTTCGAAAATTGCTGGCGAACATTGGAAAATCTTCGAAAATACGATCGGAAACAATCGAAAATGGCTCTGATCGTTCCAGTTTTGGATTTTCGGAGGGAATCTGAAAACGGAACGACATAGTGAGTTTCAGCCATTCTAAAGGGGATCCTTTGATTTCCTTGCTCTTCAGGGACCTTTCAAATAGGAATTTTGTAGGTTGTATGATAACAAAGTAGTTTATGTATTATAAAAGTGATTAGACAGGACTGAGTTCAGTGTAATTTGAAGCAAGTAGGGAAAAAGTAAAAAAAAAAAAGCTTTTGCAATACATTTTTTCATAATTCAGATGTGCAGGCTGTATAACGCACACTGAATTTATTTCCTAATATCCTCTTAACTTAATAGCTATACATTGCACACACTACAACTGGTAGTGAGAGAATTTGGATACAAAAGTGGCGGCATCTGAAAACTAGTTTACTTTCACGAGGTGTGTACTTATCTAGGAATACCTCCTAGCTCCGGGTTACTGAATCATAATGTGTGGATAATCGATAGTGTTACTTTGTGGAAATAATAAAAGTATTAAGGTATTGATCCATCTTAAAAACAAGGTAGGTACACTTATCCACACACTACAACTGGTACACCAGATATATTTGTACCCTATTCTTTCAATGGATCTCTAATAATTGTCACTGACCATGTGACCCATTAAAGACAGCAAATTGACCATCCTTCACCTACTGTACAGTTAAAATCACACAGATCAACTTTTACCTGCTGCATAGGTGTGCTTTTCAAATCTATCACCATTAAAGAGTGTCTGCAGCTTTAGGTATTTCTGCTTATAGTATATCATGTGTTACGAGAGGGTGTGGCCTGACAGACAAAACCACAATCATATATACAGTATTATGCTTGTAAACACTTTGCTGAATTTTTAAGGAAAATGCAAGGCAACTGAAGTTTGACTTGAGGTAGTGTTTTATGTACTTATGTATGAACTCAGTGTATGTATAGAAAAATAGCAATAGTTTTATAGATATGGCCCATAGTGACATTACCTGCAATCATTTCCTTGAGCATTTATATAAAAAAATAAAGTAAAAATAAACTAATCTGACATTAGCATTTGACTAACAAACAACCTGGCTGGGGTGTTTTTTATTTTATTTATACTGGAAAATTGGTTATTTTGTAGCAGACAGCACAGGAAAGACTCTGGGGGAGAAATAAAGCATTTGATATTGTTAATTTTGACCTTATGCCTTTGCAGACAAATTGGCAGACAGACCTGGCTTTGGATATGTGTAGTACAGCTCAACATTTTTTGTATTGTATGTTTTTCATTTTAAACTCCTTAATTTTTAAAAGTACAAAATGAAAATTAAGTACTTAATAAAAAAACAAACAAAAAAAACAAAACAAAAACAGATAATGAATAATAATTGATTCTTGTGGATAAATTGATTTTAATCAAGGGCATGTCCACCAACAAAACTAAAATTTAAATCACCACTGCCCCCCCCCTGTGTAGTGTTAAAAACATCCTTACCTTACATCTCTGCACCAAATGGTTCTCCTGCAGGTTGACTGTTGAAAGTGGGGACAAGGTAAGAGCAGGAGCTGTCAGCTCTCTGTCCTCTGAAAGGTTTCTGGCATTGTGCGGGAGACCCCCCCCCACTCCCTCTGCATCTCTTCATGGATGCCTTTCTCTAGCTTAAAAACTCTTTTCTAGCCCACCCCAACTGCTGTGTTAGTTTACTTAAAAAAGCTGCAGAACTCTACTTATATCGCTTTGTTCCACTGGCATTCTCTATTGCAGGCTGCAGCATCTGTGATTGGCTGCCTCTCAACTAATCAAAGAAGTGGCTGCCAGTCCTGCCCCCTGCTTGCATTTCGGCAAGCAGAGGGCCTGGATTAGAGTGCTGGGGGATACGATGTAAATAGAGTTCTGCATCTTTCTTAACTAAACAAAACATGGCAGTTGGGGGTGGTCTAGGATGCTCTACACTACAGATTTTTTTTGTTAAGGTGAGAGATACCCTTTAAGCAATATTAGTAATCCTAAAAAAGAAATAACTGTTTAGAATCAATCAATTAGCCATTAATACAGAGTGGTGTGGCAATATATTGCTACTAACTACATACCTTCAATGCCGGGTGGAGACCAAATGCAAAATTGTATTACAGCATAAAGTCATGTTGTAATTATATTTACAAAATGATTTTTTAAAGGCACAAGAGATTAAACTTCCTTAAAGAAGAAGAAATTAAACTTCCTTGTCCATCTTCTAGACAATTTCCAGAACCAGGTGGCATTTACTCTAGGGTTCCTTAGGAGCTAAATTTTGTAGTTGCCAAATCATGTATCTTTATTTTGGTACAGGTCTTGTTTGAATGATTGGTGATGTGATGTAATTATTATTAAGAGGGATCCTGTCGCCAGCGAGGTATGTAAACGTCCATAGGTTTGACATCTGGGGTATGGATAATATATTGGATAACATTTAAATCACAATATTTTAGTAGGTTCCAGCCAGTTTCATGTGTAACAGACCCTAAAAATCCCTTAATACAAATAAGAACTCTTCTGTGAAGAGGTGTTAGAGGTGGAGGTGAGGTCCTTAAAAATGATTTCTAGAGTTAGGGGCCAAGTTAAAAGTGATGACCTCAAGGTTAGTGTTTTCCGAAAATACTACCGCAGCAATGTGCTATGCTAGGGAGGCAACAGGAGTTTAGGAGTATTAATGCATAGTGGAGTAAGGAGATGGGATTTGGGGTTTGAGAAAATAGACTGACTTCTGTTGGCTACAGGTCTTTAGTAGATATGGACTGCACCTCAGTGATAATAGTGCCAGCAGTTTTGGGGAGAAGATGGCTAGGGGGTCGGAGGAGATTTTAAACTAGGCATGGGGGAGGGTTATGTTGTACACACAGGGGTTATATAGAGGAAGTTAGGGATCAGGGGGCTAATAAGATAATGGAGGGAGGAGATGGGGGAGGATAAGGGGCATGTATGTCCAAGAGAGGAAGGATAAATTAATTGATAATCTAAAATGTATGTTAACAAAGCCAGAGTCTGGGGACTGGAAAAATGGGGAACTAGAGCTATAGCTTAAGAGGAGGGAGGATGTGATCGGGTTTAGCAGAAACATGGCATAATAATTCACATGACTGACAGTAAAATATTGAAGGATACTCCTTATTTAGACATGACAGGGTTAATAATAAAGGAGGAAGAGTATGTTAAACAAGAAATGAGCCAAATATGTAAAAGACGGATAGATGGAGGTATAAACGATAATTTGATCTGTATTATTGTATGTGATTGTCCAGTCTTAATGTATTTTCTGGACAAGTTATTTTGTGCATTTGGTTAATGTGGATACCAACAGGTAACTTCATTATGTATAGTTAGCCAGGATGAAAGGACATCCTGTGGTCCCAGCTGTCAGGTGCTAAACAGACTCCAGACTCTGAATCAGCAGGGGGTAATTACTAAGACTTCTCAGGTACTTTATCCCAGTTCATATCCATATTAGGAAGCAAAACATATATCAGGATTCATATCTCTTTCTGTGACCAGAATTTATGTGAACTCTTTTTAAATGTAGACTCAGGGGTAAAACTGTTTAGTGGGAATCCAAACACCCATGTTCTACTTGTGTGGAACAGGGACAGAGAAACTTTTGGTTTGGTTAGGTCGTTAATAAAGCGTAGTAACCATATTGAATTGAAAATCTACGATTGATCGGTTTTGCCGTGAAACACAGATTTGGAAGTTGGCACGTTATGGCACGTGATCCCGTCGGCATACGGGAGTTTTGCAGGGACCAGCCACTTGTGGGTATCGTCAGGGAAACCACATGATTGTGTTACACTCCCAGCTCAGCCCAACTGCTTTCTATGATTGGGGTGTGGTAATGGTTTTCTACCATTTTCAGGGGTTTTTAAAAATGGCTCTAAAACCCAAGCCTAGCACTCTCTATTATCTATATTGGACAATAGAAAGTTATTTTGAGGGCCATAACTCTGGATCCAGCTTACATGGATCTACTTCCTTCACTTCATCCTGGAACATTAAGGACTGAAGTATATTTCACTTTCTCCCATTTTGTTTTACGTTTGCTATGTTGGGTTTTATCTGTTTATTTTTCTGTAGTTTATTGTTTTGCACTGTTTTATTACAATTAAAACAAACAAGAAAAGGAGATGTCAATGGACCATTCCTGGGCCCCATATATCATAATATATGCTAATGCAAACAGTAAAAACATGGGGGTTTTTATACAATTTATGCATAAAGTGAAAACCTTCCAACCACGTCAAGGTAATCCCAGTAATGGAAGGTCCTAAAATTTACTTTGTATCATTTATCTGGACTGACATCCCTGCTTGGTTGGCATTTCTTGGAAGGCTGTCCCCCTGACCTGCATTGGATTAGTATTAAAGGCCTGTCCACCCCAAAACTATAACCCCCCCCCCAGTAATGGCTCCATCAGTGTACTGTAATAAATCCTTACCTCACATCCAGCTCCATATGGTTCTCCTGTTAGTCCCCCCCCAAAGTCCAAAAAACTCCCACCAGGAGGATAGCAGAGTCCATATAGGACTCTGCTTCCTATTCTGGCCTCCGGGAGAAGTTTGGCATGCGTCTGCAGCCCTTCTCCCCTTCCCCCTTGGTTCCTCCCCTAGCATTAAACCCTTAGATACAACATTCCCCCTGTCCCCCCAGCCCCAACCGCTCTATTTTAATTTTAGAAAGTGCCCCAAAAGCTTTTACTTACCTTCCACTCTTTCTCCCACCGCACTGAACTCCCGCAAGCCGTGTCATGATTGGCCTGCCGTCTCAGCCAACACAGACGGACTGACGTCACACCCCTCTGCTTGCTTTCTCGCAAGCAGGAGGGCCCTGGGCTCCTGGCAGTGCTGGTGGAGGAAAGAGGGAAGGTAAGTAAGTAAAGTTTCGGAGCAACTTCTAAATTAAAAATTAGAAGCGGTTGGGGCTGGGGGGACCAGGGGGAATGATATTCAAAAAAATGTTTTCAAGGGTGGACATACCCTTTAAAGGGCTTATCAATTTCCCCGCCAATGGCTTTCTTTTAACAAGGGGGAAGAGGCCTCTCATCCACTGCTTAGATTCTAAGGCAATAAAGAACCTCCCAATTTAAAGGGACGTGTGGGGGTGCTACTACCAAATGGAAGCTTGGTAAATCTTTCTGCAAGAGAAGCTCTGCTACAAATATTACACCAAAGGGGGGGTCGGAGCACTCCTGTGGCAAATGACTTTATAACACATAGTGGATAGTGCTAATGATCTGACCCCCCAAAACATGAGAACAAACAAGAAAAGACATGAATCAATGCACATTCCTGGGACAATTAAAACAATATTTACCAGTATATTATATTAAATATTTTATATTCCTACCTGCACGTGGTAGTGAATGAACAGTCATTATTATTCGTTTTATTTTACAGCTGTGCATGCTAGGTACAGTAGGTTGGTGTACCTTTTAACACACCCGGTGACAGTTACTGATGGTTTATGGTAAATATATATAAGTGAGGGCAACTCTCAGTCAGGTTTTGGGGTTTTTACAGTGAGCTAAGCGTGCTCAGAGGGCCCCTGGGCAGAGGGTTGTAGTGTCCTTGTCACACTGTGTACAGGAAGGAAGAAGGTGGGTAAATTAATTGTTGGTGTAGGTTATAAGCCACCAAATGCCAGTGAAGAGGTAGAAATTAATCTGGTGAAGGCTGCTGGCAAGGGGCATGTTCTTATTATGGGGGATTTTAATTACCATGACATGATGATTGTACCTCAAAATGTATCAAGTTCTTAAATGAAGAAAATGGGGAGCTTAGGGAATGGTGATAAAGATATAATGTAATTTAATATAGGTTGCAAAAAAGGTCCACTCCTGCCTGGCCTAATGCTCAGGTAAAAAGAGAAATGGATGAAAAGAAAAAGGTTTTTAAAATTTTGAAATCAGAAGGAAGAGAACAGGCTTACAGGATATAAAAGCTGTAATAAAAAGTGCAAGAAAGCAATTAAACTAGCTAAAATAGAAAATGAAATACACAGAACACAGCAAGTCCAACCCCAAAATGTATATTATATCAATAGTAAAAAGATGAGATGGTTATAGAGGATGACAAAAAGTCTAATGTGCTAAACTGTTTTTTTTCTTCTTCATCTGTATAGAGAATCCTAGTCCCTATAGCAGGGACTGTAATAATAGGAAGGTTATAAATGAGGAATATTCAATCTGGCTGACAGAGGATATGGTACGAAAACAATGAGACCATGTTAATATCAATAAAGACACCTGTAGCGCCAATCCAGACTATAAATACCAAACTTCTATTCTGTGCAACCAGAGGGCTACATACGTTAAAAACATTTTGGGGTTTATCTTGCTTTGCTCAGCTATTTCTAATTCATCTTCTTTTAACCTAACTTAATTGTTTTCTTGCAATCTTTATTACAGAAGTTATAATTTATGATTAAAATATTTTAAATGCCCTTTTCTTTCTTGTCATTTCCTTTTTTACCTGAGAATTAAGCCATGCTGATGCTGTGGACCTACCAAAAATGTAATTCTTTTTACATTTGTTCCTGAAAAGCATACATTTTGAATTGTTATATTTTAATACCCCTTTAAAGCAGATGCTTTTGTTCAGAATATTTACCCAAGAACATAATCAAGTCTATTAGCGAAGTGATTCATTTAATACCAAACAAATTGCTATATCTAAAATGAAAGTTTAAAATGAACCTAGTGCACTTTTGTATATTGCAACATTTATTAAATGCCAATATTTTATGACCTCTTTTTTCTTATTTCCTATTGCTTTCATCTTCATAATGAGCTCATGGTTAATAATATCCAACAAAGTTTCCTTTTGTAGTAAGAACTTCTACAGTCTGGTAGAGATATTGCTTATACTGTAAAGCAAATTTAGGGACTTCGATTCCTTTAAAAGTGGTGGCAGTTTCCTTAATGCATTAATGCCAGGATAACTTAAATTCCCTTAGTCCAACATTGGGTGCGACTCCTCTTAATATTCCATCATCCTGGCGGAAACCTCAAAAGAATGTACAGTGAGTCACACTCCAAACGTGTAACTAAAAATATTTATTCAGTACCGGGGGAAATGTGGTCTCCAAACAATTTGAAAGGCCAGTTTCCTACCTTTAAAACGAGCCATCAACCACCTCTCTACGTGCTTCACAGCTGAAGATATAAAGAAATTACTGACCAGAAAGTTAATGGGTAGGAGGCTGACATGTGACATCCCTAAGGCTGCTCCTCCACCTTGCCACTGGCGAGCACAACCTTAGACTTCAGTGACAGGACAGGAGACAGGAAGTCCCTTCCCCTCCCAGCTTACCTCTACAGAGAAGGTAAGGGAATCTACAGCCCTACTCTCCTGCTATGTGAAAACAGACTTTTCTGGCAGAGTTCTCACTCTGCCTGCAAAGGCTGTTTTCACCAGTTTTCTGAAGGGAGGGGGTGTCTGAGTGTACCACGGCACACGCGAGTGGGCGGGGCCACATGGGACTTTAAGGGAAGGGGCCAAGGGGGGCCTGCAAATTGAGGGGCCATGGGGTCCATGAGTGGGAGGGACCAGGGGGTCTTGCAAGAGCAGGCGACACAGGGCAGATTGACTGTCATCCACTGACATGGTTTCAGAGCAGGAAGCAGGAAGTGCAGGGGACCTGGTGAAAATAAACAATGAAAATAAATTGAACAATATCTCAGGAGAACAATTATTTTTGGACCACAGTTCCCCTTTAAAAAATACAACATTTTAGGGTGGTAGCATGCCCCCTTCCTCAGGTGGGGGCAGAGGAAGGGGGCATGATACCGTCCAAAACATTGTGTTTTTGATGTGTGGTTTCTAATAATTACACATTGGAGTGCGACCTTTACTAATTAAATTCCCCCTGTACTAGAACATGCCCAAAACTTGTGGTCATTGCTAACTGCATATGGAGGTGAATTTCCTCATTTTTACTAACAATTGGTGAGTAGTAACGGACACCTACAGTTAATTTACTCTCCCTCTTGCTTTCCACACACAGCTCCACCAATATTGCATCAGCCTTATTGTTTATATTCCCAGCTACTTCATCTTTTAACTGACCAGTCCCGAGAATCCTTTAACCATGTTTCTGCTATACTTATGAAATCATACTTTTAACCCTATTAGTTCTATTTTTTTAGCTAGAATTTGTGCTTTTGTAAACATAATTTTTTTAACGATCATTCAATTACAGTAACTTGCACATTTTATGTAACTGCCTCCCCTCCTCAATGCTACCCACCCCCCTCTACTTCCCCATTTTCTAATTTAAAGACTGATTTTATACTCTGCTATCTACCCAGTGATGTCCATAGAACTTTCCCCATATGCCTAGTTTAAGGTCTTCTCCAACCCTCTAGCCATCTTTTCTCCTAAAACAGCTACACCATTATCAGTGGGGTGCAGCCCATCCTTAATGAAGAGCCTGGAGCCAACAGTTCACTTAAGACCAAAACCTCCTTACACCAACCTCATAGCCACACATTAATAGCATCTTGCTGTCAAAAGTAGGGTTGTATACAAAAGGTGTCATGCAATTGTTTACCTTCTTCCTTACAGACACATTCTCCCTCTCCTGGTATCCTCTCTAAAGGATGAAAGAAGATGGACCCTGTTATAGGTTTGTGAGGGGGAGAGGATATTTTGTTACACTCCTGGTTGTATAGCCAGTGAGTTTGTAGGTAGTATGGTGTCTATTGTCTGGAACTATAGCTGAAGCTCAAACTCCACACCAAGGTTCCAGACACGGTGAAACAATGGGGCATATTTATAAAGCCTCGTTAAGTTTTCACGGCCATTTTCCCCAACCTTTCCGCATAAATCGCGTTTAACGTGATTTATTAATGTCAGGAAATGGCCACGAAAAGTTAACGAGGCGTTAACTCTTCGCGCCGATACTTACTTTATTTATTTAGATTTATAAAGCGGCGGTAACTGTTTCGCATTGCTAGTATCAGCTGTTTTGCTTCGCCACCTCCAAGGTGGCGAAAGCGGCCGATACTAGCCGCCCTGCGGCAGAGATGGGCAGACAACCCACGGCGCGTGGTCGCACCCGCCCCGGGAGATACGCCCACCCTGCCCCCGACCACCCACCGCCGCTTCCCAGCAGCCCCTCCCAACCCCTTCCCCGCTCGCGGCAATCTCGGAACAGGAGGCTAGAAGGGGCTGCTGGGAAGGGGCCGCAGTGGGTGGTTGCGACCACCCGCCGCGCACCCCCTCCCCAGCAGCCCCTCCAAGGGAGGGGAAGGGAAGGGCCCGCTGGGAGGGGTGGAGGCACCCTCCAGCGGGGCCCTGAGAAGGGCCTTTTGGGGCTTAAGGGGTCCCACAGCTCGAACCGGGACCCCCCTCCCCGGCCCTATCAGGACCTTTGCGGCACTTACAAGTGCCCTTTGAGGCTTAGGGGTCCCGCAGCTCAAACCGGGACCCCCCATCCCCAGCCCTTGTAAGGGCCCTTGCGGCACTGACAAGTGCTTTGGCGGGGGTCCAGCAGCTCAAACCAGGACCCCTAGTGGGCAGCTCATAAACTTTCCTGAAATCTGATTGGTTAATGTAAAGCATGTAAACCAAGCATTAAAAAATTGACCAATCAGAAACGGATTAGGGTTTTCTGCAAACCTATATAAAGAGGTGCACTCCTCCGCGGAACTCACATGCCATCACAGTAGATGGCTGAAGATAGAAGAAAGAAGCGGCTGGCAACATCGGCTCCGCTGAGGCCAGCGGTGCCAGCGGGCTCACTGGCGCCCGCAGTGAGCCTGCCTGGCATCGACGACCTGAGTGGAGTTAGTGTCACCTGCCTGAAGCCTCGCGTTGGATCAAGACGCCAGCAACATTGGCCTAGTTGAGGTCACCGGCGCCCGCCGGGGGTACCCCTGGTGTCGACGGGCCTTGAAGAAAGAAGACGCTGCTCAAGGGCTCTTTTAAGAGCCGCTCACTAGGGGTCCCGGTTCGAGCTGCGGGACCCCCGCCAAAGGCACTTGTCAGTGCCGCAAAGGCCCTTACAAGGGACCCCTAAGCCCCAAAGGGCACTTGTAAGTGCCGTTAAGGCCCTGATAGGGCATGGGAGGGGGGTCCCTTAAGCCCCAAAAGGCCCTTCTCAGGACCCCACTGGAGGGTGCCTCCACCCCTCACAGTGGGCCCTTCCCTTCCCCTTCCTGCCAGCGGCTGCTGGGAAGGGAAGAGGGGCTGCTGGGAAATGGCGGCGGGTGGTCTCCACCGCCTCGGGGGGGTCGGGGTGAGCGTATGCCCCGCCCCCATAACAAAGGCATCAGGAAGGGATTTTAAGTCCCATTGCGGCATTCTGTACTTAGCGCATTGCGCTAAGTGCAGTATCACCGCGAAGGGACTTAAAATTACCACAGGACATCACGGCCACGATACATATCGCTGCAATGGCGCTCTATTTTCGCGGATTTTTCTATTTTTTCTATTTTTTGCGGCGGTAATTTTTTTGAGTTATTTTCTTTTTTTAGAAATATGCCCCAATGTATACAGACAGAGAAGCTACAACTGCAATTGCACCTGAGGAAAGACCACACTGGTCTGAAACATGTCGTGCTGTATCTCCCAATTAAATCACTGTTAGCATTGACTTCTGACTCTTGTTTGGAATTATCTTATTGTACAAGAGCACCTGACACATTTCATGTCCACTCTTGACACTTCATCAGAGGTGACATCACGTTCTGTCACCTCCCATTTAAAGACACAAATACATCGATATTGAATACAAAATAGATAATTATAATGTTAATAAAAATGTTAAAAAACTAAGAACTAAGTAGCATGAATTTTTCAACACTCATAATGTAGATTAAATCTAATGTTAATAAAATCATTAGTGATAATTGATGTTAAAAATTACCACATAATCATAACATAAAAACAAATTACCACATGATCATTACATCAAGACACCCTAAAAAATAATATACAGGTATAAAAACACAACCCAATCAAGGGTAAACAAACCTATCATCTGTTAGGAACATACCCTATACATTGTAAATAGAGTAATATCTATAAAATAATCAAAATCAATCACAAAACTGACTACGATTATATGAATCGTGATACTACCAATATGAGTAAAATCCTATATTACACGTTTCACACAAAGCAGCATACTTCAGCATACCCAGTCTTTATTCAAACCTCTCGGTATCCTAGTTTTAAAATCTATACATTTCTCTTCTAACCAATTTGGCATCAAAATTTCCACCTCTAGGGCCCACAGTACCTTTCTCAGTCGCCTGAAAAGTGCATTTTGACACCATAACGCATGTCTCACTATTTATAGACAAAGCTGATCTCTATGAGAGATCAATATTAAATGCTCACCCACACAATCTTTTAGACTCTGCTTCATTTTTGTCGGAGGCACAAACAAGTAGCCAAGTACACAACACCCTTAGTATGACAGTTCAAGTATTCATTAATTTTTAAAAGTTAACCTGTGATCGCGCTAGAAAAACTGCATGTCCAGCCTAAAACAAACTTTTAACATTCTGGTAGAGAAAACCCTCTCCCCCCCCCCCCCCCCCCCCCCCAATTTTTGCAATATTTACAAATCTCAAATATGCCTCTGAAGGGACTTACCTTACCCGGTCCTCTGACGCCCCTCACCTGCTCTGCGGCTGATGGCCGCTCTACTTCCTGGTCACGGCTCTCTGTTAAGACATGACGTCACACCCAATTGCCTGACAGCCGCGACCAGGAAATTTGCTTAAAACAGGAGCAGGGGGCTGTGCCCATGTGAGGGACCAGCTCAGGTCCCTTTGGAGCTCATTTTAGAGATGAAGGTAATGGGAAGCTTAGGGAATAGTGATCATGATATAGTGTCATTTAATATAGGTTGCAAAAAACAAGTGCACTGGGTTAACAAAAACTTATAACTTTATGTTGTTGAAGGAATCGCTCCTGCTCATAGACTATGGGGATTTGTTCCTAGGTAAGGATATTGAGCAGAAGTGGACCGCTTTTAAAGGGATATTAAACCATTACATTTCTAAATTTATACCTTTAGGGAACAAGTATAAAAAATGTATGACTTCTCCTGTCTGACTTAATGCTCAGGTAAAAAGGGAAAAGAAAAAGGCTTTTAAAAATTTGAAATTGGAGGGAACCAAACAGGCATACAAGGAGTATAAAAGCTGTAATAATGAGTGCAAGAAAGCAATTAAAGGACAACAATATAAAAAAAAAATAAATCAACCCCATTTCATGTCCACACTTCCAGCAGCTGAAATCACTTACTCATGTTTACAGCCGTGCTGAGATATCACACAGCAAAGATGAGTGCTAAAAGCCCACCTCCTAGATGGCCCAGGGCCATGATTAACATATCACTTGTCATTGGCTGGTGGGAATGTCTGTTACAACCTCTCTCCTCCTCCGCTGCCGGTTAAACAAACTTGAAATGTCTAGTTGCAAGGATACAGCCTACATAATCAAGCTGATCAAGGACTGGTGGAGGAGTGTTTCCTCGCATGCTAGCTCTGAGTGACAGTTAGTGGCAGACAGAATTGTTACGCCCCTTCACAGCATGGCTAATTGAAGGCTAATTGGAGGCAGAGAGAGGCTCGAAATCTGGAAAAAAATGTATGGGGAGGGCAGCATATCTTTACTCTTTTTAAAGTAATTTTAAAGCAAGTTTAACCCCAAAATGTTTTTTAAGCATATCAATAGTAAAAAGATGAGGACTGAGAATTTGGGACCATTAAATAATGGGGCAGAGATGGTTACAGAGAATGCAGAGAAGGCTAATCTGCTAAACCATTTTTTGCCCTCTGTATTCACTTTAGAGAATCCTAGTCCTTATAGTAGGGACTGTAATAAAATAACGTTTATAAAGGTTACAGAGGACATGGTGCGGAAACAATTAGTTAACATCATTAAAGCCCCAGGACCGGATGGAATACATGCTCGGATCTTAAGAAAGCTTAGTTCAGTTTTATCTAGACCACTCTTTCTTATCTTTTCAGATTTACATTTGTCTGGTGATGTGCCGCTGGATTGGAAAAAAGCCAATGTAATACCAATATTCAAAAAAGGTAGTCGTTCCCAACCTGGTAACTATAGACCTGTAAGCCTAACATCAGTGGTAGGGAAGGGGGTGGAAACTTTGTTACGGGATCATATCCTTAACTTTGTCTCCAGAACTGATCTTGTTAGTAGTAGTCAGCATACATTTATGATAAATAGATTGTGCTAGACAAATTTACTTGGTTTTTATGAAGAAGTGAGTAAGAATTTAGATTCTGGCATAGCATTAGATGTGGTTACTTGGATTTTGTGAAAGCTTTTGATACTGTGCCACATAGGTGACTAATGTTTATACTGAGGACTGTTGGCCTACAAAAAAACATTTCTACATGGATAGAGAATTGGTTATTGGATCACAAACAGAGAGTGGTGGTCAATGGGGCTACATCTATGTGGGCTAAAGTTCTAAATGGAGTGCCTCAGGGTTCCATACTGGGGCCACTTCTTTTTAATCTGTTTATAAATGAATTAGAAGGGCATTCAGAGCAAGGCCTCTGTGTTTGCTGATGACACTAAACTATGCAAAGCTTTGGAAACTTTAAATAATGTGCGATTGCTGCAAGCAGACCTAGATAGATTATCAAAATGGGCAGCAGAATGGCAGATGAGATTCAATGTTGATAAATGTAAGGTGATGCATTTGGGATTTAATAATCCCTGTGCCACCTACACCATAAATAACTCTGTGTTAAGTGAATCTCGACTGGAAAAAGATTTCTGGTAGATAACAGTCTTAGCTGTAGCAAACAATCTCATAAAAAAGTAATCACCATAAAAATTCAAAAGAGATAACTTTATTCATAAGAGCAGGGAAATGATCCCAAAAGTGACATCCGCTATTAAATAACACAATGTGTCTAATAATGGCTGGCCAGCCTCTTACTATAAATATTCATAAAATAGAATAAAATACTTTACAAATTCAAGTCCATACACTTATTGAAAATGATACAGTGATATTATATGGAACAAATTCATTGGCATTGTATTGTTCATATACCATAAGCAGTCTTATGTTGTTATTAATGATACGCCAGTTTTCTCACCGGGGGTCCCAGTTCGAGCTGCGGGACCCCCAACAAAGGGGCCAGGGAGGGGGGACCCGGTTCAAGCTGCAGGATCCCTTAAGTCCCAAAGGGCCCTTGTCAGGGCAGCAAAGCCCCTAATAGGGACAGGGAGGGGGGTCCTGGTTCGAGCTGCGGGACCCCTTTAAGCCCCAAAGGGCCCTTGTTAGGGCCACAAGGGCACTTATAAGTGACGGTGAGAGGGGTCCCAGTTCGAGCTGCAGGACCCCTTAAGCCCCCTTTTGTGTTCCTGCTCTTTCCATTCTAAAAATTGCTGGCGCAAATACGTGAAAAACGTGCTAGTGTGGCCCTAAGTAATATGAAAACAGCATATCTTGGGGCAGCAATGATTATTTTACAGCGCATAAGTGAAATAAGCTTAGTAAATATTTAACTACTAATACCAGCATCCTTTACAAGAAAAAGTTATTTAAGAAGTAAAAAAAATATTTTTCAATAATGAAAAGCTCTCTTCTTATTTTTAGCCAAATGGCTGAACTACAGGTCCCACCATCCTTTATCACCTGATTAAAGGCATAATCATTTATTTTGTTATGCATACCCTTCAACATTGCCCTTTATTTGTAACTATTAAAGGGGAGTGTTGGAGGGTATGTGCTTCTATAAGTTTAACTATTAATGGAATGTTGGAGGGTATGCTTTGTCTATAAGTGCAACTATTAAAGGAATGTTGGAGGGTATGTGTTTCTATAAATATAACTATTAATGGAATGTTGGAGGGTATGTTTTGTCTATAAGTGCAACTATTAAAGGAATGTTGGAGGGTATGTGTTTCTATAAATATAACTATTAATGGAATGTTGGAGGGTATAGTGTAACTATTAATGAAATATTGGAGGGTACGTGTTTCTATAAGTGTAACTATTAAAGGGGAATGTTGGAGGGTATGCATTTAAGGTTGATATTTTAATTAACATTAAATTGAGAGATTTTACATTCAAATCTAAATAGCTTTGAAACTGATCAAAAAAATGAACCAACACCAGTGATTTGTTAAAATAAATAACATTTTAACAAATACATAGATTCCCCTTTAAAACCTGCAGTCTGTACAGCTCCGTTTCAGGTATATTTAATTAATCAATTATAATAAATCAATTGAAACTAATGCAGTCTGCAACATGCATTAGAAAAGTTGCAAATGTGGGTAAAGGATTGAAAATGTTTCACGGTCCATAAGGAACAAAGACCATGGGGAATTTAGAGCTACTGAGCAAGTCTATAGCTGAAAAATGGAAGCCCCAACTATTTAATGTCAAAAACTTCAGATGGGTATATTGTCACTATGAAAGTACAGATGAATCTATAGGTCAGTAAATTCTGTGTAATGTGTTAAGTGCAACATTTCTAGCCTTCAAGTCTAAAGGTTATTTTCCCATTGTAGTTCTCCTTTAACGTGAAATTGCAGTATTAAATATCAGTAAGAAGCATGGCATTTTCATTGGACGTCAATATTTGTTTAAACACCAACCAACCAGAACTTATGTAATATTTGAAAGCTAACATCTGATTGGTTGGGGCAAAATTAGCACCATTTTAAACAATAAGAGCTTTTATTGAATAACTCCCTTTTTTTTACACCAATTTTTCTCTGCCATCATTAAACACAAGCATAAGCTCTCTAAATCACAGGGAGTGTCTTCTTGTTAACATTTTTTTCAATCATGATTAGTCTTCTTATATTTGTAGCATTCATTTTCAAATGCCCATGTGGCAGTATAAGTGTAAGACACAACCAGGCCATTGACTTAGAGAATCCATGACCAAATTAATATGATCCAAAGCCAAAATGCCAAATCCCCAGTGGCTTGACACTTTATTGAGGTCAAACATGTGGTTAGCCAGCTGAACATTTTTAAGCTGTCCAGAGCACTGCTGTACCAGAGAAAAGAGTTGAGAGGAAAGCTAAATAAGAAGTGGAATGAGAAATGTGGTTGAAAATTAGACTGATTCAATATATTTTATTCAATATATTTTTAGAGTATTTTTTTGTTTGTTTTCCAGGCCATTTTTTTCTCTTTGTTTATTAAACAAAACCTTGTAAACAGCAGGGCTGTTAGGGGGACCTTCACCCATAGCAAGATGCCTCGGGCGCTGCCCCCCTAGCCAATTCTCCCTATGGGCATATGCGCCCAAAGATTCTTAATGGGCAGGGATTCTGGCACCATGAGCAAGATTTTCATATATCCTCATGGAATCTGCACCCTTGATACACCTGGACATCTTCGTAACACACTCAAGACTGCACATTGGAATTTTACATTTTTTTAGCAAAAGTCTATTAATTTCAATATATCAAAAAGTGTTCTACATAAACTGCACTATTCCTTTAGGGTCTTTCTCCCAATGGACCTCCTCGCTGTATAATATAAACAGTAAAAGGAGAAAGAGGACAACCATATACTGTAAATATACAGTATAAATACATATACAATAAATACACATTTTATTGCAACATGTTTTGAAACACCATCCTGTATCAAGCATCATGGTAAAACCTTGGTGGTTGGTGGTTGCTTGGCCTGTGTTTTATTTCATATCTTACATATCAATGTGTGACCTGGTTATCTGTACAAACATCTCTATCTACTGTAACTAGAAATCCACATGTTTTCGAGCAACTGATTAAAATATATTAGTGTCCAAGAATACTCAATTATTACTTGATTTGGTGTACTTTTATTTCTTAATAACAATCAGTTTAGTAACTATGTTACTAGTTACTATGTGAAAATCTGGTTAATCTGGTTAATAAGAAAAGATCAATTAATAGAAAGATGCCCTTATTTATTACTTCTTCATAGAACTATTGATCTAGCCCTTGTTGTTGATTCTGCCTAGGTTATAAAACATCATCAATAAGTGATATCTTACAGTTGCTCTACACATTTCTGTGTAGAAGAAGTCACAAATCCACTGTTGTAAAGATCTGTTTTAAGGTGCTCATACACTGGGCTGATATTAAGATCAATCTCATATGTGAGTAGTTTGCATTGATTTGTAAATGTAATTTAACCTCACAATAGACAACATTAGACATTAATCGCCAAATAATTGAATCTCGAACAATAGGTATGGTACATCTATGTACAATTAACACTGTCTGGTCGAATTATGGTTCAATTGGACTAAAACTTTATTAGTCATTCCTATAACACCTCTTAGCCACTATCTAATCACGCCCTTAACACATCGCTGTGATATGCTAATTGGGATTTTCCAGGGTACATAATTGCCACAGATTCTTGTACAAGTCATTCTGAATTGAGAAAGCCAGTCGGATGACTAGCGAAACGTCTTCAAGAACTAAACTTCAAGTCCAGTTGATCTAATTGAATACAACAGATACATTTCAATAATACCTACCCTATTAAGCAGATCGACTCTTCCAAGAGATGAACTTCTATCGATGCTCAAAGACATCAAGCTATCAAATGAATTCATTTCTGAGGCATCAATGGATTCGATGAAATTGGCTGCCAAAACCATGAGCTCCTCCATAGTAGCCAGAAGAGCTATCTGGCTCAGGCAATGGAAGACAGATGCTAATTTCAAACAATAATGTCTAATGGCCTAATGTCTCTTCCCTATGAAGGAGAACTTCTATTTGGAAGCAAGTTAGAAGATCTTATTGAAAGGAACCCAAAGGAATTTTTTTCCTTCATCTGCTTCAAACCTCAGAGATGCGAGGCAATATAGGCCTGGAAAGCCCTTTGCTCTAAGAGGCTCTTGGAGATCTAATCCTCCTCAGTCCTTTCATGGAAGAGGAGCCAATACCAGATCCTGTCCTTTATGAAGGTCAGGGAGCACATCTGCGAAAAGTGGAATGCAGGCTATGCCTCTTCTACAGGGCTTAAACAACTCAAGACACATGGGTCCTTCGAATTATCAATCAAGGCAATCAATAAGAGTTCCTCTCACAGCCTCCTCCAAACAGGTTCATCCATTCAAACATTCCCTGTTCTCTCTCAACAGGCCAGGAAATCCTTCAATTCAGTCCTGTATTTTTTACTAAAGAACAAAATTACAGAAAATGTCATGCTTCCCAAGTAAGGAAAGGCTTCTATTCTCCCCTCTTCCTTAAAAAGAAAAAGACAGGAGAAGTCAGACCCATCCTCAACCTCAAATACCTCAACTAATTACTTCAAACAAGGAAATTCCAAGTGGAAACACTAAAATCTGTTACCATTCAACTGGTCAAGCAGGATTGAATGTCAAAAATAGACACCAGATATGCATACTTACATATACCAATCGATTTTGTGTTGCACAGACTCATTACCAATACAGAACTCTTCCTTTTGGTCTAGCTACCACTCCATGACTATTTTCCAAAGTGTTGGTTCATCTGATTGCCTATCTTTGCATGCAAAAGATATATAGGTTTATGCTTACCTGGATGACATCAATCCATCCTCAAGAATCACACTCTCAGAACTCTGTCAAGTTTAGTCAATCACTGGTGGATTATAAACAAGAAGCCAGTTTAATGCCTTTAGTTTCTGGGGTACGTAAGCACCCTCAATTTGACAGTATCTCTCCACCTTTCATGCAGGGAGGATACAATATCAAAAGTAAAGAAATTTATCTCTCTTCCCGCATCAAATGCATGGATGTGCCAGCACATTCTAGGCAAACTGATCGCCAACATAGACTCGGTGAAGTGGGTTGTGGTTCTCATCCATTCATTTCAAATATAATTTCTGAACCAATTTTCCCCTCAAGGGAATCCGAATCAACTCATCATCCTCAAGTCTACCGTGAGATCGGAACTGGATGGTGGTCGATAATAGGCAATTTCAAACCAGTCCCTTTGGAGACTATATTCTGGGAAGTCCTTACAACTAACGAGAGTCCACGTGGCTGGGGAGCTACCCTTGGGGATCTCCTGGGTCAGGGCAAGTGGCTAGTGAAATCATCATTGACCTCTCAGAACCAAAGAGAAACAACAGTGGTTCTGTTAGCCTTGAATCACTTTAATTATCAGCATTTGGGAAAGTCAGTCCAAGTAAAATCGGACAATGCAACTACAGTGGCCTACATTAATAACAGAGGGGGCACTTGAAGTTATGCTATGGTTGATCTCAAAGAAAATTCTCAACTGGGTGGAAGCTCACTTGTCCAATTTAAGCTCATGCCATATTCCTGGAACAATCAACCAGGAAGCAGATTTTTTTTCCACAGAAATCCTCTTCCCCAGGGAGAATAGCAGCTTAATCCACAAGTCTTTCACCAAATCTCTCTTATGTGGGGTCACCCAGAAATAGATCTTATGGCTACCAGGAGCAACACCAAGCTGGGGAGATATTGCTCTAGATTCAAAGACAGCAGAGCTTTCAGGACGGATGCATTTTCAATCAGAGGGAACTCCTTTCTGATGTATGTGTTTGCCCCAATGTCCATCATTCCATTGGTACTCATAATCATAGATGACAAGTTGAATGTCATAATCATCCTCCCTTGGTGGCCAAGATGGCCTTGGTTTTCCTGGGCCCTTCAGATGTGCTCTGCTTCACCATACAGCCAACCCCAAAGGAGGAGGGATCTTTGTTACAGGGCCTTAGTACCCATTCATCTTTTTGTTGAGACCACAATTATGAGAAAGCTTTCATACTGCACCATATTTACCCTTCTGGCAGCTAGGAAACCATTTATAACCACAAATTACAACAAATCTTAGAAATAGAGTAGAGTTGATCCAGGGAAATTTCTGATTGCCATTTGGAGTCAAGAAATAATTTTTTCCCCCTTCATAAATTTGGTGGGGTTTTTTTTGCCTTTCTCTTGATCAACAGTTAGGCAGGAAATGAGGATATTGCTAGATGGGTTGGACTGGATGGACGAATGTTTTTATTCAACCTCAAATATACTAATATTATACTAGTATTTTGTGATTGGTGCACTTCCAAAAATCTTGACCCTCTACTTCCTTCTGCACAAGCTATCATAGAATTTCTTCAGTCTGGAATCAAAAAAACATATAGGCAAAGCCACTTTAGAATATCAAGTATCTGCAATATCAGCCATCATTAACACAAAATGGCCTGTTTCTTTCAGGGAGTATCACATATAAATCCTCAAATCAGGCCGAGAGTACCTCCTTGGGATTTCTCTTTGGTTTTTCACTAATTGCAAAAAGCCTCTCATGAAAAAGTTACAGTAACTACAAAGACACTAATACCTGTAACCATTACCTCTGAAAGAAGGATAGTCGAAATCTGAGCCTTTTGCAACCTTTCTACATGACAGAGAAATACTTAGGCCGGACCACACATTCCTGCCTAAGGTAGTATCCAAATACCATATCAACCAGGATTTATGACCTTAAATTCTTCATCTGAAGGGGAGGTTTAACATTTTTCTCATTCTCTTGATATAGGAAGGACCTTAGGGGTCTAGATAGACAAAGCAAGATGCACTTTTTGTTCTGTTTTCAAGGACAAAAACCAGCCAAGTCCACTAACTACCTGTCTCAAACAGTGTATCGAACAAGCATATCATGGCAAGGCAGGGCCTTTACCTGATAAAGTCACAGCTTACTCTACTAGATCTGTAGCAGCTTCTTGGGCATTCAGTGCCACGGTATCACCAGAAGAGAGTCTGCAGGGCGACTACCTGGTCATCTTTATCCACGTTCATCAAACATTACAAAATTCATGTTGCCTACTCAGAACAAGCTTCTTTTAGCTCCACAGTCTTGTGTTGTGTTGCACCTAATAACACAATATATAGAAAATTGGGCTGTTGTACATCCATATTAAAGTGCAACTAGAGACCAAAAATATAATACATTCAAAAAACAGAGTTCTAGTGCACAAACAATTCTAATTGCATATTGGCTACCTCCACAAGGTTGCTACTACAAACAGCCTGCTAAACCCTGGATAAATAAAAGCAATTAGTTCAATAAGTTGGCCAAATTATTTTAAGCCCAGTCACCACGTCAAGTTTGCTTTCTTTAACTGGGTCCTAACCTACTGGTACTTGCCTTTTTGGCTACATGAGCTGACAGCTTTTCCTGTGTGGCCTGGATACTTGAAACTGGCTCTCTAGTTTAAAGTACTTTGCTCAAACGAGCATATGGCCTAACTCTGGGTGGAGTACAATTTCCCAGAAGGCTTGGTCAAACCTTCAATGTAACACACAATATATAGAAAATTGGGCTGTTGTACATCCATATTAAAGTGCAACTAGAGACCAACAATATAATACATACAAAAAACAGAATTCTAGTGCACAAACAATTGTGTTGCACCAAATTAAACTTTCTTTATATTTTACATCATTTCATTCTCCCACACAGTGAAGCTTTTTAAATCTCATAGATCATCACTTCCATGCAGGATCAGGGAAAAAGGAAAATTTTATCATTGCTTCCCGCAATTTTCCTTTCCTGGTCCATAGCACGGCAGTGCATACTTCCCTTCCATTTTTTCTTTTAAATCATTTCAGACCTGATACTCGGACAGTCATTCAAGACAAAGAGTGAGGGGACCGCTTTCTGCTTTTATCACCTTTAGGAGGGGCCTGTCACCCCACCCCAAGGTGATATCAAATACTAAACATTAACAGGCTCATTTACCCAGAGCCGGCTATCGCTCTGGGTAAATGTTCTGTTCGCGATTCAATATCCACGTAAGGGATTTACCCACTTCAGGATTTTAACACCAGCTATTATCTGGCATTAAAATCCTGCGCTAAGACTAGCGCAAACGCGATATTGAATCGCGAGCATCTGATGATCTTTGCATAACCCACGCATCCTAAGATGATATGGAGATAAAGTTACGCTAACTATTAGCGAACCGGTTAGCGTGACTCCATTTATTTGCCCAGTGAGTCTGGGTAAATTGGCCCCTAAGCCCCTTAGATTAACGGGCTCTAGACATGTTTCCCTTCCCCCGATGCACACACTGACAGGTGAATCTAAAATGCCCCAATGTCCAGTACACCCTGACCTGTAAATGTGAAATGCCCCAATTTCCAGTACACCCTGACCTGTAAATGTAAAATGTCCCAATGTCCAGTACACCCTGACCTGTAAATGTAAAATTTCCCAATGTCCAGTGCATCCTGATCTGTAAATGTGAAATGCCCCAATGTTCACTACACCCTGACCTGTAAATGTAAAATGCCCCAGTGTCCAGTACACCTTGACCTATAAATATAAAATGCCCTTATGTCCAGTGCACCCTGACCTGTAAATATAAACTGCCCCAATGTTCAGTACACCTGACCTGTAAATATAAAATGCCCCCAATGAACAGTTACACCCATTTTTGTGCACCCATTTTGCGTGTATTTTTGCCCACCCATTTTGCGTGAGCATACCAGCTCTGCCAAATCATGCATGGGCATCTGTGCGGCCATCAGGGCACACACGGACGCGCGTACATGCACAGTGGAGGCTACCCGGCACACACGGACTATATTAGATATAACACCAAAATGATATATATCCCTTCCCTTATATTATATAAATATATTTATATCTCCATAGGAGATTGCATTGAGTTTGCAGGAGCTACCAATGTGGTGGAGGTATAGGATATTACATATAGGAAAGTTGTATATGTATGTGTGCACTATCTCACTATTACCATTTAAATGACCATCAGTAAATGTATATAAAGAATAGTACTGACTTATATTAGGTACAACACAAAATATACAAAATACATAAACTTACTTACAGAGCTGAGATCCCTATTTCAACATGGTATTATCAAATGGAAGCTTAAACCACACCCCTGTGTCTGTTCCATATGAAAGGAAGTGTAATCCAAAAAAATGTTTCTGTCTGTTAAACAGGATGTGATGTGTATTGTAATGGACAAAAACACCAAGACTCCTTATATACCACCTCCAGCCTGCAGGTGGTGTCAGTGACTAATAAAAGACAAGACATCCCTCCTCTCTATGGCTAGGATTACCACCTGTTGGTAGGACAGATCATTGGACAGACAATTTACCTTATTGGATACAAACTCTGAGGCAACAGATAAGTGTACACCAACTTACAAGGACACACAATATACAGGCCTGGTCAATATTCAAAGCGGTGCACCATAGACAAAGACACCCCTGATTACTGCATATGTTATGTAGGGAACCTGTTTATGTGCACTGTCTGCTTTGTGCCAGACCACCAGAGTAACCCACTGTGTGGCATGCTACCCATAATCCTTCCATAAAGCAGTGATCTAGTACATATTGGTGGCAGCTGTGCTGGTAGTACCATTTATTCTCCCTGTTTTCTTTGTATATTTGTTCTCTGTATTAAGCTATGGGGGCTTCTACTGAAAGTATTAATTTAAATCCTCCTGCCCTTGTACCTGCAGATGAATTTCCCCAATTAAACTCTACCAGGTCCAACTGCTAAACCTATTTATAAACCTGATCCATTTGATAGGGTAACTCGGAAGTGGACTGATTGGCTAGAACAATTTGAATTGGCAGCCACTATTAATGGTTGGGCTGAAGGTGCTCGCTTGCAAGTCCTTAGCCTTTTGCTTAGTGGTACAGCCAGGCAGGTATACCAAGGATTTACTGAAATAAAAAGCAGTTATCAGTTATTAAAAATTGCTCTGAAGCAATTTATTTTTAATTAGATCTATATGGAAGAGTATATTAAGGATAAATCCATTTCTTTAGGTAAACTTGGAATGAGAAATGTTTGTTTATACTGTACGTTAGATTATTAGGGCAATGCTATTATAATAACATGATGCTGTGATGTACCTTCTGTTATAATATATGAGGTTCCATTACCACTTGCCATGGCGAATACTAATAAGTATTAAGCTAGAATTTTTAGTTTCAACCACACAGTGTGGCAGGATTGCCTGGGTCTACTCACAGATCTGCAGGATTATCCTATTTGGTTCCTCTGGAAGCTGGTGACTGGTGATATATATAATGGTTTGAAGAAAATGGCCACTCGCTTTTACTACTTCTTAAATGGCCCAGGTGCTACTCCCTCCACTTCCACTGTTATAATAGATTTTCCAGAGACTCTCCCGAACTCTACCTACCTTACCTGTTACTGTCCCGGCCCTCTGCTTGCATGAAACTGCAAACAGGGGGCCGGACCGGCAGCCACTTCCCTGATTGGCTGAGAGGCAGCTTGTGGGAGTTTCTGGAAAATCTATTATAGCAGTTGGGGCTGGGGAGGGAGAACTACTACTGTATATAACAAAGGGAATTTACACTAGGGGGAAGGAGAGCAAAACGGATGGGAGAGGGAGGGGGTGGGGCTGCACTGCGCATGGCAAAATTCTCCCGGAGGAGAGACTGGAGGCAGAGTCTTATATGGACTCAGCCAGGCTCCTGGTGGCCAGTTTTGGGGACTTTGGAGGGACATTACAGGAGAACCATTTGGAGCTGGGATGTAAGGTAAGGATTTTATTACACTACACAGTGGGGCCAGTAGTGGATTAAATTATTGTTTTGGGGGTGGACATTCCCTTTAGTGAAACGTGCAAAGTCACAGCGACGTTTCGGTCTGTGTCTTGGACCTTTTTCAAGCTTGAAAAAGGTCCAAGACATGGACCGCAAAGTCGCTGTTACTTTGCACGTTTCATTAAAGCCTTTGAAAAGTCCCTAGACTGTAGCTTTTCTTCATGTGACTTATATATATACAGAATATATATATATATAACCCCTATATTACCACACAGGCTTTGAGATAAATCCCACAGTAAATCAGCACATGCACACGCACACACACATACACACACCTTCCCACTATATAACTGTCAGGACTCAGCAGGACATAAAATATATATGGGAGACTGAACAAAAGAAACTTTTCTTTACAACATGAAATCACCTCTCCTGTTCTCTGGCTTGTCTCCCCTGACTGAGTCCTGTCTGCAGTTAAGTTACCTTACTGAGCTTGCCGGGGGACACAATAATGCGCAGGCTGTTTCTCACGGCACTCCCCCTTCCCTTCCTAAAAAGCAACAAGGTGCTGAAGTTTAGAAGACGTGAGTGCTGCGACCCTGCCCGCTGTGCTACAGCATTTCATACCAGCCGATGTTCTTTTAATTTAAAGGGACAGTTCAGTGGAAATTATAAATATCTGTTAAATTGTTTAATGCCTTCTTAGTTATTCTACATATTCTCTGCCATTTTGAAAAATCAGTTGATTTCATACCCTTTGCTGTTCCCTGCTGTTGACATTAGTGAGCTGACATTTCAGGTTCTAACGGTCCTTCTTCTTACCAGGATTCACCACTTTCTTGGAATGTTCCTAACAGTTATTACTACTTATTGGCTGTTGGATGGGTCAATCATGCTCAGATCTCTACTGAGCAACTGAATCAACCCAGGCGCTGGGTCAAGGGCAAGACCATAACGGTTTCTATTAGGGGTCCTGCAAACAAGAAGTCAGTATTTCGGTTGCAGTTATTTATACACAGACACAATGCTGTGTATAAATAATGGGCAGGTTAAGGTCATTGGGATGAAAAAATACTGCTCTTTTTTTCAGAAAAGCATATGTATTTGCACTGAACTTCCCCTTTAAAGGTACAGGCACTGGCTCCACAACTATGCAAAAGACATAGTGAAAACTATACAAAAGAGTGAAAACTCTGCCTGAAAAGGCTGTTTTTACATAGTGGGAGAGTTGGGCTGTAGATTCCCTTACCTTCTCTGTGGGGCTCTTCACGCAGCAGGGAGGGGAAGGGACTTCCTGTCTCCCTCACACACTGAAGTCTGAGGCTGTGCTCGTCGACGGCGAGGTGGAGGAGCAGCCTTAGAAATGTCACATGTCAGCCTCCCACCCATTAACTTTTTGGTCAGTAATTTCTTTATATCTTGGGCTGTGAAGCAGGTAGACAGGTGGTTGATGGCTTGTTTTAAAGGTATAAAACTGGCCTTTTATTTAAACCCAACTTGTATGGAGACCACAGTTCCCCTTTAACCATTCTCAATTGCCCATGCGTTCTCTGAAATATTCTGGAAAACAATTCTCCCGAATTTGTATAAAAATGATCATATCTCTGCCAGTGTTAAAGGACTTAACCTATCTAATCTGTCTGCATAGTAAAGTCTCTGTCTGCATAGTAAAGTCCCTCTGCTTTCATTTTTGATTTAGTCTCACTTCTCTGAAATGCCCTTGTTATATACAGGATTAAAAAATTGAACTGCATATTCTAAATAAGTTCTTACCAGAGAGGGAGTATCACCTTTGAATATATTCCCCTCTTTAATAAACGGATAACAGTCACAATTAGCATACATGTGCTAATATATGCATTAACAATATTTGGGGTGATTGTAATTAAATGGCAGCTTTTGAATGTACTGGAAAGGAAGGTACAATTTATATTGCTGTATTCTGGTTGGTTTTAAAATTATAATTAAGGAATTCGTGTTTACTTTAAAACTGGGTTAAGCTATATCCCTTTCTGTGGAAAAAGTAGTTTATATGTTTTATCTAACCACTTCCCATTCTATTAAAAGAACCGCTAGCTCAGCCCTGTACAGTTTATCAAATAAAGGATTGTTGTGTCTTATGTAATGTGTACAAACTCTGCATAAACCATTCAAGGAAGTTTATGTCAAGGGTGCATCTTAACATGATTTTAACCACAGTAGGCAGAAGGCTACTAGGCTGATTAAAACAGAAGCTTTGTATGGAAAAAATGGTCTCATTGACAGTATTCAGGCCTCTCTTCATAGCACTGCTTATTTAGTCTGGTATAGTGTTAGATATCATGAACAGACAAACTGGCGTCCCTTTGCATTCCTCAAGGGTAAATAATTTATTGGGACGGATGCTGATTAAGTGCAAATGGGAAGAGTGTCAGTCGAAAGGACCAGGTGAAACCATGTTGCATACTTCCTCTTACCTCCAAAGACTGAGGGTCATGTGTCAGTTCTGGATAATTTCCAAGACTCCTTTGAGGATGTATTGAAAGGCTTTTAAGATATTCTTTTATAATAAAGATTTCTTAATATTTCCTTTGTGTTGTATAAACTGTTGATACTATATGTTCCAAAAATATTTTAATAATAATTTGTTGGCTAAATGTATGTATATTCTGAACGTAAAAGTATGCACACCCGTCTCTTTTATCTCTGTAATATATATACTAAATATTTGGGAAGTGCCACTTCAGGCAGTTTTATGATATTGTTTAGACAGACATAAGGTATAGGTCACATTGGGTGAATGGAGGATTGATTTATCCATAAAATCATTTTAAAATGTTGGATGCCTTATTAATAAATATAACTGTACTCAAGTAGTCATGGTCTGCTTTATCCAGTGATTGTAAGGGAACAGTATGTACAGCTTGTAGTTTGATAAGTACCTTCAGCAAGACATTTTTTTATCAGCCCTTTGCATGGCAGTGGCTATCCAATGGCCCCCTTATACAAACCATGGAAGTGCTTGGCTGCTAGGATGGAGAAAAGATGCATTGTAGCTAGAGATGGTCGAACTATTGAAAGTTCGGTCCGTTTTCGAACTTTCGAACTATTGTAAAAGTTCGAAAGTTCGAAAGTTCGAAAACGGACCCATTAAAGTCTATGGGAGGCAAATAGTTCGAAAAGTTTGAGTCAAATACAACTAAAATATTAATGGTAACTTAATGTAAATGGCTGTGGGACCTGGGAAATGGTCTGGGGAGCATGTTCCAATATCCAGGACTTTCGTAAAATCGATTTTACTCTTACACGCGCTACTTTCGAGCTTTCGCGTTCGAATGTTCGAGGTAACATGGACATTTTACTCGTAGATTCGATGCTCGCCTATAGGCTTTAATGGAGACTTTACTCGCAGATTCGATGTTCGCGCCTAGATACCATGTACATTTTACTCGCGGATTCGACCGTTCGAACATTCGATAAATCATCGAAAGTCCGGGAAATATCGAAAGTCCGCGTCCGAGATAGTTCGAGAAGTCCGGGTCCGTTCGAACTCGAACAGTTAGGCTCGAACTCGGGTTCGAGTTCGAGTTCTATGCCATCCCTAATTGTAGCATGGATGTCTATACATGTAATGTTTCTCAAGCTTAACCACCTAATCAGTTGAGGCCAGGTATTTTTGGTATTGCCCCCACTGATAAAAGTCTTGGTTGTTGTTGTAAGGCTGATAAGTACCCTGGTTATGAGTAGAGATGGGACCTGGATCCGACAAGGAATCCGGATTTCAGGACTTCAGAACCTATCTTCGAAGATTTTCGAATGTATGGAGCTATTTGCTATAATTTATGGAAATAGCATCAAACATTCGAAAATACGATCGGAGACCACTTTCGAGTTTCTGATCGTATTTTTGAGGATCGAACGTTCAAGGCGATTTTCGATATTTATCAAAAATAACCCCAAATGTTCGAAAACCTTCAAAAATACGATTGGAAACTCGAAAGTGGTCTCTGATCGTATTTTCGAGGATCGAACGTTCGAGGCTATTTTCGAAAATTAGCAAAAATAGCTCCGTGTCTTTGAAAATCTTCGAAAATTTGTTCTGTTTTGGGGATTACTATTGAGTTTCGTCCATCTCTAGTAATGAGGTGCTAGAAAATACATTAAAAGCATTACCATAACGTAAACACTCATTTTTGCTGTTATAGCTTACTTTTGTAACCACACTATGAATAATAAACATAGGGAGGCAAACTGATAAAGACTATAAACAAATTTGTTAACTGCTTAACTGTTATTTTTTCCAATCTGTGTGTTAGTAATTAGCATTCATTCTAGGTATTCCATCTTCCTTTTTAACACAATGTAATTTCAGGTGCATGAGATATTATAGTCTAATAAGTTCTCTGATTACCACATTGACTTTATTTTAGGGTTTATTGCTGCCGGATCTACAAGCAGGGGGCCGGACTGCAGCCTTCTGGGGCGTAACTACAAGGGGTGCAGGGGATGCGACCGCACCAGGGCCCTTAGCCAAGAAGGGGCTCCCATTTTATGCTATGGTTCCAAAACTACCAGTCTGTGTGCCAACTGTTTTACCAGTGGTCTGTGTACAAAGCATTTTTAGCATTGTCTGTGTGCCAAGCATCTAACTAGTGTCTGTCTGTGTGCAGTGCCAGTTTCCCAACCAATTTATCAGTGTCTGCATGGAAAGCATTTAGCTAGTCTTTGTGCCAACTATTTTACCAATGGTTATATACAAAGAATTTTACCACTCTATGTGTACCAAGCATTTTTCTAGCGTCAGTTGGTTAGTTTTGAGGATCTAAGTTTAGAAATACTGTTTGAATCTGATTGAATAGTTTAGCTAGGTGTATGGGTAAAGTATGTTTGTCTGTTTTAAAGGGCATGTCCACCCCCAAAACTATAATCCCCCCACTACTGGCCCCATTCTGTAGTGTAGTACAATCCTTACCTTACATCCCAGATCCAAACGGTTCTCCTGTAATCCCCCCCAACAAAGTCCCAAAAACTTCCCACCAGGAGGATAGCAGAGTCTATATAGGACGCTGCCTCCTGTCTCCCCTCCGGGAGAATTTTGCCATGCGCAGAAGACCCCCCCTCCCTCCCCCCCTCTCTCTCCCTCTCCCTCCCATTTTGGTCTCCCTCCCCCTAGCGTTAAACCCCTTTCCCATATCATAGTTCTTGCACCCCCAGCCCCAACCGCATTAGTATTATTTTAAGAAAGTGCCCCAATCTTTACTTACCTTACCTCTCTCCTTCCCCGTTCTGCACTACCAGCAGCCACGTCCATGATTGGCTGCCTCTCACCCAATCACAGACGTGGCTGCTGTTCCAGCCCCCTGCTTGCAATTCTATGCAAGCAGAGGGCAGTAAGGGAGTAAGGTAGGGAATAAGGACTATTCACAAAGGTGTCTCTAATGGGATCTGAAAGACCAAACAGAAGCCGTCTAGTTGAATCATTCCAGCAAGGAATTGCAGCATAGTGATAAAATTCTGAGGCATACTACTCTGCAGAGCATCTGCATTGAAGAAGTTTCCTTGACTTAAACACAGCACATAGAATACAGTTCTGGATCTGCATACAATATGGACATAGCATTGAAAAACAGAATACAGAACTGGATCTGCATACAATATGGAAATAGCATTGAAGGAATAGCATAGGCATCCATTGAAGATAAGGATAAGCAGTTTTGTGGTCTCCCTGTAAAAGAGAAATCATAAACTCCACCTTTTGTAATCATGTGCCTGAAGAAATTGGCCTTATTTGGAAACCTGAATCGTTGTGTGTATATTTAGTAAATTACATTTATTGTCTTAGGTGTGCTATCTTCGTTATTTTTTGCCGTTGTGTATTACCACGCTTCATCAGGCATTAACAAAGGAGACACACCTTTGATTTTTATTGGGACAATCTGATTCACATTGGTGTTTTGGACACCTTGCTCGCACCGCAACCCAACACTTGATCACTGAGAAGGAACGCTCTGCAAGGGGCATGCCTTTACATTGGTCATTCCAATGCTGGGAGCAGGACTAAACAACTTCACAAAGCTTATTTTGGAAAGCTTTTTCTACTGCATTAGGTAAGAAACAGGGATGAGGACCTAGTTTAGGTCTTCACACTGGGTACTTTTATGTGAGAAGTGGTAATATATAGGGTTTACTTGCCCTTCAATGGGTTAATATTGAAAAGAAAAATAAGTTAGGAAAGCTAGTGCTTTTAAATAATTAAAAAAAAAAATTCAAATATTTTGAAAGGAACTAAAAATTATTACGGTAACATTTTTTGTAACAATGAAATACTGTAGTTATTAATTATTATAATATGAAATGCCAGTTCAATGTTTTATTGTTTACAGTAAAAACTGTTTTTTTATTTTATCACTTTGAGAAAGGAAATTATTTTGTCCTATATTGACTTATTTTTACTAGTGATGGACCCAAAACCAAACTCGAACCCAAGTTCAAATCGAACTTTATGAGTTGGACGAACTCAAACGATTTGAACGAGTTTGGGTTTGAACTAGTTAGTTTTTCAGGCTCGTGGCTGAGTTTTCGATAATTATTTTATGAGCCGTTCACTAACAAGCCGTTCGCTAACCATAGAATGTATCGTTTGATAACCCTCAAAAGTATCGTTCATTTTCGGTAACCCTCGAATGTATGGATAGTTTCCGCTAACCCTAGAATGTATCGTTCGCTAACCCTCGAATGTAGCCTTCAATTTTCGGTAACCCTCGAATTTATGGTTCTATTTTTGGTAACCCTCGAAAGTATTATTCAGTAATTCTTGAATTAGCCGTAACCCTCAAATGTAGCTTGCGCAAACCCGACAATTGCCCAATCATAAAGTAAGAAGTGTTTAAACAGGTTTTGGTGATAGTGACATGTTCCCCAGACCAATTCCCAGGTGCCACAACCATTTACAGTAAGTTACCATTGTTAGTTTGTCTTTAAATCATCCAAACTTTTTAAACTATTAGCTCCCCATTGACTTTAATGGGTTCGTTTTTTGGAACTTTCAAACTTTTTATGAAGTTCAGCCATCTCTAATTTTTACTAGTACCACATTACACATCGCTGCATACAGACAATGAGATATGTACAAAGTGAGAAAAAGCATAAAGTGAAAGGTGACAAATACAAACATGTTTATTTTTTCCAATTCTCTCGTGTCTTTAGTTTAAAGTGTAAACATGGTCTCCTTGCAAGTGTCTTTTATTGAACTAAAGAACCCGACCCCTCACCAAGGCTCTTTTCTCTCTTCTGCAGCTTCCGGGTAATAGTTGGACTGGCGGCCATTACTGAAGCTGCCTACTCTGCTGCTGTGTGAGCTCTTAACCAGTGTGAGCTCTTAACCAGTGTGAAACTCACAGAAGTAATGACATTTTCATGAAAAGCATGTCTAATAAATTTAGTGATCACGTGTTTCAATTTTATGTTTACTATTTCCATGTCATACGTTTCAAAACATATTAGATTGTAAGCTATTCGGGGCAGGAATCTCATTCCTAATGTGTCAAGGCATGCATATATATATATATATATATATATATATATATATATGTGTGTGTGTGTGTGTGTGTGTGTGTGTGTGTGTTCTTAACCAATGTTTGAAATTGTATTTAATTTTCATTTATCTGTATAATTGCTTGCACTTTTCTCCTTGTTTGCATACTCTGTATTTTATAATATAATAATAGATTTATCCAATATAAATACTAGTTCACTTTTATACAAATTTGTGTATTTATGGGTTCTGTTAATGAACCAATAAGAATTAAATTTGGAAGGTGACATGCTTTTAACCAACAAATCAAACAATAGCTTTTTTATAGAGCCCTGGTCTCTATATTTTGTGATTGGTAGGGTAAATGTGTAAGTTTTAAAATGTTTTTGATTGTCTCTATGATACTTGACAAAAATGTAATGGTGCTATGGTATGTGTTTTAAGGAAGTTAGTAACTGGCTTTGCACATTTTTTGGGGTGAAAAATGTCTTGAGTTTTTTGTGAATAAATTGTTTTCAAATTTAGACCTGTGAGTGCATTTGTTCAGACTTTGAATTAGTATACTGTATATGATAGTTAAATGGACAGTTCAGTGGAAATTATCAATATTTGTTAAATTGTTTGTTTGTTTAATGCCTTCTTAGTTATTCTACATATTCTCTCCCATTTTGAAAAATCAGTTGATTTTATACCCTTTGTTGTTCCCTGCTGTTGACATTAGTGAGCTGCCATTTTAGGTTCTAACGGACCTTCTTCTTCCCAGGATGCACCACTTCCTTGGAATGTTCCTAACAGTAATTTCTACTGATTGGTTTTTGGATGGGTCAAAGATGCTCAGATCTCTACTAAGCAACTGAATCATCAAGGCGCTGGGTCAAGGGCAAGACCATAACGGTCTCTACTAAGGGTCCTGGAAACAGGAAGTCAGTATATCGGTTGCATTTATTTATACACAGACAAATGCCAAATTGGCAGATTAAGGTCATTGGGTTGGGAAAATACTGATCTTTTTTCTGAAAATTATATATATTTGCACTGAACTTCCCCTTTAAACAGTATCAGGCAGATGAGTGTTCCCCTGCGCATGTTACAATCCTTACTGAGGTTAAGGTGGAAGCAGGGATCGGATGACTCACTTACACCTCCTATTTTTCAGTTTTTTCAACTTGGCAAGAGATGAGTCCTGGTTTCGGAAGGGAACCTGTTTTCATTTCTGAATTGCCATTTTCATAAAATCTTTGGATCCAATCAAATGTTGAAAACTGGGGTTTTAGTGTATAAGTGGCCTTTTAATAAAATGCTAAACATCTTTAATTTTTAACAGCAGACAAATTATTTTACCCTACATAACACACTTTTACAATACTAATAAGGGATGAATTTAGTAACCATCTGATTACAAATTATTCAACTGTAACCTACTGTACATGACATCAGTCTTTGCAGTAGATTATTGAGTCTTATTCAGTGACCTCAGAATAATATATTGCTGCATGCTTATCCATAACACATGGCAATGATCTGGTGAATGGTAAATATCTTTTGTACCTGAAACTTAGAGACTTGCATTACTCCCAGGAAATTAAGATGTTAATTATCATCTCAAGTTCGCAAGTGCTTTCATTTCTGTAATAAGTTTCTTGATTGCAAGATCTCATAATCTTCCTTAGAGGATACTGTACATCAGATTTTACATTTTGCATGTATTAAATGCTTGATGGTCCTCATAAATTACCCTTTTAGATAATCAAACTAAGCATTGCTCTTATTATAAATGCATGCATTTAATTGTGATGGGAACATTTGACATACCGCTTTAGATAATTGACCTGCTTTCCTTGTTTTTCTCTCATTTCCATGACTAACTATAAGTGATATATTCCATGTACATTGCCTACAAACTCCCAAAACTCTGAGGTGTTTTGATTACTAAAATATATAATGTTGCATTTAGTTGTTGTAAATCATATAAAATTTTAACAGTGTGCTTCCTTAGTATATAGTATGTGCATTTGATGACAGGACTTTTGAATGTATTTAACATATGTGTTTCCTTTTTCATTCTGTCATCTTATCAAGGCACAACTACTTCATAGCTCATTTTATAAAATCAGTGATAAATAGATTTGGATGAGACCTTCATCTTGATTTACTAGAAACAGGCTTTTCTGATTATATGCTTTGCTGAGGAAACAGGCAGTGTTTTTGCACCTGGATGTCCCAGCCAATATATTAATTCTAAAAAGATATCTTCTAGTTAAGTCTGTGAGTAGTATACACTGATCACAAATCATTTTTTGTCCATTTTGTATAGCTTTCTAAATGCAGGACTCCCCTGCAAGTTAATTAATATAGGAAATAACATTTTACAAAGTCAATAATAAAGGACTTAAATAATCAAGAGTAATCTCAAATTTTAGTGCCAGCGATTTGCACTGTTTTGCTGTTCCTTTAAATTCAAGTCTCAAGAGTTCACATACGTGTAACACAAAAAAGAATTTGCCAGCGCTCATTCTAACCAACGCTGTGGCATAAGGCTACTTTCACACCAGTGGCGTGTTTTTTTTCAGGTAGCAGTTTCTTAGTGGTTACCAGGCTATTTGAGCAGTCGCTTCACAAAACGCTAAATGTAATGTTTTACTGCCGCTAAACATATGGATTCGCTTAGACATTGCTAGAATACCATTTGTGTGAAAGTAGCCTTAACAAGATGCTAGAAGCACTCTAGTGCCAGAACTAACCTGCATTCTGCTAGAAAGGATAAAAAGATTTTATTTGTACACAACAAAAGAGAAAACACTGGCAATTTTTCTCTTACTTTTTATGCCTCAAGAGCTCATGACAGGCATTGTATGGAGCAGAGGGGTGGGGTGGAGATATTGAGTTAGTGGGGGCAGGGGAGGAAGTAGGTATAGACAAGGAAAGGGGGGGTTTTAGTTAGGTTAGGTGCCATTTTGTTGGGAGGAGTCTAAGAACATAGCTTCTGATTTGCATATAATAGACATGCTGAATATAACAACAGAAGAGCTTTTAAAATACCATGATTAAAGGGAATGTCCACCCCCTCTCTACAAAAATCTATATATTGTAGAATACCCCTCAAAAGCTGGACATCGTTTTATAGAAAATCGTTAAATCAGCTCACAGCCAGAGGTATAATACTTACATGCTCCTCCTCGATCCTCCGTCGCGGCTCTGCACTTCCGCTTAAGGCACTCAGTGTCAGCCGTGACAGTAACGTCCATTCCTGGAGCAGTCTCCACTGCGGCTGCTCAAGAGCACAAAAAGAACACAGCAGCCGCAGTGCAGACAGAGTGTGGAGACCGGAAGCGGCGGTTGATAGAGGAGCTTGTAAGTATAATATCTCTGGTTGGGAGCTGATTTAAAATTTTCTATAAAACGATGTCCAGCTTTTGGGGGGTATTCTACAATATATAGATTTTTTTGAGATATTTGTTGGCTTAGTTCAATTTATATCTGATGAAATTTTTAAATAGATAGATCTCAAGTTCTGGTCATTTAATGCATTTTGTTAGATAAAGCATTCTTCACTTAGGATATACAAACCTGTCAGGGTTAGTAAAACAGATCCAGGTTTTGGTGTAGAATTTCGAATTTCGACAGTCAAAACCAAACCTTAAAATGTGGCTGGTAGATTGATCCTCATGAAGCACATACATTAAAAAGTAAATAAACACATCTGCAGATGGATTCTATAAAAGTATGATCATAATAATGTAACCATAACCCCTTTGTTTATAATGCATGCAATTATATATTTTTGGAGCCTACACACCTTCAGCTAATGTAAGGCTATTATTTTTCATTCAAACATGCAGGACGGATTTCAGTTTTTCATAGAATTTCACACCTTTTGCAGATTGTCTGTGGTACTACATTTAGAGCAGGGACAATTCAGAAGAGTCTAGGCACTTGTATGGAGATTTCTCAGGATCCCCACATATAATACCATTAAGAAGATTAAGGCGAGCAGGAGGGCACTTATGATCGCACGTTCCAGACTCCACTGCTAGCCAATAGTTTTTTTTTTAAAAGGACCTAATATTTAGCATTTATACTGTACGTACCTAGCACAGTCTACCTATCCAGATACATATACATAATTAGCACTGAATGCGTTAAACAACTGTGTGTGTGTATCTTTTGGCCACATGCTCCATTGTGAAAATGTGCCGCTACTACTCTGCAAAAAAATCCAGTGGGTTTTGAACTGCTGTAACAAGCTCACACGGTAATTCAGGACTACATTAATAGTGTGATACTTAAAGGGCATGTCCATACCGCCTGCAAAAATTTTGTATGTTACAGAGCACCTCCCATAACTCCATTTCCGTTTTACACACATTTACCAAAGATACTCCCAGACTGTGTAAAGAACCTTACAAACCCACTATCCATCACTGTTTAGTCAACGCCTCTGCTGCTGCTGCAGTGTGCCCTTTACATGCACGAGCAGCAGTTTTTTTTTTGCTTTAGCTGCGGTAGAAGCCTACCAGTTATAGGCGAAACGCACCCAGCGTTATTTTTCCTAGATGATATGGGCTCCTTCTGGATGATCCGGCCACTACCATAAGTATATGCCTCCTTACACTGCCATGCACTTGCATTTGCTACTGAGATATTAGATAGATATATTCTAATTGATATGGTTCTTTCTCCACCCTTTAGACTAAAGGAGGAGTTAGACTGTGGGGCTACAAGTACTTTGCTGTAGATTCCTTATGGGTTATATACTTATAGGTCGGGGCAGTTTATGAGGGTACATTAGTTGACTGTACTAGTTGCACTATAACTTTCATCTCTGTATTTACTGTTTAACTTACCCTCTATAATTTTACTGCTTTATGTTTATCTGATTTACTGCTTACATCCAGTTTTTATATGTGTTTGCTATATTCATTGCAAGCTTGTTCATTAATTACTGTTAGAACCCAGACTCATTATGGCTATGTGATGTTTTTAAAGGGGTGGTTATGGATTCACATTGTATTTGCACTTTTTCACTTTATGTAGCACTAGGCCACTTTATATGAGCACAGTAAGTATCTAAGTTCCGTCCAAACTGCGCTAAGGTATCGTGGACTAATCAATAAAGATATATATATATTTTTTTGCATATTTGAGAGTGCCATGGTTTCTTTTCTCTTATGTATTTATTTGCATGAGTAGCAGTAGCAGAAGCTCCTTCGGTAATGGCCATCAGCCATTGGCCGGGACATCACTGACATGGCTCTCACTGACGGCAAATACTAGGAAGTACCTTGGAGCCGCAACGATGGATTGTGGGTTTGTACACAGTCTGGGAGCATCTAAATTTGAGTAAAACTGATCCTGGGTTTTTGGGGGTGCTCTGTTACGGACTAAAATTTTGCGGGAGAGGTAGATATGCCCTTTAACAATGGGTGAGTGACACTTGAATAAAAGTTAAGCCACATAAAAAATGAGAATTTCCCAAACTCCACAGGAAAACTAGAGTTTGAAAACAGTTTTCATTATGACAATATGTGGGTTTTTTTATGCAGCCGAAAACAACACCACCATCGTAAAAACGAGCCCCTCTATTGGTTGTTTTTACAATTAGAGATTACAAACCTTTATAAATACAACCCTTTAACTTTTGATCAAATGTTGTTTGGGAGACTAATCTGTACACCTTAATAAACATCTTGCAATACACTATAAATTCCAAATGGTAGTTGTGGAGAAATCAGGTACAAACACAGGCTAAGGTGTGAATACAGCTGTGTTTATTTGAACAAATGCATGCTACATACGACAAGTTTCAAGTGACAAGCGACCTTTATCAAGTGTAAACAAAAGTGAATTCAGTATCCAAATATAGTGACTAAACAGGAAGTTAGTGTAGCTGATGAAATTTTATAAGCTACACAGAACTTCCAAATTTTGATTCTTAATCCCATGTACAAACCTCAAAATGTCTGCATTTTTAACCTTAGAAATTTTGCCCAAAAATAGGGCACTGAGAACCTGCTTGTGGACTGAACCCTGGCAGGTTTGTGCACCCTTAATGTTATTGACGAATCTTAATGTTGACGAATTGTGCTGGAGCTCCACCGAATCACACAGACTAGGGTAGTAGCTTTGCTTCAACTTTCAGAAACAAATTTGTAATTTAAAATATAACATACCGTAATTAATTTTAGTTAATTATTAAGGACGTCCTTGAATAAAGCAATATGATAGTATACTAGTAACAAACTGTTTCCTAACATTTTAAAGTTCTTGGAAGAATTCCAGAGTAGGGTGGTCCATATGACATCTGTTCTCATACAAACTAAAACAGGTGAACAAGCCAATTGTTTCAGATTCCTGCAAGTTATCATGTGAAAGTAAATGAGATTTTCAGAAATCTGAATCTTTTTGATCTTTCTTCTGAGATCTTATATTGTATGAATGTAAATTACATTAAATCAAATAAATAAAACACATAACAATTGTGCAATATTGACCAGTTCAATACATCTCATAAACTTTATATTGGCAATCTGTGTTTAAAAAAAAAAAAAAAGAAGAAATCTCCTGCTGTGTTTCAGTTTTAAAGCATTGGAAATATTTACTAGCGTAATGTGTAATAAATAGTTTTTGCACCTGAAATTTCGTTGCACCTGGTGCTGAACACAGGCAACCTTAGAATTCTCTCTTTAATCCTGGATAATTTAAATAAGATGCTTGACTCAGAGCTTTAAAGAGAAAACCAGTAAAGTAACTTTTAAAGTTTAGAACTGTATTTTAATATCTTAGCAAAAATAAATAAAATAAAAACAGAGGAAGGAGTTTGAATCTTGCTTGTGTGGTTTGTCTCCAGGTACTTTTGTTTCCTCCCATAACCCTAAAGATATGTTGTTTAGCACGACTTTAACGCCTTCATTGCACCGTTTGTGCGGGTATCGCAAAAGGCAGCCAGCAAAAGGAATTAAATATGTGGTTAGTGCATATTTTTGCTATTACCTAGCATTAAAGGGTAACTGTGGTCTCCACACAAGTTAGGGTTAAATGAAAGCCTGCAGTATTTCCCTTAAAATGAGCAGAAAATCACAGGCTGGAGCCTGTGAGAAATTGTATTGCTGTGAATGTTTACATTTCCTGCTTCCTATAGATTGAGTGACATCATCTGACCTCTGCCACACCCCTTTGCACCTAACAAGAAGCATGCTCAGTTAAGACTTAATGCTGGGGAAAACAGGAAGTACCTGGGGAAAAAAATTGGCAGTTGTAAAGGGGGCAGAGGCTGGTCACATGACTACAAGCTGGTCACATGGCTAAAAACAGGAACAGGGCATTTTTCCCAGAGCTGCTATTGCTCTGGGTAAATATCCCGAATGTGATTCAATATCATCTTTGTGCAAATGGGTAAATCTCAAAAGGAATTTACCCACATTGTCATTTTAATACCGGCTATCAGCCAGCGGTAAAACCATGCGCTAAAAGTAGCGCAAATGTGATATTGAATCACGAGCGCCGGATGTGTGGGTGGCTTTTACGTAATGTGGAGTTAAAGTCGCGCTAACTGTTAATGAACCGGTTAGTGTGCCTTTAACTCCAAATACCTGCCCAACGCCGCTGAGTATATTGCTCTGGAAGTGTTCCAGCAATAACTTCTCCCAAATTTTATCTAGAGATGTGATTAAGGTTTTATTTTGAAGGTACAATAGAATTCTTTTTGTATAATCCTAACTGGTTTTGAAGAACTGGACACCACAGTTACCCTTTAAAGTTGTTCTGTGGGTAAAATGCATATTAAATTAGTAGGGTGAGATTTACCCAGAGACATGAAGGCTGTAGACACATCTAGGTTATGGTAGTTTTGCCCACTCAACAATGATCTAACATGTGTACAGAGCTTAAATTGCATGTGTGTGGCAACATTTACATCCCCTGATAAATATAGTGGGGAGGTAAGGTGTCTTTATCATCTGTTACTACAGGGATGACAGATTTTCCCTGAGGCAAACTCCGGAGTAGCAGGAAGGGGGCAGTGCACGGGTGTGTAAGAGGTGGGTTGGGATAGATAATGGGTGGGGCAAGGTGAATAGGGCAAGAGAATGTGTAGGGAGTTGGCAGAGATTGACAGGGAACAGGTATAGAGTGGCTGCATGGTTGACTGCCTGGGATTTAACCTTGAGTGCTAAATTTATTCCCTGCAGTTGGGGTGGCCCTGGAAAATTAGGGACCTCTGGCAACACTGTGCATCACTCTGTTTAAGCTGCCTTTTCTACTGTTTGAAAGTCATCAGAGGATCAGGGGGCCTATATAACTAACAACATACCAAAGAAGATGTTGTCTATGGAAGGGCTTGTCTGCAGTTTTCATGGATTTTCCTGGTTAAAATGAGCTGCCATAGAAACATGGAAATTACAGTTTTCTTTTTCTGGTCAAAATATAAGCCATTTGTGATTTCAGTTCATGTGTTTTATTTTTCATGTATTTATTTTACATGTTTGCACGTGTAAAACATTCATTCATTGCTTTATGACCAGTATGTTATTTTGACACATAACAACAGGTATTTGTGTTGTATTTTATGTTTATTGTCAATTTTCATAATTATCTTTTTTAGTCTTTTAGTCTTTTGGGCACTGCACAATATATAGCAATAGATGAGAGTTCATGTTCAGAATGTTTTGCTTTGTGATAAAATGTACAGAAGGGAGGTATAACATGGTTTTATTTATGTAGAACTTCAAAAGACTGAATGTTTAGACATAATGTCAATTCAACATTAGTAAAAGCAGTGTTGGGAAAGCTTAAAAAAAATCCAATCTAAACTATGAAGTGATGTTCCCACCTCTGACTGATGGCCTGTCAGTAGGGATAAGAACCCACTGAACACATTTAAATACAGAAAGGTAAAATAAACATGGTTAGTAAGCTGCTCACCAGAATAAAAATGTACATGAAAATATTGTTTATATATTAGGTAGTCATAACCCTAGTTTTTTTTTGTGTTTTTTTGCCTACATGTAGTTGCTGCTTGTCAAATCTACAACCTTTTTTATATTGTTGAGCAATGTCTCGCAGGTATCAGAAAATGTGCAATCAAATGGCAATCTATTTTTATTAATGGATGTTTATGAAATGTCAGAATTTGTTACAGGGCTGATTATATGATTACCTGACTGTTTTCTAGTAGTATGAAAAATCTCAAAGGGCATCTCCACCCTCCATAGAAACTTTCAGCTATATTGCAGGGCTTACCCTCCCACCCCCAACCGCTATGTTAGAAATTCAAAAATAGAATCCAAACTCTACTTACAGCTCCTCGTTTCAGGCTTGTTCTGGTCCGTCTCCCCTGCCTGCCGGAACTACAAGCAGCGGGTCAGACTGGGAGCCACGGCTGTGATTGGCTGAGAGGTAGCAATAGAAAAGACACTGGAAAAAGGATCTGTAAGTACAGTTTGGATAAGGTAAGGATTTTTTTAAACTGTTAGATTTTAGTTTTGGGGGTGGACATGCCCTTAAATATTATATGATAATAATATAATAATCTAAATGTTGGTATGCTCTCTGTTTGATAGCTTTACTGTTTCTACTTCCATAGGGGTATTCAGAGATGTAAATTACAGAGCTACAAATTTCACTTACTTGAATTGTTAAACTTTTTCTTTAATGATGTAAAAGGTACTTGTGCAGAACTGGTTCCTCTTATAGTGTTTTTTTTCTATATTGAATGCCAGATTCCAATTCCTAATTACAATTTTGATTTCACCCATCATTTGGAGAGCCAGGAACGAAGATGCTGAAAGCTTACCTTTTGCGCGATCCAGCGTGGCCTCAATGACTGGTCCCGGCCACTTCTTGCTTCTATTTCGCTATGATGCACATGCCAATAATGCGTGCTATAGTGGAACAGAAGCAGGAAGCAGTCAGGAATTTCAGAGTGGCCACACTGGATTGTGCAAAAGGTAAGCTTTCGGCATCTTCATCCCTGGCTCTCCAACAATTGATTGAAGAACAGGAGGTAAGGCGTGAGGTAAGGCATTTACTACAATAAAGGTAGTAAAGAAATAATTCACTATTGCAGTGTACTATTCCTTTAATGGGCATGTCCACCTCCAGACTGAAAAGGTAACTGCTGAAAACTCACCCAGTGAAGGGGTGCCTTTAAGCCAAGATTCCTGCTAAGACCAGTGTTGGGCTGGGGTGTTGGGGCCCACCAGGAAATCTGAGACCAGGGTCCCATGTAACATTGCATATGTCTGTTATCACTCATTTACATATCTACACACAGTAAAGATTTTTGAGAGAGGATCTGCAAGATTTTTCAAAGATCAGTGAACTGTGCATAGGGAGAATGCTTGGGACTGTGTGTTTGCCTCGGCCACAGCCGACTACCCTATAGGGAGACTGCTCATTCAGGAAAGCCACTATACACACTGCCGGTAAAGGCCCGATATTGTTGGATCTGAAGGTACTGGGGCCTTATCGCTAGTGTGTACCTCCTACTGGCTTCTTTTGTTTGTTAGAATGCATTTAGCACTGTCCCTTTGGCTCTGTATTTGTATTTTAAGCAGTTTTCTCCACCAGGGGATTCCCATTTAACCCTGTGGGCTAGTCTGACACTGGCTAAGACCATTAAGTTTAAGCATGAGATTGCTTTGTTTGATGGTGTGTAACACTATACTGTATTGAAGAGTGCAAATGGTGCAAATGGTGGTTCTGCATTCATGTTGATTTGCAATTATGTCATTTTGAATTAATTTGGGACCATTGCAAGGGTCTAGCATTGTTTAGTACCTGATTTGGGAAGATACACCACCTTCTATTTTTAGATGCCAGAGAAGACCCTTTATATTGAACTTGAACTTTGCGGCATTTATGTATTAAGGCGTTACATTTTTATTTGTAATCCTGGCAAAGAAGCAGTTAATGTATTTTATTTAGAAAGGTAAGGAAAACAGCCATATTATAAAGTATAAATATGTTTTTTTTAAAATCAAATATAAACAACTCTCCTGGAGTAGTGAGGATTTGTAGAAAACGAACTATTTCATGTTGTGGCTCTGTTCCAAACACATACTACGTAGCTTTGCCGACGTTACACAAGTAAGCAAAGCATGGTCTCTAATTCAATCCTCACAGCTCGTGTAAAAATCTGTAACTTCCATATTGGTATGATTTACACCATGTCGTCCAGACTTGTACTGCCCAAAGGGCCCTGATCTATTACCACTGTGGGAGGATGGAAAACTAGCAGGGCTGCAAACTGATCTTTAAACTGACTGCTATAGTAATTTATTTAAATACTCTTCTGAGTGACATTAGAACTCATACATCCTCCCAAAAGAACACATATAAACTTGTGCATGTGCAATGAAACTCGAAGAAAGATCTTAAAACAGATTATTGTATCTAACAATTTTACCTCTGACTTTCCATTAGACAAACTGGAATGCATTTTTCTTTGTGATACTTTTCTTACTATTCTATTGCATGTAGTTTTGTAAAACTTACCCTCCTTGATTTGAAACTACTTGGGCACTGACAATTGTTGCATTTTTCAACCTTATTGAATCTAGAATAACCTGACAGCTGTGCACATTGTCCTAAACCCTGGTGTGTCCTATGTACATTATATACACACTGTTAGAGCCATTTTTCCTACCTAGAGAATAATCTTACTTTTTTATGTTGTACAAAAATCTAATAAATAGAAATAGAAAACTGCCCGCTGTGTCTAAAGTGGGGCTGCCAACTTCTGATGGAACAGGGCACCATGACATTCAATATGTATACATTTTTTCCCCTGTACTGGTACTGGCATCATGTAATGGCAAGTTGCAGTATCTACTGTATTTCCTTTACAACCCCTTACTAACAAGTCTTTCCTATCTGCAAGTTCTGTGCCATTTGTATTAACTCTGGGATGTGTAGAGATCTAGACCTCTAGAGAACTAAACTAGTTAATCTAGAGGTGAATAAAATTGTCAGGTTTCTTTCTGCCGGCGGATCCGCAGAATGTTTAAAAAAAATAATTTGAATTAAGCCCAATCGGAGTCAATAGGAGCAGAAATTCTGCAATCAACATTGGATTTATGGTCTAATATCAATACTAACTTCGTATAAATTGCATCGAGACCTGGGACTGGTACTTGACTTATCATAAAATAGGGATCAATTTTGCCCCAAAAGTAGTATTAGCGATGTGTGGTAGCAACATCGCCATATTTATTGCATTAAGTCCATTATCATAGCAAAAAGATAAATGCTACCCTTCTATCTACCAATACCAGACCAGGGCTGTAACTGAGAATTTGACCATTTTAAAGGGGGAACTGTAGCAGGAAAAAACTGTGGTAAAAAATGTGGTAATAGAGAAAAATAAAATCAGAAACACGATCATCAGAAAATTGGAAACCGAAGGTCATATTACAGTAAATACTGGAAAATAGTCCAGCAAAATAGTCCCCCCCAGACACTAATTTGTATTGGGAAATACTTTTATAAAAGGCTGAACTAAACCCAACCAAACACTTATCAGCATTGTATAAATACAATTGAGTGGTTTCTATGTATGGCGATATACAGTGTGGAGGTAATGATTTATATGTTCTACACAACTTGGAACATGTATTTTAAACCTTTTAGAACACCATCTACCTTAGCCAGAAAGAACACCTGAGTGGCAGTCCCTAATTGGGAAATGTCAGCTTATTTTCATCTTTCAAAATGCCACTTGGACTAGTTTTGTAGTCAAAAACCAGTCCCTCTATATTAAAGGCCAAGAAGAAAGCTAAGATGAATGCTTGTCTGAACAAACAAAATTCGACAGAGACCTGGCCACTGACTGCATTTTTTTAGACTGGGTAGAGTCTGGCTTTTGGGAATCTAATATATCCTTCCTTTTAGCCCCTTTAAGCATTTGAATAACTGTAATCGACGTACAGTATAGGATTGACAAGATTTAGGGGATAGAGAGGACCCGAGAATCTAAATCACTCAGTTGGAAAAGATTGCCAGAATCTCCTCTCCTTCAACTTCTGCAGTCTGTGCCAGCATTATGAAAGGAGTTAACTGAGAGCATAATAATGCATCCACAAGCTTACAACAAAATCTTACAAAAGTTAAACATGACAGACTTAGATTTGGAATATATGCAGGGAGATTCAATAAAAGTTCTTATTGTTTAAAATGGTGCTAATTTTGCCCCAACCAATCAGATGTTAGCTTTCAAATGTTAAATAAGATCTGATTGGTTGGGGCAAAATAAGCACCATTTTAAACGATAACAACTTTTATTGAATCTCCCTGATGGTTTTCAAAACAAAAACTGCACCTGGATTGCTATAGTTTGGTTTAATGCATTTGTAAGATAAGAAGGTACCCCAAATTTTGAGTGCTATATAAACTTATTAGGCCATGAAACTGAGAACCATCTACTGTGTAGATGACCTACACAGCCACATAGCACAGGAGGCAAAAAGCCAACTTAATGTTGCACTTACCTATCAAAGTCTTTTTACTGTTGCTTTGTATGAGAATCAAGATTCAGTGTTGATTTAAGGTGATACATATGGGGTTAAAAAATGTTGTGCTGTCTATACTTTAAATTCCTCTGTGATGACTGAATTTCTGTTGGAGAAAAGATTTGAGGTTCTAGTAGATAACAAACTGTATAACAAAATGCCACACAGCAATGGCTGGAGCTAGTAAGATACTGTATTCTCTAGTATAAAGAGGGGTATAGATTGAAAGTAGAAAAATATTATTCTTCCTCTTTACAAAACAATGGTAAGGCATTGTTTGGGATATGCGGTGCAATATTGGAACCCTTTATATAAAAGGAACATCTTGGAAATGGAATGAGAAGGGCAACTAAATTAATAAGGTGAATGAAGGGGCTTGACTATGGGGACAGATTAAATAAGCACTGGATATGCAGTGGTTGCTTGGGAATATGATCACTTCATATAAGTGCATTAAAAGACCATACAATAAATGCTTTCAGAGAACACCCTTTTATATATTAAGAAGATTAAGAAGAAATTAACAGGGTTATTCAATAAAAGTTCTTATTGTTTAAAATGGTGCTAATTTTGCCCCAACCAATCAGATGTAAGCTTTCAAATGTTAAATAAGATCTGATTGGTTGGGGCAAAATTAGCACCATTTTAAACGATAAGAACTTTTATTGAATCTCCCTGTAAGTTTTAAATTAAGAAATTAACCTCATGCATATGGTTCAGTAAGTATTGAACTAAGCCTGGGAGCAAAGTAGGAAAATTGCCTTTATCTATATTTGTACATATTTGTATATGTTTCAACTGTGAATGCCTATCCATCCTTTCTGAGGGACGAGGAGCAGTAGCGCCAACTACTCTTTTGACTTTCTGCTGGTGGGTGGCCCCAATCAGAGGAAGCAGGTGAAGAGATTTTTACAGTCACCTTCCTGGTGCCCATAGAGGTCCCGCTTCCCTGACTTCCTCAATGGCAAAGGCCATAGTAAATGTGTCTTCAGTTATGGCCATATATGTCCTGCCTTCTCCATCTAGTGCCAGACATATTCACCTTCCTTCTTGAAGACTGCCTATTCCAGCTTTTTTCAGAAATTATACAACTGCGGCAGGTAACTCGTGACGTTCATGAGTCACCACACAGTAGATTTAATAAATTGTATCTGAAATTTAGGCTTCCATCCAGGCTCAACTTTGCAAAAATTGCTCCACTAATAAGCATGCCTATCAGGTAAGAATCCCAGCTGCAGTGTTTTTTATTATCCATGACATAGATTATGTGGCAAATATATCTGGTTAACACTGCTAGACATAAGGAAAAACTGAGATCGAAAATACATCATTCTGACAAAGTTCTGCAAAGTTCCACTAGCCGGAATTCCGAAATTTGACCATACTGCCGGCCGCAGTGAGCCTGCCTGGCATTGGCAACCTCAGAGGTGTTGGTGTCGCTAGTCAAAAGATGTCAAGTTGGATCAGGACACCAGAAACATCGGCATGGTTGAGGCCACTGGCACTGGAGGTACCCCTGGTGGCCACAGGGGTACTTCTTGGGGTCGGTGGCCTCAGCGGAGCTGGTGTCACCGGATGGAAGACAGCAGATGCCCCTAAAGGGCTCTTTTAAGAGCTGCTGGGTGTCCCGGTTCGAGCTGCAGGACCCCCAACAAAGGCACTTGTCAGTGCCGCAAGGGCACTTACAAGGGCCGTGGACGGGGGTCCCGAGCTGCGGGACCCCCTAAGCCCCAAAGGGTCCTTGTCAGGGCCACAAAGGTCCTTTTCAGGGACCGCCAAATGTCCGGCCAGGTTGTTTTTTTTCGGGAATCTCCAGACATTCGAGTTTTCCTGAATGTTCGAGGATTACCGAAAGCGGCACGAGGAAACCGGAAGTAGCGCGCTTCCGGTTTCCTCGTGCACCACGTCCGTTTTTTTATGCTGTTCCCCGCGCATGGACATGTTCCCCAGACCATCTCCCAGGTCACAGGGGCCTGAAAGGTAAGTTTACACTGCAATATTTCAGAAAGTTCATTCGAGCTTTCCGAACTATTTACCCCTATTGACTTTAATGGGTCCATTTTCGGACTTTTGAACTTTCGAACTTTTTTAGAAGTTCGAAAACGGACTGAATTTTCTAAATTTCGTCCATCTCTAATTTTTATCCTCTGAGATATTTTATTTCCTTATCCTTACACTGTGCTAGTAAAAATTTTCCCTTCACAGCTTGGTAGGGTTTAAAATTTATTCTATTGTAGGTTCTGATCCATGACCACTGGGGGAGCTGGTGTCTCTTTGATTGCATTTGATGAAATACCATTTAGCTTTGTTATAAGCACTGTAACTACATCGTTCTTGTTACTGATTACTTTGGCTTGAAAATGTATAGGATTTGGTGGACCCTTTTTGGACAATTGAGCCTTTAAAGGACCTGCTGCCTTTGATTCCTTTTCATCCTTGTTTTTTCAGATAACAGAAGTAGAGGGAGAAGAAGTTGTTGGAGCTGGCGAGGATGGAGAAGTAAACATGTTTCATCCTGTTGATGATCTCACATTATGAGAGCCACTCAAATAGTAATTAATTAACCCATAAAATCAACAGTTCTAAATCTAATATACTACCAATTAACACATCAGTAGCATTACAAAAAATTTTAAAAGACAGATACGTATACTCATGGGCCAATGAAAACATAGAATGCCTAGGGATAAAACTAAACTCTAATATAGATAAATTATACCAAATAAATTTCGAAAATTTATTTGTATGGAATACAAAATATCTATCATGGCTAAACAAAATAGCCATCATTAACATTATAATTATGCTACCACAATTATTCAGAACCCTACCAATTCCTATACATGATTAGTTCTTTAACAAAATAGATAATTTGATTTTATCTTTTATATGAAACAATACAAAAATCAAGAATAAACTGGCTAACCCTCATCAAATCCAGACAAGTGGGAGGAGTTGCCCTGCCAAAAATGAAAGACTACTATATAGCCTCAAAATTAGAACAAACAAGAATATGGTGGATGTCATCTACCATTGATAAACCGTGGGCACAAATAGAATTACACTCTTTAAACACTCCATTTCCTAGTATACTAGGATCAACAGCTATGGGATGACAAATACCACAAAATCTACTACTAACCAGCAAAACATCAATACAAATCTGGAAAACAGTGGTTAAATCACATAACCTCCTACCAAATATTATACAACAGTTACCCATACATTCCTTACAACTAACAATACCAAATCTAAACACTAAAACCTGGACTGACCATAATGTCAAATACATATATAACCTATAAAAAAGGATGAAATTATACCCTTTAACACACTAATCAGGAAAAATGTACTCAATAATAAAGAATTCTTAAGATATTATCAAATAAGAAGCTTCTTGACATATAAATTGAAAGACAGAACACCTAGGGAACAAGAAAAGCTAAATCTGATAAACCTAATCACCACCACCAATACCAAAAGAAAAATAATCTCAAAAATATACACACACTTAAAGGGCATCTATAGTAAGAAAATGAACTTTTCCCCCCCTTACATGAGTTCTAATATTCTGCCCAACCCCCAGAGTGTCTTCACTTTTTTTCAGATTCCCTCTCTATACTGAGATACAGAAATACGTGATTGCATTCCTGTACTACTTCTTGTATTGTCAATCAAATCTGTGACATGATCCTCTTCCCTGCTCAAGTCCCTCCCTTTTCCCTGCTCTGTTTGCACAAAGAGAGATAAGAGCATTAGCAGGGGGGAGATGTAGTTTTGACTGCAGAGATAAGGCTGCACTTGACCCCCCTTCTTCATAGTTTTCACTGATTGATGATGGGTCACAAAGAGAGAGATTGTATTGCAGTAGTAACTGTACTGTTCTCCCTTCCCTTCTATGTCTCCAAGACAGCTTGCTTTCTATTGGCCACTGTGCGTGGGTGTGTATTTCAGGATGTTGAGTTTTTTAGCTCCTACTGCACATGATAAGATTGTCGGTTAGCCGGAGTTGAGACATGGAGAAGGTAACAGAGGGGAGGGGAAGGGGGGAGTTCTGACAGAGAGATCTGACACCATGGAAAAACAAAGTCACTGACAGAAAAAGGATAAAGGCAGCACAGAGTACATGCATTTAACTTTGCAATGGGCCAATGTGTTTTTTTTCACTATAAACAACAAAAATAAATTTGAATACCACAATAACCATAACAAATGGTCCATTTGCAGACAGACATAACTCCAGGCAGAGAAACTTACATTCAAACTAACCAAATGCATAACACATTGGGAAATAAACAAAAAAATAACCTACAGATATTATAGAAATCCACTACAAATATCCAAATGGTTCAACACATACTCACCCCTTTGTTGGAGGAAATGTCAACAACAAGGCTCCTTCCTCCACATATGGTGGCACTGCCCTAAAATTAAAAAAATTAGGTTCAAAATAGAATATTTCATTAACAATCGTCTTAAACAAAAAATAAAAATTAACCCGGCTTTAGCTCTGCTAAACATTGGACTAAATAACTTCATGGACAATCAAAAATGTATAATTTACCATGTTTTCATAACTATGAAAAGTCTTATTATAAAATATTGGATGACTAACAAAATACCAACTCTGAAGTATAAGTACAAAATATTTTAAACAATAATATTCACTATGTTCGCCAAATTCTAAAGGAATTGGGAGTATTGGTATGTGGAACAATAGGAACAATAATGTACAAAATAATATGTGGCTGTACTTACCCTTATAAATGTATATCAAAATTTACTTGATACATTGTATATTAATATTGCAATTGTTATCTTTATGTAACTTGTTAAATTTTTAAAGGGCATCTATACCGAAAAATAGGTTATTTTAAATTCACCATAACTGGAAACTATAACTCTTCCCAACCACCACTGTATAATTTTTTTTTGTCGATCTGCCCTCTATTTCTTTAGATATCCAATCTAAAACGTCTTATATTTCAGCTGTCAATCAAGTTCCTTGCTCTCAAAAACTATTCTTCTGTGAGTAGTTTTACTGTAACTGGAATGGTGACAGTTGGAATGCTGTATGCTGTGTGCAGGCTTGTCAGTTGGTTTGTGGGAAAAAACTCAGGTCGGATGGAAGTGGGAGTGGTTAAAACAGGGAGGGGGGATACTGCTCCTAAACAAAGTGTGTGCTGGATTGAAGAAGGCATGCAGCAACACACACAAATCAGTAAGTAATCGAGTAAGTGCTACTTACATGTATTCAATTATAGATTAAGATGAGGCAAAGTCATTTTTTCAGTATAGTGTCCATTTAATACATAAAAAACCAATAAAATATGTTATAAAAAAAAAATTAACCCATCTTCAAAAAAAAGGAGATGGATTGTTCACCGCTACATGTTTAACAGTGTCAAAGAGATGAAAAAAAATGACTTTTGTGAGCAGGGTTATTCCAACTTGCATTTACTGAGTGATTGGTGCTAGAATGAGGTGCAAGTAAGCAGAGAGAGGTGCCACCACTGCATGATCTATCAACTACATAATGTAAAACAGTGTTCGTCCAGCACAAGTTGCTTGTAAAAATGATACACATGATATATTCAGCTCGTACATTTTAGATGCTCTGTAAATGTCATTGGCTTCTGTGCACTCTGAATTTCTGCTAATTTTTATGCAAGTACATAGAAATTTAGGTAATACATAAGGGTTATAATAGACACAATATTTAAGGCAGCTCTGCATGGTTTGCAGTTTTTCAAGCAAAAGGGGACAGGGCTAAACCACCACTATGAAGGGGTTGAAGAACTGGTGGTTTAGGTGGTTTAATTATAAAAATGTGCATGCCTTTTCCTAAATGGAATGCTGAGCCATACTGTTTAACCCGAAAGTTGTTTCAGGATTGCAGCCTAGCATTATTCATATGAGTTGCACGTAAGCTGAATGTTGACACATGCTATTACAGTGGTGCTTACCAGGACTTACCAGCTCCAAGAGACCATGTGAGTCATATTGGGCAGGAAAACATTCTATTCCACGTAAAAATAATAGATAGGGCTTTAAATAGGACTTACGCATTTTTTAACCCTTAGTTTTTAGCAGTAGCCAAGATTATTGTGATTTTTTTGCAAAGCAACCACCTGAATAGAGATGGACTAGAACTCAAACTCCACCCAAGTTCAAGCCGAACTATTTGAGTTCGAACAGACCCGGACTTCTCAAACTATCCCGGACCCGGATTTCTCAGACTTTCGATATTTTCCAGCCTTTCGATAATTATTGAATGTTTTAACGTTCGAGGCGTACGAATATGCAAGTAAAATGTCTATATACCAATAAGCAAGTAAAGATTGAATAAACGAATATGCAAGTAAAATGTCAATATAACAATACGCGAATCGTTCATGGGATAATTATCGAATCTGCAAATCGTTTATGGGATAATTATCGAATGAACACGAGAGCACGAAAGTAGCGCGTGTGATAGTAAAATCAATTTTTTGAAAGTCCTGGATATTCAAACATGTCCCCCAGACCATTTCCCAGGTCCCACAGCTATTTACATTAAGTTACCATTGATATTTTAATTGTATTTTATTCGAACTTTCCAAACTATTTGACTCCCTCTCTACACCTGAATTAAAGGGCTTGTTTTAAGTGCAATTAATTTTAGAGGCCTAAAATAATACCGTAAGGCTGAGGCAACACTTAAGCGTTCACCAGCGTGGCGGATAATGTGCAGGCAAGCGCTACCGGCACGCTTATGCGCATGCGCTCTGCATTTTTTGCACCATCGCATGCGCTCTGATTTACGGATTTCAAGTGCACGCCAGCGCACTAGTGTTGTCACACCTATTGAACACACTTGTGTCCACTTTTTAATCGCAATCGGATTGCGCTTAAAGGTGCACTAGTGTGGACTAGCCATTAGTGCTAAATGAATGAGAACAGAATTTTAAAATCTGACGTGTAACAGCTGGTTTTGTTCTCTTTAGTTATCATCTGCAGAGAATTTCATACAGGTTAGTGCTTATGAGAAGGCAGAATTTCATCCAAAAGTTAATATCTGTGCTTGCAATGTAAACAGTTTTGTTCTTCGTAAAACAATTTATTTTTGGCAAGATTTTTGGCGAGCTTTCCATCAAGAGAATGGTTTACAAGTTCATACACTACTTTAATAGAAGTTGCTAAATGCACATTATAAAGCTATGTATTCTTTAATAGGTAATTGAGGACTATGAAATAATATTTTAGTCTCTTTGCTAAACTCCCCTTTAATTATTTTCACAATACATACAACAATAGCGATTGCTTTTTGACTTTTTAATATAAGATGACGCTAAAGTCAGGCAGAGGATTTACCCCGAGCAAAACCGCAATATGGAATCAAACAGAAAAAAAAAACATTTATTATTTATTTATTGCCTGTTATTTTGTTAATGCTATAGTTTTACTTATGATAAATAGGCCTGGCCCAAAAGTGGACATGTAGGCATTTTCTGTACTCATCAGGATTTATAGGTCTGTGAAATAAATGTGAGCATGAAAAAAGTGTCATTGAACATCATTAACAGTTTAATTTTTATCTATTAATATGTAATATTTCTGCTTTTACATCCGGATGGATGCCACCTGTAAGTATCATTAAAGGAGAACTAAATCCATTTTTTATACTCCAGAATCTGAAAACAACCCCCCTAAAAACACCAATAAGCTATATAATATGACTTCAGTAAATTGTATTAAAGTAAATGTAAGCCTGTTAAGAACTGAATTAAGTATCTGTGTGTATGTGCAGTGTCAGACCACACCTCCTGACCTCAGTCACATGCTTCCTTGCTTTATCTGCCCCATAAAAGGATTGGCTAGAGATTATTGACGGGTGTGACCAACTGTAAGAATTTCTGCCATAGCTAAGGACTGAGCATGGGCAGAACATAATGGTCGTTGACCAGACTGTATGACATTAGAATGCTGTGATGTTAAGCAAAAACCATATATTATTTAGGTAAATTTCCCAACACCCATATCAAAATGAGAGGTAAGACACTGATTACTGGCTTTATATCAAGGTGTTCTGCCTTCTGGTTCAGTGTTGTTCTGTGGCTTTAGTTGCCCTTTAATATAGTGCTGTTTTAGTCTACTCTCATATTTTCCCCGCTAAATAATATGGCAGTGCTCTGCAGCCCTTAGCAATAAAGAAATATCCTTACAGGCCAAAGTTCATATAGACTTTTGATTACTTTCCATTTCACAACCCTCTAAATGAAATTGAAGGAAGATGACATATTTAATAAAACATCGGTTTGCGTTAAAATAATAACTAAAACCACTGATTACATCTAATTTCATTTTTTTCACTCATTTTTTAAGGTGGGGATACAGGAAAGTGTCTATTGACCAAAAATAAGAGCCTAGAGCCATTTGTGATGATGTGTTCTGCATGATGTAATTTGTTATCTTTTTCGTGATGTTATCAATGGTATTATATGTCATTTAATTTGTCATGTCATAAGTGATGTCTTATATAATGATTTGAGAATGTTCCAAAACATTGGGTTGTGCAAACCATTAACATTTATTTCCAGACCATTTTAACTACTTTTTTAATGAGTCAGTGGAATTATATTCAACAATATTCCCAGTTATTGCAGTTGATATGTGCAGTTTTTATTTTTAAAACAAAACTTAATTAGAAACCAATCCTAATGTTCCAAAATATTTAATGTAACTATTAAATTCTACACAATTATTAATAAATAAATATTACGTTATCACTGACATTATTTCTTTTTAACTATAATCACCAGTGTATGCTATTAGTACCATTAAACCACATAAAAAAATCCTATGATACTCTGCTTTGCAATGGAATGTAATGGTATTCCCAGTGGAGCAATGAAGCCTGCTACATCTGTGTGTTTAGGACTGCAAGGAATATAATACATTACTAATAACTGTGGTCTCCAAATGGAACACTGACCACTGAGCGTAAATATTTTAACCTTTCCATGACCCATGCAATACAAAGTAGATCCATGTGTGACATTAAGAGGTAAGAAATATTTATAGACCTTGAGCTGTCATACTGTGTAATAGTTGTAAAGTCTACTCTTCAGGAAATTCACGAAAAGGTCAATTTTATGAATATTAGGCCAAAAGCAATGTCTGCAAAACTTTTTGTTATGTACAGTAAGGTAAGGGAATCTGGCCATGTTGACATTGCCAATATTGTCATAACTATAAAGGTTATGTTTGCACTGCTTTAAGGCTTGTTATCATCAGTAACAAATAAGTAGAATTTCAATTTCTGAATTGCTTAGAATGTTAATGAATAAATTAGGAATAGTTGAGAAATCATTTATAAAATATTCAGAATTATAAGTTGCAAGCTCATTTCAAATTTCCAATAGAAGGCCTGTGGATGCACTCCTTAAGCTAAATTACTTAAACTACATTTGCAGAAGTGCTACTGATCTGGTCAAACATTTATACACAAAGAAAAGATAATCAATGTACATTCCTCGGCCCCATACAATATCATATTTTCTGCACACTGGAATACATTATAAACAAATCGGTTTTAGTAAACATTACTGTGATCACATGAATGAAAAGCCTTCCAACCACATCAAGATATACCCAGTATGGAAGGTCCCAACTTCTAACCTTTTTTACTTTAACTATGCTTAACAAACATTTGCATTCCTCATACTTGCACACTGAATCAATGTAGCTTTCTCACTTCCCCCCAGCCCTTTGGCTTTTTAAAATGAGGGAAGAGGCGGACCTCCCATTAAAGGCCTGTGTTGGGGGTGCTATTACCACAGGAAAGCTTGACCATGCTTCCTAATAAATACATACAATAGAAGGACTGTGGAAGCACAGTCCTTAGGCTAAATTCCAACTACATTTTGCGGAAGTGCTACTGATCTGGGCAAACATTTCATATTTCACAAGGCTGAACACAACGTGATATTTGTGCTAATTTCTGTTCATGAATGTGTGCTTGAATAGGTCTATACTTGTGGATAGAGATGGACTAAAACTCAAACTAGAACCTGAGTTTGAATCCAAATTCGAGAATTTTTGAATTTCACACACCTTCACACATGCACTACTTTTGAGCTTCCCCATTCGACATTCAATAATTATACCGGAAATTTGTGAGTTTTCGAATTTTCGCATCTTTGAAAAAATTTTATATTTCTACAATCTGCCTCTGAATCTCTTAAAAAGGGGTGTTCATTTAAAAAAAAGTGAAGAATGTTATTTTTAAAATTCTTACCTAAATATTCTCATCCATTTTTTTAAAAAATCAGTTGAATTTATACCCCTTGCTATTTCCTGCTGTTAACATTAGTGAGCTGACTTTTCAGGTTCTGTAGTGGTCTTTCTTCTTCCTAGAATGCACATTAAACTCAACTGTATCAACCCAAGTGCTCAGAATGCACATTAAATACAACTCAATCAACCCAGGTGCTGGGTCAAGGGCAAGACCTGTCTCTATTTGGGGTCCTGCTTTTTAAACATTTATTTATACACAGACAACAAGCTGTCAAATAGGCTAAGGTTATTAGGATGAAAAAAACCTACACTTTTTTCTTAAAATTATATGTATTTGCACTGAACTTCCCTTTTAATCTTTGTTTTTGTAATTTGCATCATATAGGGGAAAGCAGGCAAAAGGGTAATGCTAAACAGCAGCAGAACCATTGTGTAAAAGTTCGTTCAATGCAGTTTGCCACCATTGTTGAGGAGTCAGACAGGCTTGTCCCCAGTGGTGTAGGTACCAGGGTCGGACAGGGTGCAATAGCAAGTGGCCCGGGTACCTTGGGGCACGCAACAGCCAAAATTTAGATTTGACCAATCCAGTCTCCTTTACCTGTGCTTCACTTCTGCATATGCTCCTAATAGATTAATTACCCGCGTCTGGGTTCTGTACAGCAATAGCACACATGCGCTATAATGCGTGTGATGTGTGACAGTACCCCCCCTTACGGGGGGCCACAGGACCCAATGGGCCAGGTTTCCATGGAAAACTCTTATGGAAAGCTCTGACTAGACGAGGAGCGTGCACATCAGCATGTTTAATCCAAGCTCTTTCTTCCGGACCGAAACCTTTCCACTGGACCAAATACTGAAGAGACCTCCTCCAGAATCTAGAGTCCAAGATTTTTTCGACCTCAAACTCCTGTTGACCATCAACAGAAATTGGAACAGGAGGTAGTAAGGATGTGGAATACTGATTAGAGCATACTGGCTTGATGAGGGAAATATGAAAAATGAAATATAATGAAATGATGAAATATAAACACATTAGGAATCCGCATGCTGGAAGGAAGTTGGAGGCGAACAGCCACTGGAACAATTAATTCCAGGATATGAAAAGGACCAATAAATTTGGGTCCCAGTTTGGAGGAAGGAACCCGTAGGTTAATATGAGCAGAGGAGAGCCACACTTTATCTCCAACAGAATAAGCTGTGGGTTCTCTACGTCTCCTATCTGCTGCAGTTTTTTGTACCAAAGCAGATTTCTGAAGGCTGATTTTCGTATAATGCCAGATAGCGGACATCTGGGCCGCCGAGTCATTGGCAGCAGGTACTTGTGTGAAAAGAAAATCCTGAGGAACACATCTAGGATTCGTCCCAAAGACACATAAAAAAGGAGATTTCCCAGTAGAAGCGTGAGGTGAATTGTTATGGGCGAACTCAGCCCAAGGCAGAAGGTCGGCCCAATCATCCTGAGTATAGGAAAGGTAACAACGAAGATATTGTTCCAAAGACTGGTTAGTGCATTCAGTAGAGCCATTGGACTGTGGGTGGTAAGCTGAGTAGAATTGTAACTTGATGTTCATGGACTTACAAAGTGCCCTCCAAAATTTGGAAACAAATTGAGAACCCCTGTCAGATACAATTTCAGAAGGTAGTCCATGAAAGTGGAAGATATGGGAAATAAATAGTTGAGCTAACTCCGTTGAGGATGGTAGTTTGGGGAGGGGTACAAAATGGGCCATTTTGCTGAAGCGGTCTACTGTCACCCATATAACCGTGTTTTTCTTGGAAGGCGGAAGTTCAACAATAAAGTCCATGGATAGATGGGTCCAAGGTCTGGATGGAATGGGGAGGGGTTGAAGAAGACCACAGGGTTCTAGAAGACTTGGATTGAGCACAGCTGGTACACACTTGAATAAAGTCTTTAACATCTTTTCTCATTTTGGGCCACCAAAGGGAACGGGCAAGAATATTAAAAGTTTTGTTAACACCGGGATGCCCGGCTTGCTTGGAACAGTGAGTATGAAGAAGGATAGCTTTCCGAAGTGAAACAGGAACAAAGATTTTGCCAGAGGGTGTGTCAGGAGGAGCAGAGTCTTGTGCGGCTTGGATCTTGGAACAAAGTTGAGGAGATATAGAGGCCAAGATTTTAGTGGTTGGAATAATGGAGCCCTTATCTTCCTTAATACAGTCAGAAGCAACAAATGATCTGGACAGGGCATCAGCTTTCTTGTTTTTAGAACCAGGTTGGTAAGTGATAACAAAGTTGAATCGGGAAAAGAATAAAGACCACCGTGCTTGACGGGGATTTAACCTTTTGAGATTCTGGATGTATTCGAGATTTTGTCGGTAAGGATGGTGATAGGTACCGATCCTTCCAATAATGATGCCACTCCTGAGGGCCAGTTTGATGGCAAGAAGTTCCCTATTTCCAACATCATAGTTTCGCTCGTTGGGTAGAAACTTCTTAGAGAAATAAGCACAGGGTGGATTTTTCCTTTAGGCCTTGTCTTTGGGAAAGGACGGCTCCACGCCCTGAAGTCCGAGGCATCAACTTCGATGTAGAAGGGAAGACTAGGATCTGGATGAACTAGAACAGGAGCATCAGCAAAGGTCTCCTTGAGTCCATTTGAAGGCTTTGAGGGCTGCAGGGGTCCATGAATGAGGCTTACCACCTTTACTGATGAGGGCTAATATCGGAGAAATTATTGAAGAGAACCCTTGAATGAATTGTCTGTAGTAATTGGCGAACCCAATGAACCTTTGAATAGCTTTGGTTCCCATAGGAAGAGACCAATCTTGGATGGCCGAAACTTTAACAGGATCCATCTGGAACCCTTGCGCAGATACGATGTAGCCTAGGAAGGGTACTTGTGAACACTCAAACAGACACTTTTCCAGTTTGGCATATAGGCTATTCTCTCTCAGACCTAGCAACACCTGTTTAACATGGATGCGGTGTGAGGGCAGATCTTGAGAAAAGATTAAAATGTCATTGAGATACACTACTACAGAGATTCCCAACATATCCCGGAAAATGTCGTTTACGAATTCTTGGAACACCGCTGGAGCATTACAAAGGCCAAAGGGCATTACGAGATATTCGTAGTGACCGTCCCTAGTGTTAAAGGCGGTCTTCCACTCGTCACCTTGGCGTATACGGATCAGATTGTATGCCCCCCGAAGATCTAGTTTGGTAAATATTTTAGCCCCTTTTATCTGGTCAAACAGCTCAGAGATGAGAGGGAGAGGATACCGATTCTTTATTGTGATTTTATTTAACCCACGGTAGTCGATGCAGGGTCGTAAACCTCCGTCTTTTTTTTTCAACAAAAAAGAACCCAGCTCCAGCAGGGGAAGTGGAAGGCCGTATGAAACCCCTAGACAAATGTTCCGTAATGTACTCTTTCATGGCTAGAGTTTCTGAGGGAGACAGTGGGTATATGCGTCCCCGAGGAGGCATAGTACCAGAAAGAAGGTCGATGGGGCAATCGTAGGAACGGTGCGGTGGTAGCTTCTCAGCTCGCTTTTTACAGAACACATTAGAGAAATCATGATAACATTTAGGGAGGTTTTCCTCAGATTTATTTTCACAGGTAATGGTAGTGCAATGAGTGGAAAGGCAATTTTTGAAACAGAAAGGGCTCCAAGACTTGAGTTCATTGTTAGACCAATCTATATCAGGGTTGTGCAGTCTGAGCTATGGAAGTCTGAGAATTAGGGGAGCAGAAGGGCTTTGGATGACAAGAAAAGATAAATGTTCTTGGTGAAATATGCCAATGCGGAATAGGACTTCGTATGTAGATTTGGAGATGAATTCTGAAGCCAACGGGTTATTGTCAATAGCCAGAACTCGAAGGGGTTGCTGCAAGTGAAGGAGAGGAAGCCCCAATTGTGCTGCGTAGGTAGAATCGATGAAATTTCCAGCGGCACCAGAATCGACAAAGACCTGGGAGGAAAAAGTTTTACCATTACAGGTGATAGTAGCTGGTAGAAAGAGTTTCAGTGGTTCAAATTTGGCAGGAGACTTAACGTTACCTAGAAGGAGCTCCTCCTTAACTTCTAGGTCCTGAAGTTTCCCGACTTCTGGGGACAATTTCTTACAAAGTGTCCTTGCCCAGCACAATAGAGACAAAGTCCATTGGTACGTCGGCGTGATTTTTCCTCGGGGGATAGATGAGTGCCGCCAATTTGCATCGGCTCTTCCCCCGAAGATATGGGTTGCGGAAAGGGCTGAGCAGGCCTAGGAAAGGTCTTAGGGAGGTTGGAACGAGCTGAAGACCTTTCTGCCTGCCGTTCACGGAAGAGGGTATCAATTTGTATGCAAAGTGTAATCAAGTCTTCCAATGGGACAGGTAATTCCCTAGATACTAATTCGTCCTTGAGGCGATCAGAGAGTCCCTGCCAAAAGGCTGCAGTAAGTGCCTCATTGTTCCAAGAAGTCTCCGCAGCAAGGGTACGAAATTCGATAGCATATTGACCCACGGAACGTGACCCTTGGCGGAGCTGCATCAAACGGGAGGAGGCAGCAGAGGTTCTTCCTGGAGCATCAAAGACCTTGCGAAACATACTCAGGAAGTCAGTAACATTATAGACTAGAGGATCGTCTCTTTCCCATAAAGGAGAAGCCCAGGCCAGCGCATTTCCCTCCAACAAGGCGATGATGTACCCCACCTTTGCACGATCCGATGCAAAATGAGATGGTTGAAGTTCAAATTGGATTCTGCACTGATTAATGAACCCACGGCAGGCTTGGGCATCACCATCAAACCGCAAGGGTGGAGGTATGCGGGGCTCTCTCCAAAGAGAAGGATCACCGGATCCGGCCGTCGAAGGAGGTGGCGTAGAACCCGGAGCAGAGGCAGCAGCTGGGGGTAGCCGGACAGCAAGGGAATCCATGAACTGAGCCAACTGGCCCTGATGATGTTCGAACAGGTCCATGCGTTTGGACAAAGCTTGGAGAGTTTTATTCAACTCGGCCATAGCCCCCTCAGGCGTTTCCATGGCCCGATAGTACTGTAACAAATGGCCGGACGGCCGGTGTACTTACAGTACGCTTTTAGGAGGAGGCTGATAGTCCGGAATGTGCAGGACACAGAGGCTGCTGGGAACTGTAGGCTGGAACCAGGAACAAGGTGCTGCTGGGAACTGTAGGCTGGAAACAGGAGCAAGGTGCTGCTGGGAACTGAAGGCTGGATACTGGATACAGGTAAGGTAGGTAACTGGATACAGATGAGGTGAGTAGACGGAAACTGGATACAGGCAAGGTAGTCACTGGAGACAGGCAAGGTAAGTACTGGATACTGGCAAGGTAGTCACTGGAGACCGGCAAGGTAAGTACTGGGTACAGGCAAGGTAAGTACTGGATACTGGCAAGGTAAGTACTGGATACTGGCAAGGTGGTCACTGGAGACAGGCAAGGTAAGTACTGGATACTGGCAAGGTAAGTACTGGATACTGGCAAAGTAAGTACTGGATACTGGCAAGGTAAGGACTGGATACTGGCAAGGTGGTCACTGGAGGCAGGCAAGGTAAGTACTGGATACTGGCAAGATAAATACTGGATACTGGCAAGGTAAGTATAGGAGCAGGAGCGGAGCAGGAACCAAGGCAGGTGAGTAAGGAGCCAGGGGTAGCTAACGCTACTATCGGGTGCCGGGTCCAGGAGGACGCCGGCTTTTAAAATCTCGCGCCGCCCGGCGGGTCGGCGTCGTGACATCATGACATCCGCGACGCCGCCCACCCGGAAGTGCCGAGCGGCGCGGGACCGGAGCGGCAGGTAAGTTCGTGACACAAGTATCAGGTTCCCAACCAATTTTTCAGTGTCTGTGTGCCAAGCATTTTACCAGTCTGTATGCCAACTATTTTACCATTGACCCATGTACTAAGTATTTTTTAAAATTATTTTCTGTGTGGCAACCATTTAACCAGTGTCTGTATGCCAAGCATTTTACCAGTCTGTGCCAACTGTTTTACCAGTCGTTTGTATATTAAGCATTTTTACCATTCTCTGTGTGCCAACCATTTACCAGTTTGTGTGCTAAGCATTTTATCAGTGTCTATGTGCCAAGCATTTTACATGTCTGTGTGCCAACTATTTTACCAGTGGTCCATGTGCTTAACATTTTTACCATTCTCTGTGTGCCAAGCACTTTTAACATTGTCTTAGTCCCAGAATTGTAGGATTATAGCTGATTGTATGGAGGAAGAACTGTGCCATGGGTAGATGCGGTGCTGATTTATGCTGGAAGCTGGGGTAGGGGGGTCCTGGTCCAAATTCTGCATTAGGCCCATAGGTATGTAGCTATACCACTGCTTGGCCCCTCTGGACATACCGCACATCTCATTGGATTCTCTCCAAGTATGCATCATGTAAGGGAGTATGCATTATGCAAGGGAAAGTGGGAAAAGGGGTTATTTATTTGAAATTTATCGAATATGGGGAAAAGATACATGTGGTATGTCCCAAATTTCCTAATGACATTATTTTTAGCAGTCCCAAACCCCTGGGTATAAAAAAATGGCTTGACAGGCACCGTGATTTGTTACGTTTACACCTACTTGCACAATACATACTCCAGGGGAGAGAAGCCAATGTGCTGTTGGGTTTGTCCAGAAGGGCCATGCTTGCCTGGCTCCTCAAGAATGGTGGCAAATTTCAGTGAGCTTATTCTTAACTCAATAGTTTTGCTGCTGTGAAGCATTACCCTTTTGCTCGCTTTTCCATATATGTTGAAAATATGATGCAAATTACCAAAATAAAGATTAAAGGGGACTTTTTTAAAGAAAAAAGAACAGAATTTTTCCAATCTAATGATCTTAAAGGGATATACTGAAAAAAATACTTAATCTATAATTGAATACATGTAGGTAGCACTTACTCTGATTTGTGTGTGTTGCTGCATGCCTTCAATCCAGCACATATTTTGTTTAGGAGCAGTATCCCCCCTCCCTATTTTAACCACTCCTACTTCCATCCGACCTGACTTTTCCCCCCACAAACGAACTGTCAAGCCTGCACGCAGCATACAGCATTCCATCTGTCAAAACTCTGTCACCATTCCAGCTACAGTAAAACAACTCACAGAAGAATAGTTTTTGAGAGCAAGGAACTTGATTGGCAGCTGAAATATAAGAAGTGGTGGTTGGGAAGAATTATAGTTTCCAGTTATGGTCAATTTAAAATAACCTATTTTTCAGTATAGATGCCCTTTAACCTGGCCATTCAGCATTTTGTCTACGTAACATTACACTTGCATTCTGGGAAGATGGACCATTACAGAACCTAAAATATCAGCTCACTAATGTTAAAAGCAGGAAATAGCAAAAGGTATAAATTCAACAGCTTTTTTTTTAAATGAATGAGAATATTTAGAATAATTAGGTATACATAATTAGTATATTAATAATACTAGAAAAGGAAAGTTTAAGTATAAACTTTGAATTTGGCTTGAAAGACTGCATTTTGGAAGGAAATTTGTGTGTTTGTGCTGCAGAGTTTAAAAACTTAATAATGACAATGAAGAGGACATTGTTGTTTTTTACTTACCTTTTAAATATGTCACATGCATTAAAGGTAGGTCAGTTGGTGTGTGTGTATTCATATCAGGTTGGGGGATAAAATACTAACTTTTTTGATGATTGGTCAAAACGTCTGTCCCAGACCCATGGCCCCTCCTCTGCCCCAGACCCAGGGCCGCCCTCTGTCCCAGACCCAGGGTCTCCCTCACCACACACTGGGTATCCAATCCAATTGGCTCTTTCACTCACCACACAATAACTGGGTGATGCACCGAGAGCCGGCGATGTTATATGACGATCCCGGAGCATCGCTAACACACTTTTAAAGTCAGCTATTAGCTGGCATTTTAAGTGTCAAAATAGAATCCAGCTTTCGGCATAAAACATCTGCTGCTCCTGCAAATATTCTGTAAAATCTCTGTCCTATGGCTCCCTCTGCTGGCAGTTCTGGGGATCCCTTTGCAGGTCTTGCAAAGATTTTGTCCCAGGGCTCCCTCTGCTGGTTCAGCAAAGATTCTGTAAAATCTGTCGTAATCAACCGGGCCTGTGTTACTGGTACACTGATGTATGCCGCACAGTAAAAGGCTTTCCTGCACGAAAGGAAATAAAGGGGCTGAGAGGCTGCGGCGTGGGAGCTAAAGCAGTGTCAATGCACTCTGTAATTGCCTGGAGGGAAACAACAGCAGCAGCCTGAGGAATACAATGAACACCAAGTGGCAAAAAGATGTAACTGCAGGACACACACACACGGACACAGGGATGCACACTTGCATTTTATTATATAGGATGTAACCATAATACTATTTATTATTAATAATGATGATTTTACACACTTCAGTGAATGTTTCCATATTGATACACTGTTTTTGAAATGTATCAAGGATGTAACCAATTGATTCCAGTCCGTGTTACAGTCTATCATTCGTTCACTGTTTGTATGTTTGACATAGGTCTCTATGGATATTGTTACAATGTGTGTGTACTTTATCATGGTAGTAATATTAAAGGGTATGTACACTGGCAAATTTGTTTTTTTTAAATTGCCCATTAGTGGAAACTATAATTAATCCCAACTATCACTGTATCATTTTTTTGTTGAGCTGCCCCCTATTTCATTAGATATCCAATGTAAGAAACATCTTACATTTTAGCATTTCTGTAATCAGTTTTGCTGTAGCTGGAATGGTTTGACAGTTGGTGTGCTGTATACTGTTTTGGTATGTGGGAAAATAGTCAGGTCAGTGGTCAGATCCTGAGCTTATGTGGTCAGAGCTGAGTTATTTATTGAAGGCATGCAGCAAAACAACACACACACCTCAGAGTAATTGCTACTTACATGTATTTATTTATAGATTAAGATGACGCAAAGTATTTTTTTCGGTAAGCATACACTTTAAGGCCCATTCAGATATGTCCCTTTTACTTTGTATACAGTCTGTGTCACAGCTGTTTGTAATTAATGCTTGGCCCCTATTTAAGTAGATGATACCAGTCCCTTGTGGTCTCTGAAGAAGAGGAAGTCTCCGTGAAACACATTAGGCCACACACCCCTCTCCCCCTCCGATCCATGTCCAGCGGTATTTGTGTCTCTATGAGTTTTTTTTATAAGCAACAAATAAATATAAACAGGGTTATTCAATAACATTTCTTATCATTAAAAATGGTGTTAATTTTGCCCCAACCAATCAGATGTTAGCTTTCAAATGTTAAAAAATATCTGATTGGCTGGGGCCAAATTTGTACCATTTTTAATGATAAGAATTTTTATTGAATAACCCTGTAAATGTTATACTTACCTCAACAGTTGATCCTTGTTGTCGCCTGCAGCTCCACCAATTGTATCATATCCCAATCAATTTATATGCAGCAATGTCAGCACATAGCATTTCAGGTCAGAGACTCGGGCACACACGCATCATGCACATTATGTGATGCCAGGCTTAGAACTGATGCCTTCCAGTGTTGAAGTACGGGGTTCTCCTGTGCATGCATGGAGTTTCCCTACGTACACTCTGGTTTCCCCCACAATCCTAATACGGTGTGTGTAAGACAAATTGCACTGCTATATCTTGAATGTGTTTTCCATTTTGCTTAATGTGCATACATATCACACATAAACAAAGCCCTGATACCCTCTCCTGAGGGCAACCATTATCAGGAGCATCTGTGCTTGAAGTGAAGGAAGAAAAACACAATTTTCACAGCTAGTGTTGCTTTAGGACTAGGCTCATATATATTTCATTTTGCTGGCATTTTACCGGCCAAATGTTTGTGTGAATCTAGACTTGCTGAAATGTGTTTCACAGAAACAGAACCGATTCAGCAAACCATCTGCAATCATCAAGTGGCACCACTAATGTCCAAGGCTGATGTATGACAGTTTTTTGGGGGAGGGGGGGGGTTGAAACCCACAAGTTTTTATAACTTTTAATTGATGTGTTAGTTAGGTAAGTAAAGTGCTAGCTGCTCACTATCCACTATTGTGACCTCACCTAGGGGACATATTTTTCATATTGCCTTTATTGACACTTTATAATCTTTGCAGTCTCAAATTTCCGATCATACTTAGGGATTTCTAACAGGTGAATAGAATATGAAGTTACAGTTATTCTAGCAACGTTAGCATGTTGCAGGCAGCAATATTGCTGGATACAGGGTTTAGGAGCCACAATTTCTGGTAGGGATTTTAAGGACACAGCAGCATCCTAGTATTAATTTATTATGAGTATCTATGAACCCAAAACTGTACAAATATTTGATGGTAGGGCTTAAGCTTGTATATACTTATTATATAGCATAAAGCTGCATATACAGTACGTCAGTCATTATCTTCAATAAACTATGATCGTTAAGTAATACATTAACTAGCACTTTTACTGCTCTATCCTCTGAGTGGTACCAATGGTATCCTTCCTGTATCAAAGGTCACTCATAACATATCATGTAGCTAAGCAGTGAAGCAGGGGAGACAGAAACCACTCAGAGGTAAGGCAGATATCATCGGAAAATGCTTTACATTAGGTGACGGCAAAATTGGATTGTGTGTTAGGTAATTGTCCTTGGTGTATTTGTTTTTTCCTAATGTTTGATGTCATATACAAGCCATATGTAAATGGAATGTTAAATTGCAGTGAATTACAAACCTTCTGGGATTTGTCATTGGTAGCTATCAGGGCAACAGGACCCATAACAGTCACTAAAGAATTTTAAGCTGATGGGCACTAATTGCAAGTAATCTTAGAAACCAACTAGAAGTATGAGATTGCAATGTAGCTGTCAAAAGGCTATAACTCCGTGATTAGGACTTACGGGCACATGGTTTCCAGACCTCATTATGTGGCATCATTTAGAAGAAGAATAGAGATCTGTATTAGCAGATGTACAGAGACAAAGTGCTGGCTGTGAATGAGAAAAATAACAGTTATCTAGTTACACAATTTAGATCAACTATAGAACAATTTATCTATGCTTAATTTAAAAAGAATATTTAAGATGCCAACTCAGAATTTTTACTGTGTTACAGAACTGTCAACTGAGAGATTATGTGTTTGGTTTTAAATGCATAAAATTAAGATGAACTGTACCACCCTAAAAATAATTTTATATACATTGGGGGTTGTTTCATAAGAGGTGAAAACATTTTCATATCCTGTTAATGTTCAGCGACCAATCAGATATTATTAAATGTTTTCTAACTGAAGTAGGCCTGTTAAAAGTCATCATCTGATTGGTTGTTGCAAATGAGTACATTTTTGCCCGTCCTGTAAAATAATTCAGATTTTTTTTTTCTGTTTTATTATATTGGATATAGACACAAACAAAGAAAAAGAAAGTACCGCACTCATGAATTTGCAAATAACAGTAAAAACCCTTTATTATTGGGACACTAATCATCCATGTTGGGGTACAGGGAAAGGTGACAGACATAAGAATAAAAGCATCTAAAACCTTAAAAACATAATTCAATCAGTGTACCTTGCTACAACTAATAAAATGACTAGTGCGTATAACCCTTAACCCACATAAGTCAGTAATAGTCAAGTGTAATACGGTCCAGTACACACTTATCTGTCAGTAATGCTGCAGCATATCGACACAAAGTCAGGGGGTCCAAAGAGAGAAGAGGGCCTGTAGGAAAGACACTGACCAGTGAGACAACGCTGGATTATGTTTTTAAGGTTTTAGATGCTTTTATTCGAATTATGTTTTTAAGGTTTTAGATGCTTTTATTCGAATTATATTTTTAAGGTTTTAGATGCTTTTATTCGAATTAACAGGGTTATTCAATAAAAGTTCTTATCGTTTAAAATGGTGCTAATTTTGCCCCAACCAATCAGATGTTAGCTTTCAAATGTTAAATAAGATCTGATTGGTTGGGGCAAAATTAGCACCATTTTAAATGTTAAGAACTTTTTTTGAATCTCCCTGTATGTTTTTAAGGTTTTAGATGCTATTATTCTTATGTCTGTCACCTTTCTCTCTACCCCAACATGGATGATTAGTGTCCCAATAATAAAGGGTTTTTACTGTTATTTGCAAATTCATGAGTGCGGTACTTTCTTTTTCTTTGTGTCTATATTAGTTACCAGTGGTTCGTGCACCATGGCCCACTTGGGTCTGATTTTCATGTTTAATCCTTTGCCTCAATAACTGTGTTATTTTGTATTTTGTGTTTCCCTTATTATATTGGATAAGGTAAGAACAGTGCTTGCATTCTATTGGATGTGCACCTTCATGTCTGTTACACTGTCAAGCTTCAGAATAATGCATTGTGGATAAACCTTTAATTATTCCTATTGTACTTAAAAAAGCATACAACAGTCTAGTTCAACCATTTACTCCAACACGTAATGTCTGCCTAAGTCCGAGTCCACACTTCAGCGCGTCCTAGCACAATGCCGTTCGCTGCTGTTGTGCAAAAATGCAGATAGCATGTGTTCCGATAAGCTATCACTAGTGTGCACTTTAAAACACGCCAAAGGATTGCAATCGCAATTGGATCGGGCCTTAAAATGCACTGGTGTGGCCTAGTCCTAGCAGTTGATTCAGAGAGAGTGGAAAAAAATCGTTCCTAAGGGCTAGGCCACACTAGCGCGTTTTTCGCACGTTTGCGCCCGCGATTTTCGCTAAAATGGAAATCGCGGGAATTTTTGCGTTCCCGCGATTTCCATTTTAGCGAAAATCGCGGGCGCAAACGCGGGCGCAAACACATAAAAACACAGTAAAAATTTTTCCGATGCGCATGCGATTGCGCGTCCGTTCGCGTTATGGTAACGCATGCGTTCACCATTTTTGGTGCGTTAACGCATGCGTTTCCATAACGTGAAAAGGCGAAAACGCATGCGCAAAACGCGAGCGCGAAACGCGCAAGAATCGCGAACACAATCGCGTGCGATAACGCTCGCGATTTTGTGCACGATTCCTGTGCGTTGCAGTGTGGCCTCACCCTAACTCCATGCTGCAGCAACAGCAACAACAGTGTCTTTTTTTGCAGACCATTGGATTCTGGCTCCTTAGCCCCCTTACCACTCGTGCTCCCTTCAGTAATTCACAGCCACACTAACACCTAGTCCAGCACATGGTAAGTGGCACATCTGAGCAGTAGTAGAGGCAGCAGACACCTGCTAATAAGCACTGATTAATACTGCTCACACCTGAACGCAATCAAGAGGCAGCTTATCACTAATTATGTCCACTCGCAGGTTAATCTAATCAAGCTGCAGCTAATCAGCGCTAATTAGATGTGCTCACAGCTGACACGAAGACACAAAGAGGAAGGTGTTGATTGTGTCTACGAAACATGTCTAAATAATTCCTTAGCTAGAAGATAACACACTTCTCCTATGTGTCCCGCACATCTGTACCCAAAACTATGGGAGGAGATACTGTACAAAAATGCAGAAAAATAAAAGAAGAATAATAGAAAGAACAGGAATTTGTCTATTTGAAGTCAAATCAAATAGTACTTCCCCTCTAATACATCCTACTCCCTCTACTGATAGAGCAGGTATGGGCCATCCCATCTAGGAGCAGGGAAATACCGGAAAACTACCTGCAGTCTCATAATAATGACATGCCTACATTGGATGTTAGATAGGCGTGATGTGCGATAGGTGAAATACTCCTTATTTATTAAAAACATTACTTTTTAATGGCCGGTTTAGCCCCTTTATGAACCATTTGAAAGGTGTGAAAAGGGGCTTTAAAGGGTATGTCCATCGTATTTTATAACTTTGTTTTTTACTGTCTTACTGAAGAACAGGAGGTAAATGCACTATCTCTTACCTCCCATTCCTCTGTAAATATTGTAGGAGAGCAGGAGAAACTTACCCGGAGCGTGGAGCGATCCGCGGGTAAGTTTCTCCTGCTCTCCTACAAGATTTACTGAAGAATGGGAGGTAAGAGAAAGCGCATTAACCTCCTGTTCTTCAGTAAGACAGTAAAAAAGCAATATAAAAAAATAAATAAAATATGATGGACATACCTCTTAACCCCCAACACCTCTGACTCCTACTCTTTCCAGACATTTGCTTTATAATGCTCAGTGTGTTTCACCAAGAAACTGGCAAAGGAGATGTCCAATATCCTATCTGTAGACAGTGGGTGAGAGTAGACTTCCCTAGCAAAGCATAGGGCACAGGGATGCATGGCAGATATAGGAAGTAGATAAGGAGTTAATTGGGGGCTAGTTAGAACTTAGGTTTAATAATTGTAGCATCTGCAGGATGCGTAGGGGAGGTCAAGGCAGTGACAGAGGGAGTGACAGATCGGTTGATGTAGCAAAAATAAGGGAGGGAATAAGAGAGGATAAAGGAGGAAAAGTATTAGGTGGAGTAAGACAGACGAGATTACGATTGATTAAGCCTCGCCCTCCCTCCCCTCTTTCAAGGGTCTTTTAGGTGGGTTAATTTTGCATAGCTTACTAGCAGCGGCGGTGGGCCCAGGGAAGCTAACTGGAGTAGAGACATGGAGAGGTGGCCCGTAGGGTGGCCCCCGAGATATATATTTATATATACAGGTATTACTTGGAGGTGGATAGGGCGAGTTGGAGAGTAGGGGAGGAGATATCCCTTGGCGTTGGGGACAGAGAATTACATCCACCTGGTTGTTTGCCTTCACCTAGCTAATGGATTGCGGCTGGTGAGGAGTGAGAAATAAGCGATAGCTTCCATGGGGCCATTCGCAGGGTGTAATGTTTAACAGTTAACAGGAGATTGTTATTATTATCAAGACTATTAAAGGTTCATATTTCATGTTGTAAAATATCAATAACAGCTGTGGCCCTTTTTGTTCCAAAAAGTTGTGTAGTGTCATTTCTTGAGTTTAAGTGTATGTGGGGTTATTAGATAAAAGTTTATCACCCAATCTTCCTTATCTCAGCCATACAGTAGTGAGAGATTTTACTTGCACATAGGCATAGCTTTGGTTAGGAATTACTTAGAATATCAAGAGGTTTATTGTCTTAATGTAAAGTATCTGTTTATAATTAACAAATAAAACTTCTTTTAGCTGGAATTTCTTCTTCAATTTAGTAAATTAAACAATATTGATACAGTACATAATTTCTAGCCTAATTCTTTTTTAGCATTCAGTTGCTCTTTAACTTGATCTTATCATCCCGTAATTATCCCCCATTGAGTTCCATCCTATTTTATTTATTACATAGGTTCAAACAGCCCTTTGTTATTTATAGTCTCATAAAAGATTCTTTTCATCCATGTATGTGTTTGAAATGACAGTGGTTTCATTTTTGTTGTGTCAGTTAAACAGTCTCTCTCATTCTCCCTCCAGAGAGTCCAGATACATGTACCACAGGTCTTTCCTGCCAGCTGTACTCTAAATCTCTAAATGTAAACAGTTTTTGTAATAGACATGCACTGAAACTGCACTGATCCAACCGCTTCTATTCTGGTAGTATATCTGCAATCCTAAACTTAAAGGAAAACTGGGCTAGAAAACAATCCACAGTGACATGTAATTTTATATTCTTATGCATGCTCAATTTTACCCACAGCACCTAAGGAATGAGCAGGCAATGAGTGTGTAACAAATGTCCATTTTGGTTGATAATCGCACATTTAGCCACTTGGGCAGGTGTTAGTAACCCCCCCACCCCCCACCCCATACTATTTACAGAAAATTTCAGGTCTAAATAAGTCAGTTTTCTTCTTTTAACATCATCCCTTCTATGGAATAATCAGTATTTTCCACTTGTAAAGGGTAACGTTAAAGGATAACTATACACTAAAAATTTACTTTTTAAAAATGGAAAGCATCTGGGACAGGGAGGTATGATTGATTATTCCTACCTCCCAATATTGTTTCTTAGGGGAGCTACAGCACGTACAATTTTTTATTTGCCAGGTTAGTCCTGAAATAGTCCGTATTAAAGATGGTGCTGAAGCCAGGAGGAAGGCTGGTGCTCCTCACATGAACAATATTTTGGAGGTAGGAATTGCCAGTCCTATATCCCCGATCCCAATTACTTTTCAGTTTAGCTGTTCTTTAAAAAAACTTTATAAACACATTAGTCATCCTTTAACTTATGTTTGTCACAGAAACAACTGTGTCATTAATAAAGAAGACTCAGCAACACATAGTCTGACAAGGTTGGTAAAGGGAACCATAACCTTCCAATCACCAAACTCCCATTTATCCCAAGTTCCCAGAATGAGGACCTAAAATAATAAGCCTATGTTCCTGATTGGCAGGTCTTGGACTGAGGGAGCGCAAAGTTTAGGTAAGTATTGCTGGCTAACTAGGGAAAACCCAGGTGTGTGGGGGAGGGGGTGCTTGGGAGGGAATCATTACCCTTTAAAAAATCAAATCTGCTATTACAATAAGTTTGTGCATTAATCTCAGTGACACTGATTTATGATAGTGGTAGCTATTTTAGGACTATGGACAATAACTTTACACACATTATCCACAAAATCTTAAACCATATCGCCAAAAAAGTATCATGCCAGACTTGGCGGTGTGCCTTCTTCATAAATGAGCCTAGCTGCGTTCATGTTTCCTTGATGTATTATATGGAACCTTATGGTAACATTTAACTTTAAAAATGTTACTATTAAAATAGCATATCCATTATTAATCACATATCTTTACTGAAAATCATTGAAAAAAGGACACATTAAATCATTACAGATGGCTGAAGCTCACATATATTTAATGGTATTAAGCCTGGCTTTTGATATTTAATTTAATACAAAAGAATAAGATAATAACCATTACAACAAATGAACTTTTATTTTAATAATAACCAGGCAAATCTTTCCATATCGATGACTTTAAAGGACTGCTGATTATGCAATATGTATTTTATTTAATGTTCAAGTATGTATGAGCTTGACAAAAGTCTTGATGTTACCTTGAAGTTTTCCAGATGAACTGCATCTGAATCAATCCAAACACTGCATCTCCCATAATCCTCATTTAGATGCCAAATGCAGGAGCTTTTTTTTTTTTTTGTATCCAAGCTCTCTAATATAGCCTGCATGTGTTGTATTCGAAATCTTTCTAAGTTGAAGGTGACCTTGGGACACTTTGGCTATGCTCCAAAGACATATATACTGAAAGAAGTTTAACTGAGGAGTATATTTTACAGAACAAAAGGTCCAGGTGCAGAGATATTGTGTATGTTGGCATTTTAAAAATAGATTCTGGCAAAAGAGTAACACTGTAGAACCTTTAAAAGTAAGACCTTATGTGCATGCAAAGAGATTAATAAAAATATAAAGCAAAACACCAGAATCTTGAGTACTACAAGGATGCTTTTCTGCCAATAAGACAAACTAATGATGAATGTAATACATATTCACTGGACCAGATTATTCTTTGGAATAACTTTGCCCACACCCATTTAAAAATCACTGATTAACTGTTTCTGCATTAGCTCTATGTCATATGTTTACCCACATTCACATATGTTATTTAAGCTGTTCTCTACACCTAATTCTCTGAAAATATTTTTTTTTTGTACTCACATTTTTATTTATTCAAACTACCACACATAAAATTTGCTAAAAGAAAAATACTATTATATTTGCTCTGGTCCATTAACTTTAAAGACAGGTACACACCTTAGAAAAATGTTGTTTGGAACAATACTTAGACTATTGTTCCAATAACCATTTACCTAATGAGCATTGTACAGACAGTGCTGCTTAGCAGTAGCGAAGCAGTCTGTTTTGTGCTAAGGAGTAGGGTGGTGGTAGTAACTAAAAGGCCCCATGTGGCATGTAAGACAAAAGGCAATTGTTCCCTAACATAATTTAATTATCAGCCAGGATGGGTCAGTATACCATGCCGAGGGAGCTTGTACACTGGCTATATTTATGGCCAGAGTGATTGTTCATTGGCCGCTTTAGAAAACAATTATTTAGCGTATGTTCCAGGCTTAGCTTAGCTTTGATCAGCCAAGTGTAGTTAAAATACAGAGATGAAAAGATTGTTATAAGAAACCGAACTAAAGTTAACTCTTCCCATGTGACAACAAATCTTCTTCTCTTAATTTTTTTGTTAAATGAGTCCTGTATCACATTAGGAAATTATAAATAACCCATATGTTGTTATTTAACATAAATAACCCAATTTTCTGTTTTCCTTTTCTATCATGTAAAGAACAGATACAATGGATGACACTAATGAGATTACTATTAACCTTCTTCTCCTGGGAAGAACCAAAAGTGGAAAGAGTTCACTTGGAAACAGCTTGCTTGGAAGTGGTGAATTTGAAAGTGAGTTTTCCCCATGGTCAGTCACAAATGAATGTCAACTATGCAGAGCACACATTCACAACTTTGCTCGAAGAATGGGTAAAGGTTTGAGTTTGAATTTGCGAGTGTTAGATACTCCAGGTTTTGCTCACAGCAATATGAGCCAAGACGAAGTGAAGCAGAGCATAAGAAAGGATCTTGCAAAACAGTTTTCAGAAGGGCTACATATGGCCTTGTTTATCATAAGGACTGATATTTCATTTTGTGAAGAAGATAACCAACTTGCTGTCAAGTTAACAGAGGTAATTCATGTAATTAGTCATTGATATTAGTATTTTAAGAGTAACTGTAGTTTCCATACAAGTTACCTTTATTAAAAAGAGCCCATTCCTACCTTTAAAACGACTGCAGGGTCATGCTCCTAGCTGCAATCTATGCAAACTTATAGCAGTATAAAGGGTGTTGTTTCCAGCTATCACTGTGAGCTGTGACCTTATCAGCACCATTGCTCTGCCCTTCTGCCACTGAACATGCCCAGTTGTATCCTACTGCTGTCTTTTTTTCTTCACAAAAAAGATTTTTGAGGGGTGGGGTTACTTACACAGCACATCCTGTGACTGTCACACACTTCATCTTGACTGTTTGAGTCTAATTTTACAAGCATATAACTTAAGAACCAGAAAAGCTAGAGACATCATTATTGGCTTGTTTGAAAGGCCAATAGATGTCTTTTAAATAGAAAACACTTGTATGGAGACCACAGTTACCCTTTAAGAATGGGAAAGTGCTCTTGTATTTTTCAACCCATTAGAACTACACCAATAAATTAAGACAAGTTTGTCCAAATCCAGCATAAAAGATGTCCATACTAAATCAGCATGTCTTCCATTCCAAAGGGTAAAAAACGAAATATGTAATTGCAAACAGATGAAAATTCTAGCATTAACTTTTATATTCTATACGTTTCATTAAGGCCAGAATAGGTTTGACTATTCACACAGATCCTGTCAAAAGATATTAATCTTTAGGTATGAAAGAAGGGGGGGAAAATCTTGGAATAATTTTAAAGGGCATTTATACCGCCCTTCCCAACCACCACTGTATCATTTTTTTGTTGATCTGCCCCCTATTTCTTTAGATATCCAATCTAAAACTTCTTATATTTCAGCTGTCAATCAAGTTCCTTGCTCTCAAACGCAAATCAGAGTAAGTGCTAATTAGATGTATTCAATTATAGATTAAGATGAGGCAAAGTAATTTTTTCAGTATAGTGTCCCTTTAAACCAATTGCATGTCTTATTATGCTCGAAGAGTTTCATTTAAACATTGGCTTTCCAAACCTAAAAAGTTCCTGTGGTTTAAAAAGTCACACTAAAGTTAGTTTTGAAACCCTGAGGAAGATGTAAAACCAAAGAAAAATACTAAACAAAAATAATTTAACTGTAAGTAGATTAATATATATTCATATTACAGAAGGAGCTGAGGATCCAATTTCAACTAAGTCTTAATATCTGCCTAATCTGATTGAAATCATTATGTATATGCTGTGACTGGGTCTCACTGTTTTCTTCACCGTGTTCCCTAATTTGTATTTGTATTCCACCCCTCCTCACCAATCTCCCAACTGTTTCTCCTCCCTTTTGACAGTTGATGACCCTGACTCGCTTGCTAATTCCTATAATTCTATCCTGACTAACATGATAGACTCTTTTGCCCCCTTGTATTCCCTCAGACGAGGATCCTCTAATCCACTTACATGGCTCAACCCCACTTCTTGTTTTATAAGCAGGTGTGCGCGTGCTGCTGAACGTGCGTGGAGAAAGTCCCGCACAAATGCTGACTTTCTCCATTACAAGTTCATGCTGCAATGTCTTAGCTCTGGGCCCCTGCTGGCAAAACAGAGCTATTACCGGAAACTTATAAATAACAAATCCAACCCACGTCGCCTGTTCTCCATCTTCAACTCCCTTCTGCGCCCCTCTCCCACTGACCCTCTCCTTTCTCCACACTCTCCCCAGAACTTTGCACATTACTTTCAGCATAAAGTGGAGTGCATTCATGTGCAGATATCTGGTCCTAGGGATGACTCTCAGATTATGTTGCCCTCTCCTCCCTCAGCTATTCTTGGATCTTTTGCTCCTGTGACCCATTCAGAAGTCTCTCACCTGCTTTTATCATGTCCGCTCATGACCTGTCCTCTTGATCCCATGCCCTCTGTATTACTGAAGCACTGTAATCATGTGCTTATCCCTATACTCATCCACATATTCAACGCCTTTCTTACATCTGGAATTTTCCCTTCCGTCTTTAAGCATGCCCATGTTAAGCCCATACTAAAAAAGCCCTTGCTGGACCCGCTCTTATTTGGTCAATTACCACTAGGTCTCTCTCTTACCGATAGCCTCTAAACTGCTAGAACAATTAGTCTTCTCCTGTATAACTAACTACCTTCATGCTCTTAACCTATTGGATCCTTTGCAATCTGGATTCCATCCTGCCCATTCCACCGAGATGGCTCTGTGTAAGGTTGTAAATGACCTGCAGGTTGCAACGGCCAATGGTCACTTTTTTTATTCTTATCCTCCTTGACCTCTCCTCTGCTTTTGACAAAGTCACTCATTCATTCATTCGAAATGAAGTGGAATTCTGGTTTCTATCTATCTCTCTGACAGAACTTACACTGTATCTTATGCTAGCAATACCTTTTCTCCGGTTCCTCTTGGTGTGGGGGTCCCGCAGGGGCCTGTTCTTGGACCCTTATTGTTCTCCCTCTACACTATCTCCTTGGGAGGTGTTATTACCTCTTTTGGCTTCAAATATCATTTATATGCAGATGATACACAAATCTACTTGTCCACCCCTACACTAACTCCTGACATCCAATCACATGTCTCCGACTGCCTCCTTGCCATCTTCTCCTGGATGTCTCAACGTATACCTCAAATTAAATCTTTATAAAACTGAACTGATCGTTTTTCCACCGAAACCTGGTCCTGTCCCATCTTTCTCGATCTCTGTTGAGAATAAACCCCCATTTCCCCTATATAATCGGTACGCAGCCTAGGGGCAGTTATTGACTCCTCTCTCTCCTTTTCGAACCACTTTAACTTTGTAAAACGTACCGCTTCTTCCTTCGCAATATAGCCAAAATCCGAAGGTTCCTTTCTCTCCCGACCACCACTTTGCTTATGCATGCTCTCATCCTATCGTGCCTGGACTATTGCAACCTACTACTTTCTGGTCTTCCTGCTTCCCACCTCTCTCCCCTTCAGTCTACTGTACTTAACTCTGCCACACATATTGTTTCACTCTCTAATAAACCGGATCCCAAATCTCCTCTGTACCGGACAACAACCTGGCTCCCCGCTAAACAGCGCATTACAAACAAAATCCTTCTCCTAACATTTAAATCCATTTGCTCTGCTGCTCCTCCTTATATTTCTTCTCTAGTGTCCCCATATGTTTCTGCTTGTACCCTCCGCTCATCGCAGAACCAGCTCCTGTACAGACCCCCCGCTCGGACTGCATCTATACCGAAAAATAGGTTATTTTAAATTGACCATAACTGGAAACTATAATTCTTCCTAACCACCACTGTATAATTTTTTTGTTGATCTGCCTATTTCCTTAGATATCCAATCTAAAACTTCCTATATTTCAGCTGTCAATCAAGTTCCTTGCTCTCAAAAACTATTCTTCTGTGAGTAGTTTTACTGTAGCTGGAATGGTGACAGAGTTTTGACAGTTGGAATGCTGTATGCTGTGTGCAGGCTTTACAGTTGGTTTGTGGGGGAAAAGTCAGGTCGGATGGAAGTGGGAGTGGTTAAAAGAGGGAGTGGGGATACTGCTCCTAAACAAAATGTGTGCTGGATTAAAGGCATGCAGCAACACACGCAAATCAGAGTAAGTGCTACTTACATATGTATTCAATTATAGATTAAGATGAGGCAAAGTCATTTTTTCAGTATAGTGTCCCATTAAACCTTTCTCTCTTATGGCTCCCATCCTCTGGAGTTCTATTCCCCTCTCTCTACGTTAAGAAACCTCAATAAGCAGGTTTAAATCTAACCTTACATCCTACCTATCTGGTAACCAGCACAGTATTTGATTGTTTTATTTGCACTGCATATGTCTCACTCCAGCACTTATACCCATTTCATTGTGTCTGTGTGTTACCCACCTAACTAGATTGTAAGCTCTACAGGGCAGGGACCTCATTACGTCTTGTGGCAAGGCCCTAGCACTTCTATTTATATAATTGATATATTTCCGTACTGAACTATCTATGTATTTATCCCCCTTGTATGACTTTATTGTATTTTATTACTGTAAATCGCTGCGTCCCCAATTGGCGCTATATAAACATACATATACATATATACAGTGTATATATATATATATATATATTCAGTATATTCAATATTCATTATTTAGCTCTGCAGTGCATTTAACTATTGGATTTAACAATTGGAGCCCACTAGCTGAGTCTCTCCTTTATCGGAAAGGCTCATTGCTGTACCATTTATTGGTTTGGGGGAAGGTTAAGGTTCAGGTGTCTGATTTCCTATATTATAATAATAATATACATGGTGTAGATCCTGGTCCAACAGGACTACTTTACATCCATTTCCTCATCCTTGCCGGAAAGTTGCCACCAGTGCTTCATTATTCCAAATTATTTAATAGCAATAGTTAAATCTATATAGTTGAACTTAGGATCTTCAATGAACATGATAAAAAAAAGTCAAATGCATTTTTTACTAGTGGGGCAAGTTTCTTACAAGGATGCCTTAGTTAAGGCACATACAGAAACCTTGAAGGCCCATGGATACACATTATAATGAATGGGTGGAGAGGAATGAAAGTTCATTTGATCATAGTCATTGTAGATCAAAAGAAGGGCATGAATGAGTGCAAGAAAGAACAGACCGTTCCAGAGAATTTACAGTAGAACAAGGGTAATATGGTTCTGCTGACAACTTAGTGCTAGAGAGCTTACTAAATTGGTTTAGCAAAGTTCAAATTGAAATGTTATAGTTTACTGGCAAACATCCTGGCATGACCTGCAAATTGCAATTCTTATTGACTTTGCTCTAATAAAGGGTCAATAGGACCACATGGTGATAAGGCATCACAATTATTGTGGACATCTGAGCTTTTTCTAGGCTCATGTAAGAGATAAAGCCTTATTTATCAAAGTAAATAGCAATTTTTTTTTTTAAATATAAAATTATTGGATCATATTTTTTACAAAATAAAATGTAAAAAAATTTTGCTAAAATAAAATTGCCTTATTTCTAATATTTCACATAAAAAATGCCCCCAAAATACAACAAGCATTACCAAACAATTTTGCCAATGCTTTTTGAAGCAAATCAACTTTATACTAAGGGGTGTACTATAAGTATGCACAGTGGGTGTATTATTAGTATGCACAGGGAGTGTATTATTAGTATGCACCTCCACCTGAAGACAACCAAGTTACAGTAAACCCTGGTTCTATAATGAACCACAGACCATTCCCTTAACCAGGCAAGGAGAGGAGGAAAGAGGCAGATATCTACACTGGGACACAGCAGGTTGACTAGAGTTGGTATCTCAATAAGTATAAAGGCTACAATTGCAAAGACTTAAAAGTCTTATGACTGCCTGAAATTATTGAATGCTGGGGGAGTTGGTTAAACTATAATTGAAGAAATACATCTAGATTCTTCTTCAGTGATATTTCTTCTTATTTATTGGATACAGAATATGAGTTTGTTTTTCATTTTAGTCAGTATTTGCAGTTTCTCTAGTCATTGCCTGTCCTAATTAATTATCCAGAACGCTAAACACCCTTGTATAGTATAATGACTTCCAGAAATGCAAAGTGATGTTGAAAGTGTCTATTCATACAAAAAGTACGAAATTGTAAATGCAAATACATAAAAAAAAAAAAACACATATTAGGGCCTACAGCAATAACATCATATGTATTTCTAACTGCTCTGAGTTGTATTTTTTTTACATTGTGTCACTGGCATTGGGATAGATTCTAGAGTTTATATGATATGATTATGTCCCTTATGTTCTGCTCCATACATGGGGTATTATTTTCCTGTATTCTTGTTGATAACTGTGATCAATATTACTACAACTACAAGAGTCCAAGGTAAAGGCCCCCCCATACATATATTCAGATCGAATCATCAGCAATATCAATGACAGTAATACGTTTTTATTTTCGATATATAGCACGGTTTATTGAAAAATTAGTCTAGGTGAAAATTTTCTGCCTACCCCATCTTCCTCAGATTTCTAGCTGAAATCTACAGAGGTTCGATGGCACAAGGTGGGAAATTTTCGATGGGATTTTCAACCAATCGAAAAATCTGTTTAGGAAACCATCGACCAGAACATGGCTGGCTTTTTCCTCCACCATAAGGAAATGTCAGTGATCTTTAATGCTGTAACACATAAATAGGCCTAAACACTTTCTGTAGAGGATCATATTAGATTTCATAATTTCCACAATTTTCTTAAAACTGAACACATCCTTAAAGATCATGAAATGTGAGATACTTTTCTGCTTACAATCATATTCTGATGGTGAAAGTGGTAGCGAAATGTCAGTTCAGACCTAGGATAATTCCCTGTTTTGTCAGATTTTGTTATGAGGTATGAGAACTTGCAGGTTTCAAAATGCATTCTCCTAAATAAGATTGGATTTTATTATTTTTACAGAACATTATTTTTGAAGAAAAACATACTGTTCCCGTCATTAAATGTTATGTTAGTTTCAAGTCTGGTAAAAATGACATAGTCAAAACCAGGCTTAGAAAAAAAGTGCCTGTTCCTGAGCAAGAATTGACAATAACCATAACAGTCTTTATACATAGTGTTATTTAGATCTTACAAATTAGATCCCCAATAATTATGGTCTAGGTGCTCAGAACAGATGGAAGTCTCATTACAGAACCATTTACATTAAACAGCACCCAACATATTCAAGAGCATTTGAGAGCCATTTTGATTGTGCTATCAAGCAGCAGATACGGTAAGCTCTAAATGACCTATTGTGCACCCCACCTTTAGAATGTCATAACTTTTATTAATCTTACCAGCCATATTGCTTAACAACAAATACACCAACAACTTTTGTATGGAAAAATAACAAGACAGTCTTGCGTTTTATTAAACTTAACATGAATAATAGAAAATCCCCTCAAACCCAGGGGAATGCGACTTGATATTATTATTGTCATCCTTGTGTGGCCGCAAAACAGTATCCACGGAAGAGAGCAGGGACCCCAACCTGCCCTCCCCATGCCTCTCTCTTCTAACTGCGCCCCCACCGTGGACCATACCCTGAGTTTCCACAGGGCCGACTGTATGATCGTAAAGCCATAGCTCGAAGCACAGCCCCCGTACTATGGCGCTTTCTTTTCCTGACGCATTCCCCCGCTTTAGCCAAATGAAAACTGCTCCTGTAAAGACACAATGAAAGAAGGGCGGGAGGGTGGGAAAGGCAAATACACACAAAAAGGTTAGTCTGAGGACCCCACCTATGATACCTGTTTATTTACACACCTGGCAGGCAAAAAAACTCTGCCCCTTTCCCCCCGCCGCCTCCAGATGAGGGACAAAGGAAACCACTGTCCTCCTACACACTCCATACACACCTACTGACCTACCCCTCCATTACTGTTGCAGCCATACTTAAAGGGTAACTAAATAAAAAAAAACTAATTTTGACCAATCATCAAAAAAGTTTGTTTTTTTTAACCCCCAACCCGACACGGGTACACACACCTACTAATCTACTAATCTACTTTTTTTTTAACTTTCAACCTGATCCAGGTACACACACCTACTGACCCACTCTTCCATTTCCATGGCAGCCATATTTAAAGGGTAACTATAGTAAAAAAAACACATTTTGACCAATCAACAAAAAAGTTAGCATTTTATCCCCCAACCTGATATGAGTACACACACACACCAACTGACCTACCTTTAATGCATGTGACATATTTAAAGGGTAAGTAAAAAACAACAATGTCCTCTTCATTGGCATTATTGAGTTTTAAAATCTGCAGCACAAACACACAAATTCCCTTCCAAAATGCAGCCTTTCAAGACAAATTCAAAGTTTATACTTAAACTTTCCCTTTCTAGTTACAGCTGCATCACTACTTGGTCATATTTTAAAGTATTTGTAATTACAATTTTTTTTACATTCCTTATGAACTGGGAAATGTCACATACCTACTAACATCACTAGGAAAACCAAAACAAATGAAACACAGATAAAAGGTGCAAATGTTTGCCCATGCTATTAATCTGTAGCAGCCAATCAGACATTATCTAAATGCCATAATCCAGTAAAAGGTTAACGTATTATTTGTTGCTGCAATTCAATAACATCGAAAAATTTTGCACCTCTGATTGCATTAGGCCTTGAGTGTTTACTAGATATAAAGCCTCATGTGAACGAGGCACAGCGGCCAGCAGCCGTGTGATGAACGCGATCCGTCGGTTGGATCTATGAATGTTCCCCAAGTGGCCACACAATTGCGACAAACGGCTGAAGCAAACGTTTGCCACACGCTCGGCTGTTGGGCCTGGTTCACACGGTCGTAAACACATATGGTTTTTATGATCCAAAACTGAAAGGTTAGCAGGGTGCCGAGCAGAAAAGCAGTAACAAATCAATGCACCAAGAGTCACACCACTCCTGTTCCGGAATTTACCATTGGTTATGCTTATAGCTAGGCCAGTTTAGCTCATTTTTAGCGTGTTTGTGCGCGCATTTTGCGCACGCGATTGCATGTGCGTTTTTGTTTAACATGTAAATTGGAACGCACAAATTCCAGCGATTTCCGATGCGCACGCGTTGTATTTATGTGCACCATTTTTTTTACGCAAACACATGCATTTTTATATTAAACTAGAAAGGGAAAGTTTAAGTATAAACTTTGAATTTGGCTTGAAGGGCTGCATTTTGGAAGGGAATATGTGTGTTTGCTGCAGATTTTAAAACTCATTAATGGGAATGATGAGTTTGTAGTGAACGCTTGTTTGGGACAAAAAAAACTTTTTTGTGTACCCAGCCCAAAGTGGTGCTAATTTTGATCCAAACATCTGATTGGTTAGGGCAAAATTAGCACCATTTTCAATGATAAGAACTTTTATTGAATCTCTCTGTATCTTTTTGATGATTGGTCAAAAAAATTTTTTTGACTTTAGTTACCCTTTAAGTATGGCTGCCACAGTAATGGATAAGTAGATCAGTAGGTGTGTGTACCTGTGTCCGGTTGGGGGTTAAAAAAACAAACTGCAACAGTAATGGAGGGGTAGGTCAGTAGGTGTATGTAACTGTGCCACATGGGGGTTAAAAAAACCAACCTTTTTTATTATTAATAAAAAAAAAATTTTTTGACTTTAGTTACCCTTTAAGTATGGCTGCCACAGTAATGGATAAGTAAATCAGTAGGTGTGTGTACCTGGGTCTGGTTGAGGGGGTATGTCTTTTTTTGTGTTTATAACCATAAAACTAGCTTTTATTGAGGATAAATCTAAATTCGTTTTTTTGACTTTAGTTACCCTTTAATTATGGCTTCCATGGGAATGGAAAGTTAGGTCAGTAGGTGGGTGTACCTGTGTATGTGTGGGGGGTTGGGGGTATCACCATTTGTATTTATGACCATGAAACAAACTGTTTTGAAATATCCACATTTGAGGATTGTTACCATTATAGTCTATGGGAAAAAATGTCTGGAAATTTGCTGATAACGCCGTAATGCTTCTGCGGATTCCTTAGCTAGAAGATAGCACACTTCTCCTATATGCCCCGCACATCTGTACCAAATTTCATGTCTCTAGCTCAAAAACTGTGGGAGGAGATATGGTCCAAAAAAGCAGAAGAATAAAACGGAAGAAGAAAAAGAAGAAGAAATAGAAAGAATAGTAATTTGGCTTTTTCAAGCCAAATTAATTACAAAAACGAAATTTGCACCATTTTGATTATAGTGTAAAGGTAGTGGTGGTAATGATGGTACTGGTAGTGCTACCCCTTATGTGTAAATAAGCTCAATTGGATACCTGCTCAGGGTTATGGGAGCTTAATTCTTCCTTCAAGTTACCAAAAATGATTTTAGAAATAAGGAGTCCCAACCATTGCAGTGTGTGATTATGCACTAAACATTCAAGGTAATAAAGTGCACCATTTTTCTTGCAGGATCTCCTGGGCCCCAAATGGAAGGATTTCACCAGTATTGTTTTCACATATGGAGACAAATTACAACAGGCAAATATTACAGAAGAGGAATATCTTATATCAGCTCCAAAAAATTTATCAGCCCTCATAGGAAATCTGCACAATCAATACATATTCAGAGACCCTCAAGATAAAACATTACGTCAGGAGAGAGATATATTGGCAAACTACATCTTGAACTATGTAAGGCAAAATAATTACCAGACTCTGCAATTCAAATAACATTTACTGAAATGTGTGAGTATGCCACAGCCTTTCAGTTTATTTTCGGAACTGAAATAGTGATGTGTATAGGATTGGCTAAGAAAGAGTTACTTGCCAGGCTAGTATTGCAATGTCAAAATGGAAATTGGACAATTCAAACCTGAAAAAAACTTACATACATAAAATGGGCTCTAATCAGGTAAAATTATTTACATGTGAAATACAATAAAAAGAGAGGAGATGATCACTGCCCCATATAACATGGATTCCTCAAAATGCCAGCGGCTGGCCATATGTAGCTCATATTTGGCAAGTGTTGGATGGAGTTTTTGCAAATTAACCCCACCAAATGGCAATGTTGGTGAAAGACCAATGTCCATAATAAGTAAAATAAACAACAATTAGTTAGGGTAGCCAACGCTGTTAAACTAATCCTTTGCAAAGACACCTATTCAAGAAAATGCAACCAAGTAAAGGGTGACCAGCCCACAGAAACATCCAGACTAGCTAGTTAAGACTCTCCATATTGGGATTTCCTTGCTGGGGGTTAAATGCTTTTGTTATTATAAAATAAAAATGCACATATACTATGTGTAACTACTTCTTTAAAAAAAGGCCCCCAAATTACATTAACTTGGGCCCCATGTTGTGTTAATTTGATTCTGCCCTAATACAAAAATAAAGGAAGAGATACTTATGGTAAAAATTCCCACCTGTTTTTTTTTTTCTATTGCAGGTAAAGGGGTTGTACAATGGTCATTTTTGCTGCCTCTCTTCTTTTTTTAAAACCTGGGCATTAAAGATGTGTACTGTTCATGACATTTGGCAGGGGCCATGTACAAAACACATGCTGCTTCCTAGTGTTTAACCTGCAACAGCTAGGGACAAATATCAGCAATAACCATGCCATGGGTTAACATGAAATGCATTACAAAAAAAGACGGCAGTCAGCTGGCTGCAAGTATTAATCTAGGGCAGTGATGTCGAACCATGGTGCTTCACATGTTTTGAATATACACTTGCCAGCATGCCAAGGTTGCAGAATGAAAAGAAGGCATGCTGTGGTTTGTAGTTTCTAAACATCTGGCGTGCCATGGTTCGACATCACTGATCTATGGCATACACATCATGTCCTCAGAGAACTGAACAGGTAAAAGGATACGAGTGAGATTATGGGGTGTTGGGTCATTAATTACTTTAATATGGGTTTTGTTATTGATCAAGGTAACAGAAACAAAAACAGCAATAATTAAACTGATGTCTAATTCATTGTGCAAATCATGAGTGCTTGTAGTTGCACTTGGCTCTACCTGCAATTAAAGAATGTAGTAGCCCTGTACTTTACACCAACAATAGTGTATGACAGTTGGCACAGAGTAGAAATTGTCTTTGTCCTGCTTCGGCATCACAAATCCACACTAGCATTCTGTTTTTAGAAAGGCAGTGCTAAATTGGTCTTGTCCTTGAGAATATAAAATAACATATCTGTACACATTTCAACCCTGACCTACTGACATAAATATATTAGGCAAATCTGACAGTCTTTCCCAAAGTAAATCTCCATGTGCTGTAATGAATTGTGCAAATCTTGACATTTTCATAAAACGGATGCGTGATTCATAGGACCCTACTGATCGCACTTTTCTTTGTTGAATTTATTTTTTCAGTTAAGTAACATAACATTTTTCATGCTCCAGTTATTTGGAACTACTCCTGTCAACTGTAACTGTTCGAAAACATTCATTTTGGAATAGAAAATAAGTAGAATAACATAAGATGGAAAAACAATATATGTCTATCAAACCCAAACTAATGGTCACATACTTGCTATTTCTAAGTGACAACTTGTGTAGTAAACAACATGTATGAAACTGCGTGTTCATGTATAGAAATATGCATGTTTACATTTCCTCAATTTACAGTTCTTTTCAGTCCCAGTAACCAGCTCCTTTCAAATAGCATAAATTAGAAGTCTTGTCATATTAAGTGACATATTGGTAGGGTAACTTTGCTGAAGAACACCCTGTACCTGCTTTTATCAACAAAATGTATTTTGAGACACAGGGCTGGCAGTTTTAAGAAAGGCCATTGGGGGGACCCTGGTAAGCAGCATTAAACACCCCCAGAGATCCAGATCCAACACTGTCTAAAATCTCCAGAGCCTCATACCTACTTTTGAAGGAACAATAAGTTCCTTTTTTATGTTTACTAAGAATATACAATGTAACTTAAAGTGCCTATACACATGCGGCCATTGGAATCGGAAAATGAGTTTGCTAATGTGGGCATACTCAGGAACAATGCATATACTTTTTACAGAATGATTATTCACTGCCCGTATTGACAGCAACAATGTTATCGGCTCCCTATACTGTAGCATATGTTTAACATTAGCAGTTAAGGGGCATGTCCAGCCTATAATAAAGTTACCTAAGAAAGTTACCCCAAACCTAGGTTTGGCATTATCTACAGTATATGTTTCAAAGATTCCCCTGAAGGGACTTACCTGACCCGGTCCCTCACCGCCTGGGTGCTGCCCCCTGCTTCTGTTTCAAGCTAAAACAGGAGAAGAGGGCTTCAGCGCTGATAGCCACTCTGCTTCCTTGTCGTGTCTGTCAGGCGATTGAGTGCAATGTCACATCGTGCCTTTACTGACAGCCTCAACCAGGAAGTGGAGTGACTGTCAGCCGCAGAGGAGGAGCGGCGGTGAGGGACCGGGTCAGGTAAGGAACTTCAGGGGCATCTTTGAAACATATATAATGAGAAACCTAGATTTAGGAGGTTGAATAACATTACTAAGGTAACTTTATTTTAGGCTGGACATGCCCTTTAAATTAAAAAAGATGAAAATGGAATGACTTAAGTTGAACTTTTTTTTTTTTTTTTTTTTTATAGGGAAACAGTAAATATATACTTGTGAAGGTTCTCATTCATCCAGGTCATGGTATATCTGTTGTATTCAATTAGATCAACTGGACTTGAAGTGTAGTTCTTGAAGACGTTTCGCTAGTCATCCGACTGGCTTTCTCAATTTGGACTTTCCTATAACACCTCTTAGCCACTATCCAATCACACCCTTAACACCTGGCTGTGATATGCTAATTGGGATTTTCCAGGGTACATAATTGCCACAGATTCTTGTACAAGTCATTCTGAATTGAGAAAGCCAGTCGGATGACTAGCGAAACGTCTTCAAGAACTACATTTCAAGTCCAGTTGATCTAATTGAATACAACAGATATAGTAAATATATACAGTCTTCAGTTTAATTTTATCATTGTTGGAGGGTGTCTTTCAAATTTATCTGAAATAAATATCCTGAATTATGATGGTGTCTAAAAATCTCAAGTGCATTAATCGTTGGCTTGGTCTTTGCTTTGCTAATAAGGTAGAACGTATTGCAACAATTGTATTCCCTTTCTTTGTCTCTGTAATCAGGAGGTAATAAAACTGATGAATGTGCTTTGAACAAAACCCTTGGACCCCAATATTTAGCCTATTTTAGTTTTTGTCTTTGGGCTCTGCATGTTTTTTAAATTTCCCTCTATGGGATTATTATACTAATTATTATAACTGAAATAGCAGTTCCAGTAAAAATATACACTATAAAAACTAGCAATACTAGTCATTTTTTCATGATACGGTAGGCCTAGACTGAGCAGCTGATTGGCTAAACTGAATGTATATACTGTAATGATAATAGTTTTCAGTTGTGTCAACATTTCCTTTGCTAACTACCATAGATTACCAATAGTATATATATGAAATCTTGTCACTAAAGCTGGCCATACACTACAAACTTAACTCCCAACATTCCCGTGACATTCCAACAACTGCCTGGCCCAATTATTTTGTAATAATCGATGAAACATTCATGATGAATTGAACATTGATGGATTGAATAGATGTATTACTGAGGCCAACACAAGGTATAAAACAAGATTTATATACATATAATAAATAAGAAATCTAAAATGGCAATGTTGCCATATCTTTGTTTTGGAAATCGCCTCAAAAAACTAATGTTTTACCTGACAGGTTTCACAAAATAACATTCCTAATTATTGTCAGTGACCATCCGTTAATGTGAGGATCATTTATGTTTATATTTTTTTTATACTTGAATGGCTGTCCACTTAACCCCATTACTTATCTTAAACTAATATTTATGGGCCATTAGACATACAGTCAAACAAAAAAAAAATATTTTACCAAAAATTCAAAAGTCATAATATTAACCATCCTTAGTTGAGTAGAGATGGATGAACTCTAAATTAAAATCAATGGGGGGAAAAGTTTGAAAATTTCCGCCTAAAATAAGGGTTTAAACAGCAGTTATAACTTACTGTATATGGCTCTGGGACCTGGGAAATAGTCTGAGGAACACGTTGCCGCAAGAAGAACAGGAAAAAAACCTGTAGTGCACACGCACGCTACTCCTTTTGCGGGGGGTTTCGGTAATCCTCAAACAGCTGATTCGAGAATCCCCGAACTTTCGAAGATTCTCGAACAACGGAAAGTCCCTCGGCTGGACGTTGGGGCTCCCGAGGCACAGCCCAGGGCCCCCTCCCGGGTCTTTAGAAAGATCATTGTGGCCTTTTCAAAGGCACTTTGGGGCTTAAAGGGTCCCGCAGCTCGAACTGGTACCCCCCTTACCCGAAACTTAAGTGCCCTTGGAAGGGCCACAAGTGCCTTTGTTGGTGGTCCACATCTTTTTTCTTCCCAGCCGGTGATGTCGCAGTCTTCTTTCTTCTCAGCCGGGACACAAACTTCACTGATGTTGCCAACACCAGGTGATGTCACTGCGGCCGCCAGTAACACCACCGGCACTGGCGAAATCAACATTGCCATCTGCCATCACTGTGATGACTTCTGAGCTCCCTGAGGTTTGCACCTTTTTATATAGATTTGCTGAATCCAATTGTGATTAGTTAATATTTTAATATTTGCAAAAAGGAGAGCAACGAGGAGTTCAAGGTAAGATATCTGGACTCAGGAGTTCTGGAGTATTATAAAATCAGGGGTTGGGGGGGGGGGATGCAAATGCGTATGGAAATAACATTTTAAGCCCTCACCATGGGTACAGCAGATAGCAAGATAGAAGATAGATAATAGATTTTTCTGGTAAATATTACTCAAGTCAGTAGATCGCTTGTTTGAAAATATGTGAAAGATTTTTGAAAACTGCAACGGTTCTCTACAAGCACTCTGCAACTTTGGAATGTTGGGAGTTGTAGTTTTCAAAAATCTGGAGATCTTCCTGTTGCCTACGCTTGAGCTAGGTGAAGATAGAGAGGGTTACTTCCTAGTTGAAATTAATTTGCCTTACATTGTTTACCCAGTGTCATTAAATGATTGTTCAGTGGCACCAGTTTATCTAGAGGACCCCTGGGCCCAGTCTTGTAACCATTATAAAGCATGTTAAAGAGCTGTCCTTGCCGAATAAAAGAATAGGTTTCATTTGAAAGCTACTCCAGTGGTTTGTCTTACTGTTGTTGCTGGAAGAAAAATAGTCATTAGTGAAGAACTAAACTTTAAGTCCAGTTGATCTAACTGAAAACCACTGATATACCATGACCTGGATGTATGAAAAAAAGCTTGACAAAACAACTTTTGTCATCATTGTATCCTAAATTATATATAAATCCGTGTTTTATTAAACTTAGAGAGCACTGTGCGATGTTCTCTAAAAGTGAAATCCAAGTATGCTTACTAGTCATGCATTAAAAAATAGTCAAATAAAGATTCAAATGATCCATCAGTGAGTAAACATGCAAATGTTGGGTCTTGGGTGTTACTACCATAAATCCTTATTTCAAGAAAATTACTGCTAAAAACTCTATTACAAACATGGGGGATGGTGTTTATCTATACTGGTCAAAGATTTAAACATGCACTTCTTGCTGAGGAACTACTGAGTATCCTGCATTGTTGCAGGGGAGAACAAAAATGATCATGTAAAGGACAATTCCAATAAAGGGCCATTTGTCGTTAAGTTATATAAAGTTAAGTTTAATTTTTAGTTTTGAAGTAGTGCTTCATGTAAGGAGCACACTTTAGCACAATCTCCTTTTAAGGTTCCTACCTCCCTCTACTGGACATTTAATGCTTGAATTCACCCTAGGAGACTTCACGCTGGCCATCCATTCAGTGGTGGCTGTAGGAATCCATGTGAAACTAAGCTTAATTACCATACTAACACATTTTAGCAATGTTTCATATTGCCTGAAAAGATAATTCCACATTGCAAGAGCTAAAGTACATTGGGACATCTTGTATAGCATTTCCATTACAGCATACAATCTAATTTACAGAAGGGCAGACAACTTTATTAGTTTACCACTAACGTGTATGCTGTGTGACAACCTAATTAGGTCTTTCATTGCAGTAGCCAAAAATATCTTTTAAAAAGTTTGGTAATGGAGACTTTACGGATGCTAGTGCTGGAGTTTTGTTGTTTTAGTGTTTGATTGCTCATAAAACTCCTAAAGTGGTATCGCAGCTGTGTTCACAGGTACAATATGAGAAATTCAACAATACTTTGGTGTCACAAAATACAGACAAATTACAGTTCTAAAGGAGAAAACTATGGGCTATTCAGAGCAAACCATCTTATGCTCCTGTCTAGTCTAACTTTCCTGGCAAAACCATCACCTATCTTGGATATTTAGTGGAAAATAACTTTGAGGAAGCCTGTCTATAACGGGGCACATTTTCTACTTAATTCTTGGGAAACGTAATGTATTTAAGGTAAAAAAGGTCACAAGAACAAAATAAATTCATTTTCTGGTGTGTTACTGCAATAAACATTTTAAGAATGTGTTTTACTTTTATATTTTGTTTACTTCTGTAATGCTATTATATCATTTTATGTGAGGCTTTGCATAATACACAGAGATAAAAAAAACTGCAGTGGCAGGTATACATAATAGTTTGAAACAGTAAAATCTAAGCCTTGGAATTTTAATCTGCCACTGTAAAAATGTTTTTAAATCTAACCAAAATTACTCCACTTAACTAATTATTTTGCACTCACTGCCTGGTTATGACAATGTTGTACCATAGGTTGTCATAAATAATGAAATAAAAAAGGTAGAATCAATTGACACAAGTCTGCCATTAATACAACATGCAGAGATTGAAAATCTTAAAAACAGACAGGGAGATGTAATAAAAGTTCTTATTGTTAAAAAAGGTGCTAAGTTTGCCCCAACCAATCAGATGTTAGCTTTCAAATGGTAAATAACATCGGATTAGCACCATTTTTAATGATTAAAAACTTTTATTACATCTCCCTGAGAGTATTTCTGGAAGCTCTAGATGACAATAGACCTATACCTGGTCAAAAAATAGAGAGATCTACAATTAAGGATTCAATGGGTATTGTTCCAATAAGGCCCGGTATACACAAGACTATATTTAGGTCCAAAATGACCAGCCGACCAGCCTGTGATGGTCATTAAGAGCAAGCATTCTCCATCAAATTTCTACCAAATTGTATGACAGCTCTATAACATATGTTGGTAAATTTTGCATGAACTTCAATAGGCAGCATGATCAGTCATGCCAAAATATTGACAAAAATTTCCCACCCCCCAAATGTTAGACTACAGACTGGTTTATAGCTTACAGTGTTTAGTCATTGAGTAACATCTGGATGATATAAGTATATACAAAGCAATGTTTAAAGCAAATAGTTATTTCATGTGAAAAACTGTTCACTGTATAAAACTTTATAAAAGGTTAAATAAGAACCTACCTGGCTGTTTCCTGTTTTCCATTTGCAGTAATGGCATATCCACCACAAAAATAAAAAATTTTAATATTTCTGCAGCACCTACCCCCCCACCCAAACCTGGGTTACATTTTACTTACCTTCCCAAAGGTGCACCTGAATATACTTACAAGACCCAGTCCCTCACCCCGCCTTCTCCACTTCCCCTCTTTGCTTCCTGGTCATGGCTGTCAGTCAAAGGTGCGCCGGTGCTGCTGTGTGTGCCCAAAACAAGCTTGAAACAGTAGCAGGTGGCGGCAAGGGACTGTGTCTTGTATGTTTAAGCGCATCTTTGGGGACGGTAAGTAAAAAGTGGGGTTTGGGGGCTGCAGCTATATGTAAAATTTCTTTTTATGGGTGGACATGCCCTTTAATGACTTTGTTAGGAGCAGGAAGAGGCAGGTAAGATTGGATATTTTTTATTTTCTTAATATTAGAATATTAAAAACAAACTAAAATAAAATCTCAAACACTTAAAAAGAGTTCAACACTATGCATTTCAAATATCACTTAAGTTAACAATGGATAGTTTACTTAAAGTTGCCTGCTATTATTGTTTACCATATATTATAGTCTCTCTTTTATACTGACCAAATCACATTTACTGTAATTAGAGGTTGCAATTAGTGTTTAACTTAGATCACACTAGCAAACCAGATTCTTTTGGTTTAATTTTATATACTCATAAAAGGTAAACTTTTCAAATTCCAACAAATAAAGTTTGCGTAGAAAACCATCTCTGCTCATTCCTCCAATAATAATTAGTAATTTACTGCAAGCTGTTCAAATAGACCTCTTTAAAGAAAAATGGATTTATTTCACACTCAGGCAAAAGTCATGAGTGATAAAGATGTGCATTTGAACTGTGTATAGTATCATTGATGGAGCGGAGTCAATACACCACTAGCAATGAGTTATGGTGTTAACCTTCAACACTTAAGGTTTATTTCACTGCTGATCGGAGTTATCCTACGCAGGGCAATACAAGTTTTTATTAAGTATTCTCAGTTATTCTTTAGTATTCTCAGTATTTAAATACTTTCTGGGCCTAGTGGCATAAGAAAAACTGTATAGGGCATCCTGTGAATATATAAATATATATTAAAAACAGTTTTATGTTTTTGTTAGTCAGTTAAATGCAGGACTTAATGTAATATTACTCCTTTAAGGCAAAGTTTCAATGAAAGTAGCTTAAGGAATAAAGGAAAGCATTAACAAAAAACAAAGTCTTTGTCAGTTCTTGGGCTTTATTTTCTCTTCTATCAGCAACTTTATGGCACAGTATTTAGATGTGGTACCCATAAGATTTTAGACAATTGTCCTTTCATTTAATGCTACTGCCAGACATGGTTTGAGCTTTGCAAACTCCTTTTTCTTTCACCTCAAATGGTACTCCTTTATACGTCGCCACACCCTCTTTATTAGTAAGCAAGTCTGGCTGTATTTGCTCCCAAGTCTTTTTCTTTGGATTCAGCTCTTTGTCAGGTTCACCTTAAAAAGAAAACATTTTAGGACATGTAAGGATGTTATTTTATAAACACAATCTAGTAGATCTTAAAAAAAAGCATTTCCAGTTGAGAATGTCTTGTTTTAACATGCCTTATAATGTTACAGAAAGGTCTGTTTTGTTGTCTGTGCTCATAGAAACAATGGATTTAAATATTGTGTAGCAGTAAATGAGGTAGGTATAAAGTAATGCCACAGAGAGGATGAAAGGGAACAGATTATGGGGGGGTTTACCTAGAGCTTCTATCGGTCTTGTGGCTGTGGTTAAATCCCGAAAGGGCATAAAAAATACATGCCAAATCCAGCACAAATGTACATAAAATTTTCTGGCTGCGCAGGTCTCTTTTGCAATAGCTGAGGGCAAGGCAACACTGCAGCGCAAACAGATGCGCAATTGCACGCAGTTGGGCTTGTGATTTCCGTGCGTTGCAACGCGTTTGCGATTCCCCAATTCCAATTTAGGAAGCGCATGCGATTGAGATTAAAAATGGGGATCACATGCGCTTCCAAAACGGAATCGCAAACACAACTTATTGGAAATGGCAGGAACTTTTTGTGTTCCCATGACTTCCATTAAATCAAAATAACATAAGCAGACTTGTGTTTTTTTCGATATCCAAGCTAGAATCAAAATTAGCTTGCAAAAAGGTGGGTGTAATAAAAAAGGCAAACATTGGCGTTTACAGATATGATGCTGTTAAACTATGGGGCTTATGTAAGAAGGGTCTAAACTTTTTGTGCAATCAGCAACACACAATTAGATTTCATTTAACCAAAGTATACCAGTCCAATGCTAGCATCTGCTTGGTTGCTGGAGATTAATAGCACAAGCAAACCTTTAAAAACATTTTTTACATACCGGTAAGCCTTAAAGATATCGCAAACTATTGTACAAAGATAAAATGTAGCCGTTGAAAAAAAAGGGAAAGGGTATTTTTGGTTTGCTGATCATATATTTATATATACACACATACTTCCTGCTGTGGATTTATAAGCCAATTATTACAAAAGCAGGCATATAAAATGGAACTTTCTAAACCTTAGTAAAATAGATTCACAAACACAGTTTTATGTAAAAGGAAAAAAAAGCAGCACCTACAATGGCTATAAAAACATAAAACCTTGCATCTGACAGTCTGACTTATGTTATTTGGACAGGTGTACATACAAATTCAACAGCCAACTGGCAGCCATAAATACACAAATAATTATATTGTCTGTATAAATAGGAAACTGCAATTTAAACCTGCTAGAATTGTGAATTACAAGGTTCTGTAGGATTTCAAGAAAACCTGCAGATAAAATATATTTCTTTAAAATAAAAGTCTTCCTTTCACATAGAACCAATTCAAGAAGGAATCAAATAATATACAGGTGCTGGCACCTTGCGGTCATCAGAAAGTTCAAGGGTTGTCAGTATGAAAGGGGATTAAAATAATGGTAGCCAAGATATAGATAATAAAGGTGTATCTTGTTAGGGGACAGGTATGAAACTAATCATACAGACAGTATGCCACACAGTAGCACAAATGAAATATTGCTCAATACTTATACCTCATACTTCTATATGGCCATGTAACTTGTAATCTCCTTATATTTTCTAATAAAGGGGAGGGTCAAGGAAAAAAATAATAAAGGTGTAGTTTAAAATGCTAGTGGTCTTTAAAGGACATAGCTAAATTTTGATAGTGCTCTGAGAACACCACTGCCCATAATGGAATCCCTCCCTTGAAAATTCTGTGTTTTCTTGTGCTTTCATTACCAAATTATTCCTCTGCACACTGCGACATGTTCTGCAGTTCTTCTGTTCATACTAATGCATAAGTGCAACCTGGATAAGCACAATCTAATTAGTCCACTTGAGATGGAAAATAGACCAAAAGCAAAACCAAAAAACATTACCTGGGAAGCCGTGGAAAATGATTCTGTCTCCAGGAACTGCTCCACTTGGAGGATCCAAAATCTCCACTTTCTCTGGAGAACTGGCACACATTACCATGGCTTGAGACAGAACTCCCCTCATCTTCGCTGGTTTCAAATTGCACAGCAGCACAGCCATTCGATTCTGCATCTGTAAAATACAAAATTTTACAAAACTAGAGAACTATTGGAATAAAGAAACCAAAATGAATTGTAATGTTATATACTAACACAAGTGTGCCCATTGGTGCACAGTAGGAATTATGTGTGTGTATGTTTGGCATATATACAGGGAGATTAATAAAAGTAATAAAATGGTGCTAATTTTGCCCAAACCAATTAGATGTCAGCTTTCAAATGATAACTAATATCTAATTGGTTGGGGCAAAGTAAGCACCATTTTTAACGATAAGAACTTATTACATCTCCCTGATAGTATAGTATTTGAGGATGAATAAAGACATACGTCCATCCAGTTATACCTACTCAGCAATACCTACATTTTCTGCCTAACTGTTGATCCAGAGGAAGGCAAAAAAAAAAAAACCACCAGAAGGGCAATCGGAAATATCGGAAATATCCCTGGATCAACTCTACTTTATGTATCAATACCAGTAACCTGCAACATTCCTTAAGACAGTTACCGTTTTCACAGTGAAAAACCCTTTCTGAACTTAGACTAAAAACTTATTTTCTTCAAGTCTTAAAGGATATCAGTGTGTTCTCCGACATGTTCTTTTGGTGAACAATGTCCCAGATAGATTGTATGGCACGTTAATGTATTTATACACAGTAATCATATCCCCACACAAGTGTGTACAAAATTGTAACTCATCCAATCTGTTTTTATATTCAAGCTCCCCCATTCCCTTTATTATTTTAGTTGCCCTTCTCTGAAGCCTTTCCATTTCCTAAATGTCTTTTTTGTACACAGGATTCCAAAAATGCACTGCATATTCCAAATGAGGTCTTACCAAGGCTTTGTAAAGCAGGAGAATACATTTTCTCCATTGAATCCATACCTCTCCTTATACAAGACAATATCTTGCTGGCTCTGGCTGTTGCTGCCTGGCACTGCTTGCTACCTTTAAAAAGAGTATGTACACTGTACAATCAACTTGATGCTACTGCCTAGCTGTGGCTTTAAATCAAAATGTGGTGGCCTTTATTTTTGTCTATTTATCTCCCACAACCTACCTTCAGTGCTTGAAGGCTGCTGTCCCTCTTATCCGGTCTAATTCCTTTGTAAGGACCCCCCCACAAGATTTGCAAAGCAACGCGTTTCAGATCTTACATGGATCCTTTTTCAAGCTTGAACAAGAATCCACTACACTGGCAAGCGGTTAGGGGATTTGATTGACAGCTCAAGCAGGAGCGGTATATTGAAATCTTGACTTCTTTTAACTTATATATCTCAGGACAGAGGAGGAAAAAGGTACTCTGAAGGTTGGGTGGAATTATACAACACATAGGGCCTGATTTACCAACATGTGCTGTGCTAAAAATAGGGGTTAAACTTGTGCTAACTAATATTGAATAGGTTACCGCAACTTTATCTTCATAATTGCACTGGCTGTACTAGTTTCACAAAAGACACCAGTGCAACCGGAGCAATGTATTTAATAAAGAATTTGCACCACTTTTACCTCCACAATTTAAGACCAGCTAATGGCTGGTCTTAAAGTGGCACTGGAGTAAAATCCCTTTTGTGATTTACTACAAGGTGCAAATCTAGTATTAAATACCAAAAGCGATATTTGTCTGGAGCAATTTGCGGCTCTGGGTAAATGAGGCCCATAGAAAAAAAAATTAAATTTTCCCACTATTAGATGCCCTTTAAATCCACAGCTAACCACTAACATCAAGTTGTTTATACACTGTACATACCCTTTAAGTTTGTTATCCACCAAAACTCCAAGATCCTTTTCCAACAGGGATTCATATAAAACAGAGCCATTTATTATATAAGCAGCATAAGTCCAAATGCCTTACACCTTACATTTTCAACATTGAATCTCATCTGCCACTTAGCAGCCCAATGTGACAATAAAATCTAGATCCACCTGCAACGATTGCACATCCTCTAAAGTTTTTAACGGTCGGCAAAATTTTGTGTCGTCAGCAAACACAGAAACCTTGCTGACAATACCCACTTCCAAATCATTAATAAATAGATTAAATAGAAGCAGCCCCAACACAGAACCCTGTGGCACCTCACTTAGCACTTTAGTCCATATTGATGAAGCCCCATTAACAACTACTCTCTGCATCCTATTCATTAACCAATTTTCTATCCATGTACAAATGTGCCACCCTGGCCTAAAAGACCTTAGCTTATACATTAGCCGCCTATGGGGGACTATCAAAAGCCTTCGCAAAATCCAAGTATATGAATTTACTGCTAAATCCATGTTGATTATTTCTTATAAAGTCAGTCCTTGAAACATACTCTAGAATATGTTCCCGTATCAAACTTTCCAGTATCTTCCCCACCACTAAAGGTTAAACTTACAGGCCTGTAATTACCTAGCTGTGAACAACTACCCTTTATAAATATTGAAATTACATCAGCCTTTTTTCCAATCCAGAGGCACACTTCCGGAAATAAAGGAATCTGCAAAATAAGAAACAATGGCCTGGATAAAACTGAACCAAGCTCTCTTAGGGCCCAAGGACGTATTTTATCTGGTCCAGGGAACTTCTTAATATTAACCCTATTTAGTTGTTTCTACACCATATCCTCGGTTAACCAAAGTGCGCTTCTTTAACACCATTACACTCTTTGCTATCTGTACTTTTGACATTTGCTTTATCACCATCCTCCGTAACTAACTTATACAAATGAATTAATGGTGCAACATTTTCATCTTCTTACTATTAATATACTTTAAAAATTGTTTAGGGTTAATGATGCTTTGTTCAGCTATCCTAACTTCATTATTAATTGTAGCTAGCTTAATTGCTTTGTTACAACCTTTTTTAGGCTTGGTACACACAAAGCTATTATTTGTCCCGACTGAGCGTTTGCTGTGAGCGAGTGTTCGGCCGGGACAAATGACTGTCGGTCGTAGAAATGCGTGTGACTGATCGATCGGTCCCAAAGGGAACTGCACGATCGGCCGTGATTTACCAAAGGACCCGGATCACCCGTTCGCTCAATTTGGACGAATGGGCGACCAAGCTCAGTCGTGGCCGGCCCCCCACACCATCAGTTATTTCCGGCTAACCAACCAACGGCACCATCAGTCGCCGGAAATATCTGCTGGTGTGTTCCCAGCCTTACAGTTGTTTTTTTTTTTTATACAGCCTTTTTACCTAAAGGCCCTTACTGTTCCTTCAGAGCTTTAAATGCCCTTTTCTTCCTTTCCATTTCCCTCTTTCCATCAGAATTAAGCCACATGTGTGCGTACTTATTTTTTAAATACGTTTACTTCCCAAGGGTATAAATTTAGATGTGAAATGACTTAAAATCACCTTTAAATCAGTCCACTTCTGTTCAGTACCTTTAACTGATAATAAATCACCCCATGTTGAAGAGCTACTTTTAACCTTGGAAAATTTGCTTTCCTGAAAGTAAAAGTCTTTGTTAACCCAGTACACTTTTCCTTTTGACAACATATGCCAAACAACATTATTTCATTGTCACTATTCCCTAAGCATCCAGTTATCTTTATATCTATACAATATGCTCCACGATGTTAGATATTACCAGATCCAACAGAGCACCTTTACTAGTAGGAACTTCAACCACCTGTGAGAGAAAATTATCCTGCAGCAAATTCACCCTTTTCTGTGTAGGCAGTTCCACTACCTCATAGTAATTAAAGTGCCCCATAATAAGAACATTCCCCAAACTTGCAGCCCTTGCCTTGCCATCTGCATATGAAGCAGACTCACTACCTCCCTCTGCTAGCATTTGGCGGCTTGTATCAACAATTACATTACCCCACTTCCTGTTGCCCAATTCCACCCATATTGCCTCCACCTTAACATCCATATCTCTAGTAATCTCTTCCTTTAAATTTGATTTCAACTCTTGTTTAACATAAACTCATTTTATAGAAAAAGAAAACCTGTGGCACACTATAATAGGTCATATATAAAAACCCTTTATTAAATATAGCATGGGTAGAAAACAAAAACAATTAAAAATTCCAAACTTATCGTAAGGCATCCAATGGTGGACAAAACACAGTGTATATATGTATACAGATGTAATCCATAGTCTATATAAAAGTTATTTAACCAAACATCTCTTTAAATGTATTTCTGTAACACATATAATATTGTAGATAACCAAACAATCCTAGGGTTCGTAAATACAAAAGTATAAATGCAGTCTGTGGCAAAGAAAGTCAGGTTCTAAGTGCAAGGTGCTCAAATAGATAGATTTAATAATTATACACATACCCATATGCAGCTAAAGTAAAAATACATACTGGAGGAAATTACTACAATATCCCACAGTAATGCCTTGCTAATCAGTGGATATGAGGGAGTGTATACTTCCCTATCTAGCATCTTAGACCGGGTAAAGTGGATGCCTTAGTGCAGACCCAAAGGAGGAGACCAAGAGACTGGGCTGTATCAATGGTGTAGCTACATGAAAGAGAGACCAAAGAGGACACCGCCAGACACGTTTCGTTCACAAACACAAATGACGGTCGTTCAAGGCAACAGCGGCCGCCAGTTTGCACGAACAATCAGCCGTGATTTGCCAATGCCCGTTTTTGTCCGATCCCGCACACATGGTAAGATATTTACATGGCACTCTCGGTTGGTCGGCTGAAAATATCTTATCGTGCGTACCCAGCCCTAGTGATGGGATATCGGTGCTTTATCGGTACTGTTTGTACCTTGCTTTTCTGAAGAAGTGCGCGGCCGCCGAAAGATCAGGTCGGAGGAACGCTCGATCGAAAAAGGGGGGAAGAGAGAAACACACAGTCCCGAGCCTCCTCCCATAGGGAGCGCTTGGAAAAGTGTGTAGTCCAATCTTTAAAAAATGACAGACAGGATTGTGCAGATCCTATCGGTCATTTTTTCAAAAATCTTTGCTGTGTGTACCCAAGCTTTACTTTCAACCTCACGCCTTTAACTGGAAGAAATAAAGATCTTATATATACTTACACACTGGGCCATATTTATAAAGGCGCAGTTTCACTTTTCTTAAACCAATCGTTAATTTCCGATTGAAACAATCGTTATTTTATGATCTATCGTAAATTAATGATAGTAAAGTAACGATAATGATGGTAAATCTACGATAACGCAATCGTAGATTTACGATCCCCATAGAATACTACTGCGGTAGTTTACTACCTCATGTTATTCTACGACAGAACGTTCATTAATAAACAAACGTTCATTGTAAATGTACGACCACGGTCATACTTTATTGATAATGCACGGTATCACTAAATTGCAATACTGCACTTTATAAATGTGTCCCACAGTCTTTATCACAGCACACTATCAGCATAAACAATCCTTATTTTAAAATTTTCACACAAACCATGTCCTTTATCGATGTCCTTAATAACAAAGGAGTTTAGAGCAGATTCCAGGTTCGTTTCCACTCACAGGAACTGCCTTTCGCCAGGTATAAAAATATTGGCAAAAAAAAAAAAAAACAAACAAACAAAAAAACACACCATCCCGAAAACATTCTAAATCAATCCAAATACAGCAGTAGCAGCATATTCAAATGAACTGCAAGCAACAAAACATCAGAGGGCACTGGTACATTACAGAGCATTAAAAAATAAAATTAGGAAATAACTTAACCTTTAGGCTTAAGCCACACAAACGCACACTCGTTTCCAGCACGTGACCATCCGATTGTGCTGAGATACACACAATATTGTGCTATAGGAGCGCATGTGATTTGCAAAAAAAAGCGGAATGCAGCGCAATGCACCTAGTGCGGCCAGACCAATTGGCCCACAATAACACACGCTTTTTGAATGCACAATCGGTTCACACGTTAAAAGACGCTAGTGTGGCACTTATATGTCTGTATGGGCCTTCACTGAACACAACAAGTACTGGATGAAAGCATGCAGCCACATACAACTCAGAGTAATTGCTGCTTTCATGTATTTAACTATAGATTAAGATAAGGCAAAAAAGAAATTTTTTCAGTATACATACCCTTTTATGGTGGACCAATACAAAGGAGGCATCATTTTTGTTGTAGTTTTAGGACCCAACATGCAAGATAATAAAATCTGCACTTTTGGCAAGGGACAAGATGTTAATGATAAAACAGACACTTTCCCTTTTCTTTCTGTATAATTGTTAAATATGGATGTAAGAAGCTCTAAACTTAAAATAAATAAAAAAAAAAAAACAATAAAGCTTAAAAGAGAGCATAATTATTCTTTCCAGCTGTGATTAGCTTTAGGATTAATCTAGTGTTTAGTTAGATGGGTTAGTAAGATGATGAAATTCCCAAACTACTGATTATCAGCTTTTTAATTCAGACAAGACGACAACATTTTGCCTCATTCAATTTGGTTGTTCATAGACCAACTATAAAGGGAAAATGTTTTTCTGTAATTTTAAAGACAAAAAAATATATAAATGAATCCAGAAGAAAGCAAAACTATGATCCTTTACAAAAAATGATGGTTATAAAATTCTGCAGTGTTACAACGAAAATACACACACCGTACACAAGATGACTTAATTAAGAAAAGCCATCCTAACATTTTCTTTTCTTTTTCAAAAACCATACTGTCATCCCTTCTGGATTTTTAATATAATGAAAGTGTCAACAAATTGGAAATGTACAGCCTAGCAAGAGCCTAAATCAGATCAAACTGGCTAACGTAACAATTCCAGCACATGTGGAAGGAAAATCCCAAAAAGCCAAAATAAACACACAGCAGGTTAGGTAATATTGATCCAACTAGTCAGTACGCATATTTGCCAAAAATAAGACATGCCATAGTTTCATTATATAGATACAGCAAACTTGTATTACTTGTAGTACATTTGAGTGAAAAAGAGCTTTCTTTCTTCGTAATTCAATCCAATATTTTCAATGGTTTATAATAGGGATATTTGACCTATAGTTGTTTTCAGAAGGAAAAAGTAATTCAGAGCATGTATCTTCTTTTCAGATGATACTAAAAAAACTAAGCCTAGTTAAGGGAATTAAAAAGAACCTTACTAATTTATTAATTATTTCAAAAATGCAGTCCACTTTAGGGCAACAAAGCTCCTAGTTGACATAGGGATAGAAATGTGAGTGGCTAGGAATGATTTAAATCTCAGCATTCCAGTTAGCATTCAGACTGCACACACTAGCAAGCGATTGTTCAATTCCCTCTAATTGAAAATTTTTTTTTCTTGACAGGTGTCTCAACCAAAGTGTTTTTAACAATAATGAAGATGTATGACTATAGAACATAATTGTCCAGATGGTTTATTTTTCTTTTAATGATTTCTTATAAGGCAACATGATGCAAATGAAACATTGTATTTCTTTCCCAGGTGCATTTGGTTATTTGTGTGTGTATTACAAAGCAAGCATTACAGACAATTATACATTAAGTTGAATAGCTTGGCCGTTTACATATCTTCCTTGGCATGGTCTCAGGGATATTGACCAGCAGTCTGTAATAGTTTCCATGGTTAGCGTTTATCATGATAACAAGGTCATAAAATACAAGTGTCAAAGGGGAAAAAAATTAGAGAAAAATTTCTTAAAACCATCAAACCAGAAATAGAACATACAAGGAAAATAGTATTACCAAACACAACCTTAAATATTATATTGAAATAAATCAATAAAATGTATTGTTTAGCCTATTTTCTTGCCATGACTTTTTGGCTAATTGATAAACGCAAATAAGAAACTCCATTGCCATCCTAGAAACATTACACTAATGCAATCAAGAAACATACTAGTGAGTGTATATGGGTCAAGCCCAGTAACACCAACAAAACAATAAAATGTTCTTAGAAGAGGAAAGGAAGAAGGTATTTAGTTAAACCCTGTAAATTAATTTTAAGCTCTGTGAGACAGTAGCCAACCTCCCTGAATATAACTGCAAAAAAAAAAAATAACCCTGATTGAAAGATCGTTAGAATGCTATAAAGACAACCAAGGACAACTTTTCAGTAGATTCCGGCTCAAATCTAAAATCAAGGCACAATAATATTGTCACACCATCCATTTCTAAATAAAAGTGATTTCCATGGTTAAGATGCAATTTTGCTAGCTGATGGGAGTAGCTGGCCTCCTCAAACAACAGGATATATATAAGTTAAATAAAGGTATTTTGCATGATAAAATGAGGCAATTCAGAATGTTATAGTTCATTTGATTACAAAGCAATTACACAGAATATGTAAAACCTCTCATGCAGGAAAAATGCAGTGAGAATGGAAAAGGTTTGCATATGTCATTAAAGCTACAATTTCACAAACGTATATACATTAAATACCTGTCAGACAAGAATGTGAATTATCTACAGACAACATACTATTATTCTGTACTGGCTGTTTTGGAATAAATTATACACACACTGTTACTTGCTGTATTTGTAAGGTTTTCTTGGTTAAAAAATGGTAATTAAAATGCTTAGAAAACTAAAATGCTAAAAAAGTAAATTGGGAAAAATATCCCTCTGACAGACAAAATTAGAGCATTTTAGTAAGTGACAGTAGCTTCTCTATAGAAAAAAGCACTGCTTTTCTGCATTGGGCACTAGAAAAAGAGCTTAAAGGAATCGTTCATTGATTGAAGACCGGGAGGTGAAGCAGTTATTTCCTTACCTTCCGTTCTTCAATCAATGCCTGTGAAGCCAGAAACGAAGATTGAAGAAACTTACCTTCCGTGCAATCCTGAAATTCCTGGGACCCGTCAATGTGGCTGTGGAGGATCGTGTGAAAGGTAAGTTTCTATTATCATCGTTCCTGGCTCTACAGGCATTAATTGAAGAACGGAAGGTAAGGAATAGGTTCTTAACCTTCCGGTCTTCAATCAACTGCAAAATTTAACTATTCCTTTAATTGTAGTTACTGTATTGTCTTAAAAAGATGTGCTATGAAAGATTGGGGTCAGATACCAGATATTCCAATATGCAAATGGTGCTCCTAAAATGGCTCTTCAGGAGAAATCATTAAATGTATTATTTGTTTATGTTATTAATGCAGTTAAAAAAAACCTTTTAAATACACATTACTAGCATGTTTAAATGTAATTGTTATATGGGTTTGCTCAAATAATTTCAGCATTGAAATCGGTTAGAAAACCCATAAAAAAACATACCTGTTCAAGTGGTATATGCTTTACAAGACCACTGACCACAGTGCGAGGTGTTGCCTCTCCTACATCTACCTCTTCTATGTAGAGGGAGTCAGCGTCCGGGTGCTTTACCCTTTAAATATGGCTTCCATGGGAATGGAAAGTTAGGTCAGTAGGTGGGTGTACCTGTGTCTGTGTGGGGGGTTGGGGGTATCACCATTTGTATTTATGACCATGAAACAAACTGTTTTGAAATATCCACATTTGAGGATTGTTACCATTATAGTCTATGGGAAAAAATGTCTGGAAATTTGTAGATAACACCGTAATGCTACCGCGGATTCCTTAGCTAGAAGATAGCACACTTCTCCCATATGCTCCACACATCTGTACCAATTTCATGTCTCTAGCTCAAAAACTGTGGGAGGAGATACAGTTCAAAAAAGCGGAAGAAGAAAACAGAAGAAAAAGAAGAAGAAATAGAAAGAACAGTAATTTGGCTTTTTCAAGCCAAATTAATAACTATGAGAAATACAAAGGTTTGCTAATCATAATTGAAGTAAAAAAGGTTAGAAGTTAGGACCTTCCAGACTGGGGTTACCTTGACGTGGTTTGAAAGCTTTTCATTCACAGTGTGATCACAGTAATGTATACTAAAACCCCTTTGTTTATAAAGTATGCCAGTGTGCAGATAATATGATATGGGGCCTAGGTGCATTGATTATCTTTTCTATGTTTTAATAATAATATAGGTATACATAATATTTTTTAGGCCACACCCCTTCTCTGTCCCAATTAAGCCACACCCACTAGATACAATACAAATAGAGACAAATAGACAAACCGAGAGATAGATACATAGCCAGAAAGTTATTAATAGAAAAACAGAGAAATAGACAGACAGAGACATAGAAGAGATACACAAATCAATGACACAGAGGCACAGTATTCCATTATACTGGTAGCAAACTGGCAATTTCAGTATATACTGGCAGCAAACTCAAAATTTCAGTATATACTGCTAGCAAACTGTCATTTTCATTATATATTGGTAGCAAACTGGCAATTTCAGTAAATACTTGTAGCAAACTGGCAATTTTAAAATATACTGGTAGCAAACTGGTATTTTCATTACATACTGCTAACACACTGGCAATTTCATTATATACTAGTAGCCATGGGCATTTCATCACCTACTGGTAGCCATGGGCATTTCATCACACACTGGTAGCCATGGCAATTTTATCACATGATTGTAGCCATGGGCATTTCATTACATACTGATAGCCATGGGAATTTTATCACATACTGGTAGTCATGGGCATTTCATTACATACTAGTAGCCATGGGCATTTTATCACATACTGGTAGCCATGGGGATTTTATCACTTACTGGTAGCCATGGGCATTTCATCGCACACTGGTAACCATGGGAATTTCATTACATAATAGTAGCCATGGGCATTTAATTACATACTGGTAGCCACGTGAATTTTATACTGGTAGCCATGGGCATTTTATCACATACTGGTAGCCATGGGGATTTTATCAGTTACTGGTAGCCATGGGCATTTCATCACACACTGGTAACCATGGGAATTTCATTACATAATAGTAGCCATGGGCATTTCATCACATACTGGTAGCCATGGGCATTTCATCGCACACTGGTAACCATGGGAATTTCATTACATAATAGTAGCCATGGGCATTTAATTACATACTGGTAGCCACGTGAAATTTATACTGGTAGCCATGGGCATTTCATCACATACTGGTAGCCATGGGCATTTCATCTCACTAGCTGCACACTGGCGTCATTGTGCAGTCGCAAAGGACTACTGGGAAAATAAGATTCGGGGCACTCCCATCAGGTAAGTTTGTTTAAACATTTAGGGCACTTTGCCAAAGATCCGGGGCACGTGTCCCGAATGTTTTAACATTGCGACGCCACTGTATTCTATGCAGGTAGTGCACCTTCAAAAAGTAGCAGAGGTTACAACCAAACAATGTAGGTCCTCACCCTGCAGAGGGGGGTTAAGTTTATCCTCTAGTTCCCTTTTAACACATTAGACTATATTTATATATGTAATCATGGAGTAAAAAAAAGCCTGCAATATGTGCCAAAAACACATACGGGGAAATTAACCCAGAGCTGCAACCGCTCCGGCTAAACCTCCCCACGCAAATTCAATATCTCGTTTGTGGCTGTGTATAAAAGGGATTTAATCACAGAGTCATTTTAATGCCGGTTATTAGTCATTGCTAAAATTCCAGGGGAATCAGTGCAGTACATATATAAAAATCTGTGGGTAAAACACTTGCAGGGAGATGCAATATTCCGCACTAAAAGAAAAATAAGTGCAAAGTGAGGGTTTTGCACTGTCTGTGCCATATCACAATTTTTTTTCACTTAGCGTAATTCAAGTGATGCAACAAACTTTGCACCAGTTTTTACACTTTTTTTGTTCAAAAATGAACACCTTTCCAATTGTGTCTTTAAAGCCGCATTGCAAAGTGTTTAATACATAGCAGGTAAGTTGCAATAGTGAATTTTATTTAATCTCATTGTTAGTATATCAATATTTATTTGAAAGTGTAGAATATAACTGGGTAATAAAGATGGTCTCTCACCCACAATGAGTGTAGACCTGGTAGCATAAGCCCCAAGTCTCTTACTTGCACGTGCGTCCCCCAATAAGTCATACAAACATATGTGATCCTAAATAAATCAAATCAAATATTAGCTCATCCACTGAGTCATCTGGCCTGATAAGACTAAAAACTAATAAAACTTCCCTGGGGCAATACAAACTAGTCAGCTGAATTATTGATGTTTTTTTTACATTCTTCTGTTCCTAGCAAAAGATAAAGCTTCTAAATGTACCTGTTTGTCAGGAAAATGTGTAGAGACTTGGCAAGAATGGGTTAACTATTGGTATTAGTTCTTAGGACCAATAAAAATACCATTCCACCCTGGAACAGTCCTATTGTTTATACTACGATTAGTGAAGCATGGAACCAGATCTCCTTTTCTAGACAATGTGGAGCCGAACCGTGCATCTGGAATTCTCTCCAGCTAGGGGTCTGGTGGGGACTAAGAGGTCATCTTAAGTACAGTCATACATGTAAAATAAATGTATTTCGGTATTGGAACGTGTAAGACAGAAAGCAATATTACATCTGTGAATAGAAAGGAAGGCCCATTAATATGATAACTAACATGGAGCCCTTATTCCCTTGCAAAGGCAAGTTATTAATATCTGGGGAAATATGGATTATACACAGGTCATGTTTGGTATTGGAGGAATTGATAATTAATACTGGAAAGGAATATGTGGGCAGTATCTCAATACAATGTACATATCTACATTTAAATGGAATCTGTCTAACTTAGGGGAATGAGTGCTTTTGGCTAGTCGTAAATCTGGACATTGCTAGACACTCCCACCTCATGCAATAACCAGGAGGAGGGGGTGTTTCATCAAATAGTTTAAAAAGCCTGGTAGCTCAAATAATGTTGTTCATACTTGGGGACATGCTAAGAACGTGTGTATGGACCCAATGTTTCATCCTGCCCCAGGAGACAGGACTTCTTCTAGTAAGTAGGGTCTGTGAATATTTTTATCCTTTTTATTTTATATAACTGTTGTACCTATTGTATGTCATTTTATTGTAGCACCATTTTATTTTGTTTTTGTATTATGTGCACTGTTCATCTTTTGGAATATTAAATCTAAAATTTAATAAGTTTTGTCTTTGATGCTCTAAAAGAACTCAGTGAGCCTCTGATAAGTTTATATGTGGTTGAATGGAGTGTGCAGTGTAAATGCTAATTAACTCTGTGACTGCTTGTGAAGGACTGATGCTAATTAACCAGTTAGTTGCTGGAGTGAATGGTGTAGTGTTAACCATTTAGCTGCCAGGACAGGGGTGTGCATAGTCAGTGAGAGTCAAGAGTGGGTTTTTGGGGCGTCTTTAAGGCCGTAACTTAAAGTGGTGGTAGCGAATACCGATTAATTAGTCAGATCACGTGCCCAGCGAACTGGCGTTCGTGACACTGTTTTTTATGCATATGCAGTGGCGGTTCACATGGTAGAGTGCAATAAACAGTCCAAAAGGTCACAGGCTGTTTATGTCTTTGTTTTTGGTTTTTTTGGCTATAAGTTTCCACATGTTCCACAAGAGCTCTGCTTTTAGCATGACAGGCTGCATGAAGTTGCCGGTTCAATTTCCCAGACTTTCTAATAATTATTACTGAAATGTTGATATTCTGTTTCTTACATCCACGGTAGATAAGAAATACACTACTATGTTTACCTTTCTTTTTTTGTATCAAAGCATTATATCATTGTTAGGATGTTTGGGAGCGGGCGGATCCCTGTGCTGTTATGTGATTGACTGTCAGCTTCTAGGAAGCAAGGCTGCAACTTCCTTGTTTTGATCTGTTGAGCAATACAAAGTATGTACAGCGTACTTTAAGCTGAGTTTACCCAGCTAAGGTGGATTGTGGAAGCTGAGCCCTAGTACCAACAGGTTAATTAAATAAATCACCCAGCAGCCACATAAAAGGGAGGGGTGTGACACAGCTTGTTGTATGTTTGTGAATGCGCTTTTCTTTAATCATAGGCTAACTGCACCATAATAGGTGTTTAAATGGCATGTCCACCCCCAAAACTGAAATTTAACCCCATACTGGCCCCAATCTGTAGTGTACAAACATCCTTACATCTCTGCTCCAAATGGCTGCCCTGTTATGCCCCTCCAAAGTCATGAAAACTGCAGTGTAGGAGCTGTCAGTGGCTCATCCTGTGCCTGTGTCTGCCTCAAACTTGACAAGGTTTGAGGCATGCACAGGAGAGTTCCCCCCCCCCCCCCCCCCCCCCCCATTTTGCTCTCCCCCCCCTAGCTCCAAACCCCCTGGTAATATTGTAGTTATTGGTCCCCCAGACCCAACCACCATAATAGAATTTTGAGAAAGTTCTGAGCAGCCGGCAGTCGCTTCCCTGATTGATTGGCTGAGAGACAGCCAGAGACGCGACTGCTGGTCCCGCCCCCTGTTGGCAGTTCTCTGCAAGCAGAGGGCCGGGCAGTGCGGCAGAGGAAAGAGGTAAGGTATGTAACTATCGGGGGACTTTATCAAAAAATCTATTATGGCGGTTGGGGCTGGGGGACCAATAACTACAATATAACTAAAGTTGAAAAAAGGGGTGGACATGCACTTTAAACAGTTAAAATTAAAATATTAAAACCAATTCATTACAGAATATATAATAAATAAACACTCCAGTAAGTGTAAAACATTTGACCAACCTACAGGATCCACATAATTTATAGTACAATTTACTATACAGTACAAAAGAATATCAGAGTTTACACCTACAGGGTGTAATTTTGTACCAAATTTTGCAAAAAAATATAGTCATAGCTTTTATTTCCAACTCCATTTAAGCTTAGTATGTATAAGAGGTCTACAAAATTATAGGAAGGCTTCAGATATTGCTGCTAAAAGCTGTGTACAAATTGTCAAGAACATTGGAATAATCCATTATAACATAGGTGATATGCAAATAACAAACAACTAAGCAATAATATAAACTGTGGTCAGTAGTGGGCTGCCATTTTAAATTCTGTAAAGAATTCTTTTTAGGATGTTCGTTTTCTTAAAATGTTGTTGACAGTATTTTTTACTTCATTGGCTCTTGGGTGGGTCAAGCATACTCAAATTCATCGACCAAGGGAGCTGAGCCAAAGTGCAAGGCCATAATGGACATTATTAGGAGTCCTGCAGACAGGAATTTGAAGAGTGGGATTACCTTTTTTTCAGCAAATAATTCTTATACGAACAGTGTTTTTTTTTTTTAACAAAGCAAGAAATCATTTTTTAGCTCAACATATTTTCCGTTTTTCAGAAATATACTGCCAGAGTAATATAACAAAAGGTCCATTCTTTATTTTTCCATTAATAGGTGTTTTAAGGACAGTGCCCTTTTTGATTGTTTCCTACTTTTACAGTGCAGTATTCTTTATTTAGTACAAACCTGCCTTTTATTTTATAACGCAAACATTGGGTAGATGGAAATAGTTTCAATGAAAAATGAACTGTCAAAATAAAAAGAACATTATGAGTATGTAAGTGAGAATTTTGGTAGAGCAAATCAGATAATGAATTTTACAGAGACGGTCTCTTGGCATTGGAAGGATTCAAAGATATCATTCCTTTTTATACATTCGAATTTTAACTCTAAATGAAAAGGTACTTAAATAACAAATATAACAAATTCATGGCAAACTTGCTTAGTGACTATAGATAGCAGGTAATTTGATCATTAAATTAGGGCTAGGTTTTTACTTTTGTCTTACTTTTTCTTACTTAATCGGTTGAGGGAAATGACTTGTCAGTATAAAGCACAGAATACACTCAAGTCTATAATAATATTTTATAAAATTGCATTTGACATTGTACTGCTCACTATTGTTGATATTGTAATGATGGAAAACCCATGTGAGTAATACAAATATAATATACCGTATATACTTGAATATACGTTGATTCAAGTATAAGTTAAGGTACCTATTTTTACATGAAAAATTAGTAAAACCTGGATGACTCAAGTATAAGCCGAGCATAGAAATTATGACCACTACTGATTCTGCCTTCTGATTCTGCCTTTAGTTGTCCTTTAAATGGACAGCAGAATTCCCATACAGTAGTCCAATACAGTAATAGCCAAATCCAGCATGGTTATTACTGTATGGGACTACTGAATGGGAATTCTGCTGTTCATTTAAAAGGCAACTAAAGCCTCAAAATAATACAGAATCAGAAGGCACTTTTTAACAATACATACCATCCTCCTAATTCTATATTGATTTGAGGCATTAGTTTCCCTTTAAATGGAGAGTAACCCCACACAGTAACCCCCAATTCCTTGCCACTCTAGATGTTTGGAAACTATAACTCCCAGCATGCTTTAGTGGCAAACACTGCACACACTGTACTGGTACCCAGTATCAGCTCAAATTGCTGGATCATGGTCAATCAGCAATTCAGCAATCTCCAGCTCCGGGAAGTGAGACCGGCTCCAAGTAGTGACGTCAGCAGCCAGAACAGTAGCCAGATTACTGGATTAACAGGTGAGTGACCTGAGAATAATTTGAGGTTCAATTTTTAGGCTATTTCTAAAGCCTAAAAACCTTGACTATACTCGAGTATATACGGTACCCCCTTAAAGAGACCTAACAGTAATGAAATAATTGGTGTGCCAATTATAACATTCCAGAAGTGTTGAACTACAGTATAATGCCCCGATACCATCAGATGCTACTCCAGAATGAGTGCGTGGCCTCTGAACATTCATGTTGGCTGAGCACTTGTTCAGGAAAGACTGTAAATTTCCCTTATCTGCGGTAGTCTCCCTATAAAGGAGTCTGCCACTATCGAGGGAAACACACAGTCTCGACCTTTCTCCCTATGCTGTGCATAGGGAGAACACTCGTGACTTTGTGTATCTTGATCTTTTAAAAATGACAGTCAAGATCTTGCAGATCCTGTCTGTCATTTTTCAAAAATCTGTCCTGTGTGTACCTAGCTTTATTCATTCATTAGTCTCCCCTCTGCACTGTGATTCAGTTCACCACTCTTGCACGGTCACCTCTTCTAAATGCAGGAAAGTAGCAGCCAGCAGATGGAACGCCACCAGCAATGTCAATGTAAGTACACTTTCAAACCCGCTTCCCCTCCATACTTATTGACTTTGCTGGTTGCGACAACTGCTGCTTTCCTGCATTTAGGGGAGGTAAACTGCGCGAGAGAGGTGAACTGAATTACAATGCTGGGGGGAGAGAGAAATGAGCAAACCGGGGAGAATGTAAGAAACAAAATGTGTGGCTGTGATGTGTGCGACAGTTTGTATCTATCTATACAACTATCTGTGTGTGTGTGTGTGTGGTAGGGAGGGTAGTGACAGTTTGTATTTGTCTGTGAGTGTGGGGGGGTAGTGACAGCTTGTATCTGTGTGTGTGGGGGGTAGTGACAGTTGTACCTGTGTGTGGGGGGGATGGAGGTGACAATTTGTATCTGTGTGTGGGGGTGTGGGGGTGTAGTGACAATGAGTCCAGAACCAGAGGTGAAAGCAGAATGGAGACAGTTAGGGCACAGATATATGTAGGTTTAATGCTGCTATTATCTTTAATGGGGAGAAGGGGGAAATTATAAAAGATAATGTACCCCCTACTATAAATTATATGGATATCAGATGTCACCTCAGAGTTCCGTTCCGTTTATAAAAGCCTGAGGCCTTGTGCTTCTATATGGTCACTGAACTCCTCAATAACATCTGATATCCTTGTAATTTTCAGTAGGAGGTACATTATCCACTATATTATAGCCCTTACTGTACATGACATTTAATGATTAGCATACATGGTCTGTATCAAGCTGAATACAGTAATATTCTTAAGTTATTGAAATGTACCCATTGCAATTAAATAAACAAGTATCTCATCTACAGGAAAATTGTACTTGTAATTTCTACACGCCGGGTAAAATTAACACTTATCACTGTATATTTGGCATAATAAAGTGTCTGAACAGAATACAAAGAAAAAGAAAAATCTCTTATTTTAATCCTAAACTTCTTGCTCTGTTTCTTCATTTCACCCAGGCAATATACTTGGCTCTTATTTTACTAAAAGGCAAGCAGAAATAGCTTAACCTTTGCAAACTGTTTTAAATTTGTTCTTCTGTTTGTTAACTGGCAGAGATTTTACCAAAGTACTCAATTCAAACACAACTGTTAATGCCAGACCAAGAAGGAACCTTTTATCCTATAACAATAGCCTTTTGTTTGTAACAAATGCCTACTGCTAGTCTGGTAAGGTGTTGAAATGCATTGGCAATAGACATGGTGTTGTATTCAAAGAACTCAAAGAAACTAGGAGTGGAATAAAGAAGAAAAGATATACAGAGATAAACCCATATCTTAGCTGAAGAATCAGCAAAATACGTACTGTAGATAAAGCTCTGATTTCCAAAGCTGACCATCAGAAGATTGTTGCTTAAAGGTTCAGTAATTGAAATGGACACCCGTGGTGAAGCGTGACTAGATGGGGAGAATAGGAAACCAATTTGTGTCTTGGTTTATTAACTTTGTCAGATTACGTTGTTAACAATCACAGATTATTATTGCTCAATTTTTCTAGTATTTTGTTTAAAACAGTCCTTAGTACCTTTTTAACTAATGACAGACAATGATGTAATTTTTTTTATAATTGACGGAGGCCAAAAAATTACCTATTTCCAATTTTGCTGTTGGGCACAGCTCTTTCAAAATTACAATACTGTAAGTTTATTCCACCAGCGGTCCATGGAATCTGACATTGTTTTGGTCTGGAGTTTTGACCGTTAACAAAATGAAAAATAAACCAGGTTTTGACAGTGGAAATCTTATAAATTCTATGTTGAAATCCTCTCTGTAGTTCAGGTCCAAACTCCAGCACAAAAATTTATTTAAAATAAAAAAATCTTAATTTTTGGTTGAAATTGATCAATATTAAAAATCTACATACAAAAATTCTGTTGCACTGTGAAAAGAATTAAGTTGCAACAATTGAACATTGAACCATTGATGTCAAATTAAAATGTATACACTAGACATAGATAAATAGAGATAGATAGATAGATAGATAGATAGATAGATAGATAGATAGATAGATAGATAGATAATCAAAATGCTAATGAACTACGTATTTCACAATAATTTTCCTAGCCCTTCTTATAAGGATTTGCTATTCTGGATTGCAGTAGAGATCTGTAAAAAAACATTTAATATCCTAATTTACTGGTCTTACAACTGATGGTCTAATGGTGACATGTATGGCAGTTACGTCTGGATCTGACAGGATTCTTCCCAATTAATGGTCTGATTTTGATATTTAAAAAACTAGAACAGTTGGAGGCTGCATACTGGGTTATTTCTCTAAAGGTCTCTTATCTCCTGAATAATGAGCTTTCGTTAACCTGCCGCTGCTTCTCAGTGTAGAAAGTGTTTAGCCCAGATAAATGTGAAAGCCAATTTTCAGGAAATTTAATTAATGTGTTAAAATTAATTTTCTTCCAGCTTAAAATGATGTGTGTATAGATACTGTAATCCACTGGGTTTCTTATTATTTCCACCAAGAAACACACAAGCAATCAACTTTAGAGAGGGCTTTTAGTAGGTGCTCTTAGTGGTAAATTAATTATGTATTTTTTTTTCATATGAACTGTTATTTACTATAAATAATATTGCACAGACTTATTACACTGTCAACTTCTTTATGTAAAAGTTAATTAAAGTCTCCATACAACATTGTCCCAATAGACAGAGCACATTAACAAAATACAACAACCTATGCATGTCTCACCTCTCCTTTTGCTAAGGCTCCCATAATCCCCTTCTTTGTTTTGATGGAAGTCGAAAGGTCACCATAGATGCAATGAAATGATTATGCGACCTGAGGATTGTACGATCAGTTGGGCTGTAAAAAAACTAATTTTTTAAACTTACCTTATAGCCAAAATTATCATACTATAATCACCCAGTGGGTGTTTGGCCAAAGATCATATAACACGTTAGGTGTAAAAACCCACCCCACACACACAACAACAACCACCCTGCAAACCAACCCCCATGAACTTCTATTGCTGTGCTGTTTGGTTGTCTTATTACAGAGATTAATGAGTGATTGTGTGCACCCTGATTAGAGATGGCCAAACTTCCTGAAGTTCAGTTTGTTTTCTAGCTTCTGAACTTAAGTAAAAGTTCCGAGGTTGAAAGTGAACCCATTAAAGTCAATGGGGAGAAATAGTTCGAAAAATTCAGATAAAATACAAATAGAATAGCAATGGTAACTTACTGTAAATGGCTGTGGCACCTGGGAAATGGTCTGGGGAACATGTCCATTGTCCATATCACCAAAAGTTGTTTAAACACTAAGGGCATATTTATAAATGTCTGTTTACTTGTCATGGCCGAGTTTCTCACCGTTTATGCAAAAATCGTTATTATCGCGATTTATTAAAGGGCGAAACCCGGGCATGAAAAGATAACGCCTCATTAACATCAGTTCGCATCAGTTACCACTCGCTTCTATTTATAAAGCAGTGGTAACTGATGCGCGGCGTTAATCTTGGGTGTTTCACTTCAACACCTTCAAGGTGGTGAAAATGGCTGAGATTGCCAGGGGTCAGGGTGTACGTTCAAACCACGGCAGACACCCTCGCCCCCCGCGGCGACCACCCTCTGCACGACCCCTTCTCAGCAGCCCCTCCCTGCTCCGTACATTCATGGGGAGGGGAAGGGAGGAGCCTGCTGGGGGGTGGAGAAATCCTCCAGCAGGGGCACTGACAAGAGCCTTTTGGGCCTTAGGGGGCTCGAACTGGGTCCCCCCCTCCCCGGTCCTACCAGGGCCCTTGCGGCTCTGACAAGAGCCCTTTGGGGCTTAAGGGGTCCTGCAGCTCCAATCGGCACCCCTCTTCCATGGCCCTATCAGGGCCCTTGCGGCACTTACAAGTGCCCTTGTGGCCCTGAGAAGGGACTTTGGGGCTTAGGGGGTCGCGCAGCCCGTAATGTGACTCCCCTTCCCGGCGCTTGTAAGGGTCCTTGCGGCACTGAGAAGTGCCTTTATTGGGTAGTCCAACAGCTCGAAACCAGGACCCCCGTCAGCTCTTAAAAGAGCCCTTGGTGGTATCTTCTTTCTTCCATCTGGTGACATCAACTCCTCCAGCGGCAGTGGCCTCAACGAGCCTGATGTCACCGGAGTCTTGATCTGACGTCTTCTTTCTTCACAGCTAGCGACACCAGCACCGCTGAAGTTGCTGATGCCAGGCGGGCTCACTGCGGCCGCCAGAGAGCCTGCTGGCACCGCCGGCTTCAACGGAGCTGATGCTAGCCTCTTCTTTCTTCTTTCTTCTGCCATCTACTGCAATGACTTCTGAGCTCCGCAGAGGATTGCAGCTCTTTATATAGGTTTGCTGAAAGTCCTAATCTTATTTTGATTGGTCAATTTTTCAATATTTGGTATCACATGTTATACAGTACCCAATCATATTTCAGAAAATTCAGGCCACCCACGGCACAATCCCTTCCCAGCAACCCCTCCCAGCCCTTACGTGGGGTTTGAGCTCTCTTTGCAGTGATACTGTACTTAGTGCATTGCGCTAAGTACAGTATCGCCGCAAAGGGAGTTCAAATTACCGCTGCACATCGCCGCCGTAATGCTTTTCGCAGTGATTTTTAATGCTTTTCGCGGCGATGTGGTTCGCCATTATAAATATGGTGAAAACGTTATTTTTGCCGCGGCGATGTGCGGCAGTAATTTTTGGCCCATTATAAATATGCCCCTAACTTTCCTCACAATCGGGCAATTGTTGGGTTTTTGCATGCTACACTCGAGGGTTATGGCCAATTCAATACAAAAGATACATTTCAAGGGTTACCGAATGATACATTTGAGGGTTACTGAATGATACATTTGAGGGTTACTGAATGATACATTTGAGGGTTACCGAATGATACATTCGCGGTTTACCGAATTCAAAGGCTACAGTTGGGAAATTGTTGGGTTTTTGCATGCTACACTCAAGGGTTATGGCCAATTCAATACAAAAGATACATTCAAGGGTTATTAAATGATACATTTGAGGGTTACTGAACGATACATTCGCAGTTTACCAAAATCAAAGGCTATATTCGAGGGTTACCTAGTTTGAACGCTACATTCTAGGGTTACCAATTTGAAAACTCGATAATTATCGAAAATAAGTCCCTGAGTTTGAAAAAAACAGAACTAATTCAGATCCATCCCTACTCCCTACAGGACAGGGTTGTTATATCCTAGCTACAGGGTTGTTATATCCTAGCTACAAATGGTTGCCCTCAGATGACATTTTGGTAAATAATGACTATATTTATTTGCTGGTGCTTGGCTAAATTTCCCAGAAACATTTGTCATACAGGCTAATGTAATATCATACACGATAGGGACTGATAGGTTGTGGATTTCTTTTATTCTGCTTTATAGCTTTGCTTTTGAACTCATAAAATAATAAGAATAACAATATAATAACATAAATAAGCATGCAGCAATTCCCTGAAAATTCATATAACTACTGTATAGCTTTTTAAACGGAGCTGCGACCTTCAAATATTTATTTCACAATGTGAATTCTGAATATGTTGCTATTTAATTTAGGGTCAGTATGTGCTTAAACTCTGTTGTTGAGTTTATTTGGTGCCAGAGCTTCTGCCAGCAATTTGATAGAACAGATAGCAGAACAATTTCATAAATGTCAAGTCAATGGAACAAATACAAGAATTCAGACATTGCAACAATATTTTAAATGTTCCATAATGTCACTTTCTTGCCCAATTAGTTTTTTCTGCTGCTCTATTACATAATGTCTAAGGGCTCGTTTACACAAGACATGGACCAAATTGGATCTCAACAGACAGTCCATTTGTAGCGGGGGTTTTTTGGTATATTTTTGAATTTTTTTAAATGGATCGGGTCCTTAAAAATAATTTAGTGCAATGCACGGACAAAAACTTGTCTAATGTGAATGGGGTCTTACTCTTATTTAAGGGGCAGGCCATGAAAACATTTTTGTGGACTTCCCAGAATCATAACTGGTTGACTTGCCATTTTCCAGGAACATTCTTAAAGGGTTTAAAGTAATCCATGCAGGTAATGCTTTCTAATAAGGTATCATTCTGTAAAATATATAATTTGCATTAAAAGCTTAGATGAATTAGGTTTCATCTTCATGTTGGTCTCAGGTTACAGCAAATATTTAAAGGGTTGAAGTGTTATTCATACACATTTAAGAAACATATCAAAGCCTTCTCCAATGTCAAATAGAATGTAATAGCTGTATCTGTGGTTTTTGGCCAAGACTAATCAAGATGACAAGAAAATTGATTGGTTTTGTAGAATTTTTAAGTTAAGATTCATCATTTTGGGAAATAAGAATAGAATACAAATTGAATGCAAATATGTAGCTATGTACAGTATAAGTTATAGGAAATATTTTTTTTAAAAATTGTGCAGGTGCAAATGTATGGTCCATATAAATGAAATCACATCACTTGTGAGAAGCACTGAAATTAAAATAATTTTTAAGACATTACACATTAATATGATGGGGATGATGCCAGCTAAACTTAAAGAGAAGCATGTATTTTATGCAATCAGAGCAAAGAAAAACAGTATTGCTTGACTACAGGTAGATGTAATAAAGTAGAGGCCTGCACTACGCTGATGGTGGCTCAAAAAAGCCGAAAGTGGTCTGTAGTTGGCGCTCTGGTTTTGCGTTTAGTTTGAGCTTTCCTGAGAGATGCCATGGAAACGTGGAAATTACCCAGCAGTCTTTGTTCCTTATTTGGATAATACTTATGAGAAATATAAGTAGTCCACAACACTGGTAATGGATGATATGGTTACCTCTAATTATGCATCTATCCACTTATGTATTAAAGTAGTTAAAAAAATAAAAAAAAGTAATAGAGGTAACACACAGGCGACAGGTAGAGATGGACTAGAACTCGAACTCGAACCCGAGTTCGAGCCGAACAATTTGAATTCGGACGAATTCGGACTTCGAACTATCCCAGACCCGGATTTTCGATATTTTCGGACTTTCAATAAATATCGAATGTTCGACCATTCGAATATGCGAGTAAAATGCCTATTATACCTATACATGAGCATCGAATCCGTGAGTAAAGTGTCCATTAAAACCTATACGCGAGCCACGAATCCGCGAGTAAAATGTCCATGGTATCTAGACGCGAGCATCGAATCCGCGAGTAAAATGTATATGATACATAGGTGCGAACATCGAATCCGCGAGTAAAATGTACATGATACATAGGCACGAGCATCGAATCCGCGAGTAAATTGTCCATTAAAGCCTATACGCGAGTCCGCGAGTAAAATGTACATGATACCTAGGCGCGAACATCGAATGTTCAAACGCGAGAGCTCGAAAATAGCGCCAGTGAGAGTAAAATTGATTTTTCGAATGACCTGGATATTCGAACATGTTCCCCAGACCATTTGCCAGGTCCCACAGCCATTTACATTAAGTTACCATTAATATTTTAATTGTATTTCATTCAAACTTTTCAAACTATTTGACTCCGTTTTCAAACTTTTGAACTTTCAAACTTTCCATATAGTTCGAAAGTTCGAAAAAGGACCAAACTTTTGAAAGTTCATCCATCTCTAGCGACAGGCAGTATAACTGCTGTTGGCAACTTTATAACATGTGCACACACAACATGTTTCGACTTTAGAAAGAGCACTTGATGCTTGAAACATGTAGTTAATGCACTTTTTAAATTGCATAATACTAACCCTCCATGTTCCTTATTCTTCCCGGGTTCTCGCAATGCAGTATTCACTGATATTCACTGATTTACTGCATTGTGGAAGGAAATCCCCCATGACTAGAAAATGCCCCAAACTTGTGGCCTTTTCCAAATGTATATGGAGGGGAATTTTTCTCCTCTTTACTAGAGATGGGCGGATTTTATAAAGTTTGTTCTGTTTTCGAACTTTCGAAATTCGGACCCTTTAAAGTCAATGGGAGAGTGACAGTTTGTTAAGTCTGGGTGATTTACAGCTAAACTAACAATGGTAACTTACTAAAAATGGCTGTGGCACCTGGGAAATGGTCTGGGGAACATGTCACTATCACCAAAACTGGTTAAAACACTTCTTAAACACGAGCGGGCAATTGTCAGGTTTTGCGCAAGCTACATTCGAGGGTTACCGAACGATACTGAAATGACTGAAAATAGAACCATAAATTCTAGGATTTCCTAAATCGAACGATACTTTCGAGGATTACTGAAACGAACGATACTTTCAAGGGTTAGTAAACGATACATTCTAGGGTTAGCGAAAAAATCCATATATTCGATGAATAATACTTTCGAGGGTTACCGAAAGTCAAAGATTATTTTCGAGGGTTAGCAAACGAAGGGTTACGCGAAAAAACGATCCGTACATTCGAGGGTGTATCAAGGTGAAAGAATCGAATTCGATAATTATCGAAAATACAGCCGTGAGTCCAGAAAAAACTAGTTTGAATAGTTCGAGTTTGTCCGAACTCATGAAGTTCGGCTCAAACTCTGGTTCGAGTTCAGTTTTGTGTCTGTCTCTACTCTTTACGTTAATTTGAAGACAGCACCTGGCATTTATGACATTTAAGTCCCCAGTTGCAGCATGTATAAAAAAATAATACAGTAGTATTTTATATGTAGTTAAAATGCATTTGGCCCTTTCAAATAATGTAATTCTTTTATCACTATTTATAAAATTCATAAACTAAATTTTGCTTACCTTACATAATGTTATATACACCAAGTTGTACCCCACTTACTATGAAAACAAACAGAGTGCTGTAGAAGTAGGACGCAAATATGCTTTCTTTCGTACCCCAAGTGATCACCATATATCAGCAGCTATAACACAAAATTAAAAACCATGCCGACTTAATACATCATACAATAGATCATGTAAGTTGACCAGTCCAATGTTCAGAAAAATTATTTACATATTCATTTTTCACTAAAAGTTCTTACTTTGATGTAAGGTTTAGTTAGAAGACATACTGGCTTAGGATTCACAAAAAAATTAAAAAGATCTAAATCTATGTAATAAATAATAATGTACATAGGGATCAGGAGTGCAAATTAAAACATTTTCTGTGGAATTTGAAGTAAGGAGCATGGCCTGATCTACCAAATGTATACTCACACCTGAAACAGACTGGAGATATACCGTAACTGTTATATACTATGCTTAAGATGATGTGTGCTATAAGCATAAGAGTAATCCAGCAGGATGTATTGATTAATTAATATTAATAATTTTAAAATATTAGTAATTATAAATATCTCTACAAATGTGAGATTGTTTATAATGTATCTATTTTTTTTAACTACTTTAATTCATAAGCGGATAGATGCATAAATAGAGGTAACCATATCATCCATTACCAGTGTTGTGGACTACTTATATATCTCATAAGTATTATCCAAATAAGGAACAAACAGGGTTATTCAATAACATTTCTTATCATTTAAAATGGTGTTAATTTTGCCCCAACCAATCAGATTTAACTTTCAACTGCTTTTAACATTATTTTTGTTTATTTTGCATTTGTTGATCAGTTTTTGGCAGGACAAAACTCCCCTCATATGAAATGTTTACAATATCTGAAATATCCATCTACAGCATTATTTTTGTTGGTTTTGTCAGTTTTTAGGAGATTTTACACTCCCATATCCCCATCATCGGATGTATATAGACTGTTTTTTTAAGCAGGTGTGCTCACAACCAAAAAAAAAAATTGTTGCATGACTGATCACGCTACCAATTTTAAGCAGCTGCTGCTAATTTAGGATAACCATGACTTTATCTGAAAATATTTTAATCTGACATATATGTCATTTACTTGTTTTTGTTAAATATTGTTAGGAGTATGATTAAAACATACTGTGTGATTAACTACTCATATGGCATTGAATTCCATGTTTAGCAAATGTATTTTAAATTCATACTGATTCTTTTTATGTGTTTTTTTAATCTAAAAGACGTTTTACATGCAAAACAAATATTTTCAGGGAGATTCAATAAAAGTTCTGTGGAGCTAATGTTGCCCCAACCAATCAGATGTTAGCTTTCAAATGTTAGATAGGATCTGATTGGTTGGGGCAAAATTAGCACCATTTTAAATGATAACAACTTTTATTGAATCTCCCTGTTTATGTCTTAATTTTTTTTAGTGTGTAAATCCAATCTAGTAGTATCATAGCTACATAGTAACATAGTAATTGAGGTTGAATAAAGACATAAGTCCATTTAGTCCAACCTTTATAATCTACTTATTTACCATACCTAGCAGTTGATCCAGAGGAAGGAAAAATATCCTTTCTGGCTCTAAATGACGGAAAGGATCCCTTGATCAACAAGAACTCTTAGGGCGATGTAATAAAAATTGTTAAATATGGTGCTAACTCTGCCTCAACCAATCAGATATTGTTTACTATTTGAAAGCTAACATCTGATTGGTTGGGGCAAAATTAGCACCATTTTTAATGATAAGAACTTTTATTACATCTCTGTATATGTATTAATATCAGTAATTTTCAATAATTTTTAGTTTTAAACTTTTCCAATACCTTCTTAATGGAAGAGGATTGGATACATTTCTAAAAAAAATATTGAGAATTATCCTTCAACTTGAAATTACTTCAAAAAATCCTGATCAGTAACAACCATAAGGCATGGGTATGCAAATTAGCTTAGCTGTTTCTAATGCCTTTCTTATGGCAACCAAAGTTACAGGATTATTCAATAAAAGTTCTTATCATTTAAAATGGTGCTAATTTTGCCCAAACCAATCAGATGTTAGTTTTCAAATGTTAAATAACATCTGATTGGTTGGGGAAAAATAAGCAGCATTTGAAACGATAAGAACTTTTATTGAATCTCCCTGTTGAATTGATAGCTGTGGGATGGTGAAACCAATCAATACTTTCCAATCTAATTTTTCTGCCAAGTTTAGGAGTGTCAGGTGAATCTCCTTCTGAATAATAATATTACAAGCAGTTTATTGATTTTTGACTAGTTCAGTTAAAGGGTATCTCCATTTTCTAAACAAAAATGTATACATATAACCATGATCCCCCCAAACAATAAGTTTAATTATACTTACCAATTCACCCGGTGCGCCTAAACATATTTATAAGGAAGGATACCTTGATACAGCTCACAGCTTCTCCCTTCCTCTGGGTAGCATCTATCAGTCAATGCTGGTGGCTGCACCGTCTCCACTGTTGCCCTCTGTGATCCAAACTAGCTCTCAATAGCAGCAAGGATGTCTGAATCTGCCAGTAAGAGATCGCTCCAAGTAAGTTTAGGAGTGTCAGGTGAAAAAGTATGTATTAGAAAAATTATCTTTGGCGGATCCTGGCTATGAAAATGCATTTTTCTTTTGTGGCGGGACTTTAAAGTAGACAATTCTAAAGACATCAATACAAAAGCCAAATTAATTAAAGAGCTTAGATTTAAAGAGTAGATTTACATCTGCGATCAGAAATGTATAATTATTAAAGAGTATTGATGGTTAAAGATGCGGTATCACTCACCATATATATACGACCCACTAATCAGTCGGGTCAGAAAATTTCAGGCATTTGTACAGGTTTCTAAGAGGTTTTTAAGAAATTTTGCTTAATGATTGTATGATCATATTAATAAGCCCATTAAATGTAAATTCCCTTGTTTAGTCCCATTTTCTATTTAATTTTGCCTAAGAAGCTATCGTTTTATCTGAAAATTCAGTTTCTAGGTGCATTGACTTCTTGACTCCTGGGATTTGCCCACCCTTGCCTTTAGGTTCAGTACAATTAAGACACATACAGTATAGGGGATCACGTACCACTGAGAAGTACCAATATTTTTCTTTTTGATTAATTCCCACCAGAAAACCAAAATGCGTTTAGTTTACTATTATTACTAAAGCACAATGGGTCTTTGACACTTTCTCATGTATAACTGTTCCCATCACCTCCAGTCAGTTTTACTTCCTAAACATTTTCATTCAGCAGATGCTGAAAAGCTGCAGAATGCCATTCGGTGGAGTAGATTATTTTAATGTTAAATGCAATCATCAGTAATCGCACTGGATATCATATTCATGACGAAAGAAATGTATGGAAGAAGAAATTACTCTAAATTGCTCTTTTCAATTATACATTTCATTTTAACGGTGTCAATCAGAAGTCAGACGACCTTCCTATACACACACCAGTAACGTTGTGTAAAAGGGCTAATACTAAAGTTATATTGTATGTATTTTTATGCACAGTGGTTATAACAAATACAGAGCTTTCTATGTTTGGCATTTCTACTTCCAGATCGTCTACTATACAATACGCTGCATGCAAAACCTGCAAGCCCTACATTGCTGACAATTGCACCTCTGGTAAAAATAGCTTTTCTTGCTATTAAATTTAGTGTGAAAGTGGATGTATTAATTTGTAAGTAAATAAGTAAATAAACACACAAGACAAGTCAACTTGCTGGACTATGTTCATAACCCTATTTATTTAAGCAGTGAACAAACACACCACACACAAGGAAGACAGACTGTCTGCGGAATTTACTTAAGGTACCACAAAAAAGTAAATGCATTTGCTTTGCTACATTTTTTGAGCCTGATTGCCAAGATAAACTTGACTTTTAACTGCTGACTGTTTAACATTTCACTGTAAACATCATAGCTCCATTGGAAATAAATAAAGCCTTTTTGTATTGTGACAGAAAAGTATGAATGTAATATTTATATTTTAATGTTCTTTCATCTGTACTTGACTGCTCTTTATTAGATGTAGATTACTTATACATGCTTATATACATATAAGCAGATATATATTAAAAAAAACAACAACTTGGCTTTAAAGGTTAATTTGAAACAAGTACAATGGCCCTGTTCTTTGAAGGACTTTGAAGAATTATAGTGGAAAAAAAAATATCTCCTCATGCATGGTTTAATTACAGTATGTAAGAGGTCCCCTAAAGCTGCTATTCCTAGCTCCTGTTCTTTTCTTGTTTACATGCACCTTTAAAAGTTCAATGCCAACTAGTTACCCATCTCAAACATGCTATCTAATGTATGTTGGCTTTGTTTGCATTATGCATGTAGTGCACATGCACAAAAGGGATAAAAGGCAGAAGAGAGAACCAAATTAGAACACAGAACATTGGCTCCTGCAATGCATAGGAAGATTTTTATTTTGCTCTATAGTCCTCCTTTACATATGTAAATGCTTTATGACTCTCGCTTTTGTGTGATATGTTTTGTTGTTAACCCTAAGGTTGTACTGCTACTACTTTAGTGTAAACCACTCTTTAAGCCTTACATTGTTAATGTGTTCTGCAGCTCTTAACATTAAATTATATAATAACTAGTGATGGCCCAGTTCGCGGATCCGAACCCGGATCCGCGGTGAATTGACCTCATTTGCGAACGGTGGATATCGCGGATTTTCCATTTTTTCCGCCATCCGAACTTTTTCGAACCATGTTTTCGAAAATGTTCGAAATTACGAGGATTTCCCATATTTTCGAAAATGCGTGAAAATACGTATTTTCGAAAATTTTCGAAATTACGAGGATTTCTTGTATTTTCAAGGATTTTTTCATTTTAATGGGTTTTAATAGGTCCGATCGCGGATTTTCGAATTTTAGAATTTTTTCGAAAATTCGCGGATCCTCGAGCGGACTGGATTTTACGGAGTTCGGACATCTCTAATAATAACATGTTATGCTAAAGTTACATGTTAAACTCAATACAGAAGGCTGGTGCAGTTGTTGGAGCAGTTGTTGTAGATCTGGTACTTGTTATGAGTTAATTTGAGAAGAATTGACCACAGGTATATAAATGTGTGTAAATTTGTCATTGCTACTTTATAAAGCTCAGGGCTGGATTTGCATCTCTGAAGTCAAAAGGCTCAAAAGGCCTGATGCCCTCACCCCCACCCCTCAACATAGGCCACACACCCAAACCACAACCATTTTTACCTTTGGGGAGGAAATAGACAATTTTTTTGCTGAAATTTTAACGACAACTGTACCTTTTTTTGAATATTGATATTACATTGGCTTTTTTCCAATCCAACGGCACAACAGCAGACAAAAGTTAATTTGAATAAGCTCTCTTAATATCCGAGGATGTATTTCATCACGTCCTGGGGCTTTACTGATGTCTACTTGTCTGATTGTTTTTGTACCATACCCTCTGTCAGCCAGAGTGAATATTATTATTTAATGCGTTTTCGAACTCCCAAATTTAAAGTATTTTAAGAAATTTCAGAAGTTCAGTAGTTAGTAAATGAACCCATTAAAGTCAATGGGAAGAAATAGTTCTAAAAGTTTGGATTAAATACAGAAAAAATAGCAATGGTAACTTACAAGTGTCAGGTTTCCGCATGCTACATTTGAAGGTTATGGCCAATTCAAGGGATACCAAATGCTACATTCGAGGGTTACCAAAATTGAATGATACATTCAAGGGCTACCAAAATAGAACGCTACATTCAAGTGTTACCAAACAATATATTTAAGGGGTACCCAACTAAAAAGGGTTTGCTGCCTCTGTTTCTTTAGTAATGTAAAGATTCAAAATGGGCTCCACAATCCAGAAAGGGCCTCACCACTGCCCTGCAAAACTGGAACACATCAGGAAAAAAGAGACTGGAAAGAGCCAATAGCAGGTTTCAAACAATCCGTGTGTAGGTATTTTTATTATAGAAGGAGTAGCACCTTCTACGGATGGTTTGAAACCTGCTATTGGCTCCCTTCAGTCTCTTTTTTCCTGATGCATTTAAGGGTTACCAAATCAAAGGCTACATTTGAGGGTTACCGAAATCAAAGGCTACATTCGGGTTCGGGTTCGAGTTTCGGGTCCATCACTAATTTATACACTTTATATTATTACAATCCTTGCTATAAGGATTAGGATCCTCTATAGTTTATACAGAGGGGAAACAATGGTTTGGCACATTAGCCTTTTTAGGCATCCTCTATAACCATCTTAGCCCCATTATTTAATGGTCCCACATTCTCAGTCCTCTTCTTTTTACTATTGATATACTTGGGGTTGGACTTGCTTTGTTCAGCTATCCATATTTTATTTTTATTTTTGCTATTTCAATTGCTTTCTTGCATTCCTCATTATAGCTGTTTAACTTCATGTAAGCCTATTCTGTTCCCTCGAATTTCAAAATTCTTCTTCTGTGTCTATGAGCAGGAGTGATTCTGCTTAAATAGCTTAAAATTAGGTTTTCTAAAGTTAAATATTTTTGTAAACCAAATACAAATATTTATATATATTTTTGCAACCAATGTTAAATGACAATATATTAAGATGACTATTCCCTAATAGAGATGGCTGAACTTGCTGAAGTACGTTTCGTTTCCAAACTTCAGTAAAAGTTCGGAAGTTCGAAAACTAACCCACTAAAGTCAAAGGGGAGCTAATAGTTTGAAAAGTTCGGATCAATAACAGATAAACTAACAATGGTAACTTACTGTAAATGGCTGTGGCACCTGGGAAATGGTCTGGGGAACATGTCCATATCACCAAAATCTGTTTAAACACTTCTTTCCCCACGATTGGGCAATTGTCGAGGGTTACCGAACAATAAATTTCGAGGGTTACTGAAAATAGAACATAAATTCGAGGGTTATGGAAATCGAACAATACATTCGAAGGTTAGCGAAAACTAACATTACATTCGAGGATTACCAAAATTCAAAGGCTACATTGGATGGTTAGCGAAAATGAACATTATATTCGAGGGTTACCTAAACGAACAATAGATTCGAGGGTTAGCGAAAACGAATATTACATTCGACTTGTAAGTAGAGAAGGGAAGCATTTTTTTGTGTATGAATATAGCGGTTGGGGGTGGGGGGACATGCCGTACAACATGTAAATAGCTTTTTACAATACCTGAATGCCAGCCACGGAGGGATTGGGAGGAAGGAAGGGAGGGGGGGGAAGGGCTCCAGTGCATATGTCTCTATCCCTCCTGGAGGCATCACAGAGGCAAAGACTTGGACAGGAAGACACCTCCTACCCTACAGTTTCCTAGACTTTGAAGAGCCGCTACAGAAGAATCATAAGGAGCAGGGAAGTAAGATAAGGATTTTTTTTAATTGTACAGTGGGGCCAGTAGTGGGTGAATATTTAGTCTGGGGGTTGGACATACCCTTTAAGAAAAAGCTCTGTATAATGTAAAGGGAAGAAAGGCTGTGTGTGCACAGTCCTGCTTGGGAGAAGACTGGGAGAATACTCAAGATGATTCATTGAGTGTTTGAAATTAATGTTGATCTATTCAAATAAAATGCCTAATAACTGATTAAATACACTAGGCTCCACAATTCATTAACGTCTGATTGTTTCAACATTATCCATAGAGAAGATTCTAAAAAAGTAAACTTGTGTAGGTGGAAATAACCTCAATGCTAATAAAGACCTAGGACATAATACATCAAAGTGGTTGAAATAAATCTTGGCCTGGAAATTCATATAAACCAATTAAATGTTTTCTTCCATCACATTTCCAGCACAGAGTTACTGAACAGAGAGAAATGTCCTAAATTTCATACCCAACACAGAAAGTAATTAATGCTATCTGATGCTGGAAGGCATAGCAATGCCACATTAGTTTTAAACAACAGACTAGTACTGCCAGTTTAAAAAAAAACACTTGAATAAACTAGTAAGCAATATTTAAAGGATAAGTGCACTGTAAAATCAAGTTATGTTCATTTGGAAGTTGCAGCTTTAAGAAGACTGTTGCCATATTTTTTGTTACCTATGCCCCTCCAGAGCCTAGCTTTGTGCCTTGAAAGTTGCTGACATCTTGTTACTGGTTTGCTGAATGTTAAGCGCCGCCCCTCTGAGATTTCCTCTGCTTTCTCCTGCTTGAGCCTCAAACAGTAATGCCTGTGAATTCCGTGCACACGCACGTGCACGGAACTCAAAGGCATTACTGTTTGAGGCCAAGCAGAATAGTGCACGGAACTCACAGGCATTACTGGTTGAGGCTCAAGCAGAAGAAAGCAGAGGAAATCAAGCAGAAGGCTCAAGCAGAAGAAAGCAGAGGAAAACATTCAGCAAACCAGTAACAAGATGTCAACAACTTCCAAGGCTCTGGAGGGGCATAGGTAAAAAAAAATGGCAACATTATTTTTAAAGCTGCAGCTTCCAAATAAACATAACTTGATTTTACAGTGCACTTATCTTTTAAAGATGATAATGTTATTCATATGGCAATTTTCCAAAGATAGATTAACTATGTCAGTGCATAAGGGGAATGTAGCTATAATATCATAATTAAAGCAATTTTCAAATTGCATTGCATTGCTTAAAAATTTTCTTGTATTCAGTTTTATTGAAGAACGGGAGGTTAAGGAACTGTGGCTTGCCTCCCGTTCTTCAATAAAACCTTCAGGAGCCAGGAGAGAAGGTAAGGAACTTGCCAGATTGATTGCTCCTTCGCTGCGTAGTCTGACGGATCCTGACCGACTCTGTCTTCAATGCGCATGTACATCTTCAATAAAACTGAATGCAAGAAAATTTTTAAGCAATGGAGATACCCTTTAAGTTAAAACAGTATAATTTTTCACAAGTGTGTAGTTGTTTACTGTTATCTAGGAATTATTGCACTAACCAAGCCAATATCCCATCAAGTTCTACCCTTATCCCATAAATAACCCCCAGTTATCTTCTATAACTAATATATATTATATAAATTGCTCTGTATCTCCTCTTTCTTTCATTTAATCTACTCTCCAGAAATTAATCTGATCTTCCCCTGATAATGTAATTTTCTAACTAGATCCATTTAGTCAGCTCCTTAATCCTTTCTTGTACTCATTTTATCCAATCTGCCCCTTCATCCATTTTCTATCCCAGATCCATCCAACCGGCAACACCCATTCTGCCTCAGTTTGCACATAAGGTTTAAATAATCTGCACCTCTTAACATGTAATGCAGTTTGGCTGCCTCAAATGCTTTTGTCCATCTTCTTGCACCCAGGGACCTGACAGATTTGATTTGAAAGGAGACAATCTAGCAGGTGGCAGGCCTCTCCACCACTTCAGAGTTTGTGGGGGTGATTGTTATGCCCTGGCTGCAGCAGTCCCTCCCAAATACTGACAGGGTGATGACTGCAGAATTTTTTTCAGTTTGCCTCATTATAGCACCATCCTAGATTTTACATGATTAAAAACTGAAAATGCACACTCAGCTTTTGAATGTGATAAATGCAGTCTATAATGAAGACCCCTGCACATCCATTAGGATACTGTTATGTATTCGTTAAATATACACACCTTCTATCTCCTAGACTGCATTTCAGTCAATGCATTTCGGCATCCATTCTGCTGTCATCAGGACATACCCACATGCCACTTCCTCCTGTAAAGAAAGATACGTAAGGCTGAAATACACCCCATACCCACCCCCTGCCCGCCCTCAACAGTCACTGCGTAAAAATCCGCAGACTAACTTGTTTTTACAATGTATTAAAAGAGAAACCACAATATACTGTATACAATGTTAAAAAATACAAATAGATACAGTAGACATATTAAACAGTATACAATAACTGATTATAATCATACTGTTACGTATCTATATGTGTAACCACGGTCTATGTATGTTATTACTAAGTAAATATCAGACAGTCCATGAATATCGATTTACAGAAAGCTTGCAAAAGACAGTTGCTCATTTAGTCCACGTGGGGACAAAGTGTCAAGTCTTCTAATCCTGTGGGCTTCCGCTGTAATAACCTATAATGATCGACCCCCTCTTTATTCTGCACAATATCGATAGCCATCCAACGCATATTAATTGATAGCGGGCTGATTTAAAGTGCTGTGCACATGAAAGCTCACCAAATTGGGATGTACCTCTGCTATTACCAATGGTGTCACCACTTAAAGCTTTCCTAATGCATAGACCCACACCTTTTAGAACCTGTAGTAGATTTGATCCCCCTAATTAGAGATGGACCCGAGTTTGAGCTGAACTATTCGAGTTTGAACGGACTCTGGCTTCTCGAACTATCCCAGACCCGTATTTCTCAGACTTTCAATATTTTCCGGACTTATCGAATGTTCGAACATTCGAGGCATGCGAATATGCAAGTAAAATGTCTATTATACCTATACGCGAGTAAATATCGAATACACAAGTAAAATGTCTAATATACCTATACGTGAATATCGAATCCGCAAGTAAAATGTCTATTATACCTATACACGAGTAAATATCAAATTATCGAATCCACGAGTCGTTTATGGGATAATTATCCAATGTTCAAATGCAAGAGCTCGAAAGTAGCCCACGTGAGAGTAAAATAGATTTTTCAATTTTTTTTTTTTGTCCTGGATATTCGAACATGTTCCCCAGACCATTTCCCAGGTCCCACAGCCATTTACATTAAGTAACCATTCATATTTTAATTGTATTTCATTCGAACTTTTCAAACTATTTGACTGCCATTGACTTTAATGGGTCCGTTTTCGAACTTTCGAACTTTCCATATAGTTCAAAAGTTCGAAAACGGACCGAACTTTTGAAAGTTCGTCCATCTCTATCCCTAATGTAGCCAAAAACAACAAAAACAACAAAGGGATCCTGCACACCTTTACCAGTGAGTAATAAAGTAGATAAATGCTGGGTGCAACCAACAACTGAAGCCAACAGTAAATACTGAGAAATCCCATAAAAGTTGGGCACACCAGGCTTGATCAAACCTCCATTTATTATGTGACGTTTCGTGCTCCTACAACACCTTCTTCAGACCAACAATCTTGATTGTTGGTCTGAAGAAGGTGTTGTAGGAGCACCATTGTCTTATAAATTCAGGCTCATTTACCCAGAGCCGCTATCGCTCTGGGTAAAAGTCCTGTTTGCGATTTAATATCAAGTTTGCAAATGTGGGTAAATCCCAGTAGGGATTTAACCACTGTGGGACTTTAACGCCAGATAGCTAAAATCCTGCGCTAAGACGAGTGAAAACGCAATATTAAATCACGAGCATCGGATGCGAGGGTGATTTTTGCGTAACCCGCGCATCCAATGCTAATATGGAGCTTAAGTCACGCTAACCGGTAGCAAACCGGTTAGCGTGACTTTAACTCCATATATTTGCCCAGCGAGTCTGGATGAATGAGGCCCATTGAGTCTAATTCTTGGTTACTGAAGGAGCTAAATGCCTAATTATTTAAACCGCTCCAAAAATACATAAATCTGCAACCATCCTACCTGGAGAACCCATTGTAGCCTCTCATAGCTCAGTTCTCAAGCCTCCATCTTTCTATATAGACCACTTTCTCCAACCCATCGTTAAAACTATGCAGTCGTACTTAAGGGATAGCAGTGAACTTCGTCATATTTTGGGTACTTTAGAAATACCTCTTGAGTGTACTTTATTGGTCACCTGTGCAAAGTTTATATACTTTTATCCCTCGGGTGAAATCTGTAAAAAGGCTTTCATCTCTGCAGGTGTCCAAAAAATCCTGGCTGATCTGTTTTCATTTGTACTGGGCCAAAATTATTTCAGGTTTGGTGACTCTTTATCAACAAGTATTGGGCAATGGGATGGGTACCAATGAGGGCCCATTGTTTTGACTCATTGTATCTTTTTGAGTTGTTTTTTTTTTAGGATAAATTGGCACTTTACAAATGTTACATAGATGATCTGTTTATTATTTGGAAGGGCAGTATGGGGTAGTGTGAGGACAACTGAACCTACCAAGAGGGGATAGGCAGAGACTCCCTTTGCCAGGAGGCTTCAGAAAGCCTTCCAATTTTGCCCTACCCGTCACCCACCAGCTGCCACCTGGAAGGGTTCAAATGGGAATGGTGAGGTCCCAAGAAGGACCTAGTCTGTCCTGCCACAAATGTGAACAATACAATACAAATTTAGTTGGGTATGAAAAGGCAAAAAAAATTACCCAGTCCCTGTAAGGGGAAACCAGGTTGTGAAGGGAATAAAACCATGTGCCCATTGTAAACAGTAGTGCACAACTGAGGCCCAGGCTTCCATACGCTTCCAGCTTCAACAAAATTGTGTAGCGTGCAGAACTGTTCTAATCTTTGGAGAGGGGAGAGCAGCCTCCTCCATCTAGGGGGCCCTTAATCCCCTCTCCTCTGATAAAAAGAGATACTACACTTGATCATAGCAAAAAATGCCAAAAGGCTATTATCATTCATGTTTGATTGTATCAGTGCAAGAAACAATTTAATGGCTTTTGTGGGATTAGATTTGGGACCACAAGATACCAGCAAGCTATAAAGCACTAAAGTGAAAAGAAAGTACCTTTATCCTTTTTTTATATTTTTAGTATTGCCAGTAACTTGGTTACTTGTTTTTTTGCTCTCACTAGATCCCTAGATCACTAGATTTCCTCATGTCCTGTTCAGCTCACTCCTAGTTATTATGAATTTCTTCTCTCTCCAGGGCCAGATTTACACCTCAAGAGCCTGTAGGCCCAAAGAACCTGGCGCCCTTGGCCCCACCCCCAAATACAGACCACACCTTAAACCACACCCATTTTCTCTTTTGGTGGAAGAAAATAGACTATAAAAGGGTTGGTTTGGTGGGAGGAGATTGACAGCCTCCCCTCCAACCTCAGGCACCACAGGCGTGTGCTTACTGTGCCTAATGGTAAATCTGGCCCTGCATCTCTCTGTATCCATCTCTCCCAAAAGTGAGGCACAGATAGGGTGAGGAGCATGTGCAGTGGAGATGATATGTGCAATCATACAGCAAATAGCATTCACCCAGTGATTTTATGTTATATTTAAAGTGAAAGTAAAACTGCTTTGCTATGGGAAGGTAAGCAGCACTGGGAGCTGTAATCACTGATTGATTCAAGTAAGATTTTCTTTTAGCTGTAGGAGTTTGAATGTGTGTGTGTGTGTGTGTGTGTGTGTGTTTGTGTGTGTGTGTGGGACTTTGTTATTGATTTCTTTAGGTAGAGTGCTACATTGGGACTTAAGTAACACAGACAGGATTGGGTGTTATTTGCACAGAAAGATCACAATATATTATTATTGGTAGGGTACTCACAATTATTCTGCAGCATTTATAAAAAACTGATAGCATTTAACCACTTAATGCTTCCAAATTTCAACTCCCTCCACCATCTGTAATTATTTGTGAAAAAACGCAAATAATTACTCCGCTTTGCAGATTTTGGGTTAAAATATAAAAATTCCGTTTTTTCACTGTTCAAAAACACATATCTATTTGCATGTACTGCTCATCCAATATTTCATTTTGAACAAAGATCTGTCTCATAACTAAGGATTCTCAGAACTTAAGGTGATGCATTAGCAGCCCAGTCAGGATGTAAAAGAAAGCTACCATAACCTTGTGTATTTCATACCAAAATAAAATGTCATGTCCTGCTTGTTTTGTTACTTAATAAAAAAATATCACTCATGATATTTTATAGTGTTGCCAAATTACACCCCTAAACTCTGATTGGTTTGAAACTATACTATACTATAAAACAGCAAGTGTTGCTTATTAAAGTTTGTTCCCTGGCTGCTGGTTACAACTAAAGGTTATGCCAGGTCTGGTTTTACTGGGAATTCTCTAGTGACGGGTGGGGTGGATTCCCAATCCCTTAACCTGTTCTGGGTTTTCCTCTGGTTAAGTCTTTAATAGGCTCCCAGCTGTCTGTCTCTCCCTCTCACTCTGGACAGGAGTTACCTGGGGGAGTCAGATACTGCAGGATTATTTATGTAAGTAACAAAAGTTGTGAATTTCACTGTTGTTTTTCCGAGTGTCTTTTAGCAGGCAATGGTACAGATAGGGGGATTCCCTGTGTTTAGCTAGAGTTCAGAAGAGCAGGTGTTTTTATTTTTATTCTACCATTTTGCTAATCCTCACAATATATATTATATATATATATATATATATATATATATATATATATATATATATATATATATATATATAAAATATTGAAGCCGGAGCACTCCACCGACTTGGGTAAACCATTTATTAAGACATCATAGTAGGTCTAGGTAACCTACACGTTTCAGCCCTATACCATTGGGCCGTCCTCAGGGTTACAGACCGCGGCAAAAACACAGGTTTAAAAAGGAGACAAGACTCCTCCCACCCCCCACCCCTAACACACCCTCCCCTCACGTGCTGAGTAGTGACCAATAGCGAAGGGAACACCTCTACAGCCAACTGAACAGCAAGCAGATCCCTATCAGTGTTGAGGAATACCAAAACAGAGACGTAGGTGGAGTACCTAAGATACCGGTACCCACACAGAATAAAGTGCATGAAACAGAGAAGGCCAACACTGGCTACTCACACCTGAGATATATATAAATATAAATATAAAAGGTATCCTGAGGACGGCTCACAAACACAGCCGAAACGCATTGATAAATAAAGCAATTTAATTTACCTTGTCTACAAGACCTACGAGTGCTCCTTCTCTGGAACCCTGTATATCACTATCAGGCAGCACCGAGGCATTTGCAAGAGATAAGCGGGAGTGCGGGACACAGAGGAGAGTTTTATATATATATATATATATATATATATATATATATCTAGCAATATAGGATACAGAGCACTCCTTGGACTTTCAAACTTTTATTAGAATACAATAGTAGGCAAAAGAACCTACGCGTTTCAACCCCCAAACATGGGCTGTCCTCAGGCAATATGTTTGGGGGCTGAAACGTGTAGTTCTTTTGCCTACAATTGTATTGTATAAAGGTTTGAAAGTCCAAGGAGTGCTCCGTATCCTATATATTGCTATGCTTAACCTCTATGAGCACCCATGCAGTCTATTGAAGTACGGAGTGCAGGGATCATCCAACTGTGTGTATATATATATATATATATATATATATATATGTATATATATATATTTATATTATATTTATAGACCCAGGCAATCATGCCATAATGTGTAGTTCAACCTAAACAGCACATTTTTTTTTAATTGAAAGCTTAGGGTTGTGCTTTTGGTGATACCAACACCAAGTACACAAACATGCAAGTGGTTTGGGATCCGTCTGCCTCTCCCTTATGCCCCAGGGATAGAGTGAGGGGGGGGATCCAAATGGGATTAGCCTGAATGTCCTATAAAGGATTCAGGCAATACCGCCACAATACATAAACAAACACACATACCCTCCCTTACTTATTGAACCTGCCTGCCAGCTAGAATCTAGAGGGTCTGTGTGGAATAAACCTGATAACAGACCCAGGCAATCGTGCCACAATGGGCAGTTCAAGCTAAACAGCACCATTGGACAACCCAATGCCCTAACCAGTATCCAGATAAACATGCTAGGTTTATGTTCCAGATTTACAGTCACTGAGGGGTTAGGACTTGGGGGCACAGGATACTGATTAGCTTTATAGGTTAGGGAGAGGTGTGGTTAATGGAGCCAAAAGATCCCCATGGAGTATAAAAGTAAATAGAGCCTTCTTATAACAGAAGGTACATCACAGCCTCATGTTATTATTATAACATTGCCCTAATAATCTAACAAACACATATTTCTCACTCTCAGAGAAATGGGCGTGGACATGCAAAGTATCTCATTTATACCCTGTAGTTATGCATGTGTCCAGATGCAATACAGCCTAATGGTATAGGGGGTGTTGAACTTGTGACCTTTCACATGTTTGAAAATTACAACTCCCAGGATCCTCTGTTTGCAGTAAGTTTCTTCTTAATGTCCTGTAGCTAAGGCATGTTTCCAGATATATTACAGCCTAATGGTATAGAACAGAAATGTTGAACTTGTGACCTTTCACATGTGTGAAAACTACAACTCCCAGGATTGTCTGTTTGCAGTAAGTTTCTTCTTTTTTTTTGTTCATAATTTATTAGTTTTTTTCAAATTCTTATATAATCCTCCCATCATGGGAGTGTTGATTTTTGCATTCAGTTGTAGTATACTAAGTAAACATATTACGGTAAACATCAACCAAAAATCATTAAGATATAAATATATCAATCTTTTGTTAAACAGGAAAGTAAACATAAATATAGGCATTTCCTGCTATTCCATGTTAGAATTTTACGTACTGTATCTTATTTGCCTGGCTACCTACCGTTAGTATATTCACTGGGAATATTGACTTATTTATGATCTGAATCCATGTAACTTTTCAAACAAATCAAGACTTTAAATTCTATAAAGTACCATATTCTTTTTGCCATATCCATTTCACATATTATTTCCACAAACCTGCAAGCATGTCAACAGAGTCCTCCGAGAGCCGAGCCCTTTCCCATTTTGAATCACTGATAATCAAGAACTCTGCAGCGTCCCCTCTTCATCTTCCATTTTAAAGCACCATATATCCCACACATAACAGAAAATTGTTGTGATGTAGCATGGGCGCAATGTAAAAGTTGTTCTGTGCGGTATGCCAATTGTACTTTATTTATTATTTGACAGTATGAAGGTGATGTAGAATTTCCAGGTTGCCACTATGGGACATCTTATTTAGGCACATATGTGGTGTAGCAGTTTATTACCCTGTTATGTTTTGGTTCTTCCTTATCGAATAAGGCTACCCATAAATTTTTAGTGATTGGCAGGTCAAAAACCTTATTAATAATAGTATAGCAATGGCCCCATGTTTTTGCTATTTCAGGGCAGAAACACCAGCAGTGGTGCATATTTGCTATCTGACCACGAATGCGGAAATAATTTGGAGATAAACTTGGGGATAAAGCATGCATCCTGGAAGGTGTCAGGAACCACTTGTATAAAATTTGAAGCTCTTTTCTTGTGTTATTGTATTAATTTAACATTTGTATAGATTTTTAAACATTTTATACCATTCTTTGTTTGTGAGATGGTTATCCAACCATTCTTCCCATTGGCTTTAGTCCAAAATTCTTTCAGTATATCTGAGTTTATCATGTCATAGATCTTAGTTATAGTTTTGGGGCCTAACAGTTGATTTAGATGTATTTTTTTTAAAAATTCAGTTAAGTTGGGTGGTTGTCTCGTAGCTGTTAATGCTTTAAAATAATGGGATACTTGTCTAAATCTTTACTACTCAGTGGGTGGGAATTGCCATTTGTGATGGTCCCCCTCTCATAGGATAATCCTATTCTGTTAAGGTAAATGAATTGCTCTGTTTATACCCTTTCCCTGCCAGACTGACCAACTTGTTTCCTCCATTCTTGGAGGAAAATCCATATTATGTCATAAGTAAGTAGGGATTAATTAGTTTAAATGTTAGAATATATTTCTGCCAAATTTGCAGTGTGGGATATGTATGGGTTTGTGCTTTCCATTTTTGAAGAGGGAATGTCCACAGGCAGGGGATCAATGGGGGGGGGGGGTCTAAGATGATCTGCTTTTCCAGTTCTGCCCATCTAATTTTGTAGTAAGTTTCTTCTTAAAGTCCTGTAGCTAAGGCATCTGTCAAGATGTAAAACAGCCTAATACTATACAGTAGGCATGTTAAAATTGTGACCTTTCACATGTTTGAAATGTACAAATCCCAGCATTCTCTGTTTGCAGTAAGTTTCTTTTTAACGTCCTGTCGCTAATGCATGTGTCCAGATTCAATACAGCCTAATAATATAGATCATGGGTGTTGAACTTGTGACCTTTCACATGTTTGAAAATGAAAACTCCCAACATTCTCTGTTAGCAGTAACTTTATTCTTTATGTTCATTGGTTAATGAATATATGCAGATGCAATACAGCCTAATAATATAGAGCATATGTGTTTAACTTTTCACATATTTAAAAACTACAACTCCCAGAATTCCCTGGCTGCATAGAATGCTGGAAAATTTAGTTTTCATACATCCTGGAATAAAGCCATTTTTCTGACATACAGACATTAAAAACCCATGGTCCTGCTTTAGCAATTCCTACCCAAGGACTCAAACATGCAAGTGATCCATCTGCTTTTCCATCCTTACCTATTACACTATTGAAATAGAGAAGGATTATATGGGTTACTTTAGGCAGCATGATTCATGAATCTTACTAAACTTTCCCTCCCTTGCCTATTCCATCTGTCTGCCAGCTAGAATCTCGAAGGTCTATATGGAATAAACCTGCAGGTCTGAGAACAGACCCAGGCAATCCTGCCACAATGTGCAGTTAAACCTAAACAACACCTTTGGGCAACCTGAGACCCTATACAGGATCCAGATTAACATGTTCATACTTAGTATTTACCACAGCAAGCAGATTTACAGTCACCATGGGGTTAGGACAGCACAGGATATTGATTGGCTTTATAGTTTAAGCAGAGATGTGTGTTAAAGGATATCTATACTCTAAAAAGTAACTGTTTAAAAATGAAAGGTACCTGGGGCAGGAGGTCAGATTGATTATTCCAACCTTACAATATAATTTCGTTGAGGCAATGCAGCAACAACAGTCTTCATTTGCTACGTTAGTCCTGGACTATTCCTGTATTAAATATGCCAGGAGGAAGACTGGTGGAATCAGTTTCTTTGCGCTGGTGCTCCTCACAGAAACAATATTGGGCGGTAGGAATTACCAGTCCTATATCCCTGTCCCAAGTAATTTTCAGTTCTGTTTTTTAAATAAACTTTATACACACGATAGTTTTCCTTTAAAGGAGCTAAAAGCTCCCCACAGAGTATAAAATGAAATAGAGCATTCTTATAACAGAAGCAACCTAACAGCATCATGTTATTATAATAGCATTGCCCTAATAATGTAACCTATAAACACATATTTCTCCCTTCCAAGTTAACTAGAGAAACATTCAAAGTATTATACTTTATAAACAATAACTAAATATAAGTATATAGGTGCTACAATGCTCTTAATATATATAAAACCGATCTAGAGAGTAATTATATCCTATAGGTGCAAAACTTAATTGACTCACTTATTAAGAGCTGTGTTCCGGGTGCGTCTCAGCCCCGGAACTTTCGCTAACATAAATGCCGTGTCTCGCACACACAGAGAGGGACTCGACCATAAATCATCAAATAGAATTCAAATGGACTCACCACACGTTCAAAGTGGCCCAGGTGCAAGCCGCCCCAGGCCCGTCACAAGTCCACACAAGTATATGCAGATAAATCAAAGATGCTGCCTTACTATACCAGGACACAGAACTCCAGAGCACACTTCTCTTGCAAAGAAAATATTTATTTCAAAGTCACCGCAAGCAATCTCCTATTAAGATACAAATATATTTGTATAGTATATAGCATAGATACTGAGCTGTTCTCGAAAAAGTTAGATAGAAACCAGCTTTAAACCTTCCAAAGTTTCAATCCAAGATATGTAAAACAGGCCATTCCTGTGGGACAATTCAAGAGGGTAGAGAGGATAGTCTTTGACCCATGTAGGAAAGAAAAACAGTTAAAGGGGATGTTCCAAAAGCTACGGGATTGGGGATACCTGGCAGGTTTATTAATGGCAGCTAAACAAAAAAAGTGCATAGAGTAATAGTACCTGGAGTAAAAAGGAAGCACAGAATAAGAAAATTTCCCTCATTTTGAAGTTTGGTATTGGTAGTGACAGGGTTAGTAGGGCAGTACAGAACCACTGGCACTGGAGTGCTTACCCTGACATAGAGGAGTTCCAGGAAGCCCCCTTAATATCATATAGAAGGGGGCATACAATCAGGAGACAGATTGTCAGATCTGAAGTTTTTGGGAAGTAGACGTGTGGGTATGTACCCTTGTTTACATTGCACAAAGTGCAGATTTATAAATAAAGGGTAAGGATTTAAACATCCAGGGTCTAGTAAGATCTATAAGATTAATATATTATGTTTGATACTTACATACGTAGTATACGTGCTATGGTGTCCTTGTCAGTTGTATGTAGGGGAGATCATGCAACCCCTTAAACAAGGATCTCACATTACAGATCCAGTATCCGCCAGAAGGATGATAAATTCCCACTGTCCAAACACTATAAAGCCATGGGACACAATGAAATGGATCTGCAGTTCATGGCATTGGAATTGGTCACCATGCCAACAAGGGGTGGGGATTGATAATTAAAACTCAAACAGAGAGAGGTCTGGTTGGTGCACAAGTTAAACACACTAGCACCACATGGCCTCAACAGGGACTATGACCTGTATCTATTCTTATGATTCGGTACATGGGTACATGACTCTGTTTTTTTCCTACATGGTCCAATGAAACATTGTTGGGATACTTAGAAATTGTACATTATTGTATTATTTCTGTAAATCATCATTGGGATGGTTGATGTGTATTATATAATGGAATATAATGCCATAATAGTATCATGTGACATGTGAATGAGTATTTACCTCATTATGCTAATGAATAGTAAATCATTTCCTGTTAAGTTGTTTAAATAGGGGTGTGTCTGCCCTACATTCATTGCTATCTGTTAGAGCTTGAGAAAGGGGAATATGTCCCTGAAATGTTGCTACTTTGTCACTACAAGTAGCATAGGATTCAATAAAGTGAGCATTGCTTGAAAGTCCTGAGTGCTGTATCATACTTGTACTTGAAAAAAAAGGCATACATATTAACAATATTTTGGACTATTCTATTGAATGTATTTAATTGGCCAAAATATTGATAATGTGTATGCCGTGCTTAATAATTTAAAATGTAAAGCAGACAAGGTCCTAATTGCATGGGTTATTACCTGAACTTTTAAATTACTACATTCATTTTTACAATGATTTTACTACTGATACAAGCTTCTTGCTTTCTTGCACTAACCATTCTAACCTGCACATTACCTTCAACAATTAATTTTCAAACTCAAGCTGTGATATTCCTGTGCAATAAGTGAAACCCAAGCAGTTGTAGGTGTCATGTTAAGAATTATCATTCAGTTTATTTGGCAGTTTGATAAAGGAGAAAACCAGTTTTGATTTACATTATAAGTGAAATACTTTAGTTTCATTAATGTAGCACACGCATTGTAGACTGCAATGAACTAGCTTACAGATAGTGAGGTCATCCCTAATTACATTTGCATGCTATTATCATATTTAATTTCCCTTACCAGAGGAATGGTCTCACAATTAAACTTTCATCATGCATTGCCATGCATAGATATTGTGTACTGTTTTCTACATCTGTATATCAAATCATTTCCTGGTAATAGCTTAATATCAGTTCAGCTGGCCTTGGTTCAATATTTTTTCTGTAGTTGTATAATAAAAATACCAGGCAGTAGTTCAAATTGCTTTGTAGAAGTTTGAGGGTTTTTTTCCTTTCTAATTTGTCAACATTTTCACAAATAAACCAGAAACACTACCTAAATTTTTTTTATTTCTAGAACATTGAACTTTTCTATCATTTCAACATCATTTTGGATTGTTCAGGCTAAAATTTTTTTTTACTGTATTAAATAAACAGATCTGTTATAACACATGCTAGCCTGAATCACTGCAAATAGTTTTCAAGGATGATGTTTAGATGAAGCTCATTGCCAAAAGAAAACCAAGATCTGCATTCTAATAAACACATCATAGTGTAAAATCACGTACACTAAGTTGATATAGCAGATAATGGAGAAATATATTTAAACAGTGAATTACCACACAGGCCATACAGAAAGAAACTAAACCTGGGTTAACAATTTTGTTTTTCCAAATATTCTGTAAAGATTTATCATCAGAAAAAAACAATGGGAATGAGCATCCTCAAGGATGATCGTATCTATAACATGAATATAAAGCAATGTGTGCAACATTCTAATGTGCAGGAGTTAAATGCCAAATTGTAATTTAAGAAATAAAGCTTTTTTTCAGGATTGAAGAACCTCAATGAGTGTGTTTGAGGAATTATTTTCTTTCTTTTTTTTTTCTTTTATAAATGGTTTCATTTACTCATCCCTGGAACCAAAAGTCTCTAGGTACTATAGTGTTCATTTCTTAGAACATATTTTAGGATTATATTACATTCAAAGATTTACTTATGCTTGGGCTTCTCAAAAAGGGATTCCTGGCATCTCTTGGGAGTGCTGCATTGACAGCAGATAAAGCTGATTTCCAGAATCTCATTATAAACACTTTAGTGTATGAGCTGGCTAACAATACATTTGATAAAGGCAAGTATTGTAAATAATTAGATGTGGTCTGGACTATATTGTTAAATCGTGTATTCAAAATAACGCAATAAAGGATTACTTTCACCTGGCTTTATTGTATCATAAAAGTTATTTACTTTTTATGATCAGAAACTTTTAAGATAATTTTAGAAGTTTATAGGTGAGGCCTCTTAGGCTACGTTCACACTAGAAACTGACAGAAACACACAGAATGTGTTTGTCAGTTTGTATCCATTTTTTGCATACATTTGTATCACAATGTGTATTCCATAGATTTATAGAGAAAATGCATGAAAAAAACAGACAGAAATGCTGCATGCATTGCGTTTTTTAAACGGACTGGAACTGAACGGATTATAACGCAGCAGGTGTGAACGATATTATGAAATCCTATGGAGTTTTACTGTCTGTCCATTTTTTAAAATGCACCTGCACTAGAAAAACGGATACAAACTGATGTAGTGTGAACGAGCCTTTACAGTAAATTAAAAAATGTTGTTTACTATTAAATACATTAAAACTGATTTTCCTAACCTGTAGACCAGAATCTGCTGAGTACAATGATGTATCAATTCTCCATAACTGAGCACCTTACTCTTCCAAGGTTAAGCACACTGAGCAGGCCATTGCATGGTAATTTTTTTACTGCCTTCTCTTCCAAACTTTACAGGCACATAAATCAGTTCCTAAAACACTTTGGCAGATAAAATGCACATTAATATTAGATATGGCCGAACTTTTGAAAGTTATGGAATGTTCGAAAACAGACCCACTAAAGTCAATGGGAGTCAAATAGTTTGAAAAGTTTGAATGAAATACAACTAAAATATCAATGGTAACTTAATGTAAATGGCTGTGGGACCTGGGAAATGGTCTGGGGGACATGTTCGAATATCCAGGACTTTCGAAAACTTGATTTTACTTCCACGCACGCTACTTTCGAGCTCTCGCATTCGAACATTCATGGATTCGATGCTCGCGTACTGGTATATAGACATTTTACTCGTGGGTTCGATGCTCACATCTAGGTATAATAGACATTTTACTCACGGATTCAATGCTCGCATATTGGTATAATAGGTATTTTACTCGTGGATTCGATGCTCGCATCTACATATAATGGACATTTTACTTGCAGACTCGATGCACGCGTCTAGGTATAATAGACATTTTACTCGTGGATTCGGTATTTACTTGTGCATAGGTATAATAGACATTTTACTCACGGATTCGATGCTCGCGTATAGGTAGAATAGACATTTTACTCGCATATTCGCTCTCCTCGAACATTCGAACATTTGTTAATTATTGAAAGTCTGGAAAATATCGAAAATCCTGGTCCGGGATAGTTCGAGAAGTCCAAGTTCGTTCGAACTTGAATAGTTCGGCTCAAACTCGGGTTCGAGTTTGAGTTCTAGTCCATCTCTAATTAATATTAGTTAAAATGAATATTAACATATCAATATTCATTTTAACATTTTTGCTTTTGAATTTTTTTTTTTTAATTGCATTTTAATATATAGTTTTAGCTTTTATTTAGATGAATGCCATCTCGGTATAGCCATATGACCCCCTGTTGTCCTGTAAAAATGGGGACAATCTATTCGGACATGTGAAAAATCTGGAACAGACGTTATTCACTTCACAGTCTAAATAATAAAATCCAAAAAATGCAAAATCCATTTTCTATGTAGGAAAAACTTTCACAGTAGTTGCCCTTATTTATATTTCCCTGTTACTGAACATTTTATTTAGGTTTTCATTAAGTGTATTAAAGTATACAATAAAGAAGCTATCACTCTTCCGAGACTTAAGATGCAGATGGTTATTTTAAATATGCACTTAAATGCATGCTGTAGGGGAAGGGGTCTGTTTGGTGATATAACATGATAACATGATTTCTTTTCAAGCTATAAATGTGAAGCATGTAGTATATGTAAGGATGGAAGTAAATAATTATTACATGCACGAATCACCAGATTCAATTCCCAATGCAAGTCTAAATAAGTAAAAGTTAAAATATATACTTTGAGTAAGGCACCATGGTTACACAAAGCCTTATTAATGTGCATATCTGTGTGTCTCAATAACATTTCTACAGTATGACAACTGAAAAGATGGCACACGAGTATTTTTATTATTAGGAAGAAACATACAATTGAATAACAAATTATGTCTTGAGATCCATGAGCATTTCATTAAAGGACAATAATGCCCCCCCAGTGATAGTACCCAGGGTGAGGACCTCTACACTATTTTCTAACCCCTGGGTCTTACCTTATTTCTGGAAATGATCTTTTCAAAGCTTCTTAAAGCTGTGGACCCATCTCTTCCACATAGCATTAAAGGAGAATTATACTCATAAAGTAACTGACTGCTTTCTAGCAGTAACTAATTGTTTGTTAAGCTCCTCCCTTCTCCTTTATTAATTTTGCTTGAAAGAGCCAAATTACTGTTCTTTCTATTTCTTCTTTTTCTTCTTCTTCTTTTTCTTCCTACGTTTTCTTCTTCCGCTTTTTTGGACCGTATCTCCTCCCACCATTTTTGAGCTAGAGACATGAAATTCGGTACAGACGTGCTGGGCATATAGGAGAAGTGTGCTGTCTTCTAATCTGCAGAAGCGTTACGGCGTTATCTGCGAATTTCCAGGCATTTTTTCCCATAGACTATAATGGTAACAATCCTCAAATGTGGATATTTCAAAACAGTTTTTTTCATGGTCATAAATACAAATGGTGATACCCCCAACCCCCCACACAGACCCAGGTACACCCACCTACTGACCTACCTTTCCATTCCCATGGAAGCCATATTTAAAGGGTAACAACAGTCAAAAAAACTAATTTAGATTTATCCTCCATAAAAGATAGTTTTATGGTTATAAACACAAAAAAGACATACCCCCTCAACCAGACCCAGGTACACACACCTACTAATCTACTTATCCATTACTGTGGCAGCCATACTTAAAGGGTAACTAGAGTAAAAAAAACGAATTTAGATTTATTCTCAATAAAAGATAGTTTTATGGTTGTAAACACAAAAAAGACATACCCCCTCAACCAGACCCAGGTACACACACCTACTGATCTACTTATCCATTACGGTGGCAGCCATATTTAAAGGGTAACTAAAGTCAAAAAAACAAATTTAGATTTATCCTCAATAAAAGATAGTTTTATGGTTGTAAACACAAAAAAGACATACCCCCTTAACCAGACCCAGGTACACACACCTACTAATCTACTAATTAATTATGGTGGTAGCCATACTTAAAGGGTAATTAAAGTCAAACAAACTAATTTAGATTTATCCTCAATAAAATATACAGGGTTATTCAATAAAAGTTCTTATCGTTTAAAATGGTGATAATTTTGCCCCAACCAATCAGATGTTAGCTTTCAAATGTTAAATAAGATCTGATTGGTTGGGGCAAAATTAGCACCGCTTTAAACGATAAGAACTTTTATTGAATAACCCTGAATGTTTTATGGTTGTAAACACAAAAAAGACATACCCCCTCAACCAGACCCAGGTACACACACCTACTGATTTTTTAAAAAAAAATTAATTTTGACCAATCATCAAAAAGATACAGAGATATTCAATAAAATTTCTTATCATTGAAAATGGTGCTAATGTTGCCCTAACCAATCAGATGTTAGCTTTCTGATTGATTGGATCAAAATTAGCACCACTTTGGGCTGGGTACACACAAAAGTTTTTTTTGTCCCAAACAAGCGTTCACTACAAACTCATCATTCCCATTATTGGGTTTTAAAATCTGCAGCAAACACACATATTCCTTTCCAAAATGCAGCCCTTCAAGCCAAATTCAAAGTTTATACTTAAACTTTCCCTTTCTAGTTAACATATGTTCTCTATTTGCTGGCGTTAAAATCCAGTGACAAAACTATCGCAAACGCAATATTGAATTGCGAGCGGCTGATGCGCAGGTGATTTTTGAGAAACCCACACATCCGATGCTAATATGGAGATAAAGTCACGCTTTTTAATCAATCCAGTGAAGTTAAACTTATCCAAACATAGTCTAAATAAGACAAAATTATTTGGTCAAATGCTTTTTTTTTGCATCCATAGTAAGCATTAAAGTTGTAATATTTTTTTCTTCAGACCAGTTAATTGTATGTTTTTCCTAGTATTCTCACCTGGTTGACGATTTAGAATAAATCCAACTTGGTCTGTTTTTATTTGTCCTGGCATAAAGGTTTGAATTATGTTAGCTATTTATTTTTTAAAATACTTTAATATCACTATTAAAGGGACAGTTCAGTGGAAATTATCAATATTTGTTGATATAATTGTTAGTTTGTGTAATACCTTCTTAGTTATTCTACATATTCTCTCCCATTTTGAAAAATCAGTTGATTTTATACTCTTTGCTGTTCCCTGTTGTTGACTTTAGTGAGCTGCCATTTCAGGTTCTAATGGTCCTTCTTCTTCCCAGGATGCACCACTTCCTTGGAATGTTCCTAACAGTTATTTCTACTGATTGGCTGTTGGATGGGTCAAAGATGCTCAGATCTCTACTGAGCAACTAAAACAACCCAGGCACTGAGTCAAGGGCAAGACCATAACAGTCTCTACTAGATAGTTATATCTGTAAGGGCCCTAGTCACATTCTGACCTTGGTCACATTCTGCAGCCTGCAGCGTAGGGCTGAATTAACACCAGAATTAAACCAGAAGTAACCTGAAGTGCACTGATACTGAGCTCTGCTCATTTAGATCAGACCATTGAACCCTTCCCATTGTATTATTACCCCATCATCATGTTCCATACAATCTTGCTCCTTATCTGCTTGGTAACCTACATACTAAGCTTTGCCACCTCACTGCAACACCCTAGTATTGGTAAGTCTATTTACATCGCACCCTCTATTTTATCCTCTTCCCTCCTTACCCACCATGAACTCCTTTCCATTGTCAAACACCCCCCAGCTTCCTCCACTACAAGACGCATGGTCCATTTAAATCCCACTTTCACCTCCTCTCTTTCTCTCTCCTGCTTCTATTTGCAGCTGGTGATATCTCCCCTAATCCTGGCCCCACTCCCGTACCGCACCTGTATGATCAACCCATCCCCATCTTAATGTCTGCTGCCCGTAACGCTCCTTCATCCACTCGTACTCTAAACACACACAATATCACTAATGTACCTCTCCTTTCCCTTCCCCCTGCTCCTATATCTGGGGCCTTGTGGAACACATGGTCTGTTTGTAATTAACTTGCACAGGTACACAACCTATTTATCTCTAACCGCTTTATTTTCTTGGTCTTACCGAATCATGGCTGCCACCTTCTGACTCTGTCTCACCTGCCCGCACTATCATATGGTAGCCTGCACTTCAGCCACATCACTAGGTGCGATAATAAATGTGGTGGGGGAGTTGGTATTCTTCTCTCTGAGCGCTGTTCTTTCAAAACCATCACACCCTTTCCAGCCCTTTCCCACCTATCTTTTTAGTCCCACTCACTCCGTGTTTACTCTCCCACACCCCTACAGATTGAGGTTTATCGACCACCCAGCCTGGCCTCTTTCTTTGGCCACTTGCTTGGTTGTCCCACTTTCTATCCACTAACATCCCCATTGATACCAACACCTCTGCTGCCACTAAACTTCTCTCTCTTACCTCCTCCCTTGGCCTTACCCAATGGTCCTCTGCTCAGACCCATTGTAATGGACACACACTGCATCTGGTCTTCACCCGCCTCTGCTCCGTATCAAACTTCTCCAACTCTCCGTTTCCTCTATCCGATCATCATCTTCTCAAATTTAATCTTGTATCATCTGTCCCTTCCGTAACCCCTAACAAACAAGCGTACAGATGCAGGGACCTGGGTAATATTGACCCCCATTCACTCTCTGTCCCCCTCCAACAACTTATCTCCATGCCCTCCTTCTCTGACCCTGATCTTGCAGCCTTCTACTGCCATACCATGGTTTCCAAGGCCCTTGACTCTGTTGCTCCCTTATCCACCTGTCGCCATATTCGCAAGAACCCACAACCGTGGCTTATGGATTAGATTATAAAGTTAAAAAGGCAATCCCGTATAGCCGAACAACGCTGGCACAAGAGTAACAATAATAGAGGCTTTCTTGAATTTAAAAGTGCCCTTTATCGGATCAGAGGTGCTTTATCCTTTGCCAAACAAAACTATTCCTCTTCACTCATATCCACACAATCCCATAACCCCAAACAGCTCTTTAACGTATTCCACTCACTGCTCTGTTCGCCACCTCCTCTGCCTACCCCCTGTTTATCGGCTGATGAAATAGTCTCATATTTAACAGGAAAAAATACTGTTAAATGATTTTCCCGTACACCCTACTTCCTCCCTACAGCTTCCAACTCCTATGCATCCAATGCACCAGCTTACCACTGCCTTTATTGGTTAATCCCTTTAATTGTACTATAACAAGCTTCACTACTATTACAGAACAGGGACTCTTATCTCTTCTATCCAGGACATGTCTCACCACCAGCCCTCTTGACCCCATTCCTTTTCATCTTATTCCCACTCTCCTCTTCATTCATACCAGCCCTAACCTCTCTCTTCACATTGTCCCTCTCCACTGGTATTATTCCCTCTTCATTTAAACATGCCGTGGTATCCCCTATACTTAAAAAACCCTACCTCGACTCGTCTCCTATTTTCAGCTACCGGCCTGTCTCCCTTCTCCCATTTGCTTCCAAACTACTGGAAAGACATGTCTATGCTGACCTGGTCAGTCACCTGTCTGCTAACTCTCTCTTTGACCACCTCCAGTCAGACTTCCGCCCTAACCACTCCATGCAAACTACCCTCACTAAAGTGACCAATGATCTACTTAGTGCTAAATCTAAAGGCCACTATTCTTGGCTCATTCTTCTTGATCTGTCCTCTGCTTTTGATACTGTTGATCACCCTCTACTTCTTCAGATCCTGGCCTCCTTAGGTATCCAGGACACTGCACTTTCTTGGCTATCCTCCTATCTCTCTGGTAGGACCTTTAGTGTTTTCCACTCTGGTATTAGCTCCACCACTCGCCACCTCCCCGTGGGGGTCCCGCAATGCTAAGTACTCGGTCCTCTTCTTTTCTCCATCTACACCTATGCCCTTGGAAAACTCATTAGTTCATTTGGGTTCCAGTATCACCTGTATGTGGACGATATCTAAATTTACATCTCCGCCCCAGATTTCCCCACGCTGTCATCCCAGGTCCTCGACTGCCTTAGTGCCATCTCTGCCTTCATGTCCTCCCGCTTCCTCAAACTCAACATGAACAAAACTGATCCACTGATATCGTCCCAGATGCAACCTCTGCTCTGCAAATGATCTCCTCCTCTCATCAACCCTTGTCACCTCTTCCCATGCCCATATTCAGGACTTTGCTCGTGCTGCCCCTCTGCTCTGGAACTCCCTTCCTCAATCTGTCCGTCACTCACCATCCCTTAATACCTTCAAACGTAACCTTAAAACCCATCTTTTCAAGCAAGCATATAACCTGGCCTAGACATTACCCCTGTTACTACCCAATATGATCCAACCCACCTTTCACACTCCACTGCCAATCTATTTACAGTCTACCAATTTCCGCAACCTTATGTCTCACCCCCCATTTCCTCTAGACTGTAAGCTCTTTGGGCAGGGTCCTTGTATTACTGTATTGCTGTAAGAAACTCATCACTCTGTTTACTTATATTATGTATTACCTGTGTATGTAAAATGTATGACTTTTGTATAACATGTATTACCCTGTATGTAATGTATGACTATGTCATTGTAAAGCGCCATGGAAGATGTTGGCTCTATGTATATTCATAATAATAATAGGGGTCCTGCAAACAGGAAGTCAGTATTTTGGTTGCAGTTATTTATACACAGTCAAAATGCTGAATTGGCAGATTAAGGTCATTGGGATGAGAAAATACTGCTCTTTTTTCTGAAAAGCATATGTATTTGCACTGAACTTCCCCTTTAAGTAATGAGATTGATAATTAGTAATCAAAGTCTCTTCTTTATAAGCTTTGGAAATTAAATTGTTGTGGAAAGGAGCCTTGTTCCACAGCTAACTTGTAGATATGTTGCAGATAAGGTATGAGAATATTGTCAAATGTTTTTTAATATTTGTTTTGGGTATCCATCTATACCAGAGCTTTATTGTTATGCAAAGAATTATTAAAGTAATTTTTAAATTTGGAGTGGGGAATTTATTTCATCCACCCTTGGACACATCCTCAATCAGTTTGTATGTTCTCCCCGTGCTTGGTTTCCTCTGGCCACTACGGTTTCCCCTACAATCATAAAAACATACTGATAGGTAGTGTTTGTTAAATAAATATGCTTAGATTGTAAACTCTTCAGGACAGGGCCTGATGTAAATATATATATGTAATTGTTAAGTGCTACGGAAGATGTTGGCACTATATAAATCCACAATAATAATAATTTAAAAAGTTTTTTAATTTTGTGTAGTGATTTATTTATTTGTCTTGATGTGTTAGTTTTTTGGTTGTTTTCAAGCTACTATTGATCTATTAGAGACATTCTCTTCTAAAATCTCATCAGCTCACCACAAAGGTATGCTTTGTGAGCATTTCAAACACTAAATGGGTGTGCTAAATCATCATTTAACTTAAAATATTCAATTAATGATTCTTTTATGTATTTTTGGGTATCTTTAATATTGCTTTAGGGCTTGTTAGTAAATCCCTTAGCCACCGCTAAAAGTTAGTCACGCTAACTGATATTAAATGGAAAACAGTGCAATGTTAATTTATAGAAAGCATTCAATGTTTTGGTTGAGGAACCTCAATGTATTACCTCTTACATTGAAAATTTTGAACTAGCTTAGTATTTGAAAGTAATTAGTCATAGTTCTTGAAAGAAGACAGTATGTTATCATATTATTATTAAGAACCATTTGGCATCACACTAAGGGGCAAATTTAGAAAGGGGCGTTGATGCCGCCCAAAAATGACCGCCGCACATTGCCGCAGCAAAAATAAAGTTTTTCACCATATTTATAAAGGCGAAGCACATGGACGCGAAAAGCATTACCTCAGCGATGTGCGGCGGCAGTTTGAACTCCCTTCGAGGCGATAAGTACTGTATCGCCTCGAAGGGAGCTGAAACCCTATGAACGGAGCAGGGGGCTGGGAGGGGCTCCTGGGAAAGAATAGTGCCACAGGTGGTTGCATCCGCCACAATAGGGCGGAGGTAAGGGCGACAGTCCCACCCACCCTCACCCCCCACAGAGACGACCACCGGCCGCATGACCCCTTCTTAGCAGCCCCTCGCAGCCTCCTGCCCCATGCGGGGGCACTGATAAGTGCCCTTTGGGGCTTAGGGGTGTCTCGCAGCTCGAACCAGGCCCCCCCTACCCAGCCCTATCAGGGCCCTTGCGCCACCTTCAAGGTGGCGAAGTGAAATGGCCGAGATAAATGCTGCACATCAGTTATCAGTTAGAAGCGAGAGGTAAAGGATGGGATGTTAACGCCTCGTTAACGTTTCGCGGCCGGGTTTCGCCCTTTAATAAATCACGTTAATATCAATTTTGGCGAAAATGTTGGGATACTCGGCTGCGAAAAGTTAACGGCCGTTTATAAATATGCCCCTAAGTTTTACTTTGCATTATTGCAGTATTAATCATAATTGAATATTTAACAAACCAATATCACATTTAAAGTAGCCCATTCACATTATCAAACAAATAAAATCAGTGTTATTGGTCTATATATTTTAATATTTACTATTACCTATTAAATAACTTTTGTAGTTATATCTTCACAGAACAATTAAGTCATTAAGTTATTAAATAAATAAATGTGTTATATATATATATATATAAAACACATTAATATAACAAAATAAGGGTTGTTCTGTTCTATTATATTAATAATTTTAATATATTACAACATATCGAAAAGAAATAATTAAAAAAAATGAATTTATTATTTCAAAGTACAGTAGTTATCCCCTCCTTTTGAAATATTAGGTAGAATTAAAGTCGTAGAAAATCTCCTTATGTTGAATATTCTATGTATTTTAAATGGATCGTTATAAAATCGAAAATTATAGAATTATTTCAAAAGCATATTAGCTCAAACAAGATCCATGGTGTCCTGAAGATATAAAGGGATTCTGAAAAAAGAAACTTGGATCATGTATATTATTTAAAGCTTGTTTTAAGGCTTTTCATTGACCAATCCTTTTCTGGTCTTTTTTGGGGGGATCTGGAGTTGATTGGTAAAGTTTCATTTGTTTATGACATGGGTAGATTCTCCATATGTAATTATAAGAATAGAAAATCTGCAACAGATTCCCCTTTCCTTTGGCTGAGAATTGTTTTCTTTGTAGAAATTTAACATAGTAACATAGTAATTAAGGTTGAATAAAGACATACGTCCATCAAGTCCAACCTATTCACCCTCTTCTCTTTTTTTTTTTTTTAACCCTACCTAGTTGATCCAGAGGAAGGCAAAAAAAAACAGCTAAAAAGGGGGGGGGGGAAATTCCTTCTGACTCGAGAAGTGGCAATCGGAAAGTATCCCTGGATCAACCAGATCTATATGCATTAATACCAGTAATTCTCAATATTTTTTAGTTTTAGAAGCCACTTGTAAAATTGTATTTTCCAGTGTTTTAGTGGTAGATATTCATTGATTCTTAAAGTTTGCATACATTTTTCTTTAATTGAAAATAAATGCATTCTGAGAATTATAGGTACATTGGGGGCGAGTTTTTGAGTTTGGGAATTCTATGTATTCTGTCGATTATCAAATCAATTTCTCTGTAGCCTCTGGGAGTAAACACTTGAACAGTTCAATTGTATATTCAGTGATATGGTCATTTGTAGAGATGGCCCAACTTGCAAGAATCCGTTCCGCAGGTTTGCGGAAAAATTTGACCATCGGTGAGCAGGCCCATTAAAGCCAATGAGAGCTAAAAAATCCTAAAATTCGAACTGCATTTATGGTATAAAAAGCAATGGTAATTTACTGTTAATTGCTCAGGGACCTGGGTAATTGTACAAGGAACACGTATCGATGCCCAAAAAAAACCCTAGTCAAGTACTGGAAACTTCATGCGCTTATTATTTTAGCATTCCGCATAGTTTTTTTTGAGATTTCTCAAAATTTAAAAGTTTTGAGATTTTTCAAAAATTTGGAACATTTAGAAATTAGGAGAAATTGGAATCTGCATTTGAGGATTGATTCCTTTTTTCTGTGCAAAGTTGCAAAACATATTTTTACATTGTTTCTGTGGTTTCTAATTTTGGAAATCTGCTATTTTATTTTGTTAGTCAGATAAAGGGGAATTTAAAGCATTACGAGAATCTACCAATTCGTTATATGATTCCACATATTATTGAAAATGATTTTCCAAGTTGTAGCTGGTTTATCCAGGAATTATATCAGTAGATTTTGGCAAAAATAAAGGTGAATCGCTGGCTTTATCTATTGAACTAGTAGATTTAAATATTATTTTCATTTATTTATATTGTCCATTATGCATTTGCAGTAACCGTATGTCAGGGACTAATGGTGCCCAAACACACACCAATACCAATCGTACGATCACAGCATTTTAATAATTGCTATTGGTCCAATAAAAAAATTCTAATATGTCTCCAAGCGAAAAAATCTATTGTTCGGACATACACAGTCTGACGATCATAAGATATTTTATGAATGTGATCGGAGTCTGAAATAAATGTACTTTTAAGCATTTGGGTCTGAATTAGGGTCAAATATAAGAAAAGTGCATAGTTTAGATATATCTTTAATTCCACATTAAAACTACTTTCCATCTGCATTCTGTAGTTAAATCAAAGTCTTTTGGCTCAATTTATTTGTGTTGAAAACTTTAGGAAGAGGTTATCACCTAATAGTAACAACTAAATCAAAACTGTGATTATTTTGAACAAATGTGACACTTAATCACATCTTTTCCAGTTGAAGATCAGCCAGAAAAGGAAAAAAGGAAGGCTAGGATTTTCAATGCATCATTTACAATAGAAACAATTAGAAAAAAATAATAAATAAGAAAACGTTGAGACTTCAATGGGCCCATGGGTCCCTTCTTAAATGTGCAAACTTCACAAGGTCATATGCCTGGTATTCATCAGATGGTAACGTTTGTGGAAGATTAACTACACTTACGTGTATTTTAACATTTAAGAATTTGAATTACCGCAGGTAATGTTAAGACAGATTGTCAAACCAAGTAGGGAAAATCCCTATATAAAATATTTTTTAAAAATGACAGCGGTGTTCAAAGTTGTCATATTTTTTTAAGGAAACTGTTTAGTGCAAAGGAAAGCGTGGGCGAATGTTAGAAATCAAGCAGACTAACTCTCTTGGCTATTGCCAAAAGAATGCTATGCACTTGCTGGAAAAAAAAGCTAGGAAGTTACACAGGCCGTTGTGATGCTGTTAGTGAGCACATTGGGGATGACTTCAGTTCCAAAATCTTTGGCCATCTGTGAGATGTTCCTATTATTGTGTGCTTACTTAATACTCAGATTTCATTTAGGTCACAACATTTTTCAGTACTTTGTATAAGTTTAAGCATTTTTACACGCATAGCAATGATATCACACGTGATATACTGTTCCAGTGTAATCATTTTAGCATGTTTTGTTTTATTTAGCCATCAGGATCTGAGGAGGGTTTAATATTCAATAGGAAATGATAAAGAAAATGCTGGTAGCTTAACAATTTAAAGGCAAAATAAATAAGTAAAGTAAAAAGGAGTAAGTCCTGGGGGAGGACCACAACCCATTGAGCCTTATGAAGTAATAAAACTTTTGAATTAAGCCCGGAGTTCTTTCTCTTTTTGATGTGTGTGCAGTTAGAAAGTACCCAGACACATGCAACACAATGATGGAGATCTGCTGAGGATTAGGGATGGCCGGTTCGTGGATCCGAACCCGGATCCGCCGCGGATTTATCCCGTTCGCGAACGGCGGATTTTTCCGGATTTTCCGCCTTCCGAACTTCCGATTCGCGGATGTTGTTGCCTTGGGCACATTGCTTTTTATAGGATAATAGATGTGTAGAAGTGTAAAGCCTCGTACACACGTTGGATAATTTTCGTACGATGCAGCCGACAATCGTTTAACAACATTATCATTAATCCTCATAATTGACTGACATCTGTACACACAGCAACAATAGTCACCATGATAGTCGTTAGATATAAACGTTCGTACGTAAAGTAACGTTCGTATCTTCTCGCAATTACGAAAGCAGAGCATGCGCCTTTTATATATTTTTTCGTAGATCGTCAGAAAAAGCCAAAAATAGTCGCCGGTCGTTGGTCTTTGATGCTATATTTTTGTACGAATATCGTGCGATTGCTCGTTCGACGGCTGCATCGTACGACAATTATCCAACGTGTGTACGAGGCTTAAGGCCTGTAATCTGTTCATTTAGAGAGACTGAAATAAAAATGTGTGTGAGCAGTAAAGCTCAGCTGCTTTACTCTCTTTCCTTTAGCTTCTATAATTGTCAATATTCTATTTTCCGTTAAAAGAAAACAATTTAATTAAAGTGAAGGCACAGCAGCTGTAACGATGAGGTAGAACCTTGGAGAAAGTCCTTTTACTGTCTATTAGATAACTTTAGTTCTTTAGATCATTTTACTTTGTTTAGTCCTATTTTTACAAAGCAAAGTTGCCTGTAAGGGTACTTTTTCTTTAAATGCTTAAGGCTTCCTAAATTTCGCATTATAGTGTAAATAGAATGCAGAGACACTAAAGGGCATATAAAAAATCTATTAAAATAGTTTTTAGCCTTTGATGTGGCCCTTGGTCAATGGCAAACGTGAATTCCTTTATCCTTTTTATGTATCCCATTTGGAACTCAAACACCTTTTAGTTTATGCATATGAAATCTATTGCAGTGTAGAGTTTGTGTAAAAAGCTGTGAAATATAACATACATTTATATTTGCCTTCACTTTATTAACAAGTAAAGTGTGACTATACATAAAACGCATTTCAGGAAAGCTGGTTGTTTGCTCTTACAGCAATAGAGGCGTTAAACAGCCTATAAAGTAAAGCAACACTTCCTTGAAATGAAAACAGTTACAAAAGACAATAAACCAATTGTAAAGACCCAAATTGACAAGTAAAAGAGTGCAGGCTCCAAGAAAGCAAACAACTAAATTCTTTGTTTGATTAATTAGATTTGTATTGCACATTATTTGCAGCATTTCAGTTAAACATCATACTGCAGTATGAAATAATGAATTATCCTGATTACAAAAAGCAGATGTGCATATGATATGTGACAGCCATTGGATTTAGAGGGCATGTCTACCCCAGAACAAGAATTTTACTTTCCTAAAGAAACCCCCACCCCAAAATCATTTTAATTACAGACCTCAGATCCATTCCTAAACCGAGATATTTTAAAAGATAGATACAGGCAAGCTTTAGGCTTAGTTTCCGACACTTCCAGGTAGACCAGCAATAAATGCTGTGACATATATAATGTCCCTGCCAATGACTAAAGTCCTTTATTCTTTCTATTTGTGGTAATGTTCATGTTTCTTTTAGTTTTACTGTACTGGATGGTCTTTATCTAAGAGTAAACTGGGTACACTGTATTTATAACTGATGTACAGTATTCTTTGCCTCAAATTCTAGGCAAGAAAATCTTTCTCAAGCTGGTTTTGGTCAATGTAGAGACAGTTTTGATGTTCGCTTGTCACAACCATGTTTGTAGTTTGGTTTACTGTCAAAATTCTACATCATGAACCTGCCGGTGAACAAACCCCAGAAGGTTATAACTCAGCCTTATAAATATGACATTTCCAAACACAACATAGGGCATCTCGGAAGGTTTAAATGCACACAAATATAAAAGGATTTCCTAACATTGGACAACAAGAATGTGTAATAATTAAAAACAAAAATATTCTTTTATATTATATATCAGACATGCTAGAAATGATTTAAAAGACCAAACTCAACCATACCATAATTTCTGTTGTGTGTATAACCCCATTTAACATGTGCTTTTAGAGATTTAATTAGTAAGGTAAATTACTAAAGGTGCATTTACTTGTGTCTGCTGCATTATAAGGGGAACACTGCAAAATTCAAGTTAACCAAACTAAAAGTAATATGCTGTGGGCTAATGAACCAAGAGGCCAATGCCTCATAAATGTGGCTTGGTGTATAGCCAAATTTCAGGAAAGTCCTGCAATATTCTTTAGCTTATCTAAATGTAGATAACTTAGTTATTAATGTAGTAATTACATTCTGTAAAAATCCCACTCTTACTGTTAAAAAGCAATGTCAGAGTGGGCATATGGGATGCACTAAACACTGTGACACCAAATGCCTGGGTTACAAGAATGTGTAACAAATGGCAAACAATGTATGTTAAAGTGTGAGCTATTGAAAAAATTAAAAATGTCACATGACTTTCATGTGTTTCCCTAGTCCAACCTCTCCTGTTACCAAACATACATATTTACACACAAGCACTGGGATGCCCCAGGGTTAGAAAATATTCAGGGTTATTCAATAAAAGTTCTTAACTTTAAAAATGATGCTAATTTTGCCCCAAACAATCACGTTAGCTTTCAAATATTAAATAAGATCTGATTGGTTGGGGCAAAATTAGCACCATTGTTAACAATAAGAACTGATCATCTTCTCATTAGACAGCTACCTCTATGCCAGTTACTGTATTTTAACCCCATTGACTAGCATTTCTTAGTTTGGGGTCTAAAATATAATAGATAATGTCTAAATATTAAGACCAGTCTAATAATATTTTTTGGCATTATTGCACAAAAAGCAGAAGTATATACCACTGTATTTCATCTCCATACTCACACTCCCACAAAATACAGCTTAAACATTTTATAACACAAAAAACTTTGTATTATTACACAGTGTAAATGGGAGTGGGTGAAACCCAGCAGCGTAGGAATCACTATACCAACCATAGTGTCCTACCATGTCCCCTGCAGGCATGTCCACCCGCCTAAGAAACATTTTTATCTGACGTAGTTCAGCCACTCAAACCCCATTTTCGTTTGACTTCTTCTAACAAAACTGTGGCTCTTCTTTTCATCCTGGTAATGGTCGCCAGTCACAGGGGTGATGGCTGGCGGCAGTTACAGAACTGGCCCCCTCTGCTGCTGTGCACACTTGTAACTAACCAGCTTGCAGCAGAGGAGATGTGGCTGTACCAGTGAAGAATTGGGGTTTTATAAGTAGAATATCAGAGCCTGGGCTTGTGTGACTAAACTATGTGCATTACATTTTTTTTAGGAGGGTGCCCTTTAAAAAAGCTGCCTGCAGTTTTGCTGGGTTATGTTGTACCAAAATGTTTTTGATGTTTGTTGGGGGGGGGGGCATCCAAAATCTTGCTATGGGGCCCTGTGATTTCTAGCTATGCCCTTGGGTAAACCCCATCTTCTTTTTAAATCCAGTAGCTTGGAGCCCTAAGGCTGCTTTTACAGAATGTGCTTCCTAGTTAATTAAACAGATTTTCTGTTATGAAGGTGAGATCCATGCACCTGCGTGGCCAGGGAATGTAGTGTTCATATTATTGTTCCTGTCATATAGAACAAAGCAAGCTATTTAAGCTTAGGACTGATCCGATATTAGATTTTTCACTTTTCACCCTTATTTAAATATTCAGAAAAAAATGCTTTCACCTTGACTTTGCTTTGATTGTTAAAAGATGACACTCAACTCAACTCAACAACGTGAAATATAACACGTTATATGTAATATGTTAAAGTGAATATGTTCAAAAGTTAAATTCTCTGTGTTCACCTTTCTTTCATTATTGGTATTACTCTGCAGTTCAGTTACAAATTAGTAAGGGGAATAAATAGCAAAGGAACAGATTGTCTGGAAAGGACAGATTTTTATTAAAGGAGAACAAAACCTATAAACTTTAGAGTATGTTGTTTTTTATACCAGCACTATTTATACATTTTGCACTTGCTTCTTATATGTGTGCTTCAACCATCAATTTGTTGCCTGCCATATCAACAGAGATTTAATTTAATGAAAACATGGGCACAATCTTGAGGGGGTCCAGTAATCGTGTGACTTCCTGGTTGCCCACAAATCAAGTCTGGTCACAGACAATTGTAGATCATGTATGAGAAAAAAAATGAATTTGTATTACGTGGACTTTTAAAGGCATGTGTGTTTTTACCATCTGGGTAGTATACTTTTTATATACATATATAATGCCCTGCACAATATATTGTGCCTATATCTTTCACATAACACACTTGCCATGTATTTAATGCCCATATGTTTGTAGTGATCATTGAAACATTTTGATTTTAAGATATCAGCAGTTTTGGATTTCATTTTTAGACGCCAGTTGTTCTTTTTCTATATAATTTTTTAAAGATTTTATGGTATTTAAAAGGCCTTGCATAGTTTAGATGGCATTATTTGTGCTTGTGGTATTTATTTAATAATGAATCACAGCATGGAAGAGAAAAACAAAATTCATTCCAAGATACAAACAATCACTCAAAGTAAAAAGTTGTCAGGATGCCTAGATAGATCAAAGAATGGTAATGTTGCATGTTTTAGGATTTATAAGCGCTTCCACTGAAAGCAGACAATTCCTGGGAATGCCTTAAAGTGTATGTTCTTATGTATCTAAATCCCTTATTTCAAAAATCATTGCTACTGGCCACAGATGACTGCCTATTTTAGAGTGTAATGTTTACAAGTCCCAGCCAGTATCATCTTTTTTTGGACACAAAATTTTTTTTTAAAAACCCACATATAATGAAAGACAGAGGATGTTTTTTTTTATTTTATTTTTTTTTGTAAATTTCCAATGCCTTGAGCCACAATTGCTCCTACTTAACTGCAGAAAGAGGAAAATTACAGGGGTTCTAGGTGGACAATGCAACACAACAAGTGTCTGCAACATTTTTTGAGTGAGTTTAGCTCACTACATGAATTGGACCAAAGTACTTTTTCAAGTATAAATCCAGTTCAAAGAGTACATCCCTTTTATGGAAAAAGGAAGTGATGTCAAAAACATGAACATACCCCCAAGTGTCCAAAAAAAGTCCAAATCCAAAAAGTCCAATCCACCAAATGGTGGGGGAAATTCTGGTACTACCCTTAGGTGGATCTGACAATATTTGGGTAAGAAGTTTTTTTTTTCTTCACAAGAAGGAAATAAGCCTGAGCTTACATATAACCACACCGACACAATATATTAAAAGATCCAACAAAAGAATATCAAGGGGTCTGAGACTGGATATTAAGCTAAACATCGACATTGAAGACCTAGACTTTATACATAAGTGGCAAGCCCTTTACAATAAATGTAGCCAGGCTTTTATGCTTCTAACTGCGGACTATCTTTAATTTTATACACATAAAGATTAAGTTAAATGCACCATCATTGGCAATAAAGGACTTGAGCAAGCTCAGAAAACATTTAAAGCTAGGTACACACAGTCCAGATCTCTGAAAGATGACAGACAGGATCTGCAAGATCCTGTCTGCCATCTTTCAAAGATCTGCATACATACAGTCCCAAACGTTCTCCATAGGAGAACGCTCAGGACTGTGTGTTTCCATCAGGCGTGCTAGACTCCTCTATAGGGAGTCTAGCAAGGCCGATGGAAATTTTTGGTCCTTTCCCGATCGAGCGTTTAGCCGACTCGATCGTTTTGGTGGCCGCGCGCTCATTCGGAAAACTAACGTACACACATAACGATAAAACCCCGATACCGTCAACGGTGCACATCACTGGTAAATTATGTTATTAACCTGTCTTCATATGTACTGTCAGCAGGCGTTGAAAGTTCTTAATAAGGGCTTGGGGTTTAGACCTACTTATAAAGAGGATTTCCATAGATAGGATGTGATAAATTTAGAGCACCTGCTCATTGAATGTATTTCAAGTTGTGCAATCATCTGTAAAAAAGTTGTTTGATTCACACATAAAGGAGAATGGTTATTGTCTTACATGCCATAATCACAAGGCCCTTAAAGGTAGCTCGGCTATCATTATACCTTCAGACAAAAGATAAAAAAGCAGAGCTTCACACCAATTTAGGATATCTGGGAATTATGGGCCATATTTAAAACCCACGGTGACGCAATTTAGCGATACCGTGCTTTTCAGTAATGTATGACAGTGGCCGTAAATATACGCTCAACGTCGTACATTTATGACCAAACATTCGCTAATTAACATATGTTTGGCCATAGAATACCATGCGGTAGTAAACTGCCGCAATGGTATTCTATGGAGATCATAAACCCACAATCGTGTTATTGAATATTTACGTTAACGTACAATAACAATCTTAAATAAATGAGCGTTAAAATGATTGATAATTAACAATCATTTTAACCAATTGTTAAAGACGCAGAATCGCTAAAAAGCAATATTGCGCCTTTATGAATATGGCCCTTTAAATTCCTCTCCCGTGACCCCACCTCTATGCTATACCTACTGCCTAAGGTACACAAAACCCTAATTAATTCCTCTGGACGTCCAAATCTTTCAGGCATTGGATCAGTGCTAGAGCCACAACCCATTGTAGCCAATGTATTCACTTGTTTAATGGACACCACATACCTTCTTCACGTTACAGAGTCTGTCCCTTCCATCTAGCCTAATCACAACAGTATGCATTGATGAACAAAGCCTTTACAGAACGATTTCACAAGAGGAACGAATACATTGTGTTAAAATTTTGGAAACAAATATACCACACCAGACAATTTATTTTTTCATTGGTACTGCAAAAAAACGACTTCATAGTTGAAGAAGAATATTACTGGCAACGCCAAGGTACTTCCATGGGTTCTGCTGTAGTCCCATCATTTGCAAATATTTTCACGCAGTCCACTGAAAACTAACTCTTTTTAAATTCTGACCAGAACATATGTTCTCCGACCCCCCATTCATACTGCTTTCTCTCGCCTTAAACCTTTTTCTCTTGTGGCTCCCATCCTCTGGAATTCTATTTCCCGCTCTCTACGTCAAGAAACCTCTATTAGCAGGTTTAAATCTAGCTTTATATCCTACCTGTCTGGTAACCAGCACAGTATATGATTGTTTTATTTGCACTGCAATTGTCTCACTCCAGAGCTTATATCCATTCCATTGTATCCGTAGGTTACCCACCTAACTAGATTGTAAGTAGAGATGGACTAGAACTTGAACTCGAACCCGAGTTTGAGCCGAACTATTCAAATTCGAACGAATTTGGACTTCTCGAACTATCCCGGACCCGGATTTTTGATATTTTCGGACTTTTGATAAATATCGAATGTTCGACCGTTCGAATGTGCAAGTAAAATGCCTATTATACCTATACGCAAGCATTGAATCCACGAGTAAAGGGTCCATTAAATCCTATACGCGAGCATCGAATCCGCAAGTAAAATGTCCATGGTATCTAGGCGCGAATGCGAGCATCGAATCCGCGAGTAAAGTGTCCATTACAACCTATACCGGAGCATCAAATCCGCGAGTAAAATGTCCATGGTATCTAGGTGCGAATGAGCTCGAAAATAGCGCGAGTGAGAGTAAAATAGATTTTTTGAATGTCCTGGATATTCGAACATGTTCCCCAGACCATTTCGCAGGTCCCACAGACATTAACATTAAGTTACCATTGATATTTTAATTGTATTTCATTAGAACTTTTCAAACTATTTGACTCCCATTGACTTTAATGGGTCCGTTTTCGAACTTTCGAACTTTCCATATAGTTCGAAAGTTCGAGAACGGACCGAACTTTCGAAAGTTCGGCCATCTCTAATTGTAAGCTCTATGGGGCAGGGACCTCCTTACCTCTTTTGGCAAAGTTCTAGCACTTATATTAATATAATTTATATATTTATGTACTGAACTATCTATGTATTTGTTCCCCTTGTATGACTTTTTTGTATTTTGTTACTGTACAGCGCTGCGTCCCCAAGTGGCGCTTTATAAATAAACTATGCATACGTATATACATACATGTTCTCAATAGGGATCTCTCAAACCCAAACCCAAGTTTGGGCAGAACTTTACATGTTCGCCGAACTAGAACAATTTGAACTAGTTTGTTTCTGAACTCGCGGCTGTATTCAGTAATTATCAAATTTACGAGCCGTTCGCTAACCCTAGAATATAGCGTTCGGTTTTCGGTAACCCTCGTATGTAGCATTCGGTAACCCTCGAATGTAGCAGTCAAATTCGGTAACTCTTGATTTTACATTGCAGAAAGACCCTAAATTTGCCCGCATGTTTCAAGATATATTGTGTAGTGTATTCCCCTGTTTTACACTAATTTTTCACTAAAGACCTTGTCTTCTATGCGCATGCGGGATCTATGCGCATAGAAGACAAGGTCCGTTGGGACCTGTCAGACCAAGCGCCGGGGGAGCGAGCGAGCGGGTAAGTTTCTTAGCTTGTCACCAGTCTCCTGTGTGTTCTATTGAAGAACGGAAGGTAAGGCACAGCTCCTTTACCTCCCGTTCTTCAATAGAACTGGATTACCAAAACTTACGAGTGGAGATACCCTTTAACCAGTACACTATCCAACCCTCAAATGTACCATTCGCTAACAGGAAGGATCATTCGTTCATTCAATAATCCTCGAATGTATCGTCGAATGTAGCTTGCACAAAACCCGACAATTGCCCGCCTGACTTCAGGAAGTGTTTTAAGAAGTTTTGGTGACAGTGACATGTTCCCCAGACCATTTCCCAGGTGCCACAGCCGTTTGCAGTAAGTTACCACTGTTAGATTAGCTGTAAATCACTTTGTCTTCACTCCCCCATAGACTTGAATGGGTCCGAATTAGAACTTTTTGAACTTTCTCTGAAGTTTGAAAGTTCGAAAACAGACCGAACTTTATATAGTTCGGCCATCTCTACTTTGTTGCTGACACTTGGTGTGTAGGCTTGAAGTCTACCTTGAACGCATTCTTCAGTGGTTTTGGTAGAGTACACAAGTATACAGGTTGCAGCATATATAGGTGAGAGTGTGAAGATATTCTACATTAAACTTTCCTTAAAGGGACACTATACTGAAAAAATTACTTTACCTCATCTTAATCTATAATTAAATACATGTAGGTAGCACTTACTCTGATTTGTGTTGCTGCATGCCTTCAATCCAGCACACATTTTGTTTAGGAGCAGTATTCCCCCTCCCTCTTTTAACCACTCCCACTTCCATCCGACCTGACTTTTTTCCCACAAACCAATTGTCAATCCTGCACACAGCATTCCAACTGTCAAAACTCTGTCACCATTCCAGCTACAGTAAAACTGCTCACAGAAGAATAGTTTTTGAGAGCAAGGAACTTGATTGACAGCTGAAATATAAGACATTTTAGATTGGATATCTAAAGAAATAGGGGGCAGAGCAACAAAAAAATTATACAGTGGTGGTTGGAAAAGAATATATATATATATATATATAGTTTCCAGTTATGGTCAATTTAAAATAACCAGTTTTTCGGTATAGATGCCCTTTAATTCCCCCATAACCTCAATGCAGTAAAAGTAAATAAAGATTAATATTACATTCTAATTCTATTTCTTGCCTTGCGGGTGCTGACTTTGTATTACCAGGGTGTTGTTGCAAGAAGGTGTAAGAAACTGAAAGGGCGCCTTTTGCTAATGCACAAGGATACATTCTTCAGCTTTTGCTCCCTCTGGAGCAGATTTTTTTTATCATTGCTACACTAATACATTGCCACACTGTAGTTAAAAACAACTACAACACTATTACTCATAACAGGGCCAGGGAATTAAGGAAATGCTACAAGTCAAAAAAAGAGATGAACTAATGGGCTAATATTACAATTAACTTACCTGATGATATGTTCTTACATACTTTTTTATATTGACATTAAAGGCACATTTTCCCTAATGGCAAAAAGAAATGTTAAAAACATTTCTTTTTGCCATTTAAATAAGAATTTCTCCCTAAAGCTTTCTTGAATATAATGACTTCATTGTATTACATATAACATAAGCTATATCTGTAGCCAGAATGAAATGAAACAACTCCTAAATACAGTAGATAAAAGTGACAGAAAATAGTTTACATTAGCATTAAAATAGCATTACATTAGCAAAGATTTGAAGTTGACCAAAATGCAGCTCCTTTGTAAAGAGACTGATTGAAAACCAGGCTGCAAATATGCAAGATTTTATATGTAACAGGTGGCCTAGAGCTGTATAAATATGCCCTAAAGTCATCCATAGATTTGTGATGGTTCACAGGCTTCCATCTTCTCTGTATCTGGAGCTATTTCCTTTACATCTTTTATTTATTTATTGCATTCTTGAGAATAGAATCGGCACACTGGATTTATAGTATATTGTTTCAACAACAGAGGTATTCCAAAGAAAAATTACTAAAGGAAAGAGACACTTGTGACGGATGCACTACAACCTCCAGACTAGGGGCGCTCTGAGCACACAAAGCTCCCTGTAACAAACCCTAAAACCCATCTGAGAGTTGCCTGCCACTTAAATGTGTGTTACAGGTAGAGATGGCCGAACTTTCGAAAGTTCGGTCCGTTTTCGAACTTTCGAACTATATGGAAGGTTTGAAAACGGACCCAATAAAGTCAATGGGAGTCAAATTGTTTAAAAAGTTCAAATAAAATACAATTAAAATATCAATGGTAACTTAATGTAAATGGCTGTGGGACCTGGGAAATGGTCTGGGGAACATGTTTGAATATCCAGGACTCTCGAAAAATCGATTTTACTCTCACACGCGCTACTTTCGAGCTCTTGCGTTCGAACATTCGATAATTATCCCATGAACAACTTGCGGATTCGGTAATTCATTATTTACTCATGTATTGATATAATAGACATTTTACTCGCAGATTCTATATTTACTCGCAAATAGATATAATAGACATTTTACTCGCGTATTCGATACTCGCGTATAGGTATAATAGACATTTTACTCGCTGATTCGATAATTAGATAATTACTCGGGAATAGGTAAAATAGACATTTTACTCGCTGATTCGATACTCGCGTATAGGTATAATAGACATTTTACTCGCGGATTCGATATTTACTCAAAAATAGATACAATAGACATTTTACTCAAGGATTCGACACTCGAGTATAGGTATAATAGACATTTTACTCACGGATTCGATATTTACCCACAAATAAGTATAATAGACATTTTACTCACGGATTCGATACTCGCGTATAGGTATAATAAACATTTTACTCACGGATTCGATATTTACCCACAAATAAGTATAATAGACATTTTACTCACGGATTCGATACTCGCGTATAGGTATAATAGACATTTTACTCGCGGATTCGATATTTACTCGCCAATAGGTATAAGACATTTTACTCGTGGATTCGATACTCGCGGATAGGTATAATAGACATTTTACTTGCAGATTCGATATTTACTCGCGAAAAAGTATTATAGACATTTTACTCACGGATTCGATACTCACGTATCGGTATAATAGACATTTTACTCGCGGATTCGATATTTACTCGCGAATAGGTTTAATAGACATTTTACTCGCGGATTCAATAGTTACTCGCGAATAGGTATAATAGACATTTTACTCACGGATTCGATACTCGCGTATAGGTATAATAGAGATTTTACTCGCATATTTGCACGGCTCAAACGTTCGAACATTCGATAATTTTCGAAAGTCCGGAAAATAAAAAGTCTGAGAAATCCGTGTCCGGGATAGTTCGAGAAGTCAGAGTCCGTTCGAACTCGAATAGTTCGACTCGAACAAACCTACCCAACATGCACAGCTGTACCATTATTTAATACTAATGGCTGTTCATTCACTACATACAGAATACAATAGAATAGAATATACTGGTAAACATTGCATCTCGGTGGCAGAGTTTCTTAGTTCTAATTAGAGATGGACCTGGTTGCGAAGCGAATTTCACGATCCACCAAAATTCGTACTTTGCGGATTTCTGACTTCTTACATTTTTCTGAAATTTTGGAAAGTTTCATAGATACTAAGCGGTTTGCCAAAACAGCGAGTGCATGATGTTTCTGGTACTGGACGGGGTTTTAAAGATTTTGTTAAAGATTGTGGGCATTGATACGTGTTTCCTGGGCCATTTCCCAGATCCCTTAGCCATTTATTAGTTACCATTAGAGATGGCCGAACTTTCAAAAGTTCGGTCCGTTTTCGAACTATCAAACTATATGGAAAGTTCGAAAGTTCGAAAACGGACCCATTAAAGTTAATGGGAGTCAAATATTTTGAAAATTTCTAATGAAATACAATTAAAATATCAATGGTACCTTAAGGTAAATGGCTGTGGGACCTGGGAAATGGTCTGGGGAACATGTTCGAATATCCAGGACAATTGAAAAATCAATTCGATGTTCACGCCTAGGTATCATGTACATTTTACTCGCAGATTCGATGCTTGTGTATAGGCTTTAATGGACACTTTAATTGAGGATTCGATGTTCGCGCCTAGGTATCATGTACATTTTACTCGCGGATTCGATGCTCGCGTATAGGCTTTAATGGACACTTTACTCACGGATTCGATGCTCACATATAGGTTTTAATGGACATTTTACATGCGCCACCAGTGTTTAATATATTCTCAACCAAAACTATTATCACCACAGTCTACTTTTAGTTGGATAGGTGACAGAAATGGAAACCTGCACTTCAAAATACAATATACTGTCAAAAAGTGCTTAACAATACAAAATTTACCTTTTCTTGTTCTATTATCCATAGTACTGAGTGGACCCTTTATACCCTTTAGCCTTAAAAAAATACCTTGTACAACAAGCACCATCTATCAAATAAGCAGTTTAATTGTAGCATAAGGGGAAGTTTATTTATAGATATTACACATACTGTACCTAGGTATTCTGCATTCTGTGTTAATTTTTGAAAAATCAATTCTTGCCCTTAGCTATACTATGCTGTGGTCAATAGTGAGCTGCCATATGAGGTTCTACAACAGTCCTTTTCCCAGGATTCTCATTTCCTTGAAATGTTTCAGTAATTTCTACTGATTGACTTTTGAATGGGTCAAATATGCTCAGATCTCTGCTAAGCAACTGAATCAACAAAGGGACTGAGACCATAACGGTCAATATTATGCAAACAGGAAGTCAGCCCTTTGGAAGCATTTATTTATGCACAGAAAAATCACTGGACGGGCAGATTACGGTCAGTGAAAAGAAAAGACTTCCTTTTTTCTAGAAAGCATATATATGTATTTCTGCTAAACTCCCCACTAAATCGCAAAAAAAAAAAAAAAAAAAAGGCTAAATAAGCCACTCATTTCATTAAAGGATATGTATACTGTAAACATGACTTTGCCACACCTTAACCTATAATTAAATACATGTAAGAAGCAATTACTATGATGTGTGTATTGCTGCATGCGCTCAACCCAGTACTTGTTTTGCTCAGGTGCAGTATCTCCCTCTCTTTCTTAAAGGACAACTCCACCCTCATAAGAACATGTTTTAAAAAGAATGGCCTCTTTAAAATATGCTGATATATCATACTTTGTCCTATGAATTCATTCCTGTATGCCTGCTATGCTTCTGGATGCCTCATGGAAACTGAGCAATTTAGAAACCTGTACTGAGCATTTACTGAGCCTGGACATGCTCAGAAGAGGAAGCTAGGGGATTAACATTCAGTCATTGGCTGTAATGTCAACTGTCAAATCCATAACTTACAGTTGCTAACTGGAAGAACCAGGAAGCAGAAACAGGGGAAACAGGACATTGTGCAGGATTTCAGGTTAGACTTATATATTTCACATTTCAAACTATTACCGTTTAGGATTTTGGTGGGTGATTTACCTGTATGCAAGTTTTCATTTCAGGGCTGGACTTGCCCTTTTTACTTCTCCTTTCCTCTGACGTGACCTGACCTTTTTTAAACCGAGTCTGCTCGGTAATCACCTAGCACCAATTCATCTAGCACCAAGAAAAAGGGAATTCCCCAACTGTCCCCAATCTAGTTACAGTTACACCCTTCCAGTTCCAGCAAAATGCAGTACTTGCACACAGCAGAAAAGTTTATTCTAATAAGGTTATTGACTGACAGCTATGCTTCAGACTAGATATTTAAAGAAATAGGGGGCAGATCAACACAGTACAATGATAGTTGGGAAGAATTACAGTTTCCAGTAGTCGGCAATTTAATTTAAAAAAATCTAGTGTACATAAAGGGCATGTCCAGCCTAAAAAAAACTTTTCATAGAAATGTTCACCACCACTGCAAACCCATTTTTTGCATTATTCTATACATTCCAAAAATGCCCCTAATGTGCCTTAACTGACGTCCCACCTTAACTGACAACTGCGACCAGGGAGTAGAGCGTCTGTCAGCCGCAGAGAAGAGGAGTAGTGGAGGGGGACCGGATTAGGTTAGAAACTTCACAGGCATCTTTTGAATCTATGGATAATGCGAAACTTGGGTTTGGGGTGGTGGTGAACATTTCTATTAAAAGTTTATTCTAGTCTGGACATGCCTTTTAATTAGCAATAAAATATACATCTAGTGAATTTTTAGTCACTGATCTTTGCAAAAAAATTCAAACATCCTTTGGAATTCAGAAACAGTGAACTGTAAAAGTAATTAAGACATTTGTTTTCACAGAATTGGTCAAATCAAGACTTATTTTGGGCGCTCAACAGTCTCTGAAAGATGAGAGGTCCTTTCCACCACAAAATGTACCGATTGATACATATATTTAGGCGCAGTTGCATATGCACAAAAGCTTTTGGCTAACAGATTCTCTTGCATTAATTTAAACAAAATAATGGAATTGTGTTTGGGCTTTTTATAGATGTTTCCTGAAACAACAATGGTCTTCTTTGAAACTACTCTTTAATGTATATAGCATTGTATGGCCTGTTTTCCAGCAAGTTTTTTTTTCCTCAAAAATCATTTTAACTGTACATTTTTTTTCTATCTTCTCTGTCAGAAAATATTACCTAGTACAAAAAAACACAGTAAATGTTACAATATGGTCTGTCAAATAAGTGCAATCTGTACCATTTTTTATACATATCAAACATGTGGCAGGCAGAAGTTGAAGAAAGCAGATTTGAATTGATAATAAGATGCAGTTTATAGGTCACTGCTAATGATAGAGATATTCTTACAAGTGCATGAATTTAGATCTCTAAAATAATGATTTTAGAGATCTAAGGAAGGAAGGTGTGGAGAGAATTTAGTGAATGTGATAGCATTTCAATTCCTTTTCCTGGTTGCATTTTGTGGTAATAGAATTATTAGAATATGCCCATTGGCTTTAATTGGTGGAGGCCTTATATCAGGTGAACTCTTTCATAATAAAGTGTTTTCCTCAAATGCAATCTAGTTTATCTAGACATTATTTCTCATTTCTTATGCCATGAAGTGCATTGTGTAGACCAAAGTTGCAATATGCAGCATTACATTAAATAAATGGATCACAGCATCACCAATGCAGTCTTGGAAGACAAATACAGGATACAACATATGTCTGTGAGTTCAAAGAGTGTTTGAAGTGGACCTAATGTATAGTTTAATAGAAAAGTATAGTTAAAGGCAAATTACCATTATAAATCCTTTAAATAAACTTCTATAAATTATAAAATGGGTAATAGTAAAAATGTGGTCCTTAGGATACAAATTCCCATGTAAATCTTCTACTTCAGGCTAGGTTTGCTAGAAAGTTGGGCACATAGATTTTAAAAATTTCAGCAAAAGTAACATTCAGTTCCAAATTCCATGAGAGTTTACATTCTGTAAAACATGGCAATTCCTCTGCTATCTACTGAGTTACAAGCACAGCAGTGTTAACCAATGGGACAAATACAATATATCACAAAGATACCAGTGGCTCATAAACTAACATATGTTGCCTTTTAAAGTAGATTGGAAAATTATATATAGTATATAACATCAAAAAAAATGAAATGCAATGTATTGCATTTCAACACTGACATTTTTTAGCTGTCATTACAGGATTCACTTATCAGGAATATGTCATGACAAATTTAAAGGAAAACTTCAGTGGTATCACCTTTAGACTTGAAAGCTAGAAATATTGAACTCAGTATATTACACTATATTTACTGTCCTATAGCTCGTTTCATAGCGACAATATATCCATCTAAATAGGCCACCAGTTTTCAGTGATAGACATGCTTGGAATTTCCCATGGTGCTTAGTTCCTTAAAGATGGTAAATTTTAATTCCTTTGCCCACATTTCTATCTATATTGAATTAAGTGCTTTTTTCATATGCATGCCCAGAACGCTGCCTGAGACCTTATAATATACCAGAAAAGGGTTGCTTTGTTGAGCTTACCTAGTAGAAAAAAAACAAGCAACCATAACTATATTATATTTATGTAAGTTTAAACAGGGTTTGGTAAGCTTGTACATTTAAAATCCATATGCAGTTTTTAGTGCACATAAGAATTGCATTAGTACCCTTGGACACATCTGCAAGGAGTTTGTATGTTCTCTCCGTGCATGCGTGGGTTTCCTCCGGGCACTCCGGTTTCCCCCAAGTCATAAAGATATACTGATAGGTTGTATGTGTCAAATAAATGTGCTTAGATTGTAAGCTCTTCGGGGTAGCGGGGATGATGTTGGCACTATATAAATCCACAATAACAATAAAAATAGTATTTCTAATCTACTGAAGATGCAGAATTAATTAGTTATGATAATTAAGAATCCATGTAAAATGTAAAGGAGTTTGCTATTTAGCCCTTAGTACCTTAGTCATGGCTATTGGGCATGTGTAATAACTAGTGGGTACAGGAGGAGGAGCAAACATGGCCATCATGGGACAATATTAAAACCATGCATTTTCAATGTCATTGGGCTGATGTGACTCTTAGCAGGTGCATTATGTACTATGCACTTTGTTTCTAGCCAAAGTTGTTTTATTCCCTTAAGTTGTCCTTGAAATGTTTAATGCACATTTCCTTCACAACCAATAGATAAAGTGTCAAAACTAGGGGGAAATGAGTGTTCTGAATGAAATGTAACTGAACTTAAACTCCTTGTTTTCTGTATGTTCCCTATGTCAGTGAGTACTGTATATAGTGATTTCTTTGTAAGAATGTTTTCTATTAACACTTGGATTCTTCCTCTGCTGCTGTGAGATTTACAGGATATCGGTTGTCCTAAGCTACACTGTTTTATCCCACAATGTAACCATAATAATTTTGTTTGCGAAATCACTGCCATGATTAGCAACAGATAGGCAGGGAACTGTTTACATTCCCTGGTATGGGCATTTGATGAATAACACTCAAACTATTATGGATTAATAGGTAAATGTTAAATATTACTCTAGATCTGCTTGCAACAATTGCACATCATCTGTAGCTTCGTGTATTTTTAATATCCAACTTATTAAAAATACATGCCATGTATTTTTGTTTGTCTATTCTAATGCTTCCAAACATTTATGTTTTAAATTTAGCCAGACGATACTAATCTTTCTAAAAAAAAATATAGCTGCAGCACCTTTTTCAGTTATATAAATTGGGATCCTTTAAACAAGGAATAGCCTTTCAGATTTTTCTTTTTGAATCATATGAACAGGTTTTTTGACCTGCGACGCACAACTGCCCAATGAAAGGGCCTGGGATGCACAATTGCCCAATGAAAGGGCCTGCGATGCACAACTGTACAAAGAAAGGGCCTGCGATGCACAACTGTCCAATGAAAGGGCCTGTGAGGCACAACTGTCCAATGAAAGGGTCTGCGATGTACAACTGCCCAATGAAAGGCCTGCGATGCACAACTGCCCAATGAAAGGGCCTGCGATGCACAACTGTCCAATGAAAGGGCCTGCGATGCACAACTGTGCAAGCCCATTTGGTCGGGTCAGATCATCAACGACACTTAACCGAACACTTATACATTAATCAATCATTGACTTAACAGCTGTTCGCTGGGCAGTCATAAGTCATGGGTCATTGTCACAATCTGACATCTTACCTAGCTTGAGGCAATAACTTGTTGCAAAAGTAAAACTTCTTAGGACCTAGCCTTTGAATTTTTCATCAAAAACACCATGATAAGACCTTATTTCCCCTATAAATATTGCTTTTAATACTGAATACTATTGCAAAATACACTGTAGCTAATGCAATCTGTTAAAATAGGTACATTTTTCTTAGGTTTAGAAAATGCACAGGGTTTTGTGTTCCTGTGTTTTTTGGTTTTATTCTTCTGATGCAATTTTTTCTTTATTCTCCTCTGTTAATAAAGTAGTTAAAGAACACTGATTAATAATGTTTATGTGAAGTTAATCTGCCTTTACAAGATTTTTTTTGTTTTTGCTTAATTACATTGATTGACATGAAACTATTTTAAAAATACAATTGGCAGGTTGGGTCATCTACCTACAGAGAAATATCTTTGGAGAATATGTGGGTAGACGATAATGTGAATCCATCTCATCACAAGTGGGAAGGTAACTGGAACAGTGACAAAATATAGTAAAAATAAAAGTGCTTTACATACCGCACATTAAATATGTCTTGCTGCTTTTCTTGCTATGAAAAATAGAAGTGGGCTCAGCTCGTGCATGGCTAGCAGCCATCAAAATAACTGTGTGCATATAAGAAGCAGAATGACGAACATCTATAAGACTGTGTTGGTTTGTGTCGTGAGGAAGAGCATGACTTTGGGAGTCATCGAAGATGATTAGTAATGAAATTGTATCAGAGATTTAACTATGCTTGGTTATGCGAGACAACCTCCAGTATTTGATTACCAATCTATCAGGAGGTAATCAAATAAACAGGGCTATTCAATAAGTATGGTGCTAAGTTTGCCCCAAAAAATCAGATGTTAACTTTCAAATGTTAAATAAGATTTAATTGGTTGGGGCAAAATTAGCACCATTTTAAAGGATAAGAACTTTTATTGAATCTCCCTGAAAGTTTTGTAATCCCTGTTTCGCTATTTCAAAAATTAAATTTTCAATATACCAGTTTCAAGATTTTAGAGTTGGTCTAAAATTTCTTATTGGGAAAAAAGTTACCTCAAAAATGTTTATTAAATGAATGATACCTTATCTTACAACTATGATAATTATTTCAGGACATTCCCTTTGAGTCTGTCTCCTCTTTTCATTTCATTCCAATGAGCAGACAAGACTTTCCTTTCTATATAGTAAAAAATGACAGGTGGATAGTATTTGAAACTTGAGGCCATGTTTTGTATTGTATTGTTATAGCCTTACTCAAATTGTATTAGCATTGCAGACATTTGAAATAATATAAAAACATTACTCAAGGGGAACAAACTTAATTTCTTAAATCCTAATATGAAAGTTTTTCTCCTCAGAAGACCTATATATTGTAAGATTCTTCTCTAGTAAGTTGCATTTAGTACATGTGAGAAATAGATTCTGTAACTAAGAAGGCTTCCATGTTGTTGCCAGGTAAAACCTCTAAATGTATCTGTGTACCTAGCATGAGCTATAGTTGGTCAGTTGATAATACACGTTTTTGAAGCACACAGCCCGCAAAGTTACAGGTTCAAATCCCCAGACTTATTATTTATTTTATATTATATATATACTTACCATGACTTGTTCCTTCACCTTTCTGCTGCTGCTCCATGCCTTTTCTGTGCACAACAGCCGCAGAAGGAGCGGGTAGGTAGCGGCGTCAATGATCGGTCAAGATGCGATGTCTCATAGTAACATAGTAATTGAGGTTGAATTAAGACATACGTCCATCAAGTTCAACCTATACACTTTTTTTTTTAACTCTACCTAACAGTTGAACCAGAGGTTCCTTCCTGACTCCAAACGGAGTCAGCCAATCTCTGACACTTCTGCCGGTCTCGCCCCTTCTGCTGCTGCTGTGCAGAAAAGGCATGGAGCAGCAGCAGCAAAGAGAGCGAGGGAACAAGACCTGGTAAGTATATTCAGGAGCCACAGAGAAAATTTTTAGCCTAGAGATGTCTAGGTTTTTAGTTTGGGTGGTGGACATGCCCTTTAAGTCTTTGATATTAGCTTGGACGTTATGTTGCTGAGGTGAACATATCCTTTTTCTTGGTATCATGTTTATAGAATAACAGTGACTGCAACAGTAGTATTTGCATAACAAAGAATTATCCACATACATTGTTATTACCAAGCAGTTGGTAATACTGCCATGAGTAATGCCTGGGTAGCAAAAACATTGATGTCATTTGCTTTTACAGCCACATAAGACCATGGTGTTCTTTCAGAATATTGGCACCTGATCCAATAAAGGTTCTCGTATTAGAGATTTGTGCCAATTAAATGGCTTGCAATTGTTATTGACCCCCACAGTCATAGCACTTTATTGTCTACTTTAGTCTAGTGCTCAGAAAGACTTTTTCCAACTGAAGTCGGCTAATAATACATTGTATAATGTCATCCCCAACTTTTGTTAAGCTGGAATTTAAAACAGTTCCTACTATCACTATGCCTTTAAATGTGTTTTTTTTTTCTTGCTGTAATCTTTGTCCTTCTTCTCTAACCCATTAAAATCACAAATGATTATCCTTTATGTATCTCTGTGTTAATATATAATACATTTTCAAGATAAGGGATAAACACGGCAGCTAAAGTACAATTAGAACCAATGCAAATAATGATCAATATAAAAATATACAGAAAAAACAGTGTCCAGATGGACACTCAAAGTACCATTATTGAACCATATCCCAAACAGTTATGGGAACTTACACTGCTAATTATGTTAGTCATAAGGAAAATAAAGCGACCAAGTCGGTCATTAAGCCAGTGATGGATAAAAAGTAAGAGCTTTATTTTGTCAATACTAAAAAAAGGGAATATAAAAGTATATATATATAACAAATAACAGATATATTCCATTAAAGAATAAAACAGTAGCCGGTAACCACCAATACTGTACGCAGTATATGTATTGATACTCGGACCACCAACAGTAAATAGTCATATGTGGGTAGACACAACTTGAAGATTTGCAGTCTAAATATACATAATTCTGAATCAGTAAGAATGAGAAGAGGCATCAATCTCACCCAACACGATCTTCCTACGGTATGTGTGACATCCACTGTACTGCCACCAGTAAGTATACAGGCGTGTGTGGTCTGGTAGCATTATACCACCTGGGGGTGTGCCATAGCAGGGACCCATGTCACTAGACTGCTCATTTCCCCAAACCAGGCGAAAGAGCTACCTTCCACTCCAGGCGCTTAGTACCAAGCAGGGGACTCATGTGTGGAACACCTCCCAGTGAAAAACAGCTCTGAGTACAGTCATCTGCAGAATTGACAACAAAGTCACTGTGATGATGAAAGAACAAGGTACTATTGCTACTTGTGCACTAGTACACCCGACATATATTTCTGGGCCATCTTGCCCCTTCTTCAGGGACTTTGTTTCACTGTGTTCTCTGTAATTCCTGTTTGGCTGGTGTGTAGAAGGGCCATATTGCGTTCTTATGACCTTGGATGCTGTTTCTGTTTCTTAAGTGGTATTCTAAGAGGATGGACTGCATATTGTCGTGTTGTTATACCTCATATACATACTTATCTTTATTCACAACAAAAAATATTATACAGAGGAAATGCCAATGAAAAGCAAACCAATTTATATAAGAGCTAATACAATATACTGCGGTATAAAAAATGTATAAAATATATATATATATATATATTCGGTCAGGGCCTTGACATATTATGAAAGACAACCCTGCCACGGAGAGCTTACAATCTAAGTGGGAGGCACAACATACAGATACAAGTGGGGGGAGGGATAAAGTGCTCAGACAGCTAACAATCATTAATAGTGCTGTTTTTCAGAAATGTAAGATAACAGTTTAGATTTAAAAGAGCTAATAGATGTCACCTGGTGAAGTGAGAGTGGGAGAGAGAAAGCTTTAAGGCGGGAGGAAGCAGTGTTTGTAGCGGATTTGTTTGCAAGGAATGCAGGGCATGTCCAGCAACATAAGGGACCAAGAGAGAAGATAAGTAGGGAGGTGCAGTAGAGGGAAGGGATTTAAAGGTTAAAAGAAGGGTATTGAGTGTGATTCTCTATTTGATGGGAAGCCACCCTATGGACTGCAGTTTCGAGGTTGGGGGTTCGAGCTGCCAAATTTAAGATAGACTGGAGAGGAAAGAGATGACAGGCCGGGAGTCCAAGTAGCAGAATATTACAGTATTCAAGACGGAAGAGAGAGGAAAGGGCAGATCTTCGCAATATTGTGAAGGAGAAAATGACACGTCCTAGTGACATTGTTAATGTAATGATGGATAATGAAGGATAAGAGAGGAGTCAAAGATTACTCCCAGGCAGCATACAGATTCAACTGGGTTAAAGACCAAATTGTCACTTGAGATGGAGAAGGGTGGACTAGGTCCTAGTTTATGGGGGGAAATTATTAATTCCATTTTAGATAGATTGAGTTTAAGGTAGCGGGTCCGCCATCCAGTAGAAAATAGAGATCTGACATTTAGAGATTTGGGATTGAACTTCAGAGGTTAGTGAGGGAGTGGACAAATAAATTTGGGTATTATCAGCCTATTGGTGATACTTAAAGCCAAAAGAACTGCCCTGAGGGACCCCCACTTAAGGTTCCTACACACATGCGATCACGGCTCCTGACCCACGACACACAATGTGTACGATGTTTCGTCCGAAAATCGGGCAGTGTGTAGGAACTTTATCAGCCGAAGGGGTCAGTTTCGGTCGGGCATGGATCCCCGACCGAACGTCCGTTTCAGCCGATAAAGTGCCTACACACAGGCCAATCATGCGTCGTGGGTCAGGACCCGCAATCGCACGTGTGTACGAACCTTTATTAGCAAAGGAGACAGAGAAAAATCTGTTAGAGAGATAAGAAGACAACCATGCCGCAGCTTGATTTCGGATGCCCAGAGAATTTGGAATTTGGTCTACAGAAGAGAATGTATCAAACACAACTGATAGGTTGAGGAGAATGAGGGCCGAGAACTGGCCCTTGACTTTAGCAGTTTGTAGATAATTTGAGATTTGCAGAGGGCCATTTCAGTTAAATGACCCAGTTGGAATCGTGACTGCAATGGGTCCAATAGGTTATTAGCATGGAGGTAATTAGAAATGCGTGTAGAGTTTTGACACAAATGGTAAAAGGGAGACAGGGCGGTAGTTCGAGGAACAGGTAGGGCCCAGGGAGGGTTTTTTAAGAGGAGGTTTGACGCACGCATATTTAAAGGCAGCTGAAAAATTCCTAGAGGGATGGGAATCAAGGGTACACATTGTCAGTTGCAAGGACAACAGAAGGTCGAAGACTTCAGAATGGGTGATATGAATGAAAGATTCCATAACTGCAGGTGGTGGGGCAGGCAGAAGAAAGTGTGAGCTATCCTGGGGTGAGGAGATTAGAGTGTGGATATCATATTCTTTGTTTCTAAAGTAGTCTGCAAAACCCAAAGGATCGTTAATGGAAAGAATAGTGTCAGTAGACAAGGGCTGCAGGAGAGTGTTAAATAACAAAAATAGGCAACATTGTTTATTAATGTGCTAAAGTAGAAGTGATTTGCTGCAGAAAGAGCTGAATTAAGACACGAAAACATGAGCTTGTATTGGTAAAAGTTCACCTGACTGCGGGACTTTTTCCACAGCCACTCAGCTGCACGAGTACGGTAGCGTAGGAATACTAGTCAATAGTAGTTGATTAGATAGACAATTTTCACCACTATTGTTCCTTATGGATGGTTAAAAACAATAAAATATCCATGAATGGGTAACGGTTTTCATGTGTGACTATCCGTATGCGCACACAATGGGAACGGATCTGTATAATCTTAATCTTTCCCAAACCCTGTATACTGACTCTTGGGGTTTACCCTTATTCCCTTACACTACACTTACTTCCACTATACTCACTCTGGGCTAGAGATCAATGAGCTGCATTAAATCTCATAGAAACAAAGTATCCGTGCCTGATTACACATAACATAGTGTATCACTTTATATCACACTGACAATGTAATGAATCCTATCCACATGTAAAATATTAAAATATCATAATATATTAAACAAATACAATCTCCATGAATGTTCGAGTCTACACAATTATACATAGTAATGTGTTGATTACCTAAATTGCATGAGTTTTTTAGTCAAAGCTATCAAGAGGCAATGCACTCCTATAATTATACTAAAGTAGAAATGTACTGTATATCATTCTTATTGCTTCATGCCGAATAACAACTGATATCACATATGGAATTGAGGCTAAAAACAATAGCCTGCGATTCATACCTCATACAGCAATTCACAATTCATTTGTACATGAAAATGATCTGCTAGCTCTTGTATTGATATGTTTAAAGGAAAATAAATAAAAGGAGAAGTTTATAATGTTTTAATCTTGTGTTTAGGATATTTGTACTGGATGCCTCTTGCTTTCTAATACAATGACCTAATGTGTAAGATGGTGCAGTATAAAGAATCTTGGTTGTAATTCCTATAACATGATTGAAGAAACAGCTGCTGTTAAGAAACATGAAAACGCTACTTTTGAATATGAATTATTATTCCCTGTTGCACACTATTAAGGTTATAAAGAAATATAAGCACCGACTTGTCTTACTCATCAACTCATCTATCTTTTACCCACTCATTACCCTACATTTCCCACTTGTTCTGGGTAATATGATAATCCATTCCTTCAAAAGAATCAGTTTTTCCATTTAACATTGCTTTACATTAGCCAGATCTTCTCTTTCTCTTCAATCATGTCTTGGTTTACTTCGTGATTACTCCTGTTTTATTTATTGATGATCTCTTTTAGCCTTTTGCATTGAATGATTATTGGTGTTGATATAGGGCTATATGGGAACTGACCTAGGTCATGGCTTTTCTAAGGTTCTTAGCTTTTCTTTGGCCATTAATTTCCATGTGCTTCTAATTTACTCTCTTAAAAAAATACTGCATGGTTTTTGCAATGTATTGCTTTGAATTTCGGATGAAATCTGAGTTACTACCTACTTAAATACTTTCCTCTGAAGGATGTCCCAGGCCTAATATGACTTATTGTCATATCTGTTTTTAATATTGCTGATTGTTGAAGAAACTGATAAGATTACTTTAGTCATTTTACTAATGTAAGCTACAGCACATTCATGCTGACTCATTCTATAATATATTTGAGGAATCTATTCCCTGCAGAGAAATGATTTTATATTTATAGTAGCCTTTACCTTTACTGTAAGTAAAAGCTCAAACAAATAGTTGCCCCTCTTATTAAATGGCCTGTATATATGGAATAATTCTGGGATTACAAAAAAAAAAGGTGTTACTGACAGCTCTCCCGATCATTCCTCCCCTGCACTATTTTTCTGTCATGCGCATGCATGCCACTGTCAGAAATAAATAGTGTCAATAGGCATTGCTGGCTGCACTGTACATAGGTAGTGTATAGAACATTTTCAATAACAAATATATGGAATAAATTATTAATTATTAACATAGATTTAGGGAATAAACAAAAATGGGCGGTATTGCCGCAAATAAGAGTAAAGCCCATGCTACATGATATAATATTAAGTTAGCGTGGGTTTTACTGATAACCATTGGGGCCTGTGATGTTTTTTGAACAGCGACGGTCATCCGATGCAATAAAAAAAAAATTTAACTTTTACACTACTTTGCGGTAACTGTAACAATGTGATTGCTGCATTATTGCATTAACCCGGAAGGTTAGAGGAACACGAGGAACATGTTACATCTCCCCATTCAGCTACTTTTACACAATGTATCAAAAATAGTGCTTATGTTGCACACTTACAGGGAGATTCAATAAAAGTTGCTATCATAAATGGTGCTAATTTTGCCCCAACCAATCAGATATTATTTAACATTTGAAAGCTAACAAACATCAACATCAACAAACATCAACATGATTGATTGGGGCAAAATTAGCACCATTTTTAACAATAAGAACTTTTATTGTATCTCCCTGTTGGTGCAACAATGTATATTGGAATAGTGAGTATACCAAACAAGATCTTTAGGTCTCTTATATGTGCTTGAAAAAACAATAATGCTTACTAAAATAGGCTAGAGGTTGAGGTGCTCAAGCCACAAGCCTGTCGCTGAAACTTGTTAACTCCAGATAACAGATTAATGCAATGCTGGTTTGGTATATTGAAACTCACCGCTCCTTGTCGGTGGCTCGGGTGCCGCCCGCCCCGAACCCCTAGCTAGGTTCCCCACTGGAAAGTAATACAATTGAAAGGACTCCGCACACATGGTGTACTGAATTTCAATTACACATACTTTATTATGCCTTCCAACCCCTCCATATACAGATACGCCTGACGCGTTTCGGACCTTCTGTGGTCCTTACTCATAGGCACACTTTTCTACAAACTTTATTATAACTTTTATCAGCGGGTTCAGATGTTTAGGGGCAGAAACACACTACGTGTAGCATTTTGTCATCAGTGAATTTGACAAACGCACGATTGAACATGTCCGAAAACCACAACCAATTGTGCAGCCCTCTATGGACTGATGCTCGGTTGTGGAAAACTGCTGGCCGCGACCACTATTGCCACAAAAGAAGGTCTTTCCTCCTGGCCGACCGGTCAGAAGAGCCAAACAGTCGGTCATGAGGAAATATTGCATGGTGTTTACCGTGCTTTAAAGGAATACCATAGACGTCAATATTATAACAACTATTTGTTTGTCTAGGAATCTTAGCTTCTCTTTGACCTTTAATTTAGATATAACTTGACTAAAAGACTTAGTTATCTTAGACTTAAAAAAGATGGCATGGTTTTAAAAAAGCCAATTGTAATGCAATGGCTCACTTTACAACAATTAGATTAATAAATTCATTTACAGACACACTGGATTTAGATGCCACAGCTTTGAAGGGTGGGGAAGCTATATTTTTACATCATTGCTATAAAGGTCTTGTGTTTTGTTTAACCCTATGTAATATTCTATTTAAGGTATAGAACCTATTTATGTATAGTCCTAGTCAAATTTGATTGCAATCATTGTAGTGTAATGTGTACAACATAAGAAAATGTTACACCAGTAAAAATATTCGCATTAACAAAATCTTCAGACACACCCTTTGAGAAATCCTGCTTTAGTGCGCTGATTCCTAGGCGATATAACTAGAGATGTCCGAACTTCGCAAAATCCGGTCTGCTCGAGGATCCGCGAATTTTCGAAAAAACTCGAAAATTCGGGAATCCGCGATCGGACCTATTAAAATGAAAAATACCCTTGAAATTACGAGATTTTTCGTATTTTCGAAAATTCCCGGAATTACGGGGAAACTAGTATTTTCGAAAATTTTCGAAAACATGTATTTATGGAAATAAGAGAAATCCTTGTATTTTCGAAAATTTTAAAATTTACGAAAAATTGGCGAGTCGGAAGTTTGGAAGGCGGAAAATCTGCCGTTCGCGAACGGGATAAATCCGCGGCAGATCTGGTGTCGGATCCGCGAACCGCCCATCCCTAGATATAACATCAAGGGCCTGATTTACCCATGTGTGCTGTGCTAAAAATAGGGGTTAAACTCGTGCTAACCGATATTGAATAGATTAGCGCAAGTTTAACTCCATAATTGCACTAGCTGCACCAGTTTCACAAAAGGCACCTGTGCAACCGGCGCAATCTATTTAATAAAAGATTTGCATCATTTTTAACTCCACAATTTAAGACCAGCTAATGACTGGTCTTAAAGTGGCGCTGGGGTAAAATCCCTTTTGGGATTTACCACCAGTTGCAAATCCAGTATTAAAGAGCATGTCTACCCCCAAAACTATAATTTCCCCCACTACTGGCCCCCACTCTGTAGTGCATAAAAATCCTTACCTTAAATCCTAGCTCCCAGAGTCCATATAGGACTCTGCCTCCTGTCTCCCCTCCAGGAGAATTTTGCCATGCGCACTGCAGCCCTCCCCCCTCCCTCTCCCTGCCATTTTGATCTCCCTCCCCCTAATACCAAACTCTCAGCCAATCACAGACACGGCAGCCGGTCCAGCCCCCTGCTTGCAGTTTCATGCAAGAAGAAGGCCGGGCAATTCGGCGGAGGATAGAGGGAAGGTAAATAATGATCAGGGGAGTTTCTGGCCATGAGAATAATGTGGTTGGGGCTGGGGGAGGAAGCCCTGCAACATATACATTTTTAGAAGGGTGGACATGCCCTTTAAATACCATAAGCAATATTTGCCCGGAGCAATTTGCAGCTCTGGGTAAATGAGGCCCCAAGTTTCTAACTAAATTATTTTACATAACAGTATACATACCGGTATATTCTGGCAATATGTAAGTGGGAGCTGCTATACTGCCCCAGTCTTCTCAGACAGCACATATTTTGGCCATTGGTACATTGGACAAGTGTTCCTCAAGTAGTTTATTTTCATAGAGCACATTAAGATAAGGTAATAGTAATTTTTTTTTTTCTATTTTCAAGATTAGATATTACAATTTTTTTTATCCATTTCCAGTTTTTCTCAATCGTGTTATCACAAAAATATCAAAACAAATTTTAAAAAATCATACACTTTGATTGAAATTTGATTGCAAACTATTAAGAGTCCTGTACTAGCTACAGATTTGTTTGTAAAAAAAGTAACTAAATGTGTCCATTTTTAACACAGGTGAATAGGTAATTATTCACGTGTGCTGAATAGTCCACGTGTGCTGTTTGATGTTTGAATAAAGATTACATTGGCTTTGCAGTGTGCGTCCTCCCTTCATTTTGTTTCTACATTGGATTGCTGGGGTGCTGGGAACCCTGTGGGATAGACTGCACCTGCCGCCTGGACTATATTACCTCATGTGCACAGGTATCTAGAACTATTGTGGAATAGGTAATTACCCTTATTGCTTGCATGTATGCTAAACTTGTATCCCTGTTTCACGATTAAATACGTGTGTGCTGAGTGCTGGACTCTTTTGCGTACAAACACACAACACTCTCACAACCTTGGATATTTGCTTAAGGTGAGATTTTCTTACTTTTTTTGGTTAATTTCAAGCTCACCAGAATAGGGAAGGAACTATTTGATTTGTAAAGTGGAGAGATTAAAGGGCCAGGTCCCAGGTCCCCTGCATTTTATTGAAAAACAAAGCACAATTTTTTTTGTCTGCTTTTATATCCACTTGTGTCTGCTTGTCAGCGCTTGCATTTTCTAACTGCTACTCTGGGGAAAAAATTAGTAGTGCATGTGTGTCCATTTGTCTGTTTTTTTTCAAACGTAAAATGGACAGGTATGGACACAAATGGACCAAAAGTCGTGCACGAATGCAAATAATAAAGGGATCAAAATGCAACACACATAGTGGGAAATGGTTCCTGCAGACCGGAAAATGCAAGCGGACAGAAAAGCGGATAGAAATGCACCTAGTGGGACCTAGCACTAATGTATTACCTGGTGGCTCAGTGGTTAGCACTGATGTCTTGCATAAGTCCTGAGTTCGAAACCACCTTTGGACACATCTGCAAGGAGTTTGTATGTTGTCCCCATGCTTGCGTGGGTTTCCTCCGGGCAGGCCGGTTTCCCCCACAATCATAAAGACAAACTGATAGGTTGTATATGTCAAATAAATGTGCCTAGATTGTAAGCTCTTCAGGGCAGGGCCTGATGTGAATGTAATTGTATAGCTCTACAGAAAATGGTTGCACTATATAAATCCACAATAATTAAAATATATAACACTTTCTCAGACTGGAGAATGAGCAAAATAATAAATTGTAATCTGCTTAACACTCATTGGTGTGTCAATAATAATTACAAAATTGCAAAACGGAATTAATCATTTCCCCCCCCTAAACTGGAACCTAGTCCACCCTTCTCCATCTCTATTGACAATATGGTCATTAACCCAGTTTAATCTGCACACTGCCTTGGAGTTATCTTTGACTCCTCTCTTTCCTTCCATCATCACATTAACAATGTCGCTAGGACCTGTCATTTTTTCCTTCGCAATATTGCCAAGATCCGACCTTTTCTCTCTCCACTACTAAAAAGGTCATCCATGTCCTTATAATCTCCTCTCTTGACTACTGTAACATTCTACTACTTGGACTCCCAGCCTGTCATCTCTCTCCTCTTCAGTCTATATTAAACTCAGAAGCTCAGATCAACTCTCTCTCCTCCAAAAGAGAACCCGCAACCCCCATACTTCAGTCCATAGGGTGGCTTCCCATCAAACAAAGGATCATATTCAATGCCCTACTTTTAACCTTTAAATCCCTTCGCTCTACTGCACCTCCCTACTTATCTTCTCTTTTGGTCCCTTATTTTCCAGGCCGTGCCCTCCATTCCTTGCAAGGAAATCTTCTCCTAAATTTTATACTGACTCCCAACACCCCCAAGCAAAAGACGCCTGGTGGATGCCCAGAGAACAACAACAAAGGCCCTGTAGTATAGGCACGATCACCATTATTCTAATAAACGTCTGACAAGGTTCAAAGATCAATGCAAAGTACCTTTATTGGCTCTGAAGCGTGTCAGCACATATTAAAATCACATTCCTAAACACGGGAACCCCCCTGTATAGTACATCACATCACACCACTAAACAAACACAAAAAGCTGGGTGGAAGGGCAACAGAGCATGATGGTCATAGTAGGCTCCTCACTTGCTAACACGTGTATCTCAGCGTCCACTTTGGAAAACTTAATCACACAGTTGAAATGTCTCATACTAGTTCCATGAACATCATTAAACCTGTATCGGATCAAGCGGGTATTGGTCAGGAGGGGTATCGGGACTTGCGCTTCAACTCAAAATCACTACTGTTATTTCGACAATGCGGTGAGTCGCCACCTTTAGCACTAGGTACCTGGCACAACTTCGCCTGTCCCAAACACTTAACTCAGTGCAGGTATCAGGTCTTAAACCGCTCCCCTGTGTCCTCTCATGACGCTTCCAGCTTGACACAAACATTCAACTTTCACCGTCCCACCTCCATTAACATGTTATCCCGCCCGTTTTAAAACATTATTTCCACATGGTGTACTTAGTGCAATCCACCTCATACTCACGACCTGCATGCTGGTTCACATCAACACACTGGTCTCCGCCATTATGTGTAGCAAGCTCCTCAGTACGTTAGCCCTTCCACCCACACGGAAAACCGACGCGCGTTTCGCGCCCTTTCCGGACGCTTCGTCAGGTATCACGTCACAGTCGCACACCTCCTTATATATCCATTTCTTAAAGAAGACCATCCTCAAAGTTATCCATAGCATAATCATGTTCCCATTAATCCAATACAATGACTTGTTACACCATGGCTTACTCTCCCCATTCCCTTTTTCCTCATTTACAAAAAACATGAGAACTGTATATCATCATTTAGTCCCAGTGGGGTCAGCGTTTTTAACTTCATATACTCATTTCCATTTGGTTTCCACCTGAAGCAGCCTTTTATTTATATTACCTCCTCTTTCCCCCATTCGGACATCTCAATTCCCACAAATTAACCCTTTGAAATTTCCCTGATGTTTCTCATATACATGTTTCGCAATAGATGCGCAGAATTTGGCCCTTGGCACATGCTCTGATATGCTCTCCTATCCTAATGGTCAATTTTCTAATCGTTTTTCCTACATATTTGGCTCCACAGTGACAGATAGCTAGATAAATGACCCCCCATGTTTGCAATTCATTACACTACCCAATAACCACATTTGATTATGCTATGGTAATACTTTGAGGATGGTTATCTCTTTAAAATGGATATATAAGGAGGTACTGGACGTGTGACGTGATACCGACGACAGCGTCCGGAAAGGGCGCGAAACGCGCGTCGGTGTTCCGTTCGGTGGGAAGGGCTAATGGTACAGAGGAGCTTGCTACACGTATGGCGGAGACCAGTGTTTATGTGAACCAGCATGCAGGTCGTGAGTATGAGGGGGATTGCACTAAGTACACCATGTGGAAAAATTTTTAAACGGCGGGATAACATGTTAAGGAGGTGGGACGGTGAAGATTGAATGTTTGTGTCAAGCTGGAAGCGTCATGAGAGGACACAGGGGAGCGGTTTAAGACCTGATACCTGCACTGAGCTTAAGTGTTTGGGACAGGCGAATTTGTGCCAGGTACCTAGTGCTAAAGTGGCAGACTCACCGCATCTGTCGAAATAACAGTATTGACTTTTGTGTTGAAGCGCAAGTCCCGATACCCTCCTGATCCAATACCCGCTTGATCCATACAGGTTTAATGATGTTCATGGAACTAGTATGAGAACATTCAACGTGTGTGATTAAGTTTTCCAAAGTGGACGCTGAATACACGTGTTAGCAAGTGAGAGCCTACTATGACCATCATGCTCTGTTTTGCTCTTCAACCCAGCTTTTTGTGTTTGTTTAGTGATGTAATGTACTATACAGGGAGGTTCCCGTGTTTAGGAATGTGATTTTAATATGTGTGCATGACACGCTTCAGAGCCAATAAAGGTTCTTTGCATTGATCTTTGAACCTTGTCAGACGTTTATTAGAATAATGGTGATCGTGCCTATACTACAGGGCCTTTGTTGTTGTTCTCTGGGCATCCACATGGCGTCTTTTGCTTGGGGGTGTTGGGAGTCAGTATAAAATTTAGGCTATGTTTGCCCTGGAGGCACCCTTATATTTAAGGATTCACCTATAACAGTATTGATGAGGGAGGAGCACTATACCGCCATTTTTTAAGGAAATCTTCTCCACAGACCCCCAACAAACACTGCTGCCTCCCGCCTTAAACCATTCTCTCTTGCTGCTCCCTACTTTTGGAACTCTCTCCCTCTCTTGCTTCACCTGGTGACATCCATTAATGCTTTCAAATCTAGACTGTTATCCTACCTTTTTGAGCATCAGCACAACAAATGATTGTTAGCGCTTTTAAGCACTTTGTACAGACTTGTATCTGAATGTGCCCCCCTCAGTTAGATTGTAAGCTCTTCGGGGCAGGGATCTCATTCCTAATGTTTTGAGGCTTGTTGCAATTATATCCATTTATACATGGATACATTTCAATGTATGAAATTGTATTTAATTACATTTTTATCTATCTTTATAATGGCTTGCACTTAGCCCCTTGTTTGTATACTCTGTATTTTATAATGTACAGCGCTGCATATCCAAGTGGCGCTTTATAAATAAAATTATACATACATACATACATACAAATGTCTAATTCAACTGCATCTTTATCCAGAATGGCGTTTAAAGTGTCAATGTAATTACTAGAAGGAAATCTATTTAAGGTATAGTTATATCCTCAGGCTAAAAACTTCACAGCTGCTGTGTCAACACTTCAATCAATTCGAAAGTTGGTTCCTCTGAAGTTTATTACATGCAGGGACAAGTTCCCCTTTGTTGTTCATTTCTGTATACAACAACCACCTGGCTGATCTGAAACATAATAAAAATTAGTACTCAACAGAAAATATGTCAATTTATGGTATTGTCAACTATATCTGAAATAACAACAGTTAATTTTTGTCAGTGTTTTTATTTAATATACAATAGGAGCCTGGGGTACACTGGATATCAAACTTTTTCATAAGGTGGTGGAAAATGTTGCTGTTAGTTTGCCATAACCAATCAGATGACACCTTTAATTCTGGTAGACTACAGTTATAAAACATTTGATAAAATCTAATTGGTTGCTGCAAATTGAGGACACAGGAAACATTTTGCACCTCCTATTGAATAAGACCATAGTGCTTTATATTCTATGTAATTTACAGTTAACTACAGTTAATTTGATAAAATTTAGAAGCAGTCATAAGAAGAACACAGAATATATAGCAGGTGTCATTGGTGTGAAATCCTATCAGCTTATGTGTTTGGAAAACAAAAAAGGAAATTAATCATCTTGGCAGTGAGAATTGTTATAAACATAAATATGAGGTAAAGCGACAGATGGTAATGAGAACATGAACTGTATTTTAAGGCAAATGCAAAATGTAAAACCATGTCAAATTCCTATTTTTTTAACATTTGCTTTTCATTTTAATTAAAAGTCATTGTATATCATTGACTAACTGTTAACTGGGCAAATATGTCCATCTGTTAATTTAATCAGATATTATGACCTCTACGTTTGTAAAATCAGATTCCACTCACATATAGGGGTTGTGGCTATTTAAATTATCTAAAAGATTTTAAAAAACTGGTGTGTCATTAAATTAAGGTGGGCTTTGAACTACCCTTTCCCAAGCCTCAGGACATTAAAATGAATATCAAGAAAGAACCTGAGGAACCCTTGACCGATATCAGGTTGGAGTTACTTACCTTAGCCTGATCCCGCGATACAATACCTGACGTAAATGAGATTACATCAGCTATTACATCGCGGGATCGGGCTAAGGTAAGAGCAGGGTTTAACGGCTCCCACACACTAGCGTTAAGTTTTGCGCTACCAAGCAGCACAAAACTTAACGCTTCAGGTTTTGGATCTATAGCATGGCTCTATTTCCAAAAACATTTGGAAATGGTGCAGTGCTCTAAAATCCGTCTAAAACCCAAAGAAATTTCGGGTTAACGTGGGTTTTAGACAGAAAAGGCCCATATTGAATCTCCCCCTATATGATAAACTGGGATTTTGACCTCTGCCACATGTTATGATTTTAAAAACTATAACACCCACTACATGCTTATGTGTCCACCCACTTATGCCCTGTAGTAAATCATAATAAACAATAAAATTGCCTCAACATAACATTGTGAAGAGTCAATAATGTTATATTGAAGAGGTGGAAGCTTTCAGGGTTATTCAATAAAAGTTCTTATAGTTTAAAATGGTGCTAATTTTGCCCCAACCAATCAGATCTTATTTAACATTTGAAAGCTAACATCTGATTGGTTGGGGCAAAATTAGCACCATTTTAAACAATAAGAGCTTTTATTGAATCTCCCTGATAATCTGTTAAATTCTGAATTGATGTTCCAAATTACAGCGTGTGAAAATATATTCAAATCATTTGTGGTTTTCTTAAAACAATGCAACCTAACAATCCACAATCCTTATTTTAACCCAAAAATAAGGATGAAGTATGAAGTAATTAAATCAATCAATAAAAAGACCCTAACAACTAAATGTAAATTTTCATACATATAGATACATGAAAATTATACTAAAAAAGTATAAAAAAAACCCACAAAGCATGCCAACATATTTTAGTACTAGTGCCTAATATAAATAGTTCAGGTGATTACCGGTGTTATGAATCACTGGTATATTTTTAACTATGCAAATGCGAACGGCACAGTTAGTTTTACCTACACTCCGTACATCAGCTGAATTACCTTGTTCGCACAATGTTCTGAAAACCAATTGGCCTAATTATTTCCTAACCATTTTTACAATCTTTATAACAATCACAAACCATGTTCTGGCTGGCAAACATAGCGTAAAATGTCAAAATGATCTTTTGTTAAACTAGTGAATGCCCAGCATTACACCATCCAGATGGCCATATTTTAATTTGGCACTAGTGATGGATTATTCTGTAACCCTTGAAAGTATTGTTCGGTAACCCCCGAATGGGCCATAACCCTTGAATGTATGTACAATACGCTGTACAATAACAAAATACAAAATAGTCATACATGGGGGCAAATACATAAATAGTTCAGTACATAAATATATAAATTGTATAAATAGAAGTGCTAGAGCTTTGCCACAAAAGGAAAGCAGGTCCCTGCCCCATAGAGCTTACAATCTAGTTAGGTGGGTAACATACAAATACAAAGGAATGGATAGAGGTGCTTGAGAGATACAGTAGTGCAAATAAAACAATCAATGTAGAGAGCAGAAACCCAACAATTGCAGCTATTTATTACAGCTATTTACAGTAAGTTACCATTGTTATTTTTACTGTAATTTATCCGAACTTTTAAAACTATTTCTGCCCATTGATTTTAATGGGTTTGTTTCCGAACTTCCGAAACTTTACTGAAGTTTGAAAATGAACTAAACATCAGAAACTTCGGCTACCTCTATTTGATACCAAGTCTATAGACTTATATAGGTCTCAACTATTGCAAGGTACCAGAGGACAGCATTTATTAAAAAAAAAAAAGAAATGAAGGTACATGTTAGCTTTTTAAAGTTAAGATATTTTATAAACTTTACAAATACTGTATACTTTTTTTTACAAATTGCTTTCTGTGTACAATAGATAAATTGCTCATTTGCAAATTGTAATACTATCAAATTTTACCCATGCTGTTGGTTTTGCCCTGATGTTATATTTAGTTACACCATAACATTCCACAATTCTTACACAAACTAATATTTTTGCATAATTATGGGATCCAAACACAAAGCTATTAAATAGCCAGAAAATATAAAACTCCCAGGTAATGTTTCCTGGTTCACTGGTTGTTAATATACCACTTAAAGTAAAGTAAAACCGGTAGAGTAAAACACAGAGTAATTTGTGAGGCATGAGATCTAAAGGGTACCTATAAATCCCTATGACGAGATCTGTCACCACATTGCAACTTAAGGACTAGATATATTACAAAGTAAACTAGAAACATGCTGGCTTATTCCTTTAGTCCATATGAACCGTCCTGAACTTACTTAAAGTTAGGCAGCAGTCTCTTAGAAGGCTCTATTACATTTTGTCGTTCCTAATTAGATCCGGAAAAGTTATAAGCTAATGATATATATATGATTCTTAGCCTATTATTCCCCCTTGTAATTGACTGTCTACACTAATTATAATAATAGGATGAAAATTAGGCAATCCATGTTAACTGCTGTGAATTTAGTAGATTGGTTAAGCTACTTTGTTTTTCACTTTGTTTCTTGAGAGCTTCTTTCTTTCTTTAAAGATAAAGATAATGTTATCTTTAATGGGGAATTTATTTGGCATTGGAGCTTGTGTGTTGGTGTAGCTATGGTAGTTATACAAAGGCGTTTATGGTCATAGCACAGATTGCTGTGTTTTTAATGAACTCCTAATGGTCAATGCCAGAAGATGTCCACAGATTCTATAATCCACAAAAAGGGTCACATGCTGTGTTCCATCTTTACATTTAAAGGGACACTAAACTGTCATATACATGTACCTTTCAAACGTATCTGCTATTCACAGGGAGGTGAATAATAGAAGGCCTTGGTTACACAGTAAACTTATCTACAGGTGCTCCACTTGCAGTTTCTCTCCAGCAGATGGCGCGTTCATATCCTTTGCACATGCACCACCGGGACATCGCACTGATCAGCTGGAGGGAACCCATGAGTAGACTGCTGGTAGGTAAGTTTAACTCTTTAACCTGGGCATTCGATTATTCACAGGGAGGTGGGAATAAGCAATCTCTCATTCGTGTATAATAGAAACAATTGCATGTAAATAATGGTTTAGTATCCCTTTAAACAATGTTTGCACATACATAACATAAACAGTTACATAGAGTTTTTCTAAAACATATTATAATGGCACCAATAATGATCTACCTGCCCTAAAAAAAAGGATTAAATGTGAACCTTTAAAGTGTAGTTCAGGATTTGTAGTTTATTCATACTTTTACTACATGAGATGCGTTTAGCATAGCAAATTAAACAATAGGTATTATTACTATAGATTAACAAACCTGCTGAGGGTTATTCTTCTGGAAGGTCTGTGTATCAAAATAAAATTTCCATCTGTAAGTCTAGATTTTTAAATGCAGAAGCCAGTGCTATTCAGCAGCAACAACTAAGGCTACGTTCACAGTAGCAATTTAAATCATGTTTGCATTGCATTTTTATGCATCTGCATTGTGTTTTTCACTGTATTTGCATGCATTGTGTATTTGGGTTAATTTGCAAAAATGCATAAAAAAGTATTTATGTGTTTCTATGCATTTTTAAAAATGTTTTCCCTCATCCCCGTAGACTTTCATTGAGTGCGTTATCACCCTAAACTGCTGTGATATTCCTGTCCTTGCTTTTTTTCCTAACGCATGCATTCTAAAGATGTGATAAAACACATCTCGCCATTCAGCATTTGCTCTCTTTTTTGTTCTGAAATAAGAAAGTTCTTATCTTGGGAGAGTAAAAACCTCCCAAGATTCACTTAATATTTTTAAAACATAGCGTAAAGGAAAAATAAACTTACATTTTAATCCTAATGTGAAAGTTTTCTCTCCATAACACCTATAAATTGTAAGAAACTGTACTAAGTACATTGCATTTACATACATGTAAGAAGTTGATTCTGTAAGTGACAATGTTTCTATGATGTTGCCATTACATTTCTGAAACTTCAAAAAGCCTTGGCAGCTTGTATACCCATTGGCCACGCTCGCTGACCCCAGTATTCACTGTTTCTATACACAGAGTATTTTCTAAACAGCTGTCTCCCTACCAATATGGAAGCCCCTGCAGTTTAATTTCTGGCTAGCATTAGTGGAACAAATAATAGTCAGTTGATTTTACTGCCTTTTTTTACCTACATCCTGTTCCTAGCAAAAGATAAAATTCTAAATGCACGTGTTTTCACTGTCTGGTCACTTACAGGGAGATTCAATAAAAGTACTTATTGTTTAAAATGGTGCTAATTTTGCCCCAACCTATCAGAACTTATGTAACATTTGAAAGCTAACATCTGATTGGTTGGGGCAAAATTATCTCCATTTTAAATGATAAGAAATTTTATTGAATAACCCCCTTAATGCTTAATGCTCTACTTTTAGAAACACACAGCCCATGAGGTTACAAGTTCAAATCCCCAATCTTACTTTTGACATTTTTGTTTTCTTTCAGCCTCAATTTCCCTTAATAGGAAATAAACTGTTTACTTTGGGTTTTTTTTGTAGAAAATGCAAAGCAGTATGTGGATAAACAGATATTGTTTTTAAAAAAAACTGTAGCTGAGAGAAGGGACCTGTTGTAACATGATCTGTGCCTAACATAGGCAGGTATCTAGGAGGCAAGGCTGGAGCTACCTTTTTTTGATCTGCTGTGCACTAAAGAGCATGTAAGGTATTAGCCAATGAAAAGAAAGTTGCAGTGTTTACATCACATCCAGATGCAATGCATGCTTTACAGTAACATCCTTTAGCTTTGCATTGTAGTAGAGACTTAGTGAGCATGTGCGAGTTAATGTCCAATCAAAAAAAAGTTTTCTTTCCCAGTAAGTGTAGCTGACATCCTGCTGTATTGCATTGTGGGAGAGAGTGTCAGGAAACTTTAGAGTTATATCCTGCTGTAATGCATTGTGGGAGAGAGCTTCACATCCAAATGCAATGTGTAGTGGGAGCGGGTGGGCGTGGCCAAATGGCACTGCTTTACTGAAGACTTTTCTTTCTCCTACAGACTGCTTTACTAAAGAATCCCTTTGTTTTGGCTGCTTTCCTGAAGGGAAGTTTCCTTCTTATGCTGGTAAGTGTCTAAATGTTATTTTTTGCTTTAGTGTACAGTCTCTCTGTGTCTCCCTCTCTCTCTGTCTGTCTCTCTCTCTCTGTGTGTGTCTCTGTGTCTCTCTCTCTGTGTCTCTCTCTCACTCTCTCTCTCTGTCTCTCTCTCTCTGTCTGTCTCTCTGTGTGTCTGTCTCTCTCTCCCTCTCTGTCTCTCTCTCTCGCTCTGTCTCTCTCTGTCTCTCTCTCTCTGTGTCTCTTTCTCCTGTCTTGTTAGCAGCAGTGCTCACAATGATCAGCTTCCAGGTTAGTACAATTATTCGTTTCTGGCCATGAGAATAATGTGGTTGGGGTGGGGAGGGGGGGGAAGCCCTGCAACATATACATTTTTAGAAGGGTGGAAATGCCCTTTATAAATACCATAAGCAATATTGCCGGAGCAATTGCAGCTCTGGGTAAATGAGGCCCAAGTTTTCTAACTCAATATTTTACATACAGTATACATACCGGTTATATTCTGGCAATATGTAAGTGGGAGCTGCTATACTGCCCCAGTCTTCTCAGACAGCACATATTTTGGCCATTGGTACATTGGACAAGTGTTCCTCAAGTAGTTTATTTTCATAGAGCACATTAAGATAAGGTAATAGTTAATTTTTTTTTCATTTTCAAGATTAGAATACAATTTTTTTATCCATTTCCAGTTTTTCTCAATCGGGTTATCACAAAAATATCAAACAAATTTTAAAAATCATACACTGTTGATGAAATTTGATTGACAACTATTAAGAGTCCTGTACTAGCTACAGATTTGTTTGTTAAAAAAAGTAACTCTAATGTGTCCATTTTTAACACAGGTGAATAGGTAATTATTCACGTGTGCTGATAGTCCACGTGTTGCTGTTTGAGTTGATAAATTGAAAAGATACTTGGCTTTGCAGTGTGCGTCCTCCCTTCATTTTGTTTTATTGGAGGTGGGGTGCTGGGAACCCTGGTGGATAGACTGCCCCTGCCGCCTGGACTATATGACCTCATGTGCACAGGTATCTAGAACTATGTGGAATAGGTAATTACCTTATTGTTGCATGTATGCTAAACTTGTATCCCTGTTTCACGATTAAATACTGTGTGTGCTGAGTGCTGGACTTTTTGCGTACAAACACACAACACTCTCACACCTTGGATATTTGCTTTAAGGTGAGATTTTCTTACTTTTTTGGGTAATTTCAAGCTCACCAGAATAGGGAAGGAACTATTTGATTTGTAAGGGAGAGTTAAAGGGCAGGTCCCAGGTCCCGCATTTTATTGAAAAACAAAGCACAATTTTTTTTGTTGCTTGTATATCACTTGTGTCTGCTTGTCAGCGCTTGCATTTTCTAACTGCTACTCTGGGGAAAAAATTAGTAGTCAACGTGTGTCATTTGTCTGTTTTTTTTCAAACGTAAAATGGACAGGTATGGACACAATGGACCAAAGTCGTGCACGAATGGAAATAATAAAGGATCAAAATGCAACACACATAGTGGAAATGGTTCCTGCAGCCGGAAAATGCAAGCGGACAGAAAAGCGGATAGAAATGCCACCTGTGGGACCCTAGCAATAATGTAGTACCTGGTGGCTCAGTGGTTAGCACTGATGTCTTGCATAAGTCCTGAGTTCGAAACACCTTGGACACATCTGCAAGGAGTAGTTGTATGTTGTCCCATGCTTGCGTGGGTTTCCTCCGGGCAGGCCGGTTTCCCCACAATCATAAAGACAAACTGATAGGTTGTATATGTCAATAAATGTGCCTAGATTGTAAGCTCTTCAGGGCAGGGCCTGATGTGAATGTAATTGTAGTAGCTCTACAGAAAATGGTTGCACTATATAAATCCACAATAATTAAAATATATAACACTTTCTCAGACTGGAGAATGACGCAAAATAATAAATTGTAATTGCTTAACACTCATTGGTGTGTCAATAATAATTACAAAATTGCAAAACGGAATTAATCATTTCCCCCCCCTAAAAGGAACCTAGTCCACCTTTCCATATCTTATGACAAATGGTCATTAACCCAGTTTAATCTGCACACTGCCTTGGAGTTATCTTGACTCCTCTCTTCCTCCATCATCACATTAACAATGTCGCTAGGACCGGTCATTTTTTCCTTCGCAATATGCAAGATCCGACCTTTCTCTCTCCACTACTAAAAAGGTATCCATGTCCTTATAATCTCCTCTCTTGACTACTGTAACATTTACTACTTGGACTCCCAGCCTGTCATCTCTCTCCTCTTCAGTCTCTATTAAACTCAGAGCTCAGATCAACTCTCTCTCCTCCAAAAGAGAAACCCGCAACCCCCATACTTCCGCCATAGGGTGGTTCCCATCAAACAAAGGATATATAATGCCCTACTTTAACCTTTAAATCCTTCGCTCTACTGCACCTCCCCTACTTATCTTCTCTTTTGGTCCCTTATTTTCCAGGCGTGCCCTCCTTCCTGCAAGGAAATCTTCTCCTAAATTTTATACTGACTCCCAACACCCCCAAGCAAAAGACGCCTGGTGGATGCCCAGAGAACAACAACAAAGGCCCTGTAGTATAGGCACGATCACCATTATTCTAATAAACGTCTGACAAGGTTCAAAGATCAATGCAAAGTACCTTTATTGGCTCTGAAGCGTGTCATGCACACATATTAAATCACATTCCTAAACACGGGAACCCCCCGTATAGTACATCACATCACACCACTAACAACAACACAAAAGCTGGGTGGACAGGGCAACAGAGCATGATGGTCATAGTAGGGCTCCTCACTGCTAACACGTGTATCTCAGCGTCACTTTGGAAAACTTAATCACCACACAGTTGAAAGTCTCATACTAGTTCCATGAACATCATTAAACCTGTATCGGATCAAGCGGGTATTTGATCAGGAGGGGTATCGGGACTTGCGCTTCAACTCAAAAGTCACTACGTTATTTCGACAGATGCGGTGAGTCTGCCACCTTTAGCACTAGGTACCTGGCACAAGTCGCCTGTCCCAAACACTTAAGCTCAGTGCAGGTATCAGGTCTTAAACCGCTCCCCTGTTGCCTCTCATGACGCTTCCAGCTTGACACAAACATTACTTTCACCCGTCCCACCTCCATAACATGTTATCCGCCCGTTTTAAAACATTATTTCCACATGGTGTACTTAGTGCAATCCACCTCCTACTCACGACCTGCATGCTGGTTCACATCAACACACTGGTCTCCGCCATTATGTGTAGCAAGCTCCTCCGTACCGTTAGCCCTTTCACCAGCACGGAAAACCGAGCGCGTTTCGCGCCCTTTCCGGACGCTTCGTCAGGGTATCAGTCACACGTCCAGCACCTCCTTATATATCCATTTCTTAAAGAGATACCATCCTCAAAGTTATACCATAGCATAATCATGTTCCCATTAATACAATACAATGACTTGTTACACCATGGCTTACTCTCCCCATTCCCTTTTTCCTCAATTTACAAAAAACATGAGAACTGTATATCATCATTTAGTCCCAGTGGGGTCAGCGTTTTTAACTTCATTATCCATTTGGTTTCCACTGAAGCAGCCTTTTATTTATATTACTCCTCTTTCCCCCATTCGGACGATTCAATTCCCACAAATTTTAACCCTTTGAAATTCCCTGATGTTTCTCATATACATGTTTCGCAATAGAAATGGGCAGAATTTGGCCCTTGGCACATGCTCTGATAGCTCTCCTATCCTAATGGTCAATTTCTAATCGTTTTTTCCTACATATTGGCTCCACAGTGAAGATAGCTAGATAAATGACCCCCCCATGTTTGACCAATTCATTACACTACCAATGACCACATTTTGATTATGCTATGGTATAACTTTGAGGATGGTATCTCTTTAAGAATGGATTATAAGGAGGTAGGACGTGTGACGTGATACCCTGACGAAGCGTCGGGAAGGGCGCGAAACGCGCGTCGGTGTTCCGTGCTGGTGGAAGGGCTAATGGTACAGAGGAGCTTGCTACCGTAATGGCGGAGACCAGTGTGTTGAGGACCCGCAGCAGGTCGGTGAGTATGAGGTGGATTGCACTAAGTACACCATGTGGAAATAATGTTTAAACGGGCGGGATAACATGTTAATGGAGGTGGGACGGGTGTGAAGATTGAATGTTTGTGTCAGCTGGAGCGTCATGAGAGGACACAGGGGAGCGGGTTAAGACCTGATACCTGCACTGAGCTTAAGTGTTTGGGACAGGCGAAGTTGTGCCAGGTACCTAGTGGAAAGGTGGGAGACTCACCGCATCTGTCGAAATAACAGTAGTGACTTTTTGTGTGAAGCGCAAGTCCCGATACCCTCCTGATCCAATACCCGCTTGATCCGATACAGGTTTAATGATGTTCATGGAACTAGTAGAGACAATTCAACTGTGTGTGATTAAGTTTTCCAAAGTGGACGCTGAGATACACGTGTTAGCAAGTGAGGAGCCTACTATGACCATCATGCTTGTTGCCCTTCCACCCAGCTTTTTGTGTTGTTTTGTTGTATGTAATGTACTATACAGGGAGGGTCCCGTGTTTAGGAATGTGATTTTAATATGTGTGCATGACACGCTTCAGAGCCAATAAAGGTTCTTTGCATGATCTTTGAACCTTGTCAGACGTTTATAGAATAATGGTGATCGGTTGCCTATACTACAGGGCCTTTGTTGTTGTTCTCGGGCATCCACATGGCGTCTTTTGCTTGGGGGTGTTGGGAGTCAGTATAAAATTTAGGCTATGTTTGCCCTGGAGGCACCCTTATTTAAGGATTCACCTATAACAGTTATTGAGAGGGGAGGCACTATACCGCCATTTTTAAGGAAATCTTCTCCACAGACCCCCCAACAAACACTGCTGCCTCCCGCCTTAAACCTTCTCTCTTGTGCTCCCTACTTTTGGAACTCTCTCCCTCTCTTGCTTCACTGGTGACATCCATAATTCTTCAAATCTAGACTGTTATCCTACCTTTTTGAGCATCAGCACAACAAATGATTGTTAGCGCTTTTAAGCACTTTGTACAGACTTGTATCTGAATGTGCCCCCCTCAGTTAGATTGTAAGCTCTTCGGGGCAGGGATATCATTCCTAATGTTTTGAGGCTTGTTGCAATTTATCCATTATACATGGATACATTTCAATGTATGAAATTGTTATTAATTACATTTTTATCTATCTTTATAATGGCTTGCACTTAGCCCCTTGTGTATACTCTGTTTTTTATAATGTACAGCGCTGCATACCAAGTGGCGCTTTATAATAAAATTAACATACAACATACATACAAATGTCTAATTCAACTGCATCTTTATCCAGAATGGCGTTTAAAGTGTCAATGTAATTACTAGAAGGAAATCTATTTAAGGTATAGTTATATCCTCAGGCTAAAAACTTCACAGCTGCTGTGTCAACACTTCAATCAATTCGAAAGTTGGTTCCTCTGAAGTTTATTACATGCAGGGACAAGTTCCCTTTGTTGTCATTTCTGTATACAACAACCACCTGGCTGATCTGAAACATAATAAAAATTAGTACCACAGAAAAATATGTCAATTTATGGTATTGTCAACTATATCTGAAATAACAACAGTTAATTTTTGTCAGTGTTTTTATTTAATATACAATGGAGCCTGGGGTAACTGGATATCAAACTTTTCATAAGGTGGTGGAAAATGTTGCTTAGTGTTGCCATAACCAATCAGATGACACCTTTAATTCTGGTAGACTACAGTTATAAAACATTTGATAAAATCTAATGGTTGCTGCAAATTGAGGACACAGGAAACATTTTGCACCTCTATTGAATAAGACCATATGCTTTATATTCTATGTAATTTAGTTAACTACAGTTAATTTGATAAAATTTAGAAGCAGTCATAAGAAGAACACAGAATATTAGCAGGTGTGCATTGGTGTGAAATCCTATCAGCTTATGTGTTTGGAAAACAAAAAAAGGAAATTAATCATCTTGGCAGTGAGAATGTTTTATAAACAAATATGAGGTAAGCGACAGATGGTAATGAGAACATGAACTGTATTTAAGGCAAATGCAAAATGTAAAAACATGTCAAATTCCTATTTTTTTAACATTTGCTTTCATTTTAATTAAAAGTATTGTATATCATTGACTAACTGTTAACTGGGCAAATATGTCCATCTGTTAATTTAATCAGATATATGACTCTACGTTTGTAAAATCAGATTCCACTCACATATAGGGGTTGGGCTATTTAAATTATCTAAAAGATTTTAAAAAACTGGTGTGTCATTAAATTAAGGTGGGCTTTGAACTACCCTTCCCAAGCCTCAGACATTAAAATGAATATCAAGAAAGAACCTGAGGAACCCTTGACCGATATCAGGTGGAGTTACTTACCTTAGCCTGATCCCGCGATACAATACCTGACGTAAATGAGATTACATAGCTATTACATCGCGGGATCGGGCTAAGGTAAGAGCAGGTTAAGGCTCCCACACACTAGCGTTAAGTTTTGCGCTACAAGCAGCACAAAAATTACGCTTCAGGTTGTGGATCTAAGCCTGGCTTATTTCCAAAACATTTGGAAATGGTGGCAGTGCTCTAAAATCCGTCTAAAACCCAAAGAAATTTCGGGTTAACGTGGGTTTTAGACAGAAAGGCCCATATTGAATCTCCCCCTATATGATAAAAACTGGGATTTGACCTCTGCCACATGTTAGATTTTAAAAAACTATAACACCCACTACATGCTTATGTGTCCACCCACTTATGCCCTGTAGTAATCATAATAAACAATAAAATTCCTCAACATACATTGTGAAGAGTCAATAATGTTATATTGAAGAGGTGGAAGCTTTCAGGGTATTCAATAAGTTTTTATAGTTTAAAATGGTGCTAATTTTGCCCCAACCAATCAGATCTTATTTAACATTTGAAAGCAACATCTGATTGGTTGGGGCAAAATTAGCACCATTTTAAACAATAAGAGCTTTTATGAATCTCCCTGATAATCTGTTAAATTCTGAATTGATGTTCCAAATTACAGCGTGTGAAAATATATTCAAATCATTTGTGGTTTCTTAAAAACAATGCAACCTAAACAATCCACAATCCTTATTTAACCCAAAAATAAGGATGAAGTATGAAGTAATTAAATCAATCAATAAAAAGACCCTAACAACTAAATGTAAATTTCATACATATAGATACATGAAAATTATACTAAAAACTAAAAGTATAAAAAAAAAACACAAAGCATGCCAACATATTTTGTAATAGTGCCTAATATAAATAGTTCAGGTGATTACCGGTGTTATGAATCAATGGTATATTTTACTATGCAAATGCGAACGGCACAGTTAGTTTTACCTACACTCGTACATCAGCTGAATTACCTTGTTGCACAATGTTCTGAAACCAATTGGCCTAATTATTTCCAACCATTTTTACATCTTTATAACAATCACAAACCATGTTCTGGCTGGCAACATAGCGTAAAATGTCAAAATGATCTTTGTGTAAACTAGTGAATGCCCAGCATTACACCATCCAGATGGCCATATTTTAATTTGGCACTAGTGATGGATTATTCTGTAACCCTTGAAAGTATTGTTCGGTAACCCCCGATGGGCCATAACCCTTGAATGTATGTACAATACGCTGTACAATAACAAAATACAAAATGTCATACATGGGGCAAATACATAAATAGTTCAGATACATAAATATATAAATGTATAAATAGAAGTGCTAGAGCTTTGCCACAAAAGGAAAGCAGGTCCCTGCCCCATAGAGCTTACAATCTAGTTAGGTGGGTAACATACAAATACAAAGGAATGGATAGAGGTGCGTTGAGAGATACAGTAGTGCAATAAAACAATCAATGTAGAGAGCAGAAACCCAACAATTGCAGCTATTTATTACAGCTATTTACAGTAAGTTACCATGTGTATTTTTACTGTAATTTATCCGAACTTTTAAAACTATTTTGCCCCATTGATTTTAATGGGTTTGTTTCCGAACTTCCGAAACTTTACTGAAGTTTGAAAATGAACTGAAACATCAGAAACTTCGGCTACCTCTATTTGACACCAAGTCTATAGACTTATATAGGTCTCAACTTTGCAAGGTACCAGGGACAGCATTTATTAAAAAAAAAAAAAAGAAAGGAGGTAATGTTAGCTTTTTAAAGTTAAGATATTTTATAAACTTTACAAATAGTTATACTTTTTTTTACAAATGCTTTCTGTGTACAATAGATAAATTGCTCATTTGCAAATGTAATACTATCAAATTTTACCCATGCTGTTGGTTTTGCCCTGATGTTATATTTAGTTACACCATAACATTCCACAATCTTACACAAACTAATATTTTTGCATAATTATGGGATCAAACACAAAGCTATTAAATAGCCAGAAAATATAAAACTCCCAGGTAATGTTTCCTGGTTCACTGGTTGTTAATATACACTTAAGTAAAGTAAAACCAGTAGAGTAAAACACAGAGTAATTTGTGAGGCATGAGATCTAAAGGGTACCTATAAATCCCTATGAAGAGATCTGTCACCACATTGCAACTTAAGGACTAGATATATTACAAGTAAACTGAAACATGCGGCTTATTCCTTTAGTCCATATGAACCGTCCTGAACTTACTTAAAGTTAGGCAGCAGTCTCTTAGAAGGCTCTATTACATTTTGTCGTTCCTAATTAGATCCGGAAAAGTTATAAGCTAATGATATATATATGATTCTTAGCCTATTATTCCCCCTTGTAATTGACTGTCTACACTAATTATAATAATAGGATGAAAATTAGGCAATCCATGTTACTGCTGTGAATTTAGTAGATTGGTTAAGCTACTTTGTTTTTCACTTTGTTTGAGAGCTTCTTTCTTTCTTTAAAGATAAGATAATGTTATCTTTAATGGGAATTATTTTGGCATTGGAGCTTGTGTGTTGGTGTAGCTAGGTAGTAGTTATACAAAGGCGTTTAGGTCATAGCACAGATTGCTGTGTTTTTAATGAACTCCTAATGGTCAATGCCCAGAAGATGTCCACAGATTCTATATCCACAAAAAGGGCACATGCTGTGTTCCATCTTTACATTTAAAGGACACTAAACTGTCATATAATGTACCTTTCAAACGTATCTGCTATTCACAGGGAGGTGATAATAGAAGGCCTTGGTTACAGTAAACTTATCTACAGTGCTCCACTTGCAGTTTCTCTCCAGCAGATGGGCGTTATATCCTTGCACATGCACCACGGGACATCGACTGATCAGCTGGAGGGAACCCATGAGTAGACTGCTGGTAGGTAAGTTTAACTCTTAACCTGGGCATTCGATTATTCCCGGGAGGTGGGAATAAGCAATCTCTCATTCGTGTATAATAGAAACAATTGCATGAAATAATGGTTTAGTATCCCTTTAAACAATGTTTGCACATACACACATAAACAGTTACATAGAGTTTTTCTAAAACATATTATAATGGCACCAATACTGATCTACCTGCCCTAAAAAAAAGGATTAAATGTGAACCTTTAAAGTGTAGTTCAGGATTTGTAGTTTATTCATACTTTTACTACAGAGATGCGTTTAGCATAGCAAATTAAACAATAGGTATTATTACTATAGATTAACAAACCTGCTGAGGGTATTCTCTGGAAGGTCTGTGTATCAAAATAAAATTTCCATCTGTAAGTCTAGATTTTTAAATGCAGAAGCCAGTGCTATCAGCCGCAACAACTAAGGCTACGTTCACAGTAGCAATTTAATCATGTTTGATTGCTCTTTTATGCATCTGCATTGTGTTTTTCACTGTATTTGCATGCATTGTGTATTTGGGTTAATTTGCAAAAATGCATAAAAAGTATTTATGTGTTTCTATGCATTTTTAAAAATGTTTTCCCTCACCGTAGACTTTCATTGAGTGCGTATCACCCTAAACTGCTGTGATATTCCTGTCCTTGCTTTTTTTCCTAACGCATGCATTCTAAAGATGTGATAAAACACATCTCGCCATTCAGCATTTGCTCTCTTTTTTGTTCTGAAATAAGAAAGTTCTTATCTTGGGAGAGTAAAAACCTCCCAAGATTCACTTTATATTTTTAAACATAGGGTAAAGGAAAATAAACTTACATTTTAATCCTAATGTGAAAGTTTCTCTCCATAACACCTATAAATTGTAAGAAAACTGTACATTGCATTTACATACATGTAAGAAGTTGATTCTGTAATGCAATGTTTCTATGATGTTGCCATTACATTTCTGAAACCCATTGGCCACGGCTCGCTGACCCCAGTATTCTCTGTTTATACACAGAGTATTTTCTAAACAGCGTCTCCCTACCAATATGGAAGCCTGCAGTGTTAATTTGGGCTAGCATTAGTGGAACAAATAATAGTCAGTTGATTTTACTGCCTTTTTTTACCTACATCCTGTTCCTAGACAAGATAAAATTCTAAATGCACGTGTTTTCACTGTCTGGTCACTTACAGGGAGATTCAATAAAAGTACTTATTGTTTAAAATGGTGCTAATTTTGCCCCAACCTATCAGAACTTATGTAACATTTGAAAGCTAACATCTGATTGGTTGGGGCAAAATTATCTCCATTTTAAATGATAAGAAAATTTATTGAATAACCCCCTTAATGTTAATGCTCTACTTTTAGAAACACACAGCCCATGAGGTTACAAGTTCAAATCCCCATCTTACTTTTGACATTTTGTTTTCTTTCAGCCTCAATTTCCCTTAATAGGAAATAAACTGTTTACTTTGGGGGGTTTTGTAGAAATGCAAAGCAGTAGTGGAAAACAGATATTGTTTTTAAAAAAACTGTAGCTGAGAGAAGGGACCTGTTGTAACCTGATCTGTGCCTAACAAGGCAGGTATCTAGGAGGCAAGGCTGGAGCACCTTTTTTTGATCTGCTGTGCACTAAAGGGCATGTAAGGTTACTGCATACACTTGTGAGAGAGGTGGGCTATGGGAGGTGATCCCTAGTTTCATAAATCGACCAACAACCACAGCAAAGAAGGTGAGGTACCTTGTGAATGTGCTCTGTCTATTGGGACAATGTTTGCCTTTAAGGTTTCTCTGTGAGAAATATGTTATTTGCAACTGGGTGTGTTGTACTATGTTTATCCTATCCAATAAAGTTTGGGCGAGGCATGTGACAAATACTATGGTTACATACATTGCATATAGAATTTAGCATACCTGGTTTTTATGTATGTATGTATGTAATATATATATATATTTATATATATTATATATATATATATAATATATTATATATGTTACTTTAATTTAATTATTGTGTGCTTTTGATATCTATATTATATAATATATATTCCTTCTTTATATAAAAATATTTTCCATTTTGTGAGATTGCATTGAGTTTTTAGACTGTGCTATGTAGGTGGGGTAGGCTAAAAAAATATTATACATGGTTACAGTATATATTGTAATGTTAAAAGGTATAACATTAATTAGTTTATTAATCTGTTCTAAATAAAGATATATAAGTGTGTGAACAGTGTGTAAATGGCATATGAAATAAAAAATAAAAAAGTACTAACATACAGAATCTCCCCACGTTTGAATGGACTGGTTAAAATGGGAGCTATAGACACACCTCTCAAATGTATTCAATTCTGCATGGGAAAATAAAGGAAGTTTGCTGTGTAATTTCCTTATTGTCCTTACTATCCAATAGGTGTGCTTCTGGTAGCTGCTGTAGCACTATAGCCAATGAAAGAAAGTTGCAGTGTTTATCAAATCCAGATGCAATGCATGCTTACAGTAACATCCTTTAGCTTTGCATTGTAGTAGAGACTTAGGGAGCATGTGCGAGTTAATGTCCAATCAAAAAAAGTTTTCTTTCCCAGTAAGTGTAGCTGACATCCTGCTGTATTGCATTGTGGGAGAGGTGTCAGGAAACTTTAGAGTTATATCCGTTGTAATGCATTGTGGAGAGAGCTTCACATCCAAATGCAATGTGTAGTGGGAGCGGGTGGCGTGGCCAATGGCACTGCTTACTGAAGACTTTTCTTTCTCCTACGACTGCTTTACTAAAGAATCCCTTTGTTTTGGCTGCTTTCCTGAAGGGAAGTTTCCTTCTTATGCTGGTAAGTGTCTAAATGTTATTTTTTGCTTTAGTGTACAGCTCTCTGTGTCTCCCTCTCTCTCTGTCTGTCTCTCTCTCTCTGTGTGTGTCTCTGTGTCTCTCTACTTTCTATCTTCTCTCTCTCTCTGTCGCTCTCTCTCTCTGTCTGTCTCTCTGTGTGTCTGTCTCTCTCTCCCTCTCTGTCTCTCTCTCTCGCTCTGTCTCTCTCTGTCTCTCTCTCTCTCTGTCTCTTTCTCCTGTCTTGTTAGCAGCAGTGCTCACAATGATCAGCTTCCAGGTTAGTACAATTATTATAAATTGTCACATTACTGTAATAGTGACCGACTGTATTCTAGCAGCCAATAGGAATACCCCATATTAAACAAGCACCAGGTTCCTCTTTACTGCCGCATGTGTGTAAACTACAGCATCTAACACACCCCTTCCACATTGGTCAGAATCCAGGTAAAAGCCAATAGTGTTCCGTTCCTTCCACATTGGTCAGAATCCAGGTAAAAGCCAATAGTGTTCCGTTTAACTGGGAGAGAAGGCATTGCCTATAGAAATGGTGGGTGATCCCTGCCATTGCTAGGTATTGAGACGCTGCCTGTTCCTGCTTGAGAGCCCTGGGGTTGCTAGGTATTGAGACGCTGCCTGTTCCTGCTTGAGAGCCCTGGGGATTAGCTGGAGATGGGGGTTAATGTGTGTACAGTATTGTATGTATACAACTTGACAGCACCTGGTCTGTCTCTCTCTCCTGGAAGACGAAAATACCGGGAAGGGCTCCAAGTGCCGCAGGAAGCCCCGCGGAGCCTCCCAACACTCACGGCGGGGCCTGGGAGCCTGGTTTTCGGCCGCGAACAACCACAAACTACCCCTGGAAGATGGAACTACCGAGAAGAAGGGCCTGCGATGCACAACTGTACAAGAAAGAAAAAGGGCATGCGGATGCACAACTGTCCAATGAAAGGGGCCTGTGAGGCACAACTGTCCAATGAAAGGGTCTGCGATGTACAACTGCCCCAATGAAAGGCCTGCGATGCACAAATGCCCAATGAAGGGCCATGCGATGCACAAATGTCCAATGAAAGGGCCTGCGATGGCACAACTGTGCAAGCCCCTGTGGTCGGTCAGATCATCAACGACACTTTAACCGAACCACGTATACATTAATCAATCAGGACTAAAGATGTTCAGCGGGGCAGTCATAAGTCATGGTAATTGTCACCAACTGACATCTTACCTAGCTTGAGGCATAATTGTTGCAAAAGTAAACTTCTTAGACATGCCTTTGAATTTTTCATCAAAAACACCATGATAAGACCTTATTTCCCTCATAAATATGTGTTGAATACTGAATACTATTGCAACAATCAACTGGAGCTAATGCAATCTGTTACAATAGGTACATTTTTTCTAGGTTTAGGAAAATGCACAGGGTTTTGTGTTCTGGTTTTTGGGTTTCATTCTTTGATGCAATTTTTTTCTTTATTCTCCTCGTTAATTAAAGTAGTTAAAGAACACTGATAATAATGTTTATGTGAAGTTAATTGCCTTGACAAGATTTTTTTTGTTTTTGCATTAATACATGATTGACATGAAAACTATTTTAAAAATACAATTGGCAGGTGGGTCATCATACTACAGAGAAATATCGTTGGAGAAATGTGGGTAGAACGATATGTGATCCATCTCATCACAAGTGGGAAGGTAACTGGAAACAGGACAAATATAGTAAAAATAAAGTGCTTTACATACCGCACATTAAATCTGTCTTGCTGCTTTCCTTGCTGTATGAAAAATAGAAGTGGGCTCAGTCGTCATGGCTAGCCAGCCATCACAAATAATGTTGGTCATATAAGAAGCAGAAATGACGAACATCTATAAGACTGTGTTGTTTGTGTCGTGAGGAAAGAGATGACTGTTGGGAGTCATCGAAGATGAGTAGTAATGAAATTGTATCAGAGATTTTAACTATGCTGGTTTATGCGAGACACACTCCAGATTATGTTACCAATCTATCAGAGGTAATCAAAAAACAGGGCTATTCAATAAGATGGTGCAAGTTTGCCCCAAAAAAATCAGATGTTAACTTTCAAATGTTAAATAAGATTTAATTGGTTGGGGCAAACTTTAGCACATTTTAAGGATAAGAACTTTATGAATCTCCCTGAAAGTTTTGTAATCCATGTTTCGCTAGTTTCAAAAATGTAATTTTCATATACCAGTTCAAGATTTTAGAGTTGTGTCTAAAATTATTATGGCGAAAAAAGCTTTACCTCAAAAATAGTTTATTAAATGATGATAACTTATCTTGACAAACTGATAATTATTTCAGGACTTCCCCTTTTGTGAGGTCTGTCTCCTCTTTTCATTTCTTCCAATGAGCAGGACAAGATTGTCCTTTCTATAGTAAAAAAGGAAAGGTGGATAGTATTTGGAAAACTTGAGCGCCATGGTTTTGTATTGTTGTTATAGGCCTTACTCAAATTGTATTAGCATTGCAGGACATTTGAAAAACTATAAAAACATACTCAAGGGGAAACAAACCTTAATTTCTAAATCAAATGAAGTTTTTCTCCTCAGAAGACCTTATATTGTAAGATTACTTCTCTGTAAGTTGTAGTACATGGAGGAAATGATTCTGTAACTAAGAAGGCTTCCATGTTTTGCCAGGTAAAAACCTCTACATGTATCTGTTTACCTAGACAAGCTTGAGTATATTCGGTCAGTTAAATACACGTTTTTGAAGCACACAGCCCGCAAATTGACAGGTTCAATCCCCCGACTTATTGGATTTAGTTTGATTATTATATATATACTTACATGAATTGTTCCTTCAACTTTCTGCTGCTGTCCATGCCTTTTCTGGCACAAACAGCCGCAGAAGGAGCGGGTAGGTAGCGGCGTTCATGATCGGTCAAGATGCGATGTCTCTAGTAACATAGTAATGAGGTGAATTCAGAGAATACGTCCATCAAGTTCACCTATACATTTTTTTTAACTCTACCTAACAAGTTGAACCAGAGGGTTCCTTCATGACTCCAAACGGAAGTCAGCCAATCTCGACACTTCTGCCGGTTCTCGCACCCTTTGCTGACTGCTGTGCAGAAAAAGGCATGGACACGCACAGAGCGAGGAAAGGAAAAAGCAAAGAAAAAGAGGGAGACGAAAATAACAAGCAAAAGAAACTAGAAAAACAAGACCTGGTAAGTATATTCAGGAGCCACAGAGAGAAATTTTAGCCTAGAGATGTCTAGGTTGTTTGTTGGGTGGTGGACATGCCTTTAAAGTCTTTGATATTAGCTTGGCGTTAGTGGCTGAGGTGAACTATCCTTTTTTTGGTTCATGGTTATAGGAATAACAGTGACTGCAACAGTATATTTGCATAACAAAGATTATCCACATACATTGTATTACCAAGCACGTTGGTATAAATCCATGAGTAATGCCTGTGGTAGCAAAAAACATTGATTGTCATTTGCTTTACAGACCCATAAGACCATGGTGTTCTTTCAGAATATGGCACCGGATCCAATAAAGGTTCTCTATTAGAGATTTGTGCCAATTAAATGGCTTGACAATTGTATTGACCCCACAGTCATAGCATTTATGTCTTACTTAGTCTAGTGCCAGAAAAGACTTTTTCCAACTGAAGTCGCTAATATACATTGTATAATGTCATCCCAAACTTTTGTTAAGCGGAATTAAAACAGTTCCTACTATCACTATCCTTTAAATGTGTTTTTTTTTCTTTTTGCTGTTATCTTTGTCCTTCTTATCTAACCCATTAAACATGCACAAATGATTATCCTTTATGATTCTCTGTGTGAAATATATACTACATTTTCAAGATAAGGAGATAAAACACGGCAGTAAGTACAATTAGAACAATGACAAATAATGATCAATTAAAAGAATATACAGAAACAAACAGTGTCCGATGGACACTCAAAGTACCATTATTGAACCATATCCAAACAGTTATGGGAACTTACACTGCTAATTATGTTAGTCATAGGAAATAAGCGACCACGTCGGTTGAAGCCAGTGATTGGATAAAAAGTAAGAGATTTATTGTCGATACTAAAAAAAGGGAATATTAAAAGTTATAATATATATAACAAAAACAGGATATATGTCCATAAAAGAATAAAAAAACAGTAGCCGGTAACCACCATATGTAGCAGTTATATGTATTGATAACGGACCACCAACAGTAAATAGTCATATGTGGGTGAGAGACAAAACTTGAAGATTGCAGTCTAAATTTATACATAATTCTGATCAGTAGAATGAGAAGAGCATCAATCTCACCCAACACGATCTTCTACGCGTATGTGTGACATCCACTGTACTGCCACCAGTAAAGTATACAGGAGTGTGTGTCTGGTAGCATTATACCACACTGGGGGTGTGCCAATAGCAGGACCATGTCACTAGACTGCCATTGCCCCAAAACAGGCGAAAGAGCTACCTTACACTCCGGCGCTTAGTACCAAGCAGGGGAATCAGTTGGAAAACACCTCCCAGTGAAAAACAGCTCTGAGACACAGATCATCGATGCAGAATTGACAACAAAGTCCCCCCACTGTGATGATGAAAGAACAAAGGGTCTTTGAACTTGTGCACTAGTACACCGACATATATGTTCTGGGCCATCTTGCCCTTCTTCAGGGACTTTGTTTTCACTGGTTCTCTGTCAATGTTCTGGCTGGTCGTGTGTAGAAGGGCCATATTGCGTTCATTGCTGACTGGATGCTGTTTCTGTTCTTAAGTGGTATTCTATAGAGGATGGACTGAATTGTCGTGTGGTTATAACCTCATTAAACTGTATCTTTATTCCAACAACAAAATATTATACAGAGGAAATGCCAATGAAAAGCAAAAACCAATTATATAAGGAGCTAATAAATATACTGCGGTATAAAAAAGTATAAAATTAGAATATATATATATGCGGTCAGGGCCTTGACATATATGAAAGACACCCTGCACGGAGAGCTTACAATTAAGTGGGAGCACAACATACAGATTACAAGTGGGGGGAGGGGATAAGGCTCAGACAGCTAACAAGCATTAATAGTGCTGTTTTGTCAGAAATGTAAGATAACAGTTTAGATTTAAAAGAGCTATGAGATGTACTGGGGAAGTGAGAGTGGGAGAGAGAAGCTTTAAGGGGGAGGAGCAGTGTTGTAGCGGATTTGTTTGCAAGGAATGCAGGAGTCCAGCAACATAAGGGACCAAGAGCCAGAGAAGATAAGTAGGGAGGGGGCAGTAGAGGGAAAGGGATTAAAGGTTAAAAAGAAGGGGTATTGAGTGGATTCTCTATTTGATGGGGAAGCCACCTATGGACTGCAGTTTCGAGGTGGGGGTTGAGTGCAAATTTAAGATAGATGGAGAGGAAAGAGATGCACAGGCCGGGAGTCCAAGTAGCAGGGGAATATTACAGTATTCAGAACGAGAGAGAGGGAAAGGGCAGATCTCGCAATATTGTGAAGGAGAAAATGACACGCTCCCCAGTGGACATTGTTAAGTGTAATGGATGGATAATGGAAGGATAAGAGAGGAGTCAAAGATTGACATCCCAGGACAGGCATAACAGATTCAACTGGGTAAAGACCAAAATTGTCATTAGATGGAGAGGGTGGACTGGTCTAGTTTATGGGGGAAATGTTTAATTCCATTTTAGATAGATTGATTGTAAGGTAGCGGGGTCCGCCAATTCCAGGAGAAAATAGAGATTGCCATTAGAGATGGGGTTGAACAGTCAGAGGTTATGAGGGAGTGACAATAAAAAAAAAAATTTGGTATTATCAGCCTATTGTGTGTTATTAAAGCCAAAAGAAGCTCCATGAGGGGACCCCCACTTAATGGGTTCCTACACACATTGCGATCACGGCTCCTGACCCACGACACACAACTGTGTACGAGTTTCGTCCGAACATCGGGCAGGGTGTAGGAAACTTACAGCAAAGGGGTCAAGTTTCGGTCGGGCATGGATCCCGGACCGAACGCCGATTTCAGCGATAATTAACAGTGCCTACACAAGGGCCAATTCATGCGCTCAGTTGGTCAGGACCCGCAATCGCAGTGTGTACGAACCTTTATTAGCAAAGGAGGGGACAGAGAAAAAATTGTTAGAGAGATAAGAAGACAACACAATGCGCAGCTTGATTTCGGATGCCCAGAGAATTTGGAATTGGTTACGAAGAGAAGTATCAAACACAACTGATAGGTTGAGGAGAGGATGAGGGGCCGAGAAATGGCCTGACTTAGCAGTTTGTAGAATTGAGGATTTGCAGAGGGCCATTTCAGTTAACTGACCCAGTTTTGGGGGAATCGTAACTGCAAGGGTCCATAGGTTATTAGCATGAGAGGTTAATTAAGAAATGCGTGAGAGTTTTGACACAAATGGTAAAAGGGAGACAGGGCGTGTGGTAGTTCGAGGAACCAGGTAGGCCCAGGGAGGGTTTTTTAAGGGAGTGTTTGACGCACGATCATGTTAAAGGCAGCGAATGAAAAATTCCTAGAGGGAGGGAATCAAGGGTACACATTGTCAGTTGCAAGGACAAAGAGGTCGAGAAGACTTCAGAATGGGTGATATGAATGAAGATTCCCAATAACTGCAGGTGGTGGGGCAGGCAGAAAGTGTGAGCATCCTGGGGTGAGGAGATGAGTGTGGATAGATATTCTTTGTTTCTAAAGTAGGTCTGCAAAAACCAAAGGATCGTAATGGAAGAGAATAGTGTCAGTAGGACACGGGATGCAGGAGAGTGTTAAATAACAAAAATAGGCAACATTGTTTATTAATGTGCTAAAGTAGAAGTTGATTGCTGCAAGAAAGAGCTGAATTAAGACACGAAAACATGAGCTTGTATTGGTACAAGTTCACCGACTGCGGACTTTTCCACAGCCACTCAGCTGCCAGAGTACGTAGCGTAGGAACTACTAGTCAATGTAGTTGATTAGATAGACAATTTTCACCATATGTTCCTTATGGTGGTTAAACAAAACAATAAAATATCCATGAATGGGTAAAGGTTTCTCTGTTGACTATCGTTATGCGGGCACACAATGGGAAGGATCTGTATAATCTTAATATCCCCAAACCCTGTATTACTGATCTTGGGTTACCCTTATTCCCTTACACTACACTTATTCCACTATACTCAGCGGGCTAGAGATCAATGAGCTGCATATTAAATCTCATAGTAAACAAAGTACTCGTGCCTGATTACACATAAAAGTGTATCACTTTATATCACACTGGACCAATGTAATTGAATCCTATCCACATGCTAAAATATTAAAATATCATAATATATTAAAAAAATACAATCTTCCATGAATGTTCGAGTCTAAACAATCTTAAAGTAGTAGATGTGTTGATACCTAAATGAACTGAGTTTTTTAGTCAAGACTATCAAGCCCGGCAATGCCCCTATCATTATACTAAAGTAGAAATGTACTGTATAGATCATTCTTAGTGCTTCATGCCGAATACAACTGATATCACCATATTGGAATGAGGCTAAAAAAAGGCCTGCGATTCATAACCTCATCAGAATTCACAATTCTTCTGTTACAGAAATGATACTGCTAAGCTTTGTCTATGATATTTTTAAAGGAAAATAAATAAAAGGAGAAGTTTAGAAGTTTTTAATCTTGTGTTTAGGATATTGTGTACTGGATGCCTCTTGCTTCTATACAAATGACCTAAGTGACGCTGTGCAGTATAAAATCTTGTTGTAATTCCTATAAAATGATTTAAGAAACACGCTGTGTTAAGAAACATGAAAAAGCTACTTTGATTGAATTATTTTCCCGTTGCAAACTATTAAGGTTTATAAAGCAATATAAGCACCGAGTTGTCTACTCATCAACTCATCTATCGTTTACCCATCATATACCCTAACATGTTCCCACTGTTCTGGGTATATGATAATCCATTCATTCAAAAAGAATCAGTTTCATATACAGTGCTTACATAGCCAGATCTTCTCTTTCTCTTCAATCATGTCTGTTATCGGGATTACTCCTGTTTTATTTATTGATTGATCCTTTTGCGCTTTGCGTTGAATGATTGGTGTTGATATAGGGCTATAGGGAAACTGACCTGGTCAGCTTTTCTAAGGTTCTTAGCTTTTCTTTCGGCCATATTAAGTTCCAGTGTTCTAATGTACTCTCTTAAAAAAATAACTGCTGGGGTTTTGCAAGTATTGCTTTGAATTCGGATGAAATCTGAGTTACTACTACTTAAATACTTTCTCTGAAGGATATGTCCCAGGCCTCTATGACTTATTGTCATATACTGTTTTTTTTTAATATTGCTGATTGTGAAGAAAACTGATAAGATTACTTTAGTCATTTTACCTATGTAAGCATACAGCACATATTGCTGACTCATTTATAATAGATTTTGAGGGAATCTATCCCTGCAAGAAATGATGTTTATATTTATAGTAGCCTTTACCTTTACTGTAAGTAAAGCTCAAACAAGACTAGTTGCCCCTCTTATTAAATGGCCATGTATATTGGAATATTCTGGGATACAAAAAAAAAAAGGTGTTACTGACAGCTCTCCCGATCATTTCCTCCCCTGCACTATTTTCATGTCATGCGCATGCAGCCACGGTCAGAAATAAATAGTGTCAATAGGCAGTGCGGGGGGGGGCTGCACGGTACATAGGTAGTGTATAGACATTTTCAATAACAAATATATGGAATAAATATTAATTATTAACATAGATTTAGGGAAATAAACAAAAATGGGCGGTATTGCCGCAAATAAGAGTAAGCCCATGTACATGATATAATATTAAGTATAGGGTGGGTTTGTACTTGTAACCATTGGGGCCTGTGATGTTTTTTGAACAAGCGACGGTCATTCCGATGCAATAAAAAAAATATTAACTTGTTACACTACTTTGCGGTAACTGTAACAAGTGATTGCCTCATTATTGATTAACCAGCGAAGTGTAGAGGAACACGAGGAAATGTTCATCTCCCCATTTCAGCTACTTACACAATGTATCAAAAATAGTGCTTATGTTGCACACTTAAAGGGAGATTCAATAAAAAGTTGCTATCATGAACTGGTGCTTAATTTTGCCCCAAACCAATCAGATATATTTAAACATTGTGAAAGCTAACAAACATCACCATAACCAAACAACCACATGATTGATTGGGGCAAAAATTAGCACCATTTTTAACAATAAGAAACTTTTATGTATTCTCCCGTTGGGCAACAGTATATTGGAATAGTGAGTATACCAAACAAGATCTTTAGGTTCTCTATATGTGCTTGAACAAACAATATGCTTACAAAATAGGCTAGAGGTTGAGTGCTCAAGCCACAACGTCGCTGAAACTTGTTACTCCAGATAAAGATTAATGGCAATGCTGGTTTGGGATTGGAAACTCACCGCATCCTTTCGGTTGGCTCGTGTGCGCCCGCCCCGAACCCCTAGCTAGGTTCCCCACTGGAAAGTAATACAATGAAAGGACTCGCACACCATGGTTGTACTGAATTTCAATTACACATACTTATTATGCCTTCCAACCCCTCCCATATACAGATACGCCCGTGAACCGCGAGTTTGGACTTCTGTGGTCCTTTACTCATAGGCACACTTTCTACAAACTTTATTATAACTTTTATCCGGGGTTCAGATGTTTAGGGCAGAAACACACTACGTGTAGCATGTGCATCAGTGAATTTGACAAAAGCACGATTTGAACATGTCCGAAAACCCACAACCAATTGTGCAGCCTCTATGGACTGATGCTCGTGTTGTGGAAAACTGCTGGCCGCGACCAATATTGCCACAAAAGAAGGTCTTCCTCCTGGCCGACCGAGTCAGAAGAGCAAAACAGTCGCGTCATGAGGAAATATTGCATGGTGTTTACCGTGCTTTAAAGGAATACCATAGACGTCAATATTATAACAACTATTGTTTGTCTAGGAATCTAGCTTCTCTTGACCTTTAATTTAGATATAACTTGACTAAAAGACTTAGTTATCTTAGACTTAAAAAAGATGGCATGGTTTTAAAAAGCCAATTGTAATGCAATGGCTCACTTACAACATTAGATATAAAATTCATTTACAGACACATGGATTAGATGCCACGCTTTGAAGGGGGGGAAGCATATTTTTTACATCATGCTATAAAGGTCTTGTGTTTGTTTTTAACACTATGCTAGATTCTATTTAAGGTATAGAACCTATTTATGTATAGTCCTAGTAAAATTTGATTGCCAATCATTGTAGTGTATGTGTACAACATAAGAAAAAAGTTACACCATAAAAAATTCGCATAACAAAATCTTCAGACACACCCATTGAGAAATCCTGCTTTAGTTGCGTGATTCCTAGGCGATTAACTAGAGATGTCGAACTTCGCAAAATCCGGTCTGCTCGAGGACGCGAATTTTCGAAACAACTCGAAAATTCGGGAAATCCGCGATCGGACATTAAAATAAAATACCCTTGAAATACGAGATTTTTCGTATTTCGAAAAAATTCCCGGAATACGGGGAAACTAGTATTTTCGAAAAATTTCGAAAACATGTATTTATGGAAATAAAGAAATCCTGTATTTTCGAAAATTTTAAAATTTACGAAATGGCGAGTCGGAAGTTTGGAAGGCGGAAAATCTGCCGTTCGCGAACGGGATAAATCCGCGGCAGATCTGGTTCGGATCCGCGAACCGCCCATCCCTAGATATAACATCAAGGGGCTGATTTACCCTGTGTGCTGTGCTAAAAATAGGGGTTAAACTCGTGCTAACCGATATTGAATAGATTAGCGCAAAGTTAACTCCATAATTGCACTAGCTGCACCAGTTTCAAAAAGGCACCTGTGCAACGGCGCAATCTATTAATAAAAGATTTGCATCATTTTTAACTCACAATTTAAGACCAGCTAATGACTGGTCTTAAAGTGGCGCTGGGGTAAAATCCCTTTTGGGATTACCACCAGTTGCAAATCCAGTATTAAAGAGCATGTCTACCCCCAAAACTATAATTTCCCCACTACTGGCCCCCACTCTGTAGTGCATAAAATCCTTACCTTAAATCCTAGCTCCCAGAGTCCATATAGGACTCTGCCTCCTTGCTCCCCTCCAGGAGAATTTTGCCATGCGCACTGCAGCCTCCCTCCTCCCCTGCCATTGATCTACCTCCCCCTAATACCAAACTCTCAGCCAATACCAGACAGGCAGCCGGTCCAGCCCCCCTGCTTGCAGTTTCATGCAGAAGAGGCCGGGCAATCGGCGGAGGATAGATAGGGAAGGTAAATAATGATCAGGGGAGTTTCTGGCCATGAGAATAATGTGGTTGGGGCTGGGGAGGAAGCCCTGCAACATATACATTTTTAGAAGGGTGGACATGCCCTTTAAATACCATAAGCAATATTGCCGGAGCAATTGCAGCTCTGGGTAATGAGGCCCAGTTTCTAACTAAAATTTTTACATAACAGTATACATACGGTATATTCTGCAATCATGTAAGTGGGAGCTGCTATACTGCCCCAGTCTTCTCAGGACAGCACATATTTTGGCCATTGGTACATTGGACAAGTGTTCCTCAAGTAGTTTATTTATAGAGCACATTAAGATAAGGTAATAGTTAATTTTTTTTTCTATTTTCAAGATTAGAATTACAATTTTTTTATCCATTTTTCCAGTTTTCTCAATCGTGTTATCACAAAAATATCAAACAAATTTTAAAAAATCATACACTTTGATGAAATTGATTGCACACTATTAAGAGTCCTGTACTAGCTACAGATTTGTTTGTTAAAAAAAGTAACTAAATGTGTCCATTTTTAAACCAGGTGAATAGGTAATTATTCACGTGTGCTGAATAGTCCACGTGTTGCTGTTTGATGTTTGAATAAAGATTACATTGGCTTTGCAGTGTGCGTCTCCCTTCATTTTGTTTCTACATTGGAGTGGGGTGCTGGGAACCCTGTGGGATAGGACTGCCACCTGCCGCCTGGACTATATGTACCTCATGTGCACAGGTATCTAGAACTATGTGGGAATAGGTAATTACCTTATTGCTTGCATGTATGCTAAACTTGTATCCCTGTTTCACGATTAAATACGTGTGTGCTGAGTGCTGACATCTTTTGCGTCAAACACACAACACTCTCACAACCTTGGATATTTGCCTTTAAGGTGAGATTTTCTTACTTTTTTGGTTAATTTCAAGCTCACCAGAATAGGGAAGGAAACTATTTGATTGTAAAGTGGAGAGATTAAAGGCAGGTCCCAGGTCCCCTGGCATTTTATTGAAAAACAAAGCACAATTTTTTTTGTCTGCTTTTATATCCATTGTGTCTGCTTGTAAGCGCTTGCATTTTCTAACTGCTACTTCTGGGAAAAAATTAGTAGTGCAGTGTGTCCATGTCTGTTTTTTTTCAAACGTAAAATGGACAGGTATGGACACAAATGGACCAAAGTCGTGCACGAATGGCAATAATAAAGGGATCAAAATGCAACACACATAGTGGGAAATGGTTCCTGCAGACCGGAAAATGCAAGCGGACAGAAAAGCGGATAGAAATGCCACCTAGTGGGACTAGCAATAATGTATACCTGGTGGCTCATGTGGTTAGCACTGATGTCTTGCATAAGTCCTGAGTTCGAAACACCTTGGACACATCTGCAAGGAGTTTGTATGTTGTCCCACATGCTTGCGTGGGTTTCCTCCGGGCAGGCCGGTTTCCCCCACAATCATAAAGACAAACTGATAGGTTGTATATGTAATAAATGTGCCTAGATTGTAAGCTCTTCAGGAGGGCGGCTGCTGATGTGAATGTAATTGTAGTAGCTCTACAGAAAATGGTTGCACTATATAAATCCACAATAATTAAAATAATAAACACTTTCTCAGACTGGAGAATGAGCCAATAATAAAATTGATGCTTAACACTCATTGGTGTGTCAATAATAATTACAAAATTGCAAAACGGAATTAATCATTTCCCCCCCCTAAACTGGAACCTAGTCCACCTTCTCCATTCTATGACAATATGGTCATTAACCCAGTTAATCTGCACACTGCTTGAGTTATATTTGACTCCTCTCTTCTTCCATCATCACATAACAATGTCGCTAGGACCGGTCATTTTTTCCTTCGCAATTTGCAAGATCCGACTTTTCTCTCTCCACTACTAAAAAGGTCATCCATGTCCTTATAATCTCCTCTCTTGACTACTGTAACATTCTACTACTTGGACTCCCAGCCGTCATCTCTCTCTCCTTCAGTCTATATTAAACTCAGAGCTCAGATCAACTTCTCTCCTCCAAAAGAGAAACCCGCAACCCCCATACTTCAGTCCATAGGGTGGCTTCCCATCAAACAAAGGATGATTAATGCCCTTACCTTTAACCTTTAAAATCCTTCGCTCTACTGCACCTCCCTACTTATCTTCTCTTTTGGTCCCTTATTTTCCAGGCCGTTGCCCTCTTCCTGCAAGGAAATCTCTCCTAAATTTATACTGACTCCCAACACCCCCAAGCAAAAGACGCCTGGTGGATGCCCAGAGAACAACAACAAAGGCCCTGTAGTATAGGCACGATCACCATTATTCTAATAAACGTCTGACAAGGTTCAAGATCAATGCAAAGTACCTTTATTGCTTCTGAAGCGTGTCATGCACACATATTAAATCACATTCCTAAACACGGGAAACCCCCGTTAGTACATCACATCACACCACTAACAAACACCAAAAAGCTGGGTGGAGGGCAACAGAGCATGATGGTCATAGTAGGCTCCTCACTTGCTAACACGTGTATCTCAGCGTCCACTTTGGAAAACTTAATCACACACAGTTGAAGTCTCATACTAGTTCCATGAAAATCATTAAAACTGTATCGGATCAAGCGGGTATTGGATCAGGAGGGGTATCGGGAATTGCGCTTCAACTCAAAAGTCACTACTGTTATTTCGACAGATGCGTGAGTCTGCCACCTTTAGCCACTAGGTACCTGGCACAACTTCGCCGTTCCCAAACACTTAAGCTTCAGTGCAGGTACAGGTCTTAAACCGCTCCCCTGTGTCCTCTCATGACGCTTCCAGCTTGACACAAACATTCAATTTCACCGTCCCACCTCCATAGACATGTTATCCCGCCCGTAAAACATTATTTCCACATGGTGTACTTAGTGCAATCCACCTCATACTCACGACCTGCATGCTGGTTCACATAACACACTGGTCTCCGCCATTATGTAGCAAGCTCCTCAGTACCGTTAGCCCTTCCACCCAGCACGGAACACCGAGCGCGTTTCGCGCCCTTTCCGGACGCTTCGTCCGGGTATCAGTCACACACGTCCAGCCACCTCCTTATATATCCATTCTTAAAGAGATACCATCCTCAAAGTTATACCTAGCATAATCATGTTCCCTATAATACAATACAATGACTTGTTACACCATGGCTTACTCTCCCATTCCCTTTTTCCTCAATTTACAAAAAACATGGAAACTGTATATCTCATTTAGTCCCATGGGGTCAGCGTTTTTTAACTTCATTATCCATTTGGTTTCACCTGAAGCAGCCTTTTATTTATATACCTCCTCTTCCCCCATTCGGAAGATATCAATCCCACAAAATTTAACCCTTTGAAATTTCCCTGATGTTTCTCATATACATGTTTCGCATAGAACTGCGCAGAATTTGGCCCTTGGGCACATGCTCTGAAGCTCTCCTATCCTATGGTCAATTTCTAATCGTTTTTCCTACATATTGGCTCCACAGTGACAGATAGCTAGATAAATGACCCCATGTTTGACCAATTCATTACACTACCCAATGACCACATTTTGATTATGCTATGGTATAACTTTGAGGATGGTATCTCTTTAAGAAATGGATATATAAGGAGGTACTGGACGTGTGACGTGATACCCTGACGAAGCGTCCGGAAGGGCGCGAAACGCGCGTCGGTGTTCCGTGCTGGGTGGAAGGGCTAATGGTACAGAGGAGCTTGCTACACGTAATGGCGGAGACCAGTGTGTTGATGTGAACAGCATGCAGGTCGTGGTATGAGGGGATTGCACTAAGTACACCATGTGGAAATAATGTTTAAAACGGGCGGGGATAACATTTAATGGAGGTGGGGGAGGGTTGAAGATTGAAGTTTGTGTCAAGCTGGAAGCGTCATGAGAGGACACAGGGGAGCGGTTTAAGACCTGATACCTGCACTGAGCTTAAGTGTTTGGGACAGGCGAAGTTGTGCCAGGTACCTAGTGCTAAAGGTGGCAGACTCACCGCATCTGTCGAAATAACAGTAGTGACTTTTGTGTTGAAGCGCAAGTCCGATACCCCTCCTGATCCAATACCCGCTTGATCCGATAGACGTTTAATGATGTTCAGGGAACTAGTATGGACAATTCAACTGTGTGTGATTAGTTTCCAAAGTGGACGCTGAGATACACGTGTTAGCAAGTGAGGAGCCTACTATGACCATCATGCTCTGTTGCCCTTCCACCAGCTTTTTGTGTTTGTTTAGTGATGTAATGTACTATACAGGGAGGTTCCGTGTTAGGAATGTGATTTTAATATGTGTGCATGACACGCTTCAGAGCCATAAAAGGTTCTTTGCATTGATCTTTGAACTTGTCAGACGTTTTATTAGAATAATGGTGATGTGCCTATACTACAGGGCCTTGTTGTTGTTCTCTGGGCATCACACATGCGTCTTTTGCTTGGGGGTGTTGGAGTCAGTATAAAATTTAGGCTAATGTTTGCCCTGGAGGCACCCTTATATTTAAGGATTCACCTATAACAGATTATTGAGGGGGAGGAGCACTATACCGCCATTTTTTAGGAAATTTCTCCACAGACCCCCAACAAACACTGCTGCCTCCCGCTTAAACCCATTCTCTCTTGATGCTCCCTACTTTTGGAACCTCTCCCCTCTCTTGCTTCACTGGTGACATCCATTAATGCTTTCAAATCTAGACGTTATCCTACCTTTTTGAGCATCAGCACAACAAATGATTGTTAGCGCTTTTAAGCACTTTGTACAGACTTGTATCTGAATGTGCCCCCTCAGTTAGATTGTAAGCTCTTCGGGGCAGGGATATCATTCCTAATGTTTTGAGGCTTGGTGCAATTATATCCAGTATACATGGATACATTTCAATGTATGAAATTGTATTTAATTAATTTTTATCTATTTTTATAATGGCTTGCACTTAGCCCTTGTTTTGTATACTCTGTATTTTATATGTACAGCGCTGCATATCCAAGTGGCGCTTTATAATAAAATTATACATACACACATACATACAATGTCTAATTCAACTGCATCTTTATCCAGAATGGCGTTTAAAGTGTCAATGTAATTACTAGAAGGAAATCTATTTAAGGTATAGTTATATCCTCAGGCTAAAAACTTCACAGCTGCTGTGTCAACACTTCAATCAATTCGAAAGTTGGTTCCTCTGAAGTTTATTACATGCAGGGACAAGTTCCCCTTTGTTGTCATTTCTGTATACAACAACCACCTGGCTGACTTGAAACATAATAAAAATTAGTACTAACAGAAAATATGTCATTATGGTATTGTCAACTATATCTGAAATAACAACAGTTAATTTTTGTCAGTGTTTTTATTTAATATACAATAGGAGCCTGGGGTACACTGGATATCAAACTTTTCATAAGGTGGTGGGAAAATGTTTGCTGTTAGTTTGCCATAACCAATCAGATGACACCTTTAATTCTGGTAGAATACCGTTATAAAACATTGATATAAATCAATGGTTGCTGCAAATTGGGACACAGGAAACATTTTGCACCTTCTATTGAATAAGACCATAGTGCTTTATATTCTATGTAATTTACAGTTAAATACAGTTAATTTGATAAAATTTAGAAGCAGTCATAAGAAGAACACAGAATATATAGCAGGTGTCATTGGTGTGAAATCCTATCAGCTTATGTGTTTGGAAAACAAAAAAGGAAATTATCATCTTGGCAGTGAGAATTGTTATAAACATAAATATGAGGTAAAGCGACAGATGGTAATGAGAACATGAACTGTATTTTAAGGCAAATGCAAAATGTTAAAACCATGTCAAATTCCTATTTTTTTAACATTTGCTTTCATTTTAATTAAAAGTCATTGTATATCATTGACTAAACTGTTAACTGGGCAAATATGTCCATCTGTAATTTAATCAGATATTATGACCTCTACGTTTGTAAAATCAGATTCCACTCACATATAGGGGTTGTGGCTATTTAAATTATCTAAAGATTTTAAAAAACTGGTGTGTCATAAATTAAGGTGGGCTTTGAAACTACCCTTTCCCAAGCCTCAGGACATTAAAATGAATATCAAGAAAGAACCTGAGGAACCCTTGACCGATATCAGGTTGGAGTTACTTACCTTAGCCTGATCCCGCGATACAATACCTGACGTAAATGAGATTACATCAGCTATTACATCGCGGGATCGGGCTAAGGTAAGAGCAGGGTTTAAAGGCTCCCACACACTAGCGTTAAGTTTTGCGCTACCAAGCGCACAAAATTAACGCTTCAGGTTTGGATCTATAGCATGGCTCTATTTCAAAAAAATTTGGAAATTGGCAGTGCTCTAAAATCCGTCTAAAACCCAAAGAAATTTCGGGTTACGTGGGTTTTAGACAGAAAAGCCCATATTGAATCCCCCTATATGATAAACTGGGATTTTGACCTCTGCCACATGTTATGATTTTAAAAACTATAAACACCCACTACATGCTTATGTGTCCACCCACTTATGCCCTGTAGTAATCATAATAAACAATAAAAATGCCTCAACATAACATTGTGAGAGTCAATAATGTTATATTGAAGAGGTGGAAAGCTTTCAGGGTTATTCAATAAAAGTTCTTATAGTTTAAAATGGTGCTAATTTTGCCCCAACCAATCAGATCTTATTTAACATTTGAAAGCTAACATCTGATTGGTTGGGGCAAAATTAGCACCATTTTAAACATAAGAGCTTTTATTGAATTCCCTGATAATCTGTTAAATTCTGAATTGATGTTCCAAATTACACGCGTGTGAAAATATATTCAAATCATTTGTGGTTTTCTAAAAACAATGAACCTAAACAATCCACAATCCTTATTTTAACCAAAAATAGGATGAAGTATGAAGTAATTAAATCAATCAATAAAAAGACCCTAACAACTAAATGTAAATTTTATACATATAGATACATGAAAATATACTAAAAAGTATAAAAAAAACCCACAAAGCATGCCAACATATTTTAGTACTAGTGCCTAATATAATAGTTCAGGTGTTACCGGTGTATGGAAATCACTGGTATATTTTAACTATGCAAATGCGAACGGCACAGTTAGTTTTACCTACACCCGTACATCAGCTGAATTACCTTGTTCGCACAATGTTCTGAAAAACCAATTGGCCTAATTATTTCCTAACCATTTTTACAATCTTTATAACAATCACAAACCATGTTCTGGCTGGCAACATAGCGTAAAATGTCAAAATGATCTTTTGTTAAACTAGTGAATGCCCAGCATTACACCATCCAGATGGCCATATTTAATTTGGCACTAGTGATGGTATTCTGTAACCCTTGAAAGTATTGTTCGGTAACCCCCGAATGGCATAACCTTGAATGTATGTACAATACGCTGTACAATAACAAAATACAAAATAGTCATACATGGGGCAATAAATACATAAATAGTTCAGTACATAAATATATAAATTGTATAAATAGAAGTGCTAGAGCTTTGCCACAAAAGGAAAGCAGGTCCCTGCCCCATAGAGCTTACAATCTAGTTAGGTGGGTAACATACAAATACAAAGGAATGGATAGAGGTGCGTTGAGAGATACAGTAGTGCAAATAAAACAATCAAGTAGAGAGCAGAAACCCAACAATTGCAGCTATTTATACAGCTATTTACAGTAAGTTACCATTGTTATTTTTACTGTAATTTATCCGAACTTTTAAAACTATTTCTGCCCATTGATTTTAATGGGTTTGTTTCCGAACTTCCGAAACTTTACTGAAGTTTGAAAATGAACGAAACATCAGAAACTTCGGCTACCTCTATTTGATACCAAGTCTATAGACTTATATAGGTCTACCTGTGCAAGGTACCAGAGGACAGCATTTATTAAAAAAAAAAAAGAAAGAAGGTACATGTTAGCTTTTTAAAGTTAAGATATTTTATAAACTTTACAAATACTGTTATACTTTTTTTTACAAAATCTTCTGTGTACAATAGATAAATTGCTCATTTGCAAATTGTAATACTATCAAATTTTACCCATGCTGTTGTTTTGCCCTGATGTATATATTATAACCATAACATTCCACAATTCTTACACAAACTAATATTTTGCATAATTATGGGATCCAAACACAAGCTATTAAATAGCCAGAAAATAAAAACTCCCAGGTAATGTTTCCTGGTTCACTGGTTGTTAATATACCACTTAAAGTAAAGTAAAACCGTAGAGTAAAACACAGAGTAATTTGTGAGGCATGAGATCTAAAGGGTACCTATAAATCCCTATGACGAGATCTGTCACCACATTGCAACTTAAGGACTAGATATATACAAGTAAACTAGAAACATGCGGCTTATTCTTTAGTCCATATGAACCGTCTGAACTTACTTAAAGTTAGGCAGCAGTCTCTTAGAAGGCTCTATTACATTTTGTGTTCCTAATTAGATCCGGAAAAGTTATAAGCTATGATATATATATGATTTTAGCCTATTATTCCCTTGTAATTGACTGTCTACACTAATATAATAATAGGATGAAAATTAGGCAATCCATGTTAACTGCTGTGAATTTAGTAGATTGGTTAAGCTACTTTGTTTTTCACTTTGTTCTTGAGAGCTTCTTTCTTTCTTTAAAGATAAGATAATGTTATCTTTAATGGGAATTTATTTTGGCTTGGAGCTTGTGTGTTGGTGTAGCTATGGTAGTTATACAAAGGCGTTTATGGTCATAGCACAGATTGCTGTGTTTTTAATGAACTCCTAATGGTCAATGCCAGAAGATGTCCACAGATTCTATAATCCACAAAAAGGGTCACATGCTGTGTTCCATCTTTACATTTAAAGGGACACTAAACTGTTCATACATGTACCTTTCAAACGTATCTGCTATTCACGGGAGGAGGTGAATATAGAAGGCCTTGGTTACACAGTAAACTATCTACAGTGCTCCACTTGCAGTTTCTCTCCAGCAGATGGCGCGTTCATATCCTTGCACATGCACCACGGGACATCGACACTGATCAGCTGGAGGGAACCCATGAGTAGACTGCTGGTAGGTAAGTTTAACTCTTAACCTGGGCATTCGATTTTCACAGGGAGGTGGGAATAAGCAATCTCTCATTCGTGTATAATAGAAACAATTGCATGTAAATAATGGTTTAGTATCCCTTTAAACAATGTTTGCACATACATAACATAAACAGTTACATAGAGTTTTTCAAACATATTATAATGGCACCAATAATGATCTACCTGCCCTAAAAAAAAGGATTAAATGTGAACCTTTAAAGTGTAGTTCAGGATTTGTTAGTTTATTCATACTTTACTACATAGATGCGTTTAGCATAGCAAATTAAACAATAGGTATTATTACTATAGATTAACAAACCTGCTGAGGGTTATTCTTCTGGAAGGTCTGTGTATCAAAATAAAATTTCCATCTGTAAGTCTAGATTTTTAAATGCAGAAGCCAGTGCTATTCAGCAGCAACAACTAAGGCTACGTTCACAGTGCAATTTAAATCATGTTTGCATTGCATTTTTTGCATCTGCTTGTGTTTCACTGTATTTGCATGCATTGTGTATTGGGGTAATTTTGCAAAAATGCATAAAAAAGTATTTATGTGTTCTATGCATTTTTAAAAATGTTTTCCCTCATCCCCGTAGACTTTCATTGAGTGCGTTATCACCCTAAACTGTGTGATATTCCTGTCCTTTGCTTTTTTTCCTAACGCATGCATTCTAAAGATGTGAAAAACACATCTCGCCATTCAGCATTTGCTCTCTTTTTTGTTCTGAAATAAGAAAGTTCTTATCTTGGGAGAGTAAAAACCTCCCAAGATTCACTTAATTTTTAAAACATAGCGTAAAGGAAAAATAAACTTACATTTTAAATCTAATGTGAAAGTTTTCTCTCCATAACACCTATAAATTGTAAGAAACTGTACTAAGTACATTGCATTTACATACATGTAAGAAGTTGATCTGTAAGTTGACAATGTTTCTATGATGTGCCATTACATTTCTGAAACTTCAAAAGCCTTGGCATTGTATACCCATGGCCACGCTCGCTGACCCCAGTATTCATTGTTTCTATACACAGAGTATTTTCTAAACAGCTGTCTCCTACCAATATGGAAGCCCCTGCAGTTTAATTTCTGGTAGCATTAGTGGAACAAATAATAGTCAGTTGATTTTACGCCTTTTTTTACCTACATCCTGTTCCTAGCAAAAGATAAAATTCTAAATGCACGTGTTTTCACTGTCTGGTCACTTACAGGGAGATTCAATAAAAGTACTTATTGTTTAAAATGGTGCTAATTTTGCCCCAACCTATCAGAACTTATGTACATTTGAAAGCTAACATCTGATTGGTTGGGGCAAAATTATCTCCATTTTAAATGATAAGAAATTTTATTGAATAACCCCCTTAATGCTTAATGCTCTACTTTTAGAAACACACAGCCCATGAGGTTACAAGTTCAAATCCCCAATCTACTTTTGCATTTTGTTTCTTTCAGCCTCAATTTCCTTAATAGGAAATAAACTGTTTACTTTGGGTTTTTTTGTAGAAAATGCAAAGCAGTATGTGATAAACAGATATTGTTTTTAAAAAAAACTGTAGCTGAGAGAAGGGACCTGTTTGTAACATGATCTGTGCCTAACATAGGCAGGTATTAGGAGGCAAGGCTGGAGCTACCTTTTTTGATCTGCTGTGCACTAAAGAGCATGTAAGGTGTACTGCATACACTTGTGCAGAAGGTGGGCTATGGGAGGGGATCCCTAGTTTCATAAATCGACCAACAACCACAGCAAAGAAGAGGTGAGGTACCTTTGTGAATGTGCTCTTCTATTGGGACAATGTTTGCCTTTAAGGTTTCTCTTGTGAGAAATATGTTATTTGCAACTTGTGGTTGTGTGTACTATGTTATCCTATCCAATAAAGTTTGGGCGAGGCATGTGGACAAATACTAGGTTACATACATGCATAATAGAATTTAGCATACCTGGTTTTTATGTATGTATGTATGTAAATATATATATATTATATATATAATATTATTATATATATAATAATATGTTATACTTTAATTTAATTTTATGTGTGCTTTTGTATATATATATATATATATATATCCTTCCTTATATTAAAAATATTTTCCATTTTGTGGAGATTGCATTGAGTTTTAGACTGTGCTATGTAGGTGGGGGTAGGCTAAAATAATATTATACATGGTTACAGTATATATTGAATGTAAAGGGTATAACATTAATTAGTTTATTAATCTGTTCTAAATAAAGATTATAAGTGTGAACAGTGTGTAAAGGGATATGAATAAAAAATAAAAAAGTACTAACATACAGAATCTCCCACGTTTGAATGGACTGGTTAAAATGGGAGCTATAGACACACCTCTCAAATGTATTCATTCTGCATGGGAAAATAAAAGGAAGTTTGCTGTAATTTCCTTATTGTCCTTACTATCCAATAGTGTGTGCTTCTGGTAGCTGCTGTAGCACTATTAGCCAATGAAAAGAAAGTTGCAGTGTTTACATCACATCCAGATGCAATGCATGCTTACAGAACATCCTTTAGCTTTGCATGTAGTAGAGACTTAGTGAGCATGTGCGAGTTAATGTCCAATCAAAAAAAAGTTTTCTTTCCAGTAAGTGTAGCTGACATCCTGCTGTATTGCATTGTGGGAGAGAGTGTCAGGAAACTTTAGAGTTATATCCTGCTGTAATGCATGTGGGAGAGAGCTTCACATCCAAATGCAATGTGTAGTGGGGAGCGGGTGGGCGTGGCCAAATGGCACTGCTTTACTGAAGACTTTTCTTTCTCCTACAGACTGCTTTACTAAAGAATCCCTTTGTTTTGGCTGCTTTCCTGAAGGGAAGTTTCCTTCTTATGCTGGTAAGTGTCTAAATGTTATTTTGCTTTAGTGTACAGTCTTCTGTGTCTCCCTCTCTCTCTGTCGTCTCTCTCTCTCTCTGTGTGTCTCGTGTCTCTCTCTCTGTGTCTCTCTCTCACTCTCTCTCCTGTTTCTCTCTCTCTGTCGTCTCTCTGTGTGTCTGTCTCTCTTCCCTCTCTGTCTCTCTCTCTCGCTCTGTCTCTCTCTGTCTCTCTCTCTCTCTGTCTCTTTCTCCTGTCTTGTTAGCAGCAGTGTCACAATGATCAGCTTCAGGTTAGTACAATTATTATAAATTGTACATTACTGTAATAGTGACCGATAGTTATCTAGCAGCCAATAGGAATACCCCATATTAAACAAGCACCAGGTTCCTCTTTATGCCGCAGTGTGTAAACTACAGCATCTAACACACCCCTTCCAAATTGGTCAGAATCCAGGTAAAAGCCAATAGTGTTCCGTTTAACTGGGAGAGAAGGCATGCCTATAGAAATGGTGGGTGATCCCTGCCATTGCTAGGTATTGAGACGCTGCCTGTTCCGCTTGAGAGCCCTGGGATTAGTGGAGATGGGGGTAATGTGTGTACAGTATTGATGTATACAACTTGACAGCACCTGGTCTGTCTCTCTCTCCTGGAAGACGAAAATACCGGGGGGCTCCAAGTGCCGCAGGAAGCGGGCGAACAACTACGGCGGGGAGTGGAGGGAGCGGGTGGCGATGGGGGAAACAGAGGAGGGCCTCCAAGTGCTGCGGCAGGAAGCCCGCGGAACCTCCCAACACTCGCGGCGGGGCCTGGGCTGGTTTCGTAAATTTTTTGGGCTCCAGCCAATCAGATATTATATTAACATTTGAACAAATCAAACATAACAATCACATCAACAACAATCAACATATTGATTGGGGCAAATAGCACCATTTGTAACAATAAGAACTTTTATTGTACTCTCCCTGTTGTGTGTCAACAATGTATATTGGAATAGTGAGTATAACCAAACAATATCTTTAGGTCTCTTATTATGTTGCTTGAAAAAACATATAGTCTTACAAAATAGGCTAGAGTTGATTGCTCAAGCCACAAGCCCTGTCGCTGAAACTGTTAACCTCCAGATAACAGATTAATGCAATGCTGGTTTGGTATATTGAAACTCACCGCTCCTTGTCGGTGGCTCGGGTGCCGCCCGCCTGCCCGAACCCCTAGCTAGGTTCCCCACTGGAAAGTAAATCAATTGAGGACTTTCCGCACACATGGTGTACTGAATTTCAATTACACATACTTTATTATGCCTTCCAACCCTCCATATACAGATCGCCTGACCTTTCGGACCTTCTGTGGTCCTTACTGCAGGAGCCACTTTTCTTGCACTATTCTACAAACTTTATTATAACTTTTATTCAGCGGGTTCAGATGTTTAGGGGCAGAAACACAACTACGTGTAGCATTTTGTCATCAGTGAATTTGACAAACGCCACGATTGAACATGTCCGAAAACCACAACCAATTGTGCAGCCCTCTATGGACTGATGCCCGGTTGTGGAAAACTGCTGGCCCGACCACTATTTTGCCACAAAAGAAGGTCTTTCTCCTCCTGCCGCACCGGTCAGAGAAGCCAACCAGTCGGTCATGAGGAAATATTGCATGGTGTTTTACCGTGCTTTAAAAAAATACCATAGACGTCAATATTATAACAACTATTTGTTTTCTAGGAATCTTAGCTTCTCTTTGACCTTTAATTTAGATATACTTGACTAAAAGACTTAGTTATCTTAACTTAAAAAATGGCTGGTTTTAAAAAGCCAATTGTAATGCAATGGCTCACTTTACAACAATTAGATTAATAAATTCATTTACAGACACACTGGATTAAGATGCCACGCTTTGAAGGGTGGGGAAGCTTATTTTTACATCATTGCTATAAAGGTCTTGTGTTTTGTTTAACCCTATGTAATATTCTATTTAAGGTATAAACCTATTTATGTATAGTCCTAGTCAATTTGATTGCAATCATTGTAGTGTAATGTGTAACACCTAAAATGTTACAACCAGTAAAAATATTCGCATAAAACAAAATCTTCAGACACACCCTTTGAGAAATCCTGCTTTAGTGCGCTGATTCCTAGGCGATATAACTAGAGATGTCCGAACTTCGCAAAATCCGGTCTGCTCGAGGATCCGCGAATTTTCGAAAAACTCGAAAATTCGGGAATCCGCGATCGGACCTATTAAAATGAAAATACCCTTGAAATTACGAGTTTTTCGTATTTTCGAAAATTCCCGAAATTACGGGGAAACTAGTATTTTCGAAAATTTTCGAAACATTTTTTTATGGAAATAAGAGAAATCCTTGTATTTTCGAAAATTTTAAAATTTACGAAAAATTGGCGAGTCGGAATTTTGGAAGGCGAAAATCTGCCGTTCGCGAACGGGATAAATCCGCGGCAGATCTGGTGTCGGATCCGCAACCGCCCATCCCTAGATATACACTCAAGGGCCTGATTTACCCTGTGTCTGTGCTAAAAATAGGGTTAACTCGTGCTAACCGATATTGAATAGATTAGCGCAAGTTTAAACTCCATAATTGCACTAGCTGCACCAGTTTCACAAAAGGCACCTGTGCAACCGGCGCAATCTATTTATAAAAGATTTGCATCATTTTAACTCCACAATTTAAGACCAGCTAATGACTGGTCTTAAAGTGGCGCGGGGTAAAATCCCTTTTGGGTTTACCACCAGTTGCAAATCCAGTATTAAAGACATGTCTACCCCCAAAACTATATTTCCCCCCACTACTCTGGCCCCCACTCTTAGTGCATAAAAATCCTTACCTAAATCCTAGCTCCCGAGTCCATATAGGACTCTGCCTCCTGTCTCCCCTCCAGGAGAATTTTGCCATGCGCACTGCAGCCCTCCCCCTCCCTCTCCCTGCCATTTTGATCTCCCTCCCCCTAATACCAAACTCTCAGCCAATCACAGACAACGGCAGCCGGTCCAGCCCCCTGCTTGCAGTTTCATGCAAGAAGAAGGCCGGGCATTCGGCGGAGGATAGAGGAAGGTAAATAATGATCAGGGGATTTTCTGGCCATGAGATAATGTGGTTGGGGCTGGGGGAGGAAGCCCTGCAACATATACATTTTAGAGAAGGGTGGACATGCCCTTTAAATACCATAAGCAATATTTGCCCGGAGCAATTTTGCAGCTCTGGGTAAATGAGGCCCCAAGTTTTCTAACTAATTATTTTTACATAACGTATACATACCGGTATATTCCTGGCATATGTAAGTGGGAGCTGCTATACTGCCCCAGTCTTCTCAGACAGCACATATTTTTGGCATTGGTACATTGGACAAGTGTTCCTCAAGTAGTTTATTTTATAGAGCACATTAAGATAAGGTAATAGTAATTTTTTTTTTCTATTTTCAAGATTAGATTTACATTTTTTTTATCCATTTCCAGTTTTTCTCAATCGTGTTATCACAAAAATATCAAAACAAATTTTAAAAAATCATACACTGTGATTGAAATTTGATTGCAAACTATTAAGAGTCCTGTACTAGCTACAGATTTGTTTGTAAAAAAAGTAACTAATGTGTCCATTTTTAACACCAGGTGAATAGGTAATTATTCACGTGTGCTGAATAGTCCCTTGTGCTGTTGAATTTTGAATAAAGATTACATTGGCTTTGCAGTGTGCGTCCTCCCTTCATTTTGTTCTACATTGGATTGCTGGGTGCTGGGAACCCTGTGGGATAGACTGCACCTGCCGCCTGGACTATATTACCTCATGTGCACAGGTATCTAGAACTATTGTGAATGGTAATTACCCTTATTGCTTGCATGTATGCTAAACTTGTATCCCTGTTTCACGATTAAATACTTGTGTGCTGAGTGCTGGACTCTTTTGCGTACAAACACACACAACTCTCACAACCTTGGATATTTGCTTAAGGTGAGATTTTCTTACTTTTTTTGGTTAATTTCAAGCTCACCAGAATAGGAAGGAACTATTTGATTTGTAAAGTGGAGAGATTAAAGGGCCAGGTCCCAGGTCCCCTGCATTTTATTGAAAACAAAGCACAATTTTTTTTGTCTGCTTTTATATCCACTTGTGTCTGCTTGTCAGCGCTTGCATTTCTAACTGCTACTCTGGGAAAAAATTAGTAGTGCATGTGTGTCCATTTGTCTGTTTTTTTTTCAAACGTAAATGGACAGGTATGGACACAAATGGACCAAAAGTCGTGCACGAATGCAAATAATAAAGGGATCAAAATGCACACACAATAGTGGGAAATGGTTCCTGCAGACCGGAAAATGCAACGGACAAAAAAGCGGATAGAAATGCCACCTAGTGGGACCAGCACTAATGTATTACCTGGTGGCTCATGGTTAGCACTGATGTCTTGCATAAGTTCCTGAGTTCGAAACCACCTTTGGACACATCTGCAAGGAGTTTGTATGTTTGTCCCCATGCTTGCGTGGGTTTCCTCCGGGCAGGGCCGGTTTCCCCCACACATCATAAAGACAAACGATAGTTGTATATGTCAAATAAATGTGCCTAATTGTAAGCTCTTCAGGCAGGGCCTGATGTAATGTAATTGTATAGCTCATACAGAAAATGGTTGCACTATATAAATCCACAATAATTAAATATATAACACTTTCTCAGACTGGAAATGAGCAAAATAATAAATTGTAATCTGCTTACACCTCATTGGTGTGTCATAATAATTACAAAATTGCAAAACGGAATTAATCATTTCCCCCCCCTAAACTGGAACCTAGTCCACCCTTCTCCATCTCTATTGACAATTGGTCTTAACCCAGTTTTAATCTGCACACTGCCTTGAGTTATCTTTGACTCCCCTCTCTTTCCTTCCATCACACATTAACAGTCGCTAGGACCTGGCATTTTTTTCCTTCGCAATATTCCCAAGATCCGACCTTTTCTCTCTCCCTCTAAAAAAGGTCATCCATGTCCTTATAATCTCTCCTCTCTTGACTACTGTAACATTCTACTACTTGGACTCCCGCCTGTCATCTCTCTCCTCTTCAGTCCTATATAAACTCAGAACTCAGATCAACTCTCCTCTCCAAAAGAGAACCCGCAACCCCATACTTCAGTCCATAGGGTGGCTTCCCATCAAACAAGGATCATATTCAAGGCCCTACTTTTAACCTTTAAATCCCTTCGCTCTGCTCTACTGCACTCCCTACTTATCTTCTCTTTTGGTCCCTTATTTTCCAGGCCGTGCCCTCCATTCCTTGCAAGGAAATCTTCTCCTAATTTTATACTGACTCCCAACCCCCCAAGCAAAAGACCGCTGGTGGATGCCCAGAGAACAACAACAAAGGCCCTGTAGTATGGCAACGATCACCATTATCTAATAAACGTCTGACAAGGTTCAAATCAATGCAAAGTACCTTTATTGGCTCTGAAGCGTGTCATGCACACATATTAAATCACATTCCAAACCCGGGAACCCCCCTGTATAGTACATCACATCACACACCACTAAACAAACCAAAAAGCTGGGTGGAAGGGCAACAGAGCATGATGGTCATAGTAGGCTCCTCACTTGCTAACACGTTTATCTCAGCGTCCACTTTGGAAACCTTAATCACACACAGTTGAAATGTCTCATACTAGTTCCATGAACATCATTAAACCTGTATCGGATCAAGCGGGTATTGGATCAGGGGTGTATCGGGACTTGCGCTTCAACTCAAAGTCACTACTGTTATTTCGACAGATGCGGTGAGTCTGCCACCTTTAGCACTAGGTACCTTGCACAACTTCGCCTGTCCCAAACACTTAAGCTCAGTGCAGGTATCAGGTCTTAAAACCGCTCCCCTGTGTCCCTCTCATGACGCTTCCAGCTTGACCAAACATTCAATCTTCACCCGTCCCACCTCCATTAACACTGTTTATCCCGCCGTTTTAAAACATTATTTCCACATGGTGTACTTAGTCAATCCACCTCATACTCACGACCTGCATGCTGGTTCATCAACACACTGGTCTCCGCCATTATGTGTAGCAAGCTCCTCAGTACCGTTAGCCCTTCCACCCAGCACGGAACACCGACGCGCGTTTCGCGCCCTTTCCGGACGCTTCGTCAGGGTATCACGTCACACGTCCAGCACCTCCTTATATATCCATTTCTTAAAGAATACCATCCTCAAAGTTATACCATAGCATAATCATGTTCCCATTATACAATACAATGACTTGTTACACCATGGCTTACTCTCCCCATTCCCTTTTTCCTCAATTTACAAAAAACATGAGAACTGTATATCATCATTTATTCCCATGGGTCAGCGTTTTTTAACTTCATTATCCATTTGGTTTCCACCTGAAGCAGCCTTTTATTTATATTACCTCCTCTTTCCCCCATTCGACGATCTCAATTCCCACAAATTTTAACCCTTTGAAATTTCCCTGATGTTTTCTCATATACTGTTTCGCAATAGAACTGCGCAGAATTTGGCCCTTGGCACATGCTCTGATATGCTCTCCTATCCTAATGGTCAATTTTTCTAATCGTTTTTCCTACATATTGGCTCCACAGTGACAGATAGCTAGATAAATGACCCCCCATGTTTTGACAATTCATTACACTACCCAATGACCACATTTTGATTATGCTATGGTATAACTTTGAGGATGGTATCTCTTTAAAAATGGATATAAAGGAGGTACTGGACGTGTGACGTGATACCCTGACGAAGCGGTCGGAAAGGGCGCGAAACGCGCGTCGGTGTTCCGTGCTGGTGGAAGGGCTAATGGTACAGAGGAGCTTGCTACACGTAATGGCGGAGACCAGTGTGTTGATGTGAACCAGCATGCAGGTCGTGAGTATGAGGTGGATTGCACTAAGTACACCATGTGGAAATAATGTTTAAAACGGGCGGGATAACATGTTAATGGAGTGGGACGGGTGAAGATTGAATGTTTGTGTCAAGCTGGAAGCGTCATGAGAGGACACAGGGGAGCGGTTTAAGACCTGATACCTGCACTGAGCTTAAGTGTTTGGGACAGGCGAAGTTGTGCCAGGTACCTAGTGCTAAAGGTGGCAGACTCACCGCATCTGTCGAAATAACAGTAGTGACTTTTATGTTGAAGCGCAAGTCCCGATACCCCTCCTGATCCAATACCCGCTTGATCCGATACAGGTTTAATGATTTTCATACTAGTATGAGACAATTCAACTGTGTGTGATTAAGTTTTCCAAAGTGGACGCTGAGATACACGTGTTAGCAAGTGAGAGCCTACTATGACCATCATGCTCTGTTGCCCTCCACCCAGCTTTTTTGTGTGTTTGTTTTAGTGATGTAATGTACTATACAGGAGGTTCCGTGTTTAGGAATGTGATTTTAATATGTGTGCATGACACCGCTTCAGAGCCAATAAAGGTTCTTTGCATTGATCTTTGAACCTTGTCAGACGTTATTAGAATAATGGTGATCGTGCCTATACTACAGGGCCTTTGTTGTTGTTCTCTGGGCATCCACATGGCGTCTTTTGCTTGGGGGTGTTGGGAGTCAGTATAAAATTTAGGCTATGTTTGCCCTGGAGGCACCCTTATATTAAGATTCACCTAACAGATATTGATGAGGGGGAGCACTATACCGCCATTTTTTAAGGAAATCTTCTCCACAGACCCCAACAAACACTGCTGCCTCCCGCTTAAACCATTCTCTCTTGCTGCTCCCTACTTTTGGAACTCTCTCCCTCTCTTGCTTCACCTGGTGACATCCATTAATGCTTTCAAATCTAGACTGTTATCCTAACCTTTTTTTGAGCATCAGCACAACAAATGATTGTTACGCTTTTAAGCACTTTGTACAGACTTGTATCTGAATGTGCCCCCCTCAGTTAGATTGTAAGCTCTTCGGGGCAGGGATCTCATTCCTAATGTTTTGAGGCTTGTTGCAATTATATCCATTTATACATGGATACATTTCAATGTATGAATTGTATTTAATTACATTTTTATCTATCTTTATAATGGCTTGCACTTAGCCCCTTGTTTGTAACTCTCTGTATTTTATAATGTACAGCGCTGCATATCCAAGTGGCGCTTTATAAATAAAATTATACATACACACATACATACAATGTCTAATTCAACTGCATCTTTATCCAGAATGGCGTTTAAGTGTCAATGTAATTACTAGAAGGAAATCTATTTAAGGTATAGTTATATCCTCAGGCTAAAAACTTCACAGCTGCTGTGGTCACACTTCAATCAATTCGAAAGTTGGTTCCTCTGAAGTTTATTACATGCAGGGACAGTTCCCCTTTGTTGTTTTCTGTATACAACAACCACCTGGCTGATCTGAAACTAATAAAAAATTAGTACTCAACAAAAATATGTCAATTTATGGTATTGTCACACTATATCTGAAATAACAACAGTTAATTTTTGTCAGTGTTTTTTATTTAATATCCAATAGGAGCCTGGGGTACACTGATATCAAACTTTTCCATAAGGTGGTGGAAAATGTTGCTGTTAGTTTGCCATAACCAATCAGATGACACTTTAATTCTGGTAGACTACAGTTATAAAACATTTGATAAAATCTAATTGGTTGCTGCAAATTGAGGACACAGAAACATTTTGCACCTCTATTGAATAAGACCATAGTTGCTTTATATTCTATGTATTTACAGTTAACTACAGTTAATTTGATAAAATTTAGAAGCAGTCATAAGAAGAACACAGAATATATAGCAGGTGTCATTGGTGTGAAATCCTATCAGCTTATGTGTTTGGAAAACAAAAAAGGAAATTAATCATCTTGGCAGTGAGAATTGTTAAAACATAAATATGAGTAAAGCGACAGATGGTAATGAGAACATGAACTGTATTTTAAGGCAAATGCAAAATGTAAAACCATGTCAAATTCCTATTTTTTTAACATTTGCTTTCATTTTAATTAAAAGTCATTGTATATCATTGACTAACTGTTAACTGGGCAATATGTCCATCTGTTAATTTAATCAGATATTATGACCTCTACTTTGTAAAATCAGATTCCACTCACATATAGGGGTTGTGGCTATTTAAATTATCTAAAAGATTTTAAAAAACTGGTGTGTCATTAAATTAAGGTGGGCTTTGAACTACCCTTTCCCAAGCCTCAGGACATTAAAATGAATATCAAGAAAGAACCTGAGGAACCCTTGACCGATATCAGGTTGGAGTTACTTACCTTAGCCATCCCGCGATACAATACCTGACGTAAATGAGATTACATCAGCTATTACATCGCGGGATCGGGCTAAGGTAAGGCAGTTTAACGGCTCCCAACACTAGCGTTAAGTTTTGCGCTACAAAGCAGCACAAAACTTAACGCTTCAGGTTTTGGATCTATAGCATGGCTCTATTTCCAAAACATTTGGAAATGGTGCAGTGCTCTAAAATCCGTCTAAAACCCAAAAATATTTCGGGTTAATGTGGGTTTTTAGACAGAAAGGCCATATGGAATCTCCCCCTATATGATAAACTGGGATTTTGACCTCTGCCCACATGTTATGAATTTTAAAAACTATAACACCCACTACATGATGTGTCCACCCACTTATGCCCTGTAGTAAATCATAATAAACAATAAAATTGCCTCAACATAACATTGTGGAGTCATAATGTTATATTGAAGGTGGAAGCTTTCAGGGTTATTCAATAAAAGTTCTTATAGTTTAAAATGGTGCTAATTTTGCCCCAACCAATCAGATCTTATTTAACATTTGAAAGCTACATCTGATTGGTTGGGGCAAAATTAGCACCATTTTAAACAATAAGAGCTTTTATTGAATCTCCCTGATAATCTGTTTAAATTCTGAATTGATGTTCCAAATTACAGCGTGTGAAAATATATTCAAATCATTTGTGGTTTTCTTAAAACATGCAACCTAACAATCCACAATCCTATTTTAACCCAAAATAAGGATGAAGTATGAAGTATTAAATCAATCAATAAAAAGACCCTAACACCTAAATGTAAATTTTCATACATATAGATCATGAAAATTATACTAAAAAAGTATAAAAAAAACCACAAAGCATGCCAACATATTTTAGTACTAGTGCCTAATATAATATTTCAGGTGATTACCGGTGTTATGAATCACTGGTAATATTTTTAACTATGCAAATGCGAACGGCACAGTTAGTAGTTTTACCTACACTCCGTACATCAGCTGAATTACCTTGTTCGCACAATGTTCTGAAAACCAATTGGCCTAATTATTTCCTAACCATTTTTACAATCTTTATAACAATCACAAACCATTTTCTGGCTGGCAAACATAGCGTAAAATGTCAAAATGATCTTTTGTTAAACTAGTGAATGCCCAGCATTACACCATCCAGATGGCCATATTTAATTTGGCACTAGTGATGGATTTTCTGTAACCCTTGAAAGTATTGTTCGGTAACCCCCGAATGGGCCATAACCCTTGAATGTATGTACAATACGCTGTACAATAACAAAATACAATAGTCATACATGGGGGCAAATACATAAATAGTTCAGTACATAATATATAAATTGTATAAATAGAAGTGCTAGAGCTTTGCCACAAAAGGAAAGCAGGCCCTGCCCCATAGAGCTTACAATCTAGTTAGGTTGGGTAACATACAAATACAAAGGAATGGATAGAGGTGCTTGAGAGATACAGTAGTGCAAATAAAACAATCAATGTGAAGCAGAAACCCAACAATTGCAGCTATTTATTACAGCTATTTACAGTAAGTTACCATTGTTATTTTACTGTAATTTATCCGAACTTTTAAAACTATTTCTGTCCCATTGATTTTAATGGGTTTGTTTCCGACATTCCGAAACTTTACTGAAGTTTGAAAATGAACTAAACATCAGAAACTTCGGCTACCTCTATTTGATACCAAGTCTAAGACTTATATAGGTCTCACCTGTTGCAAGGTACCAGAGGACAGCATTTATTAAAAAAAAAAAAGAAATGAAGGTACATGTTAGCTTTTTAAAGTTAAGATATTTTATAAACTTTACAAATACTGTATACTTTTTTTTACAAATTGCTTTCTGTGTACAATAGTAAATTGCTCATTTGCAAATTGTAATACTATCAAATTTTACCCATGCTGTTGGTTTTGCCCTGATGTTATATTTAGTTACAAACCATAACATTCCACAATTCTTACACAAACTATATTTTTTGCATAATTATGGGATCCAAACACAAAGCTATTAAATAGCCAGAAAAATAAAACTCCCAGGTAATGTTTCCGGTTCACTGGTTTTTAATATACCACTTAAAGTAAAGTAAAACCGTAGAGTAAAACACAGGTAATTTGTGAGGCATGAGATCTAAAGGGTACCTATAAATCCCTATGACGAGATCTGTCACCACATTGCAACTTAAGGACTAGATATATTACAAAGTAAACTAAAACATGCTGGCTTATTCCTTTAGTCCATATGAACCGTCCTGAACTTACTTAAAGTTAGGCAGCATGTCTCTTAGAAGGCTCTATTACATTTTGTCGTTCCTAATTAGATCCGGAAAGTTATAAGCTAATGATATAATATATGATTCTTAGCCTATTATTCCCCCTTGTAATTGACTTGTCTACACTAATTATAATAATAGGATGAAAATTAGGCAATCCATGTTAACTGCTGTGAATTTAGTAGATTGGTTAGCTACTTTGTTTTTCACTTTGTTTCTTGAGGCTTCTTTCTTTCTTTAAAGATAAAGATAATGTTATCTTTAATGGGAATTTATTTGGCATTGGAGCTGTGTGTTTGTGTAGCTATGGTAGTTATACAAAGCGTTTATGGTCATAGCACAGATTGCTGTGTTTTTAATGAACTCCTAATGGTCAATGCCAGAAGATGTCCACAGATTCTATAATCCACAAAAAGGGTCACATGCTGTGTTCCATCTTTACATTTAAAGGGACACTAAACTGTCATATACTTGTACCTTTCAAACGTATCTCGCTATTCACAGGGAGGTGAATAATAGAAGGCCTTGGTTACACAGTAACTTATCTACAGTGTGCTCCACTTCCAGTTCTCTCCAGCAGATGGCGCGTTCAATCCTTTGCACATGCACCACCGGAACAATCGCACTGATCACTGGAACCCATATACACTGCTGGTAGGTAAGTTTAACTCTTTAACCTGGGCATTCGATTATTCACAGGAGGTGGGAATAAGCAATCTCTCATTCGTGTATAATAGAAACAATTGCATGTAAATAATGGTTTAGTATCCCTTTAAACAATGTTTGCCAACATAAATAAACAGTTACATAGAGTTTTTTCTAAAACATATTATAATGGCACCAATTATCTACCTGCCCTAAAAAAAAGGATTAAATGTGAACCTTTAAAGTGTATTCAGGATTTGTAGTTTATTCATACTTTTACTACATGAGATGCGTTTAGCATAGCAAATTAAACAATAGGTATTATACTAGATTAACAAACCTGCTGAGGGTTATTCTTCTGGAAGGTCTGTGTATCAAAATAAAATTTCCATCTGTAAGTCTAGATTTTTAAATGCAGAAGCCAGTGCTATTCACAGCAACAATAAGGCTACGTTCACAGTAGCATTTAAATCATGTTTGCATTGCATTTTTATGCATCTGCATTGTGTTTTTCACTGTATTTGCATGCATTTGTGTATTTGGGTTAATTTGCAAAAATGCATAAAAAAGTATTTATGTTTTTCTATGCATTTTTAAAAATGTTTTCCCTCATCCCCGTAGACTTTCATTGAGTGCGTTATCACCCTAAACTGCTGTGATATTCCTGTCCTTGTTTTTTTCCTAACGCATGCATTCTAAAGATGTGATAAACACATCTCGCCATTCACTTTTGCTCTCTTTTTTGTTCTGAAATAAGAAAGTTCTTATCTTGGGAGAGTAAAAACCTCCCAAGATTCACTAATATTTTTAAAAACATACGTAAAGGAAAAATAAACTTACATTTTAATCCTAATGTGAAAGTTTTCTCTCCATAACACCTATAAATTGTAAGAAACTGTACTAAGTACATTGCATTTACATACAGTAAGAAGTTGATTCTGTAAGTGACAATGTTTTCATGATGTTGCCATTACATTTCTGAAACTTCAAAAGCCTTGGCAGCTTGTATACCCATTGGCCACGCTCGCTGACCCCAGTATTCACTGTTTCTAACACAGAGTATTTTCTAAACAGCTGTCTCCCCTACCAATATGGAAGCCCCTGCAGTTTAATTTCTGGCTAGCATTAGTGGAACAAATAATAGTCAGTTGATTTTACTGCCTTTTTTACCTACATCCCTGTTCCTAGCAAAAGATAAATTCTAAATGCACGTGTTTTCACTGTCTGTCACTTACAGGAAGATTCAATAAAAGTACTTATTGTTTAAAATGGTGCTATTTTTGCCCCAACCTATCAGAACTTATGTAACATTTGAAAGCTAACATCTGATTGGTTGGGGCAAAATTATCTCCATTTTAAATGATAGAAATTTTATTGAATAACCCCCTTAATGCTTAATGCTCTACTTTTAGAACACACAGCCCATGAGGTTACAAGTTCAAATCCCCAATCTTACTTTTGACATTTTTTTTTCTTTCAGCCTCAATTTCCCTTAATAGGAATAAACTGTTTACTTTGGGTTTTTTTTTGTAGAAAATGCAAAGCAGTATGTGGATAAACAGATATTGTTTTTAAAAAAAACTGTAGCTGAGAGAAGGGACCTGTTGTAACATGATCTGTGCCTAACATAGGCAGGTATCTAGGAGGCAAGGCTGAGCTCCTTTTTTTGATCTGCTGTGCCTAAAGAGCATGTAGTGGTATCTGCATACACTTGTGCAGAGGTGGGCTATGGGAGGTGATCCCTAGTTTCATAAATCGACCAACAACCACAGCAAAGAAGAGGTGAGGTACCTTTGTGAATGTGCTCTGTCTATTGGGACAATGTTTGCCTTTAAGGTTTCTCTTGTGAAATATGTTATTTGCAACTTGTGGTGTGTGTACTATGTTAATCCTATCCAATAAAGTTTGGGCGAGGCTTGTGACAAATACTATGGTTACATACATTGCATAATGAATTTAGCATACCTGGTTTTTATGTATGTATGTATGTTAAATATTTATTATATATATATATATTATATATATATATATTATATATATGTTACTTTAATTTTAATTTTATTGTGGGCTTTTTGTATATCAATATAATATATATTATCCTCCTTTATATAAAAATTTTTCCATTTTGTGGAGATTGCATTGGTTTTTTAGACTGTGCTATGTAGGTGGGGGTAGGCTAAATAATATTATACATGGTTACAGTATATATTGTAATGTAAAAGGTAACATTAATTAGTTTTTTATCTTGTTCTAATAAAGATATAAGTGTGTAACAGTGTGTAATGGCATATGAAATAAAAAATAAAAAAAGTACTAACTACAAATCTCCCCACGTTTGAATGGACTGGTTAAAATGGGAGCTATAGACACACTCTCAAATGTATTCAATTCTGCATGGGAAAATAAAAGGAAGTTTGCTGTAATTTCCTTATTGTCCTTACTATCCAATAGGTGTGCTTCTGGTAGCTGCTGTTAGCACTATTAGCCAATGAAAAGAAAGTTGCAGTGTTTACATCACATCCAGATGCAATGCATGCTTTACAGTAACATCCTTTAGCTTTGCATTGTAGTAGAGACTTAGTGAGCATGTGCGAGTTAATGTCCAATCAAAAAAAGTTTTCTTTCCCATGTAGAGTGTAGCTGACATCCTGCTGTATTGCATTGTGGGAGAGAGTGTCAGGAAACTTTAGAGTTATATCCTGCTGTAATGCATTGTGGGAGAGAGCTTCACATCCAAATGCAATGTGTAGTGGGAGCGGGTGGGCGTGGCCAAATGGCACTGCTTTACTGAAGACTTTTCTTTCTCCTACAGACTGCTTTACTAAAGAATCCCTTTGTTTTGGCTGCTTTCCTGAAGGGAAGTTTCTTCTTATGCTGGTAAGTGTCTAAATGTTTTTTTTGCTTTAGTGTACAGTCTCTCTGTGTCTCCCTCTCTCTCTGACTGTCTCTCTCTCTCGGTCTGTGTCTCTCTTTGACTTTCTCTCTGTGTCTCTCTCTCACTCTCTCTGTCTTTCTCTCTCTGTCTGTCTGTCTCTCTGTGTGTCTGTCTCTCTCTCTCTCCTCTCTGTCTCTCTCTCTCGCTCTGTTCTCTCTCTGTCTCTCTCTCTCTCTGTCTCTTTCTCCTGTCTTGTTAGCAGCAGTGCTCACAATGATCAGCTTCCAGTAGTACAATTATTATAAATTGTCACATTACTGTAATAGTGACCGACTGTATTCTAGCAGCCAATAGGAATACCCCATATTAAACAAGCACCAGGTTCCTCTTTACTGCCGCATGTGTGTAAACTACATCATCTAACACCCCCTTCCACATTGGTCAGAATCCAGTAAAACCAAGTGTTTCCGTTTAACTGGGAGAGAAGGCATGCCATAGAAAGGTGGGTGATCCCTGCCATTGCTAGGTATTGAGACGCTGCCTGTTCCTGCTTGAGAGCCCTGGGGATTAGCTGGAGATGGGGTTAATGTGTGTCAGTATTGTATGTTATCAACTTGACAGCACCTGGTCTGTCTCTCTCTCCTGGAGACGAAAATACCGGGAAGGGCTCCAAGTGCCGCAGGAACCCCGCGGAGCCCCCAACACTCACGGCGGGCCTGGGAGCCTGGTTTTCGTCCGCGGAACAACCACAAACTACCCCTGGAAGATGGAACTACCGGAAGCTCCAAGTGCTGCGGGAAGCCCCCGGAACCTCCCAACACTCGGGCGGGGCCTAAGAAGCCGGTTTTCAGCCGCAACCAGCCGCAAACTACCCCTGGAAGACAAACTACTGGGAAAGCTATCATTACGAAAAAACGTATCTAATACATAATAATTACACTACAAAAATAACAGCATTATTACTCATGTTCTCTGTCATTTTTAGATGACAACTCTAATATGGAGGGCCTTGTAAGTGGCGGGTAGCTTACACATATATTTTAATCAATATATGTAACAAACACTCCACAAATAAAACTAATAAATTAACACAAAACCTACTGTGCACCAACGGCACACTTTTGCTAGTATATATATTAATATATATATAATATTTATATTATATTTATATATATTATATATATATATATATATATATATTATAATATATATATATAATAAAATTTACCGACACGTCCGATCGGCCTTTTGTCCGTTCCGGATGAACGAACGAACGAGATTGGTCACAGCCGGCTGCCCCACACCAGCAGATATTTTCGGCTATCCGACCGACAGAAAGGGCCATGAATCGGTCGGTCAGACGAAAATATCTGCTGGTGTGTATCCAGCCTGAAGGAGTTAAAAAACCTAAAACCATAATGCTACCTTGGATAGATAAGGCTTGCATTCCTGAATTATAATTACCTGCCTCAAAGAGCAAGTCCAGTCATCGAATCAAGATTGTATATAGGTAAATCACCCAAACCCAATAGTTAAAAGCTGAGATTTAAGACTAACCTGAAATGCTGCTCCATGTTTCTCTAACCACTCTTTCTGCTTCTTGGTTCTTCGGTTAGCAGCTTTCATCATGGATGTGTTAGATATTTTAAAATATCTTTCATGTGTACACACCATTATTGGTTACACAACTGAATTACAAGACTTTAGTTGTACACGCTTTGCTACCACTCTGGTTCATTTGTATTATACGTTTATTATAAGTGTGTTTCTTATCAGCCCTAAATTCCATGTCTGTATCAACTGTACGAACATGGTTGTAAACATTGCTGTTAACATTCCAGATATGGATAAGTACTAAGATTTACCAAGTGAGCATAATGTAAAATTATCTGTGTGCTACAGTAACGATAAAGACAAGTTATGTGAAGATGCATAATTACAGTATATAGCATTCAGAAAAGATGTAGACTGTGGGTCCTGGTGTTTTGGAAAATCAGGTATGATTCTGCTACATATTTGGTACAGTGTTTTATTCACAAAGCTACTGTAGTTGTTCCGATAACTGGTCAACTACTCACAACAACATCAATCCTTAATGAAACTACAGTATTTTAATCTAAATGAAATATAAATCACCTCATTGCAATTCATAAAACAATGTAATTAAATGTGTGGGATGTATATATACCTAGGCATCAAGCTAGCTGTCCACTGTAGTGGAATTTCAACGCAGAACTACCAATATTTTGACAGTCAAACAGCTTTCAAATTTACTACTGTTCTGCAGCAGGTTTGTTCATCTTTACTCTATGTTAGAGATGTTCGAAACTTTCATTTCGGAAATTCGAATTTCGAGTTTAGATTTTCGAAAATCGTCTACTTTAGATTTTCAAAATCAAAATCAAATTGAAAATACTTTCGCTTTTCAATTTTGATAAAAATTGAAAATTCTAAAAATCCGGTTCCGTGAAATTCGGGAGTTCCGAAAGTTTTGTCCGGACTTAAAAACCTTCAGATTCTAATCGAAACTGGGTTCTATTCGAACCCACATTACATCTCTACTCTATGTAAATGCTCTAATTTTCTTTTCAAAGAAACCAATCCCTGGTTAATGGTTTGTCCACACATGCCTAATATCAGTAATATCCAGTTGGATATGGTAGAATTTGCCTATTATAGGCATGTGTATGGCCAACTCAAGTTTCTGGTTATTGGGGTGGAAATAAAAGCCCATTTTGCACTTCCTTCATCTACTTTTTATTCCATACTAGAAGCATATTTATAAATCGTGGTCAATTCATAAAATAGTTATCGGTACGTTAGAGCGTTTTTTTTACGTCTTGGGTTTGCAAATTTACAACCGCAGTGATAAAAAGTCTTTTTGTCATTAATACCATATCTGTGGTATTCAATTAGATCAACTGGACTTGAAATGTAGTTCTTGAAGACGCTTCGCTAGTCATCCGACTGGCTTTCTCAATTCAGAATGACTTGTACAGAATCTGTGGCAATTATGTACCCTGGAAAATCCCAATTAGCATATCACAGCCAGGTGTTAAGGGTGTGATTAGATAGTGGCTAAGAGGGTTATAGGAACGCCCAGAGTAAGGTGTTAAAACAGCATTGTACATGGCAGACAGTTGTTGTCGAACCCCCCCACCTCTATTTAGGCTTGGTTTCTTTATTTTCACATAAATGGCCTCCTTAACACCTCTCTTGAACCAGTCCCGTTCCTTCGCCAGTATGTTAACATTACATCTTCAAATATGTCCTTTATCCTTAAGATCAGATACACGGCTGAGTCCTGACCCAGGAATTGGCTCTTCTGTGCTGGGCCATACGTTGATGCAGTTGCTGTTTGGTCTCCCCACATACAAATCAGAGCATTCTTCACTACACTGCACTGCATATATGATGTCCGCTTTTCTTGTGTTTTGGTATTGGGTCTTTCGGATTTACCAATTGCTGCCTCAGTGTGTTTGTTCGGTTTAAAGCAGACAGGGATACGATGTTTTTTGAAAATTCTTCTTAATTTCTCGGAGACCCCTGCTACATATGGGATGACCATGTTCTTCCCCTGCTTGCTTTTCCCCTTCACTGTTGGTATTTGTGTTCTTTCTTTCCTTCTACTTTCTTTGACAAAGGCCCAGTCTGGATATCCACAAGTTTTAAGGGCTCCTCTGGATGTTTCATTTCTTTAGCCTTCGCCTCTGTGCTAGTGGGGATGTTCTCGGCTCTGTGTGTTGCAGGGTTCTGATGACCCCCAGCTTGTGATCTAAAGGGTGGTGGGAGTCAAACATTAAATACTGATCTGTGTGTGTTGGTTTTCTGTAAACCTCTACTTCCAGTTTACCATTTTCCTTAACTTCTACCAAGCAGTCCAAGAAAGCCAGTTTGTTGTTTTGTACCTCTTCCCTTGTGAATTTAATGTTTGGTGTCCACCGCATTAATGTGTTCTGTGAAAGCTTGTACTTCCTTCTGGTGGATTTTAACCCAGGTGTCATCAACATATCTGAACCAGTGGCTGGGTGCTATGCCCTAAAGGTATTAACGCCTGTGTTTCTACCTCCTCCATGTAAAGGTTGGCCACAATAGGTGAAACTGGAGATCCCATAGCACATCCATGTTTTTGCTTATAGAACTTATCCCTGTATTTGAAATAGTGGTATTCAGGCACAAGTCCAACAAGGAACACACCTGTTCTGGGTTGAGATCAGTTCTGCTGGTAAGAGTGCTGTCTTGGCCCAACAGTTTTCCAACTGTCTGCCATGTACAATGCTGTTTTAACACCTTACTCTGGGCGTTCCTATAACACCTCTTAGCCACTATCTAATCACACCCTTAACACCTGGCTGTGATATGCTAATTGGGATTTTCCAGGGTACATAATTGCCACAGATTCTTGTACAAGTCATTCTGAATTGAGAAAGCCAGTCGGATGACTAGCGAAACGTCTTCAAGAACTACATTTCAAGTCCAGTTGATCTAATTGAATACAACAGATATACCATGACCTGGATGAATGAGAACCTTCACAAGTCATAAATAACGAAAATATGGATGGCATTGTAAAATACTGACCTTTGTTTTACAATGTTGGTAAAGGTGCACATTTGTAATACCGCGCCTTTAGAAATTTGACCCAATGACACTGATATACTTTTTTTGTCCAAAGATTCTATAATTTTTTTTTAGCCTGCAGCCAGAATATAGAAATTTTATACAATATTTTTTCATAGATTAAATTACTTTCTGTCATGTACAAAAAATGCTTTTTTTAAAAAAAGAAAAAAACAATAAAAATTCTTGAAAAATGTGGCTCTATTTACATTTACCAACTGGGTAGTATAAAATTATAAGCTGAGCTATAAATTGTTAAATAGTGTTTAACTAGCAGGATCAATTTTTACAGTTTTTACATGTTTCTAATGAAAGTAAAGCAGTACGTTTTTGCAGCTTGCTATGGAATTTCTTATTTTCCAGGAATAATAAATATAATTTTTTTAAGGGTATTCCTTGCACTAAGTGCAATTTTGCATGAATTGTAAAAATATTTAAATAAATAATATAGATTTAGTTGGGAGTTTAATTATAACTGGTTCAAACCTTTAAACAGGAAAATATTAATCAATCTTTTTAAATGTAGGGATGGCCGGTTCGCGGATCCGAACCTGGATCCGCCGCGGATTTATCCCGTTCGCGAACGGTGGATTTTTCCGGATTTTCCGCCTTCCCAACTTCCGATTCGCGGATTTTTCAGTTTTCACGTATTTCCGAAAATTTTCCTTACATACGTATTTTCGAAAATATTCGAAATTACGAGGATTACTTGTATTTTCGAAAATACATATTTTCGAAAATCACATGAAAACCATAATTTCGAAAATTCCCAAAATACGCGCAAAACTCGTAATTTCGAAAATTTTCGAAAACGAAAATCTCGTTATTTCAGGGTATTTTTAATTTTAACGGGTCCGCTCGCGATTTTCGAATTTTCTAATTTTTTCGAAATTCACGGATCCTCGAGCGGACCGGATTTTGCGAAGTTCGGACATCTCTATTTAAATGAGGCTTACATCTAACAGATCCGATTTGCTGTACTCCAAAGTAATAATTGTATTGAGATTTTTAATACTGTTTATTTCTCCACTATTATTGTTTGCCACATTTTATTTGATCTTTAAAATTTTAAACATTTACAAATTCTCTTAAGTGCTCATAGTTTTCATATGATGTAAAAATTACAGCCTTTTTACCACTTACAGCTCTGCAGTTTTTACTCATCTTTAAAATTATTTACATGTATCTATTTTATCAATAATGTAAAGTAGGTTAAGTCATATCATTTTCTTATTAACGTGTTATTTCTTCAAATCAACCTAATCTATCAATATCCTAAAATGGAATGAATAGTTTTTGCTTTATGTATAAAAAACAAATCTAGAAAGGGAAAGTTTAAGTATACTTTGAATTTGGCTTGAAGGGCTGCATTTTGGAAGGGAATATGTGTTTTTGCTGCAGATTTTAAAACTCAATAATGGGAATGATGAGTTTGTAGTGAACCTTGTTTGGGACAAAAAAAACTTTTGTTGTACCGAGCCCAAAGTGGATCCAATCAATCAGAAAGCTAACATCTGATTGGTTAGGGCAAATGATAAGAACTTTTATGAATCTCTCTGTATCTTTTTGATGACTCAAAATTGTTTTTTTGATATTAGTTACCCTTTAAGTACAGCTGCCACTATGGTAAGTAGATCAGTAGGTGTGTGTACCTGTGTCCGGATGGGGGTAAAAAAAACAAACTTTTTTGATGATTGGTCAAAGTTTGTTTTTTTTACTTTAGTTACCCTTTAGTTATGGCTGCAACAGTAATGGAGGGGTAGGTCAGTAGGTGTATGTAACTGTGCCACATGGGGGTTAAAAAAAAACAAACCTTTTTATTATTAATCAAAATAATTTTTTTGACTTTAGTTACCCTTTAAGTATGGCTCCACAGTAATGGATATATAAATCAGTAGGTTGTGTGTACCTGGGTCTGGTTGAGGGGGTATGTCTTTTTTGTGTTTACAACCATAAAACTATCTTTTATTGAGAATAATCAAATTAGTTTTTTTTTTACTTTAGTTACCCTTTAAGTATGGCTGCCACAGTAATGGATAATTAGATTAGTAGGTGTGTGTACCTGGGTCTGGTTGATGGGGTATGTCTTTTGTTTTTATAACCATAAACTATCTTTTATTGAAGATAAATCTAAATTAGTTTTTTTGACTTTAGTTACCCTTTAAATATGGCTTCCATGGGAATGGAAAGGTTAGTCAGTAGGTGGGTGTACCTGGGTCTGTGTGGGGGGTTGGGGGTTCACCATTTGTATTTATTACCATAAAAAACTTTTTTGAAATATCCACATTTGAGGATTGTTACCATTATAGTCTATGGGAAAAAATGTCCAAAAATTCGCAGATAACGCCGTAACGCTTCTGCGGATTCCTTGCTAGAAGATAGCACACTTCCCCTATATGCCCGGCACGTCTGTACTGAATTTCATGTCTCTATCTCAAAACTGTGGGCGGAAGAATAAAACGGAAGAAGAAAAAAGAGAAGAAATAGAAAAAACAGTAATTTGGCTTTTTCAAGCCAAATTAATTATTACTAGTAACATTTTCAAATTACTTAAAGGGCATGTCCACCCTTGTACTTGAAAACATACGCTTGCCTTTATCTTGGATGGTGGGAAGAGTGTTCCTTAGGGGCCAGGGGCCCTTGGCTGAGTTTTGTCAATATGTCTCTTTTTCTGATAAATATGGAACTCATCCCTGAAGTGTTTGGGGATTCTGTTACTGCCCTTAATCAGAATGATGTGGGATTAAGATTCACTTACACCTTGGTGGTAGTAGACTGGATACCTGGACCTCCTTATTATGATAGATGAAAGGGGCCCCCCGCTGCGGCCCTTCCCAGCAGCCCCTTCTAGCCTCCCACTCCGTATGTTCACCGCGAGCGGGGATGGGGTTGGGAGGGGCTGCTGGGAAGCGGCGGGGGTTTGAGGACGGGGAGCGGAGGTGTCAGGAGGGGATTTTAAGTCCCTTCCGGCAATATTGTGCAGTATCGCCGCAAAGGGACTTAAATTACCGAAGGACATCACGGCCGCGATACATATCGCCGCGATGGCGCTCGCCGTCCTACTTAAATAACTAACACTTACTGCAGTATTTTTATGTACATTTTGATTAGTTACAGCAATCTGTCATTAATATCTACATTGTGAGACATAGAAGTCTCCATGCTGTGATATCTCATGGCTGAGATAGTAGGGAGGAACCGATCAACCTTACCTTTGTTTCTTTAAAACCCCCATTACCTATCACCACTTACTATGCCCTCCTTTGGCTCCCCCCTCCTTTTCCCTTCCTTTTCACGAACACAGGAGACTTAGTTTGGAGCACAGGGGTCACAGCTTTTATTGTACATACATGTTTATATAAAACACACACATTTTACCAATTTAAACTTTAAATTAACAGATACAACCGATATATATCCTAACAACATAAACTTTCCTCCGATGGTTCACTGGAAGGTACCATGGGACCTCTGCTCATCAGTCATAGGAGCACCGACTAATGAGCGTTTGTCATCCTCACCGTACCATATCGGCCCATTTCCGAACTTGGAGATGCCACCCCGCGGGCTAACTCCATCACCTTTGACACCAGTCAGCTTCAGTGACCCACCGCTCCTTGCTGTGCCATCATGTTGGAGACCTGAAATAACAAAAAACCCCAATCAACAGGGAGGGCTGGGGAACCTCTTCTTTCCTCGTCTGCCTCTCTCTTCCTACATCTGTTTTCCCTTTTACCACCTTTTATACCTTCCTCTCTTCTCGCAACATTGTTGCTATCTCTCCCTCCAATCCTGACCGCTATTTCTCCTCCACTCCCTGACTTGCCTTTTTCGAATCTGCCAATTATCTTGTTTCTCTCTCTCTCCTCCCCTGTTGCCTAGGTCTGCTTTTCTAACACCCCTGCCTGAAAATCCCTATTCCTATCTATATTCCCCCTCAGCCATGGTCCTTCGGCTTTAATGCTGGGGACTTCTTTCCCTCTATCTCTCATTCATTCTTCATTTTAATATTAATTTCATAATAAGATAATAAGATATAAGATTGTATTTAGGAGCAAAGCATGGCTATTTAAGACCGAGGTGATCGCATAGATATTTGTTTAGGATTTATTGTTTATTGTTATCATTCAATTGCAAAATATAGTTGTTCTTCCGAACATTTGTGTTAACAGTGTTTGTAGTTTTCAGTTAGTGAGATACAGTTAGGAGAACTATAGTGTACAGTATGGTGGTGTGTTTACAGGTCAAAGTAACGTTCTGAGACCAAGAATTGCTCTTTTGGGAGGCATTTCAGATTCAACATTTAAACAACATTTAAACAAATATACAAATATGTGTGTATTTAAAGGGATGACAGGAGTAATGTTTTTTAAAGGGCATGTTCATCCTAAAAACAAACTGGTGACTTGTCAATTATTTGCCCACAATCCCAAACTTTTTTTTTTTTTTTTTACCAGTTTATTACATGCATTTGTAACCAGATATTTAATGGTAAATATTTCTGTTCTGGCAAGGTATCTGCCTCCTCCCTCTGCTCAATGAGCTTGTTGTAAGCCCAGCATGTGCGTGGAGGCAGCAGGGGAAACAGCAGCTAAGCATTGGTTGTGTGATGTCAGCGTTACAGCCTTCATTGACTGCAGGAAGGATGGAGCCAGCTAACTCGCCAGAATGGAGGCATAATTTAATTCATATCTGGTTAAAAATACATCTAATAATGTGCTGAATATAGCAGTGCAGTTGAGGTTAGGGGTAGGTAACCAGCATTACCATTCATTTAGGGTGGACATGCCCATTAAGATAAGTTGATGCCACTCTCATAGAGGTTGAAGTCATGCTAAGGATGGTATATTGATGCCTACACCATTAAGTTATTCCAGGTACATTTGCAAGAGAATGCTGCTGCTTAAGTCTCCCTAGCTATATGCTAATTACTGAAGAAATACTGAGCTCTAATAGTATACTGCTACCAATAACTAGTACTGCACACAAAGCTTAAATGGCAACTGTGGTCCAAAAATTACTTTAAGTAAATTGATATGCTTTCCTGGGTATTTTTGCAATTTACTTTCATTACCATTTTTTATATAGTTTTGAAGATTTATGCCTTGCACTTCCTGCTTCCTGCTCTTAAACCATCTGACAATGTTCCCTTTGTTTCCTCCTCCTCCATAAAAAAAAACAAACATTTACATTAAAAATTTACTCACATTCTGCTCTGTTCTGTTGATCCCACCATGATTATCGAAATCAAAAGTAGATGATTATCGAAATCAAAAGTAGATGATTATCGAAATCGAAAGTAGATGATTATCGAAATCGAAAGTACATGATTATCGAAATCGAAAGTAGATGATTATCGAAATCGAAAGTACATGATTATCGAAATCGAAAGTAGATGATTATCGAAATCAAAAGTAGATGATTATCGAAATCGAAAGTAGATGATTATCGAAATCAAGGGCCTGCGATGCACAACTGTACAAGAAAGAAAAGGGCCTGCCGATGCACATGTCCAATGAAAGGGGCCTGTGAGGCACAACTGTCCAATGAAAGGGTCTGCGATGTACAACTGCCCAATGAATAAGGCCTGCGATGCACAACTGCCCAATGAAAGGGCCTGCGATGCACAAACTGTCCAATGAAAGGGCTGCGATGCAACAACTGGCAAGCCCCATTGGTCGGTCAGATCATCAACGACACTTTAACCGACCACGTATACATTAATCAATCAGACTTAAAGCATCTGTTCGCGGGGCAGTCATAAGTCATGGTATTGTCACAATTGACATCTTACCTAGCTTGGGCATAACTTGTTGCAAAAGTAAACTTCTTAGGACCTATGCCTTTGAATTTTTCATCAAAAAACACCATGATAAGACCTTATTTCCCATAAATATCTGTTAATACGAATACTATTGCAACAATCCACATGAGTAATGCAATCTGTTACAATATGGTACATTTTTCGTAGGTTTAGGAAAATGCACAGGGTTTGTGTTCCTGTGTTTTTGGGTTTCATTCTTTCTGACTGCAATTTTTTCTTTATTCTCCTCGTTAATTAAAAGTAGTTAAAGAACACTGTAATAATGTTTATGTGAAGTTAATCTGCCTTTACAAGATTTTTTTTGTTTTTGTTAAGTACATTGATTGACATGAAAAACTATTTTAAAAATACAATGGCAGTGGGGTCATCATTACACTACAGAGAAATATCTTTGGAGAATATGTGGGTAGCGATAATGGATCCATCTCATCACAAGTGGGAAGGTAACTGGAACAGGACAAATATAGTAAAAAAACAGTGCTTTACATACCGCACATTAAATCTGTCTTGCTGCTTTCCTTGCTTATGAAAAATAGAAGTGGGCTCAGATCGTCATGGCTAGCCAGCCATCAAATAATGTGTGCATATAAGAAGCAGAATGACGAACATCTATTAAGACTGTGTTGTTTGTGTCGTGATGAAAGAGCATGACTGTTGGGAGTCATCGAAGATGATAGTAATGAAATTGTATCAGAGATTTTAACTATGACTGGTTATGCGAGACAAACTCCAGATTGTGATTACCATCTATCAGGAGGTAATCAATAAACAGGGGCTATTCAATCAGGTATGGTGCAAGTTTGCCCCAAAAAAATCAGATGTTAACTTTCAAATGTTAAATAAGATTTAATGGTTGGGGCAAATTAGCACCATTTTAAGGATAGAACTTTATGAATCTCCCTGACAAGTTTTGTAATCCATGTTCGCTAGTTCAAAAAGTAAATTTTCAATACCAGTTCAAGATTTTAGAGTTGTCTAAAATTTCTATGGGAAAAAAGCTACCTCAAAAAAGTTTATTAAATGATGATAACTTATCTTGACAAACTTGATAATTATTTCAGGACTTCCCTTTGAGGGTCTGTCTCCTATTTTCATTTCATTCCAATGAGCAGGACAAGATTTCCTTTCTATATAGTAAAAATAGACAGGTGGATAGTATTGAAACTTGAGCGCCATGTTTTGTATTGATTGTTATAGCCTACTCAAATTTATTAGCATTGCAGGACATTTGAAATAATATAAAAACATATCAAGGGGAACCCAAAACCTTAATTTCTTAAATCTAAATGAAGTTTTTCTCCTCGAAGACCTATATATTGTAAGATTACTTCTCTGTAAGTGCTAGTACATGGAGGAAATAGATTTCGTTAAACTAAGAAGGCCTTCCATGTGTTTGCCAGGTAAAACCTCTAAATGTATCTGTTGTACCTAGAACAAACTTGAAGCTATATTGGTCAGTTGATAATACACGTTTTTGAAGCACACATGCCCGCAAATTGACAGGTTCAAATCCCCGACTTATGGATTTAGTTTATTATTATAATATACTTACATGACTTGTTCCTTCAACTTCTGTGCTGCTCCATGCCCTTTTCTGGCACAACAGCCGCAGAAGGAGCGGGTAGGTAGCGGCGTTCATGATCGGTCAAGATGCGATGTCTCATAGTAACATAGTAATGAGGTTCGAATTCAGAGAATACGTCCATCAAGTTCACCTATACATTTTTTTTTACTCTACCTAACAGTTGAACCAGAGGGTTCCTCATGACTCCAAACGGAAGTCAGCCAATCCTGACATTCTGGCCGTTCTCGCACCCCTTCTGCTGACTGCTGTGCGAAAAGCATGGAGCACAGCAAAGAGCGGAAGGAAAGCAAGAGAAAAAGACGGAGCAGAAAATCAAAAAGGAAACAAGAACAAAAAAAGCAAAAACAAGACCTGGTAAGTATATTCAGGAGCCACAGAGAGAAATTTTTAGCCTAGAGATGTCTAGGTTAGTTGTTGGGTGGTGACATGCCCTTTAAAGTCTTGATATTAGCTTGGCGTATGTGCTGAGGTGAACATATCCTTTTTCATTGGTTCATGGTTTATAGAATAACAGTGACTGCAACAGTATATTTGCATAACAAAGATTATTCCACATTACATTGTTATTACCAAGCACGTTGGTATAATTCTCATGAGTAGCCTGGGGGTGGTAGCAAAAAACATTCGATTGTCATTTGCTTTTACAGACCCACATAAGACCCATGGTGTTCTTTCAGAATATGGCCACTGGATCAATAAGGTTCTGTTATTAGAGATTTGTGCCAATTAAAGGCTTGCACAATTGTATTGACCCCCACAGTCATAGCATTTTGTCTAATTAGTCTAGTGCGTCAGAAAGACTTTTTCCAACTGAAGTCGCTAATAATCATTGTATAATGTCATCCCAACTTTTGTTAAGCGGAATTTAAAACAGTTACCTACTATCACTATCCTTTAAATTGTTTTTTTTCTTTTTGCTGTTATCTTTGTCCTTCTTATCTAACCATTAAACATGCACAAATGATTATCCTTTATGGATCTCTGGGTGTGAATATAAATACATTTTCAAGATAAGGGATAAAACACGGCAGAAGTAAATTAGACCAATGACAAATAATTATCAATATAAAAATTATACAGAAACAAAACAGTGTACAGATGGACACTCAAGTACCATTATTGAACCATATCCACAACAGTTATGGAACTTACACTGCTAATTATGTTAGTCATAAGGAAATAAGCACCAACGTCGGCTTAAGCCAGTGATGGATAAAAAGTAAGAGATTTATTTGTCATACTAAAAAAAGGGAATATAAGAAGTATAATATATATAACAAATAACAGGATATATGTCCATAAAGAATTAAAAAACAGTAGCGGTACCACCCATATGTACGCAGTTATATGTATTGATACAGGACCACCAACAGTAAATAGTCATATGTGGGGAAGAAAACTTGAAGATTGCAGTCTAAATTTATAATAATTCTGCTCAGTCAGAATGAGAACGAGATCAATCTCACCCAACACGATCTTCTAGCGTATGTGTGACATCCACTGTATGCCACCAGTAAAGTATACAGGCGTGTGTGTGTCTGGTAGCATTATACCCCACTGGGGTGTGCATAGCCGGACCATGTCATAGGACTGCCATTGCCCCAAACACAGGCGAAAGAGCTACCTTACACTCCAGGCGGGCTTAGTACCAAGCAGGGGAATCAGTGTGGAAACACCTCCCAGTGAAAAACAGCTCTGAGTACCACAGATCATCATGCAGAATTGACAACAAAGTCCCCACTGTGATGATGAAAGAACAAAGGTCTATTGAGCTACTGTGCACTAGTACACCCAGACATATAGTTTGGGCCATCTTGCCCTTCTTCAGGACTTTGTTTTCACTGGTTCTCTGTATAGTTCTGGCTGGTCGTGGTAGAAGGGCCATATTGCGTTCATTTGACTGGATGTGTTTCTGGTTCTTAAGTGGTATTCTATAGAGGATGGATGCATATTGCGTGTGTGTATAACCTCATATACATACTTATCTTTATTCCCACAAAAAATATTATACAGAGGAAATGCCAATGAAAAGCAAAACCAATTTATATAAGGAGCTACATACAATAACTGCGGTATAAAAAACGTATAAAATCTAAATATATATATATGCGGTCAGGGGCTTGACATATTATGAAAGACAACCCTGCACGGAGAGTTACAATTAAGTGGGAGGCACAACATACAGATTTACAAGTTGGGGGGAGGGGATAACGTGCTCAGACAGCTAACAATGCATTAATAGTGCTGTTTTCAGAAATGTAAGATAAACAGTTAGATTTAAACGAGCTCAATGAGATGTCACTGGGAAGTGAGAGTGGGAGAGAGAAGCTTTAAGGGGGAGGAGCAGTGTTGTAGCGGTTTGTTGCAAGGAATGCAGGGCATGTCCAGCAACATAAGGGACCAAGAGCCCAGAAAGATAAGTAGGGAGGGGCAAGTAGAGGGAAAGGGATTATAAGGTTAAAAAGAAGGGGTATTGAGTGTGATTCTCTATTTGATGGGGAAGCCACCTATGGACTGCAGTTTCGAGGTGGGGGTTCGAGTGCCAAATTTAAGATAGGATGGAGAGGAAAGAGATGGCCAGGGCCGGGAGTCCAAGTAGCAGGGAATATTACAGTATTCAGAACGAAGAGAGAGGAAAGGGCAGATCTCGCAATATTGTGAAGGAGAAAATGACACGCTCCCCCTAGTGGACATTGTTAGTAAGGATGGATAATGGAGGATAAGAGAGGAGTCAAAGATTACATCCCAGGACAGCATAACAGATTCAAACTGGGGTAAAGACCAAATTGCATTAGATGGAGAGGGTGGACTGGTCCTAGTTTATGGGGGAAATGTTTAATTCCATTTTAGATAGATTGATTGTTAAGGTAGCGGGGTCCGCATCCAGTAGAAAATAGAGATTGCATTTAGAGATGAGGGGTTGAATGTCAGAGGTTATGAGGGAGTGGACAAATAAAAAAAAAAAATATTTGGGTATTATTCAGCCTATTGTGAGTATTAAAGCCAAAAGAACTGCCATGGAGGGACCCCCACTTAGTGGTTCCTACACACATTGCGAATCACGGCTCCTGACCCACGACACACAATGTGGTACGAGTTTCGTCCGAAAATCGGGCAGGTGTGTAGGAAACTTACAGCAGAAGGGGTCAAGTTTCGGTCGGGCATGGATCCCCGGACCGAACGCGTTTCAGCGAATAACAGTGCCTACACAAGGCCAATCATGCGCTGTGGTCAGGACCCGCAATCGACGTGTGTACGAACCTTTATTAGCCAAAGGAGGGGAACAGAGCAAAAATCTGTTAGAGAGATAAGAAGACAACATTGCGCAGCTTGATTTCGGATGCCCAGAGAATTTGAATTGGTCTACAGAAGAGAAGTATCAAACACAACTGATAGGTTGAGGAGAGATGAGGGGCGAGAAAACTGGCTTGACTTAGCGTTTGTAGAATTGAGATTGCAGAGGGCCATTTAGTTAACATGACCCCAGTTTTGGCGGAATCGTAACTGCAATGGGTCCATAGGTTATTAGCATGCGAGGTTAATTAGAAATGCGTGTAGAGTTTTGACCACAAATGGTAAAGGGAGACAGGGCGTGTGGTAGTTCGAGGAACCAGGTAGGCCCAGGGAGGTTTTTTAAGAGGAGGTTTGAGCACGCATCATAGTTAAAGGCAGCATGAAAAATTCCTAGAGGGAGGGAATCAAGGGTACACATTGTCAGGGCAAGGACAAAGAAGGTCGAGAAGACTTCAGAATGGGTGATATGAATGCAAGATTCCAAAACTGCAGGTGGTGGGGCAGGCCTAGAGAAGTGTGAGCGATCCTGGGGTGAGGAGATAGAGTGTGGATAGATATTCTTGTTCTAAAGTAGGTCGGCAAAAACCAAAGGATCGTAATGGAAGAATAGTGTCAGTAGGACAGGGATGCAGGAGAGTGTTAAATAACAAAAAATAGGCAACATTGTTATATGTGCTTAAAGTAGAAGTATTTGCTGCGAAGAAAGAGTGAATTAGACACGAAAAACATGAGCTGTATTGGTACAAGTTCACGACTGCGGGACTTTTCCACAGCCACTCAGCTGCCAGGAGTTACGTAGCGTAGGAATACTAGTCAATGTAGTTGATTAGATAGACAATTTTCACCACTATTGTTCCTTATGGTGGTTAAAAAAACAATAAAATATCCATGAATGGGTAAAGGTTTTCATGTTGACTATCTATGCGCACACAATGGGAACAGGATCTGTATAATCTTAATCTTCCCAAACCCTGTATACTGACTCTTGGGTTACCCTTATTCCCTTACACTACACTTACTTCCACTAACTCACTGGGCTAGAGATCAATGAGCTGCATTAAATCTCATAGAAAACAAAGTATCGTGCCTGATTACAATAACATAGTGTATCAATTTATATCACACTGACAATGTAATGAATCTATCCACATGTAAAATATTAAAATATCATAATATATTAAAACAAATACAATCTCCATGAATGTTCGAGTCTACACAATTTAACATAGTAATGTGTTGATTACCTAAATTGCTGAGTTTTTTAGTCAAAGCTATCAAGAGGCAATGCACTCCTATATTATACTAAAGTAGAATGTACTGTTGATCATTCTTATGCTTCATGCCGAATAACAACTGTATCACATATGGAATTGAGGCTAAAAAAAAGCCTGCGATCATACCTCATCAGAAATCACAATTCCTGTTACATGAAATGATCTGCTAGCACTTGTTATGATAGTGTTTAAAGGAAAATAAATAAAATGAGCAAGTTTATAAGTTTTTAATCTTGTGTTTAGGATATTTTGTACTGGATGCCTCTTGCTTTCTAATACAAATGACCTAATGTGTAGATGGTGCAGTATAAAGAATCTTGTTGTAATTCCTATAAAATGATTTAAGAAACCGCTGTGTTAAGAAACATGAAAAACGCTACTTTGATATGAATTATTTTCCCTGTTGCAACTATTAAGGTTATAAAGAATATAAGCACCGAGTTGTCTACTCATCAACTCATCTATCTTTACCACATATACCCTAACATGTTCCCACTTGTTCTGGGTAATATGATAATCCATTCTTCAAAAGAATCAGTTTTCCATTTACATTGCTTTACATTAGCCAGATCTTCTCTTTCTCTTCAATCATGTCTGGTTACTTCGGATTACTCCTGTTTTATTTATTGATGATCTCTTTTCGCCTTTTGCTTGAATGATTATGGTGTTGATATAGGGCTATATGGAACTGACCTAGGTCAGGCTTTTCTAAGGTTCTTAGCTTTCTTTCGGCCATATTAAGTTCCATGTGCTTCTAATTACTCTCTTAAAAAATACTGCATGGTTTTGTGCAAGTATTGCTTTGAATTCGGATGAAATCTGAGTTACTACCTACTTAAATACTTCCTCTGAAGGATTGTCCCAGGCCTATATGACTTATTGTCATATCTGTTTTTTAATATTGCTGATTGTTGAAGAAACTGATAAGATTACTTTAGTCATTTTACTATGTAAGCATACAGCACATGTCTGCTGACTCATTCTATAATAATTTGAGGGAATCTATTCCCTGCAGAGAAATGATTTTATATTTATAGTAGCCTTTACCTTTACTGTAAGTAAAGCTCAAACAAACTAGTTGCCCCTCTTATTAAATGGCCTGTATATGGAATAATTCTGGGATTACAAAAAAAAAAGGTGTTACTGACAGCTCTCCCGATCATTCCTCCCCTGCACTATTTTTGTCATGCGCATGCATGCCACGTCGAATAAATAGTGTCAATAGGCACTTGCTGGCTGCACGTACATAGGTAGTGTATAGACATTTTCAATAACAAATATATGGAATAAATATTAATTATTAACATCAGATTTAGGGAATAAACAAAAATGGGCGGTATTGCCGCAAATAAGAGTAAAGCCCATGCTACATGATATAATATTAAGTTAGGTGGGTTTTACTGATAACCATTGGGGCCTGTGATGTTTTTTGAACAGCGACGGTCATTCCGAGCAATAAAAAAAAATTAACTGTTACACTACTTTGCGGTAACTGTAACAAGTGATTGCTGCATTATTGCATTAACCGCGAAGGGTAGAGGAACACGAGGAAATGTTACATCTCCCCATTCAGCTACTTTTACACAATGTATCAAAAATAGTGCTTATGTTGCACACTTAAGGGAGATTCAATAAAAGTTGCTATCAAAATGTGCTAATTTTGCCCCAACCAATCAGATATTATTTAACATTTGAAAGCTAACAAACATCACATCAACAAACAATCAACATGATTGATTGGGGCAAAATTAGCACCATTTTTAACAATAAGAACTTTTATTGTATCTCCCTGTTTGTGCAACAATGTATATTGGAATAGTGAGTATAACCAAACAGATCTTTAGGTTCTCTATATGTGCTTGAAAAAACAATATGCTTACTAAAATAGGCTAGAGGTTGAGTGCTCAAGCCACAAGCCTGTCGCTGAAACTTGTTAACTCCAGATAACAGATTAATGCAATGCTGGTTTGGTATATGAAACTCACCGTCCTTGTCGGTGGCTGGGTGCCGCCCGCCCGAACCCCTAGCTAGGTTCCCCACTGGAAAGTAATACAATGAAAGGACTTCCGCACACATGGTGTACTGAATTCAATTACACATACTTATTATGCCTTCCAACCCCTCCATATACAGATACGCCTGACGGTTTCGGACCTTCTGTGGTCCTTACTCATAGGCACACTTTTCTACAAACTTTATTATAACTTTTATCCGGGTTCAGATGTTTAGGGCAGAAACACACTACGTGTAGCATTTTGTCATCAGTGAATTTGACAAACGCACGATTTGAACATTCCGAAAACCACAACCAATTGTGCAGCCCTCTATGGACTGATGCTCGGTTGTGGAAAACTGCTGGCGCGACCACTATTGCCACAAAAGAAGGTCTTTCCTCCTGGCCGACCGGTCAGAAGAGCAAAACAGTCGGTCATGAGGAAATATTGCATGGTGTTTACCGTGCTTTAAAGGAATACCATAGACGTCAATATTATAACAACTATTTGTTTGTCTAGGAATCTAGCTTCTCTTTGACCTTAATTTAGATAAACTTGACTAAAAGACTTAGTTATCTTAGACTTAAAAAAGATGGCATGGTTTTAAAAAAGCCAATTGTAATGCAATGGCTCACTTTACAACAATTAGATATAAATTCATTTACAGACACACTGGATTAGATGCCACAGCTTTGAAGGGTGGGGAAGCATATTTTTTACATCATTGCTATAAAGGTCTTGTGTTTGTTTTTAACACCTATGAATATTCTTTTAAGGTATAGAACCTATTTATGTATAGTCCTAGTAAAATTTGATTGCAATCATTGTAGTGTATGTGTACAACATAAGAAAAAGTTACAACCAGTAAAAAATTTCGCATTAACAAAATCTTCAGACACACCCTTGAGAAATCCTGCTTTAGTGCGTGATTCCTAGGCGATATAACTAGAGATGTCCGAACTTCGCAAAATCCGGTCTGCTCGAGGATCGCGAATTTTCGAAAAACTCGAAAATTCGGGAATCCGCGATCGGACCTATTAAAATGAAAATACCCTTGAAATTACGAGATTTTTCGTATTTTCGAAAAATTCCCGGAATTACGGGGAAACTAGTATTTTCGAAAATTTTCGAAAACATGTATTTATGGAAATAAGAGAAATCCTTGTATTTTCGAAAATTTTAAAATTTACGAAAAATTGGCGAGTCGGAAGTTTGGAAGGCGGAAAATCTGCCGTTCGCGAACGGGATAAATCCGCGGCAGATCTGGTGTCGGATCCGCGAACCGCCCATCCCTAGATATAACATCAAGGGCCTGATTTACCCTGTGTGCTGTGCTAAAAATAGGGGTAAACTCGTGCTAACCGATATTGAATAGATTAGCGCAAGTTTAACTCCATAATTGCACTAGCTGCACCAGTTTCACAAAAGGCACCTGTGCAACCGGCGCAATCTATTTAATAAAAGATTTGCATCATTTTTAACTCCACAATTTAAGACCAGCTAATGACTGGTCTTAAAGTGGCGCTGGGGTAAAATCCCTTTTGGGATTTACCACCAGTTGCAAATCCAGTATTAAAGAGCATGTCTACCCCCAAAACTATAATTTCCCCACTACTGGCCCCCACTCTGTAGTGCATAAAAATCCTTACCTTAAATCCTAGCTCCCGAGTCCATATAGGACTCTGCCTCCTGCTCCCCTCCAGGAGAATTTTGCCATGCGCACTGCAGCCCTCCCCTCCTCTCCCTGCCATTTTGATCTCCCTCCCCCTAATACCAAACTCTCAGCCAATACCAGACAGGCAGCCGGTCCAGCCCCCTGCTTGCAGTTTCATGCAAGAAGAGGCCGGGCAATTCGGCGGAGGATATAGAGGAAGGTAAATAATGATCAGGGGAGTTTCTGGCCATGAGAATAATGTGGTTGGGGCTGGGGAGGAAGCCCTGCAACATATACATTTTTAGAAGGGTGGACATGCCCTTTAAATACCATAAGCAATATTTGCCGGAGCAATTTGCAGCTCTGGGTAAATGAGGCCCCAGTTTCTAACTAAAATTATTTTACATAACAGTATACATAACCGGTATATTCTGCATATGTAAGTGGGAGCTGCTATACTGCCCCAGTCTTCTCAGACAGCACATATTTTGGCCATTGGTACATTGGACAAGTGTTCCTCAAGTAGTTTATTTATAGAGCACATTAAGATAAGGTAATAGTAATTTTTTTTTTCTATTTTCAAGATTAGATATTACAATTTTTTTATCCATTTCCAGTTTTTCTAATCGTGTTATCACAAAAATATCAAAACAAATTTTAAAAAATCATACACTGTTGATTGAAATTTGATTGCAAACTATTAAGAGTCCTGTACTAGCTACAGATTTGTTTGTTAAAAAAAGTAACTAAATGTGTCCATTTTTAAACACAGGTGAAAGGTAATTATTCACGTGTGCTGATAGTCCACGTGTGCTGTTTGATGTTTGAATAAAGATTACATTGGCTTTGCAGTGTGCGTCCTCCCTTCATTTTGTTTCTACATTGGAGTGGGGTGCTGGGAACCCTGTGGGATAGACTGCACCTGCCGCCTGGACTATATTACCTCATGTGCACAGGTATCTAGAACTATGTGGAATAGGTAATTACCCTTATTGCTTGCATGTATGCTAAACTTGTATCCCTGTTTCACGATTAAATACGTGTGTGCTGAGTGCTGGACTCTTTTGCGTCAAACACACAACACTCTCACAACCTTGGATATTTGCTTTAAGGTGAGATTTTCTTACTTTTTTTGGTTAATTTCAAGCTCACCAGAATAGGGAAGGAACTATTTGATTTGTAAAGTGGAGAGATTAAAGGGCCAGGTCCCAGGTCCCCTGCATTTTATTGAAAAACAAAGCACAATTTTTTTTGTCTGCTTTTATATCCACTTGTGTCTGCTTGTCAGCGCTTGCATTTTCTAACTGCTACTCTGGGAAAAAATTAGTAGTGCATGTGGTCCATTGTCTGTTTTTTTTCAAACGTAAAATGGACAGGTATGGACACAAATGGACCAAAAGTCGTGCACGAATGCATAATAAAGGGATCAAAATGCAACACACATAGTGGGAAATGGTTCCTGCAGACCGGAAAATGCAAGCGGACAGAAAAGCGGATAGAAATGCCACCTAGTGGGACAGCAATAATGTATTACCTGGTGGCTCAGTGGTTAGCACTGATGTCTTGCATAAGTCCTGAGTTCGAAACCACCTTTGGACACATCTGCAAGGAGTTTGTATGTTGTCCCCATGCTTGCGTGGGTTTCCTCCGGGCAGGCCGGTTTCCCCCACAATCATAAAGACAAACTGATAGGTTGTATATGTCAAATAAATGTGCCTAGATTGTAAGCTCTTCAGGAGGGCCTGAGTGTGATGTGATGTAATTGTAGCTCTACAGAAAATGGTTGCACTATATAAATCCACAATAATTAAATATAAACACTTTCTCAGACTGGAGAATGAGCAAAATATAAATTGAATCTGCTAACACTCATTGGTGTGTCAATAATAATTACAAAATTGCAAAACGGAATTAATCATTTCCCCCCCCTAAACTGGAACCTAGTCCACCCTTCTCCATCTCTATTGACAATATGGTCATTAACCCAGTTAATCTGCACACTGCTTGGTTATTTTGACTCCTCTCTTCCTTCCATCATCACATAACAATGTCGCTAGGACCGTGTCATTTTTTCCTTCGCAATTTGCAAGATCCGACCTTTTCTCTCTCCCTACTAAAAAGGTCATCCATGTCTTATAATCTCCTCTCTTGACTACTGTAACATTCTACTACTTGGACTCCCAGCCTGTCATCTCTCTCTCCTTCAGTCTATATTAAACTCAGAGCTCAGATCAACTCTCTCTCCTCCAAAAGAGAAACCCGCAACCCCCATACTTCAGTCCATAGGGTGGCTTCCCATCAAACAAGGATCATATTCAATGCCCTACTTTAACCTTTAAATCCCTTCCGCTCTACTGCACCTCCCTACTTATCTTCTCTTTTGGTCCCTTATTTTCCAGGCCGTGCCCTCCATTCCTTGCAAGGAAATCTTCTCCTAATTTTATACTGACTCCCAACACCCCCAAGCAAAAGACGCCTGGTGGATGCCCAGAGAACAACAACAAAGGCCCTGTAGTATAGGCACGATCACCATATTCTAATAAACGTCTGACAAGGTTCAAGATCAATGCAAAGTACCTTTATTGGCTCTGAAGCGTGTCATGCACACATATTAAATCACATTCCTAAACACGGGAACCCCCTGTATAGTACATCACATCACACCACTAAACAAAACAAAAAGCTGGGTGGAGGGCAACAGAGCATGATGGTCATAGTAGGCTCCTCACTTGCTAACACGTGTATCTCAGCGTCCACTTTGGAAAACTTAATCACACACAGTTGAAATGTCTCATACTAGTTCCATGAACATCATTAAACCTGTATCGGATCAAGCGGGTATTGGATCAGGAGGGGTATCGGGACTTGCGCTTCAACTCAAAAGTCACTACTGTTATTTCGACAGATGCGGTGAGTCTGCCACCTTTAGCACTAGGTACCTGGCACAACTTCGCCTGTCCCAAACACTTAAGCTCAGTGCAGGTATCAGGTCTTAAACCGCTCCCCTGTGTCCTCTCATGACGCTTCCAGCTTGACACAAACATTCAATCTTCACCCGTCCCACCTCCATTAACATGTTATCCCGCCCGTTTTAAACATTATTTCCACATGGTGTACTTAGTGCAATCCACCTCATACTCACGACCTGCATGCTGGTTCACATCAACACACTGGTCTCCGCCATTATGTGTAGCAAGCTCCTCAGTACCGTTAGCCCTTCCACCCAGCACGGAACACCGACGCGCGTTTCGCGCCCTTTCCGGACGCTTCGTCGGGTATCAGTCACCACGTCCAGCACCTCCTTATATATCCATTTCTTAAAGAGATACCATCCTCAAAGTTATACCTAGCATAATCATGTTCCCATAATACAATACAATGACTTGTTACACCATGGCTTACTCTCCCCATTCCCTTTTTCCTCAATTTACAAAAAACATGAGAACTGTATATCATCATTTAGTCCCAGTGGGGTCAGCGTTTTTAACTTCATTATCCATTTGGTTTCCACCTGAAGCAGCCTTTTATTTATATTACCTCCTCTTTCCCCCATTCGGACGATCTCAATTCCCACAAATTTTAACCCTTTGAAATTTCCCTGATGTTTCTCATATACATGTTTCGCAATAGAACTGCGCAGAATTTGGCCCTTGGCACATGCTCTGATATGCTCTCCTATCCTAATGGTCAATTTTCTAATCGTTTTTCCTACATATTTGGCTCCACAGTGACAGATAGCTAGATAAATGACCCCCCATGTTTGACAATTCATTACACTACCCAATGACCACATTTTGATTATGCTATGGTATAACTTTGAGGATGGTATCTCTTTAAGAAATGGATATATAAGGAGGTACTGGACGTGTGACGTGATACCCTGACGAAGCGTCCGGAAAGGGCGCGAAACGCGCGTCGGTGTTCCGTGCTGGGTGGAAGGGCTAATGGTACAGAGGAGCTTGCTACACGTAATGGCGGAGACCAGTGTGTTGATGTGAACCAGCATGCAGGTCGTGAGTATGAGGTGGATTGCACTAAGTACACCATGTGGAAATAATGTTTAAAACGGGCGGGATAACATGTAATGAGGTGGGACGGGTGAAGATTGAAGTTTGTGTCAAGCTGGAAGCGTCATGAGAGGACACGGGGAGCGGTTTAAGACCTGATACCTGCACTGAGCTTAAGTGTTTGGGACAGGCGAAGTTGTGCCAGGTACCTAGTGCTAAAGGTGGCAGACTCACCGCATCTGTCGAAATAACAGTAGTGACTTTTGTGTTGAAGCGCAAGTCCGATACCCCTCCTGATCCAATACCCGCTTGATCCGATAACGGTTTAATGATGTTCAGGAACTAGTATGAGACAATTCAACTGTGTGTGATTAAGTTTTCCAAAGTGGACGCTGAGATACACGTGTTAGCAAGTGAGAGCCTACTATGACCATCATGCTCTGTTGCCCTTCCACCAGCTTTTTGTGTTTGTTTAGTGATGTAATGTACTATACAGGGAGGTTCCGTGTTTAGGAATGTGATTTTAATATGTGTGCATGACACGCTTCAGAGCCATATAAAGGTTCTTTGCATTGATCTTTGAACCTTGTCAGACGTTTATTAGAATAATGGTGATCGTGCCTATACTACAGGGCCTTGTTGTTGTTCTCTGGGCATCCACATGCGTCTTTTGCTTGGGGGTGTTGGGAGTCAGTATAAAATTTAGGCTATGTTTGCCCTGGAGGCACCCTTATATTTAGGATTCACCTATAACAGATTATTGAGGGGAGGAGCACTATACCGCCATTTTTTAAGGAAATCTTCTCCACAGACCCCAACAAACACTGCTGCCTCCCGCTTAAACCATTCTCTCTTGTGCTCCCTACTTTTGGAACCTCTCCCTCTCTTGCTTCACCTGGTGACATCCATTAATGCTTTCAAATCTAGACTGTTATCCTACCTTTTTGAGCATCAGCACAACAAATGATTGTTAGCGCTTTTAAGCACTTTGTACAGACTTGTATCTGAATGTGCCCCCCTCAGTTAGATTGTAAGCTCTTCGGGGCAGGGATCTCATTCCTAATGTTTTGAGGCTTGTTGCAATTATATCCATTATACATGGATACATTTCAATGTATGAAATTGTATTTAATTACATTTTTATCTATTCTTTATAATGGCTTGCACTTAGCCCTTGTTTGTATACTCTGTATTTTATAATGTACAGCGCTGCATATCCAAGTGGCGCTTTATAAATAAAATTATACATACACACATACATACAATGTCTAATTCAACTGCATCTTTATCCAGAATGGCGTTTAAAGTGTCAATGTAATTACTAGAAGGAAATCTATTTAAGGTATAGTTATATCCTCAGGCTAAAAACTTCACAGCTGCTGTGTCAACACTTCAATCAATTCGAAAGTTGGTTCCTCTGAAGTTTATTACATGCAGGGACAAGTTCCCCTTTGTTGTTCATTTCTGTATACAACAACCACCCTGGCTGATCTGAAACATAATAAAAATTAGTACTAACAGAAAATATGTCATTTATGGTATTGTCAACTATATCTGAAATAACAACAGTTAATTTTTGTCAGTGTTTTTATTTAATATACAATAGGAGCCTGGGGTACACTGGATATCAAACTTTTCATAAGGTGGTGGGAAAATGTTTGCTGTTAGTTTGCCATAACCAATCAGATGACACCTTTAATTCTGGTAGAACTACGTTATAAAACATTTGATAAATCAATTGGTTGCTGCAAATTGAGGACACAGGAAACATTTTGCACCTTCTATTGAATAAGACCATAGTGCTTTATATTCTATGTAATTTACAGTTAACTACAGTTAATTTGATAAAATTTAGAAGCAGTCATAAGAAGAACACAGAATATATAGCAGGTGTCATTGTGTGAAATCCTATCAGCTTATGTGTTTGGAAAACAAAAAAGGAAATTAATCATCTTGGCAGTGAGAATTGTTATAAACATAAATATGAGGTAAAGCGACAGATGGTAATGAGAACATGAACTGTATTTTAAGGCAAATGCAAAATGTAAAACCATGTCAAATTCCTATTTTTTTAACATTTGCTTTTCATTTTAATTAAAAGTCATTGTATATCATTGACTAACTGTTAACTGGGCAAATATGTCCATCTGTAATTTAATCAGATATTATGACCTCTACGTTTGTAAAATCAGATTCCACTCACATATAGGGGTTGTGGCTATTTAAATTATCTAAAAGATTTTAAAAAACTGGTGTGTCATAAATTAAGGTGGGCTTTGAACTACCCTTTCCCAAGCCTCAGGACATTAAAATGAATATCAAGAAAGAACCTGAGGAACCCTTGACCGATATCAGGTTGGAGTTACTTACCTTAGCCTGATCCCGCGATACAATACCTGACGTAAATGAGATTACATCAGCTATTACATCGCGGGATCGGGCTAAGGTAAGAGCAGGGTTTAAACGGCTCCCACACACTAGCGTTAAGTTTTGCGCTACCAAGCAGCACAAAACTTAACGCTTCAGGTTTTGGATCTATAGCATGGCTCTATTTCAAAAACATTTGGAAATGTGCAGTGCTCTAAAATCCGTCTAAAACCCAAAGAAATTTCGGGTTAGTGGGTTTTAGACAGAAAAGCCCATATTGAATCTCCCCTATATGATAAACTGGGATTTTGACCTCTGCCACATGTTATGATTTTAAAAACTATAAACACCCACTACATGCTTATGTGTCCACCCACTTATGCCCTGTAGTAATCATAATAAACAATAAAATTGCCTCAACATAACATTGTGAGAGTCAATAATGTTATATTGAAGAGGTGGAAGCTTTCAGGGTTATTCAATAAAAGTTCTTATAGTTTAAAATGGTGCTAATTTTGCCCCAACCAATCAGATCTTATTTAACATTTGAAAGCTAACATCTGATTGGTTGGGGCAAAATTAGCACCATTTTAAACAATAAGAGCTTTTATTGAATTCCCTGATAATCTGTTAAATTCTGAATTGATGTTCCAAATTACAGCGTGTGAAAATATATTCAAATCATTTGTGGTTTTCTAAAACAATGCAACCTAAACAATCCACAATCCTTATTTTAACCAAAATAAGGATGAAGTATGAAGTAATTAAATCAATCAATAAAAAGACCCTAACAACTAAATGTAAATTTTCATACATTAGATACATGAAAATATACTAAAAAGTATAAAAAAAACCCACAAAGCATGCCAACATATTTTAGTACTAGTGCCTAATATAATAGTTCAGGTGATTACCGGTGTTATGAATCACTGGTATATTTTTAACTATGCAAATGCGAACGGCACAGTTAGTTTTACCTACACTCCGTACATCAGCTGAATTACCTTGTTCGCACAATGTTCTGAAAACCAATTGGCCTAATTATTTCCTAACCATTTTTACAATCTTTATAACAATCACAAACCATGTTCTGGCTGGCAAACATAGCGTAAAATGTCAAAATGATCTTTTGTTAAACTAGTGAATGCCCAGCATTACACCATCCAGATGGCCATATTTAATTTGGCACTAGTGATGGTATTTCTGTAACCCTTGAAAGTATTGTTCGGTAACCCCCGAATGGGCCATAACCCTTGAATGTATGTACAATACGCTGTACAATAACAAAATACAAAATAGTCATACATGGGGCAAATACATAAATAGTTCAGTACATAAATATATAAATTGTATAAATAGAAGTGCTAGAGCTTTGCCACAAAAGGAAAGCAGGTCCCTGCCCCATAGAGCTTACAATCTAGTTAGGTGGGTAACATACAAATACAAAGGAATGGATAGAGGTGCTTGAGAGATACAGTAGTGCAAATAAAACAATCAATGTAGAGAGCAGAAACCCAACAATTGCAGCTATTTATACAGCTATTTACAGTAAGTTACCATTGTTATTTTTACTGTAATTTATCCGAACTTTTAAAACTATTTCTGCCCATTGATTTTAATGGGTTTGTTTCCGAACTTCCGAAACTTTACTGAAGTTTGAAAATGAACTAAACATCAGAAACTTCGGCTACCTCTATTTGATACCAAGTCTATAGACTTATATAGGTCTCACCTGTTGCAAGGTACCAGAGGACAGCATTTATTAAAAAAAAAAAGAAATGAAGGTACATGTTAGCTTTTTAAAGTTAAGATATTTTATAAACTTTACAAATACTGTATACTTTTTTTTACAAAATTGCTTCTGTGTACAATAGATAAATTGCTCATTTGCAAATTGTAATACTATCAAATTTTACCCATGCTGTTGTTTTGCCCTGATGTATATATTAACACCATAACATTCCACAATTCTTACACAAACTAATATTTTGCATAATTATGGGATCCAAACACAAGCTATTAAATAGCCAGAAAATATAAAACTCCCAGGTAATGTTTCCTGGTTCACTGGTTGTTAATATACCACTTAAAGTAAAGTAAAACCGTAGAGTAAAACACAGAGTAATTTGTGAGGCATGAGATCTAAAGGGTACCTATAAATCCCTATGACGAGATCTGTCACCACATTGCAACTTAAGGACTAGATATATTACAAGTAAACTAGAAACATGCGGCTTATTCCTTTAGTCCATATGAACCGTCCTGAACTTACTTAAAGTTAGGCAGCAGTCTCTTAGAAGGCTCTATTACATTTTGTGTTCCTAATTAGATCCGGAAAAGTTATAAGCTAATGATATATATATTGATTCTTAGCCTATTATTCCCCTTGTAATTGACTGTCTACACTAATTATAATAATAGGATGAAAATTAGGCAATCCATGTTAACTGCTGTGAATTTAGTAGATTGGTTAAGCTACTTTGTTTTTCACTTTGTTCTTGAGAGCTTCTTTCTTTCTTTAAAGATAAGATAATGTTATCTTTAATGGGAATTTATTTGGCATTGGAGCTTGTGTGTTGGTGTAGCTATGGTAGTTATACAAAGGCGTTTATGGTCATAGCACAGATTGCTGTGTTTTTAATGAACTCCTAATGGTCAATGCCAGAAGATGTCCACAGATTCTATAATCCACAAAAAGGGTCACATGCTGTGTTCCATCTTTACATTTAAAGGGACACTAAACTGTCATACATGTACCTTTCAAACGTATCTGCTATTCACGGAGGGAGGTGAATAATAGAAGGCCTTGGTTACACAGTAAACTTATCTACAGGTGCTCCACTTGCAGTTTCTCTCCAGCAGATGGCGCGTTCATATCCTTTGCACATGCACCACGGGACATCGCACTGATCAGCTGGAGGGAACCCATGAGTAGACTGCTGGTAGGTAAGTTTAACTCTTTAACCTGGGCATTCGATTTTCACGGGAGGTGGGAATAAGCAATCTCTCATTCGTGTATAATAGAAACAATTGCATGTAAATAATGGTTTAGTATCCCTTTAAACAATGTTTGCACATACATAACATAAACAGTTACATAGAGTTTTTCAAAACATATTATAATGGCACCAATAATGATCTACCTGCCCTAAAAAAAAGGATTAAATGTGAACCTTTAAAGTGTGTATCAGGATTTGTAGTTTATTCATACTTTACTACATGAGATGCGTTTAGCATAGCAAATTAAACAATAGGTATTATTACTATAGATTAACAAACCTGCTGAGGGTTATTCTTCTGGAAGGTCTGTGTATCAAAATAAAATTTCCATCTGTAAGTCTAGATTTTTAAATGCAGAAGCCAGTGCTATTCAGCAGCAACAACTAAGGCTACGTTCACAGTAGCAATTTAAATCATGTTTGCATTGCATTTTTATGCATCTGCATTGTGTTTTTCACTGTATTTGCATGCATTGTGTATTTGGGTATTTTGCAAAAATGCATAAAAAAGTATTTATGTGTTTCTATGCATTTTTAAAAATGTTTTCCCTCATCCCCGTAGACTTTCATTGAGTGCGTTATCACCCTAAACTGCTGTGATATTCCTGTCCTTGCTTTTTTTCCTAACGCATGCATTCTAAAGATGTGAAAAACACATCTCGCCATTCAGCATTTGCTCTTTTTTGTTCTGAAATAAGAAAGTTCTTATCTTGGGAGAGTAAAAACCTCCCAAGATTCACTTAATTTTTAAAACATAGCGTAAAGGAAAAATAAACTTACATTTTAATCTAATGTGAAAGTTTTCTCTCCATAACACCTATAAATTGTAAGAAACTGTACTAAGTACATTGCATTTACTACATGTAAGAAGTTGATTCTGTAAGTGACAATGTTTCTATGATGTTGCCATTACATTTCTGAAACTTCAAAAGCCTTGGCAGTTGTATACCCATGGCCACGCTCGCTGACCCCAGTATTCACTGTTTCTATACACAGAGTATTTTCTAAACAGCTGTCTCCCTACCAATATGGAAGCCCCTGCAGTTAATTTCTGGCTAGCATTAGTGGAACAAATAATAGTCAGTTGATTTTACTGCCTTTTTTTACCTACATCCTGTTCCTAGCAAAAGATAAAATTCTAAATGCACGTGTTTTCACTGTCTGGTCACTTACAGGGAGATTCAATAAAAGTACTTATTGTTTAAAATGGTGCTAATTTTGCCCCAACCTATCAGAACTTATGTACATTTGAAAGCTAACATCTGATTGGTTGGGGCAAAATTATCTCCATTTTAAATGATAAGAAATTTTATTGAATAACCCCCTTAATGCTTAATGCTCTACTTTTAGAAACACACAGCCCATGAGGTTACAAGTTCAAATCCCCAATCTTACTTTTGACATTTTTGTTTTCTTTCAGCCTCAATTTCCCTTAATAGGAAATAAACTGTTTACTTTGGGTTTTTTTTGTAGAAAATGCAAAGCAGTATGTGATAAACAGATATTGTTTTTAAAAAAAACTGTAGCTGAGAGAAGGGACCTGTTGTAACATGATCTGTGCCTAACATAGGCAGGTATCTAGGAGGCAAGGCTGGAGCTACCTTTTTTTGATCTGCTGTGCACTAAAGAGCATGTAAGGTGTACTGCATACACTTGTGCAGAAGGTGGGCTATGGGAGGTGATCCCTAGTTTCATAAATCGACCAACAACCACAGCAAAGAAGAGGTGAGGTACCTTTGTGAATGTGCTCTGTCTATTGGGACAATGTTTGCCTTTAAGGTTTCTCTTGTGAGAAATATGTTATTTGCAACTTGCGGTGTGTGTACTATGTTTATCCTATCCAATAAAGTTTGGGCGAGGCAGTGACAAATACTATGGTTACATACATTGCATAATAGAATTTAGCATACCTGGTTTTTATGTATGTATGTATGTAAATTATATATATTATATATATAATATATATTATATATATATATAATATGTTAACTTTAATTTAATTTTATGTGTGCTTTTGTATATATATATATATATATATATCCTTCCTTTATTAAAAATATTTTCCATTTTGTGGAGATTGCATTGAGTTTTTTAGACTGTGCTATGTAGGTGGGGGTAGGCTAAATAATATTATACATGGTTACAGTATATATTGTAATGTAAAGGTATAACATTAATAGTTTATTAATCTGTTCTAAATAAAGATATAAGTGTGTAACAGTGTGTAAATGGATATGAATAAAAAATAAAAAAGTACTAACATACAGAATCTCCCACGTTTGAATGGACTGGTTAAAATGGGAGCTATAGACACACCTCTCAAATGTATTCAATTCTGCATGGGAAATAAAAGGAAGTTTGCTGTAATTTCCTTATTGTCCTTACTATCCAATAGGTGTGCTTCTGGTAGCTGCTGTAGCACTATTAGCCAATGAAAAGAAAGTTGCAGTGTTTACATCACATCCAGATGCAATGCATGCTTTACAGTAACATCCTTTAGCTTTGCATGTAGTAGAGACTTAGTGAGCATGTGCGAGTTAATGTCCAATCAAAAAAAGTTTTCTTTCCCAGTAAGTGTAGCTGACATCCTGCTGTATTGCATTGTGGGAGAGAGTGTCAGGAAACTTTAGAGTTATATCCTGCTGTAATGCATGTGGGAGAGAGCTTCACATCCAAATGCAATGTGTGTGGGAGCGGGTGGGCGTGGCCAAATGGCACTGCTTTACTGAAGACTTTTCTTTCTCCTACAGACTGCTTTACTAAAGAATCCCTTTGTTTTGGCTGCTTTCCTGAAGGGAAGTTTCCTTCTTATGCTGGTAAGTGTCTAAATGTTATTTTTTGCTTTAGTGTACAGTCTCTCTGTGTCTCCCTCTCTCTCTCTGTGTGTCTCTCTCTCTGTGTGTCTCTGTGTCTCTCTCTCTGTGTCTCTCTCTCACTCTCTCTCTCTGTGTGTCTCTCTCTCTGTCTGTCTCTCTGTGTGTCTGTCTCTCTCTCCCTCTCTGTCTCTCTCTCTCGCTCTGTCTCTCTCTGTCTCTCTCTCTCTCTGTCTCTTTCTCCTGTCTTGTTAGCAGCAGTGCTCACAATGATCAGCTTCAGGTTAGTACAATTATTATAAATTGTCACATTACTGTAATAGTGACCGAGTGTATCTAGCAGCCAATAGGAATACCCCATATTAAACAAGCACCAGGTTCCTCTTTAACTGCCGCATGTTGTAAACTACAGATCTAACACACCCCTTCCAAATTGGTCAGAATCCAGGTAAAAGCCAATAGTGTTCCGTTTAACTGGGAGAGAAGGCATGCCTATAGAAATGTGGGTGATCCCTGCCATTGCTAGGTATTGAGACGCTGCCTGTTCGCTTGAGAGCCCTGGGATTAGTGGAGATGGGGGTTAATGTGTGTACAGTATTGTATGTATACAACTTGACAGCACCTGGTCTGTCTCTCTCTCCTGGAAGACGAAAATACCGGGGGGCTCCAAGTGCCGCAGGAAGCGGGAGAAAACTAGGCGGGGAGTGGAGGGAGCGGGTGGAGATGGGGGAAACGAGAGGAGGGCCTCCAAGTGCTGCGGCAGGAAGCCCGCGGAACCTCCCAACACTCGCGGCGGGGCCTGGGCTGGTTTCGTA